>CM040919.1:25270600-26470600 GCA_023029165.1 Gobiocypris rarus | reverse complement strand
ATGTTGCAGAAGGCAAAGATGTCACAGATGAAGAAGGCCCACTGGTGGAGGTAGAGCCCTCACGTGAGTACCAAGACCCAGTCGCCACCAACTTACACAGAACAGAGACAAAAGCAGAGACAAAGAAACTAACTAGGAGAGGCAAGCTCAAATGGCCAAAGTCAAGCGATACAGAGGCATGACGAACATAGGACACCAACCTGGCCAAGACACTGGAGGGATCTTTGCAAGGAGGGGTGGAATCCAAGCTCAACCTGATTGGGGGCATCCTATACCAGGCCTGCAAGAACAGGTTTGGTGAAGTGACGTACAACCAGAGGACTGCCTAAAGAGAGAAGGGAAGAAGGGAAAAGGAGATTGAACAGCTAGTGCGAAGGCATCAACAACTACGCAAGAACTGTAGGAAGACAACGTTGAGGTCTGAAAGCCTTGTGGGAGGAGGTCAGGTGAAGACTGTCCAGGCTTTGCAGGCCTAAATATATCCACAAGCGCTGCAAACAGAACCAGAAAGAACGAGCCAACTTCTTCAAAGACCAATTTAAGCATGCCAGACAGCTGCTGGAGGAGAAGAAGTGTGGGAGAACAGCGATCCAGTAAGGAAAGCCTGCACCTCCGACTGCTTTGTTCAACATCATGTACCCAAAGCTCAGTGAAGTTGTGGAGAAGTCAAGCTCTTCATCAGCACCAGGCCCCAATGGAATCCCCTACAAGCTCTATAAGAACTGCCTAAAGTACTAGAGCTGCTATGGTACCTCATGAGAACTGCCTGGAAAAAGCAACTCATCCCATCCAAGTGGCAAAGAGCTGTGGCGGTCTTCATCCCCAAGGAAGCGAACTCCAAAGACATCAGCCAGTTCAGAAACATTGCTCTGCTGAACGTAGAAGGGAAAATCTTCTTCTCAGTGCTAGCCAAAAGGATGACCACCTACATGCTTGAGAATGGCTACATTGATACCAACTTCCAGAAGGCGGGAGTCCCAGGCTTCCCAGGGTGCATAGAGCACTCTACAATGATCTGGGACCAGATCCAGAAGGCCAAACTGGAGAAGATAGACCTTCTTGCTAATGCATATGGATCAGTCCCACACCAGTAGATAAACTACGCCATGGAGTTCTTCCATATGACCTCCTGCATAAAGAACATGGTTGCATCCTACTTCAATGACCTGCAGATGTGCTTTGCCCTCCAAGATTTCACCCCCGGGTGGCAGCAGTTAGAAGTAAGAATCACCATGGGTCTCTCTCATTCTGTTCATGTCAGCCTTTGAAGTAATTATCATCGGAGCAAGACAGATAGTTGAAGGGACTACACCCAATGAGGGTATACATGGACGACGTCACCAGCCTACTTCAGACAGCAGCATGAACATCAAGACTCCTGAAAAGGATGGACGAGTTGATGTTCAGCCTTTCTGAAATGACAGTCAGAAACGACTGTACCAATTTCATCATATGGGGAGAGAAAAATCCCACTCCTCTCTGAGCAACCCATTAAAAGTCTGGGAGGCAGTACACGGCAGAGCTTACCAACAAACAGATGGGGAGAACCGTGATGACACCGCTCTCAAACTCACAGGCCTGGCAAAGATTGATCAAAGCCAACCTCCAGGGAAGTACAAGGTCTGGTGCTACCAATTTACAGTCTACAGGAGGGTGATGTGGCCACTGAAAATAAGTGAGATCTCGCTCATCCACTGCAAGTAAGATGGATGGAAAATAGGGTTGTGCCGATGGGCGATATCATCGTCCATCGTGATGGCCAGCATCGTGATGCCACGCCCCCCATTGCGAGTCTTGTTGCGAGTGCGACACACACTAATCCTCTTCTATAGTTAAACTAAAAACTTTGCAGGGATTGCTCTGTAAATTAAATTGAGAGTATAACTAAAACATATATGCTATTTTAAATACTGTAGTCTATGCCAGATATATAGCCTACATTTTTAAATAATCCATTTCATGAGCATGCGTGTTTATTTTAGCACTTCCGTCAGTGAAACAACACACTACAGCCTGTAAAACATTTAAACGATTATCAGTTAATAATGGTAACATAAAGATTAAGACAATTAAATATTAGTTAAAAAAAATATTTGTTTTATTTCCCCGCAAAGATGCGTCAGCTTTGAGATGAATGTGGGACACGAGCTGGAGACACCTTCTCGAATATCTTCGTCTTCATGTTTTCTCCTGATGTTTCAAAGCAACACGTGTTGTAAAACGTCTGAAGAGCGAATTTGAACTTCCACAGGGTCAAGACATTTAGGCTATGTTTGATTATGCACTGCCAGAGAAAACGAAATTAAAATCGGCGCTGTGTGTGTGTGTGCGTGAATTGCGCTATTCAAATAAACTTGACGCGCCAAGTCTAATAAGAACAAACTGTGTTAAATAAAATTGGAAGTAAAAAGGTATTCGTCCTACATTGTTTTTTTCTACTTCACCACAGTAAATTATTTTAAGAAAAGAAACCTGAAGTCCAGTGGGATAAAATGGACTAACTGTTAGCCTTTTGGTTATGCCTATTGTTAAAATTCGCGGAAATCGGAAAATCAGGTACAAACATATTTGAAAAGCTGGCAAATCTTTAATTGGGTTCAGCCTCCCTCTCTCATTCGGCATGAATCCATATGTTTTCATGGCTGCGATGTAACTGCAAATTTATTTCCTTTGAAAACAAAGCTTTTTGCTTCTGTCCTGTGGTAATATATTCACATACAACAGCATTCACATACAAAACACGGGGATAGTTTTAAATAGAAAATAGTATTTATGTAAGGAGGTAGGCCTATATTAAAATAAAAAGTGCACAACTCTTTACTTAGTTCCCCCTTACGTGCAACCTAGCGCGGGTGAGTCCTTATTTGGGTTAGCAAAATAACAAAATAGAAAATAGTATTCGTGTAAAGAGATAGTAAAATACAGATAAAGTAAATTATATATTTTTATTAAAAAAATTTTTTTTTAAAAAAGCGACGATATCATCGTCCATCGCGATGTTTAACTCTAAACATCGTCAACTGCCAATTTAGGGGACATCGCCCAACCCTAATGGAAATCCAACGCATTCATCCGAAAATGGTTGGGGCTGCCACAGTCTCTTTCTGAAACAGGCCTCTTCCGAAGGAATATCATCCAGCTGCCGCTTCAATCAGTCAGTTTGGGCTAAAAGCAGGAAAAGAACAGGCTCATTCTCGAGTTGAGAGAGTCTTCTAACCAGGCTGTAAGGAACGCAAACCCCAAGGTTCCGTCAGGCCGGAAGTGGAACACCCAGAGGTCGACCAAGCTGTCAGTCATCTGCAACATCATGAGATTGTCGGCAGAGTCCAGGCAGGAAGAGCAGGGCTAAGGTGGGGAGAAGTGCAGAGGACACTTCCCTGTCCTTGCAACCTTCACAAGTGGTTTGGGAGTGAGGAAAACTGCACACAGCAATACCCCTAACGCAAGCCTCCAGCACATCTTGTCAGGCTGTAAGATTGCGCTCTCTCCCAGGGACACTACAGATGGTCGCCACGAACAGGTCCTTCGCCAAGACCAGGTTTTTTATTTATTTCTATATGTATATCTATGCTCAATTGTATTTATTTGTGCAATTGATAATTTTTTTTAATTTTTTATTATTGCGTGTCTTTAATAATGCTTGAAATTTATATTAGTTAGGCTAGTCGTTTTTCCTCTGGTATTTTTAAACCATAGTCAGATGTTCCTTGTGTAAGTTCTAAGCCTATTGATTTCTGGTATTCAGCTCACATGAAATGTTTTACAATAAGACTTAGAATAAATGTGAATGATATCTATGTTTTTTTTTACCTTATTGGAATCTAAATTAGGAATCGATAAGAATCGATAAGTAGAATCGGAATCCTTAAAATTCAAACGATACCCAACCGTATCCATCGGATTGGCAGACAGAAAAGCGTGATTCGTCACTCCAGAGCACACTTCTCCACTGCTTTAGACTCCACTGGCGGTATGCTTTACACCACTGCATCCGACGCTTTCCATTGCACTTGGTGATGAAGCTTGGATGCAGCTGCTCAGCCATAGAAATCCATTCCATGAAGCTCTCTACGCACTGTTTTTGAGCTCATCTCAAGGCCACACAAAGTTTGGAGGTCTGTAGCTATTGACTCTGCAGAAAGTTGCCAACTTCGCGCACTGTGCACCTCAGCATGCGCTGACTCCGCTCAGTGATTTTTACAGGCCTACCACTTCATGGCTGAGTTGCTTTTGGTCCCAATTGCTTCCACTTTGTTATAATACCACTAACAGTTGATTGTGTATTGCACAGGTGGCAACCTATCACGAAGCTGAGATGCCTAGTTTATAGCCTAAGCCATGGAAGTGATTGGAACACCTGATTCAATAATTTGGAAGGGTGTCCCAATACCTTTGGCAATATAGTGTATGTTACATGTGCAGCAGTAGCAGCATGTCTTGCATGCTCACAGCAATATCTGTGAATGTATTGGTAGTAGCAAGTGTCGGTACTTGCTCTGCAGCAGCTTGGCAGATCTATTCCGCCAAGACCAAATACATTAATAATGCCATATTATCCATTACCATGCCAATCTCTCATGACATTTATTAGAAATTGGAATATTTTGTAACATGTCTCTTTATTGTCACAATTTAATGTACCCTTGCTGATTAAAAGTTTTAATTTATTCTTTTATTAAAAAAAAAAATCTTACTTATCCCAAACTTCTTAATGTTATATTAATATAACATTTATTTAATGGTTACCTCAAACAAAACAATTATTTTCAGTAAAACATCTAAGAGTTAAACCTCAGGAGGACAGACAGACAGAAAAACTTCTCAATGATATATTAATATAATACAATTGTAATTTTATTATAAAATTAACACTATATCTATATTTTACTAAGCAAATTAGTATATACACATTCCAACAAACATACCTATTAATGTAGCTTAGAGCAACGTATGTTGGCTGCTGCAGCTCCTGCCTCTCCAGAACTCTGGGATCTGTATCTGAGAGAGAATACAAACATATTACACTGTAAAACACATAGGATAAAGCTAAAGGCAAACATGTACACATATAGGTCAAGGCATACACTGTTGTACTACATTGGTGATCACATCTTGCAAAAGCTTGAAACATTATTTTGTCTTGTGCTTACTGTAAGTTTAGTCAAACAAGTACCCCTAATGCCCTGCAGGCCCAACGCAACCACCACCACACTTTTTCCATTCTGCTTGTGACAGCAGGCAGCTTTCAGTGCCTGAGGCACACCAGGCAATGCTTCAAACGTTCCTCTGCCAAGTGTGTGTGCTTGTGAGTGTGTGTGTGTCCGGTCTGAATCATGGCCTGAGACTGTCCTCACGTGGCAAAGACTCCCTTATAATGACCGATTAGTATGTGTCTTATTTCTACAAATATGCAAATAATTACACAAAATCTTAATTAACAAAGCCATTTTTACCATGCACCGTATGTTTGAACGTGTGTGTGTGTGAGAATTGTAGCATGTTAATTGCTGCTTAGAGCTCATTAAAACATAAATGGTGCACAGAAGACCTCACAAAGAGAAAAAAGACACACTGCTGAGTGTGTGTGTGTGTGTGTGTGTGTGTGTGTGTGTGTGTGTGTGTGTGTGGACTGGTAATCCCTGTTATGGGGACAAAATGTCCCCACAAAGATGGCAATATCCAAAATCCTTGCCCTTGTGGGGACATTTTTGGTCCCCATGAGGAAAACAGGTCATAAATCACACTAAGTGATGTTTTTGAAAATGTAAAATGCAGCATGTCTCCTGTGATGGGTAGGTTTAGGGGCAGGGGCAGTGTAGGGGATAGAAAATACGGTTTGTACAGTATAAAATGCATTACGCCTATGGAATGTCCCCACAAAACATGGAAACACAACGTGTGTGTGTGTGTGTGTGTGTGAGTGAAGCTGGCACATTCTGCATGATTATTTTACAGAGGTTTCAATGACCATGTGGAGGGAAAAAAAAGAAAAGAAAGGAAAGCAGGGGTTTTCACGTTCAAATGGGTTGCATTGCATGCATGTGCGGAGTTATATTTGTGTATAACAGGCAGTGTATATAATAGCTCCCATATGTCTAAATGAGGTATTACTCAAAGCCATTAAAAGCATTCCAGCATGTTCACTTAACCATTATTCTCCTTTAACATGGAGCAAATTTTACCCGCTCACTTAATGCTTTGTAGAACATGCCAGCTTTTGTATGTGAATAAATATCTTTTGCACTCTGGTCACATTTCACATAATCTGCAATAGCATGACTTGAATCCCAAAACACAAACAGCACAGAGTAGCTAAGTTTCCTTGACGTCTTTAAAGGAAACCAGTCTACCTGTCTGCTTCTGCCTTAATCCCATCAGAGTGCTTTCTGGTGTCGGCAGTGCATGGATTAGGCCTTCCTCACCTCATAAAGAGGACACAAACTCTCTCACACACACACATTTGTGTATCTCAGGTGGTCCACTGAGGTGGTCTTCATCAATGGTTTATTAGCGTTTCCAAATCCTTTTACCTGCTGGTGTGGTGTGCCCATTCAATCTTAATAATACTTTGCATTTAGCGATTAAGAAATATACAAAAAAACAAGTGAATAAATGCTTATCAGTAGGCCATCTATCAAAAAGTTACTCTTCTGGCATGAAAGTATAGTTTTATTTTCCCTTAATCTTTTAATACAAGATACACAAATTAGAGTCACAAATTCACATTAAAGGGATAGTTCACCCAAAAATGAAAATTCTCTCATCATTTACTCACCCTCTGCTGAACACAAAGGAAGACATTTGGAAGAATGTTTGTAACCATGCAGATCTCGGCAGCCATTGACTACCATAGTATTTTTTTTTACCACAAACATTCTTCCAAATACCTTCATTTGTGTTCAGCCGAAGAAAGAAATTCATACAGGTTTGTAACAACTTGAGGGTGAGTAAATAATGACTTATTATTTTTGGGTGAACTATCCCTTTAAAGAGTATCTACACTAACATCCTTGCAAAAACATTTGTTGAGAATTAAGAGTTTAGAAAGCTACAATAAAAAGAAATGATTCACCCTCATGTCGTTCCAAACTAGTATGACTTCCTTTCTTTCATAGGACATTAAGAGAGACATTTTGAAGAATGTTTATGCTGCTTATTTTATTACAATAAAAGTGGACTGGGACCCCAGAGTTGTCAAGATCCGAATGATATCTAAAAAGCATTGTAAAAGTATCATAAAAATGGACGGTATTTTAAAGTCGTGTGATAGGTTTGTTTAAGGAACATACTTAAATCTTACTTGGCAGTCTTGGTTCACTTTTTCACTGCACTGCAAAAACTAAATGATGACAGAATTTTCATTTTGTGGGGTGAACTTCTCCTTTAAATCTTAGCAACTTTATTCTGGTATTATGTGAAGTGTAATTATGTGAGCCAGGTGCAGAGCAGTTAAGGGAGGGCAGAGTTAATGTTTTCCAATTTTATGATTTCCCTTTACCTAGAAAATGGAGGCACACAAGGTCTTTCCACAGGAAAAGTAGCAAGGAAATACAAAAAGAAACGCACACACACACTTAATATTCAGTGCCTCTTAAACTGAACACCTCAGAGTTCATTTTCACATTTAGCAAAATCATAAACTTTCAATAATGTCATAATTCAGTACAAACAACAACCATCCTTACGGCAGCAGTTGAAAGCACCACTCGTCACAACCAGTAGCAGTAATATTGCATTTTAATGGGCCATGACCAGTATTAAATCCCTATGAAATCTTTATGTGGGGCTAATAATACTGGGCCCTCTGTGAGGACATTAAAGAACTTTCTCCCATAAACATGCCTTTTATTCAGTCATATCATTAAATCCACTCATATCAAACCTCACTGGGCTGTTTACTGCTGTCCTGAACACTGATTTGGGATCAGGTTGATCTAAATTAGATGGAAATACATTCTTGTAAGAACATTTAGGAGTTGCTGGAATCTTTTTAAGAGGGTTGAAACCACCAGAAGAGCAAACGTGCCACCCTGTGGTGGAGAATAGCACATAAACCAACAGAAAGCAATATGTGTGTCCCTGTTAGTGCGAGTCTGTGTATAAGTCAGAAGAGCCTGGCATGGAGCGGCGATGCAGGAATGCCGGGTTTGTTTTCCAGACGGCTAATTAAAAAGCAGGGGAGTGTTTTAATGTGCTGGAGAGCAGCAGGTCTCCGGATGGAGGGAAGGGGGGAGGAGGGGAAGATAGGCGGGAAGGAGGGGATGGAGAGAACTCTAAACGAGGCTTTAATTACACTTCTCAAAGCTCAGCAGGATGCAACGCTCCAAACACTTCCGTATGTACACGCAAACACACGCAAGCTCAAGGACGAGCACACATATGAAAAAGGAAACAAAAACATAAGCATGCCATTCACACACAATCATGCACACAAGCACATACAGAAAAACACACACTGGGTTTTTGGGTGGGTCTAGGAAAGCTGGTATAATGGATTTTCCACTGAATCTCACTAATTGCCTCATAAAAAGGCTTGACGAGTCATTTAATGCAACACTTTCTCTTAGGCTACTCACACACACACACACAATTAAATCAATGATCTCAACAGAGATGAACAGAACTTCTATAATTATAGTTGTAATTTCTTGCTATTATAGTTTCATAAACTATTATTGCAATTATTGCATTATTTCAAATAGATGGCCTAAAATCCATTGTACAACTTCCTAAAATGATTAAGAACAACATATGGACCAAATATTTAACATAATATCACTCAGAAAATCCAATACATCCTAAACAATACTGAGTAGTATTATAAAATGCAACACTTCCCTTATAGATATGCCAAGATAATTCATACAACATATACATTACATATACTTCCCTTACCAATTAAACTACTAGTGCAAACTAATTTTGTGTAACAAGCCTGACATCTTCTGGTCACTGAAAGAAACTCACCCAAGTTTCAAAATTCACTCTACTTTGAATTCCTTCTAATTTTATATTTTAGAGTTTAGAGACAAATTTAAAGCATTTATTGGTCTAAGCAGTATGCTTGGGGAGCAAGAGATAATTAGTGACAGGTGAAAGAGCTGTGCCTGTGACCATGAAAAATTTTTTGTAACGTATCTCTTCTAATTTTTTACAAAAACCTTTGATCTTTCACCAAAGTTTAATTTAGTTTCATTGTTGCCATGGTTGCGCTGTCAGCACAAAAGGTTAAGTAATCTGCAGTGACGCAACGCAGATAATATTAAGAGACGACAACAAACACAGGCTGTAACAGAGTAACCCGTCTCTCAGTGTTTACAATTATGTCACCTTCTTACCTACAATATTAAAATAAAATAGAGGGAATGAAACGGGCATGTCTGAACAATTTTCCACTGTCACAACAACTTACCTAAATACATGTCTGAATACCCGGAGAACCGTCTAGCTTACACGGGGAGGGTATGACATAATGCAAAATTCCTTTCGGCCTAGGCAACTATACACAGATATACCCAATGATCTTTCTCTTTCTGTGTTTGTTTGTATGCATGCATCTCTTTCCCAAAATCACCCTGACCAGTAGCAAGACGCACAACTGTGTTTTGTGGAATCTTTGATACTCATATGTCAAATTATATATTTTATTTAAACCATATGTCAATAAAGCAAATATAATAAAATGGTACCAAGAAAGAGCAGTCATGTTGCCCATATAGAATACTAGATTGTATATTATGTAAATGTGCACAGATCTTATGACTGTCTGAAAACGTCTCCCCAGCCTGTCATGTGGTAAAAACACCACAAGTTTACCACAAGGAGGCAATATTACATAAGTTCTTGTAACTAACTTTGTATTCACTTTAAGCATCAAGACTGACTGCATGAAACTGCATCCCACATGTTAATCTGAAAAACAGCTAGGACAAGGTAGTTTAACTAATTATTTTACAATGTCTACAGTTCATTGGATAACTAAAGGAATGAAAATGCACAAAAATGCCATTCACATTCAGACCAAGTGAGTTCACTTTGATTGTAAAAACATTAAATTACAAACACTGTCGTATGGAAGTCAAACAAGACAAGCAAGCAACAACATTGCAAAATACAATGGCAGTACTTAATGTGACAAGAAAACAGACAACACCAACATGAAGTCTTAACATCTGAGCTGATATTGCTTGTAACACTGGGATAACACACTTTATTCTGGAAGTAATTGCGTAATTACAATTGTGTAAACCTGTCTGTTTGCCTATAACATCACTTACATGACCTTGAGAAAAAAATAATAATAATCACCCTGAAGATTATTGTGTAAAAGTGCTGGGGGAACATTTTTTATTGTGATTAATCGCATCCAAAATAAAAGTTTGTGTTTACATAATATATATGTGTGTGCACTGTGTATAATTATTATCTAGATGTAAATACACACACGTTATTTATATATATATATATATATATATATATATATATATATATATATATATATATATATATATATATATATATATATATATATATATATATATATATATATATATATATATATATATATATATATATATATATATATAAAAATAAGTATTTGAACACCCTGCTATTTTGCAAGTTCTCCTACTTAGAAATCATGGAGGGGTCTGAAATTGTCATCGTAGGTGCATGTCCACTGTGAGAGACATAATCTAAAAAAATGATTTTTTAACTATTTATTTGTATGATACAGCTGCAAATAAGTATTTGAACACCTGAGAAGATCAATGTTAATATTTGGTACAGTAGCCTTTGTTTGCAAGTACAGAGGTGAAACGTTTCCTGTAGTTTTCTCACCAGGTTTGCACACACTGAAGGAGGGATTTTGGCCCACTCCTCCACACAGATCTTCTCTAGATCTGTCAGGTTTCTGGCCTGTCGCTGAGAAACACGGAGTTTGAGCTCCCTCCACAGATTCTCTATTGGGTTTAGGTCTGGAGACTGGCTAGGCCACGGCAGAACCTTGATATGCTTCTTACAGAGCCACTCCTTGGTTATCCTGGCTGTGTGCTTCGGGTCGTTGTCATGTTGGAAGACCCAGCCAAAGCATGATGCTACCACCCCCATGCTTCACAGTAGGGATGGTGTTCTTGGAATGGTACTCATCATTCTTCTTCCTCTAAACACGTTTAATGGAATTATGACCAAAAAGTTCAATTTTGGTCTCATCTGACCACATGACTTTCTCCCATGACTCCTCTGGATCATCAAAATGGTCATTGGTAAACTTAAGACGGGCCTGGACATGTGCTGGTTTAAGCAGGGGAAACTTCCGTGCCATGCGTGATTTCAAACCATGACGTCTTAGTGTATTACCAACAGTAACCTTGGAAACGGTGGTCCCAGCTCTTTTTAGGTCATTGACCAGCTCCTCCCGTGTAGTTCTGGGCTGATTTCTCACCTTTCTTAGGATCATTGAGACCCCGGGAGGTGAGATCTTGCATGGAGCCCCAGTCCAAGGGAGATTGACAGTCATGTTTAGCTTCTTCCATTTTCTGATGATTGCTCCAACAGTGGACCTTTTTTCACCAAGCTGCTTGGCAATTTCCCCGTAGCCCTTTCCAGCCTTGTGGAGGTGTACTATTTTGTCTCTTGTGTCTTTGGACAGCTCTTTGGTCTTGGCCATGTTAGTAGTTGGATTCTTACTGATTGTATGGGGTGGACAGGTGTCTTTATGCAGCTAACAACCTCAAACAGGTGCATCTAATTTAGGATAATAAATGGAGTGGAGGTGGACATTTTAAAGACAGACTAACAGGTCTTTGAGGGTCAGAATTCTAGCTGATAGACAGGTGTTCAAATACTTATTTGCAGCTGTATCATACAAATAAATAGTTAAAAAATCAGATATTGTGATTTCTGGATTTTTTTTTTTAGATTATGTCTCTCACAGTGGACATGCACCTACGAAGACCATTTCAGACCCCTCCATGATTTCCAAGCGGGAGAATTTGCAAAATAGCAGGGTGTTCAAATACTTATTTTCCTCACTATATATATATATATATATATATATATATATATATATATATATATATATATATATATATATATATATAAGAAATTACATATACAGTATATACATGCAAATATTTATTAAATATATACATGCATGTGTGTGTATTTATATATACAAAATAATTATACACAGTACACACATATATATTAAACACAAACTTTAATTTTATTCCCAAGCAGTAGTGTAAAATTATTTAAATCTAAATGTTTGCAAGCAGACACAACCTCTGACCATTTTTAACTATCTATATGAATTCACATTAACAACTATATCACATGGTCTTGCTCCAGAGTACATATGTCTGTTAGACCATCATTGTCCTGCTAGACCCCTAAGATAATTCCAGAGTTTGCCCTTACATATTCCCAAATCACAGTTGAAAACCAAGGGTATCGTGCAGGTCTTTGGTCTGTGGCAGCCCCACATCTTTGGAATAGTCTTCCCCTGCATATTAGATCCTGTGACTCATCAGAATGTTTTAAATCTATGCTGAAAACCCACCTCTATGCAGTGGCATTCAATTGCCCCTATAGGTTTTTGGGACTATGATCAATGTTGTATTTTGAGTTGTTATGTTATGTGCTTATCAAGTAATTTTTAGACATGTAAAGCACTTCGGCTAACTTGTGTTGTTTTTAAATGTGCTCAACAAATAAATGTTGATTGATTTATTGATTGATTGATGGATGCATGATGATGATGATGATGATAAACTACAACTACAAATGCAACAAAAAAGTCCAGATTTTTTTTATTAAGAAATTATTTGAAGAAATACATTTAATATTAGAAATGCACCAATTAAAAAAAATCAGCATGGTACATTGAACCAATAATTTTTAAAATGTTATGGACAATAACTGATAAATGCACAGTATTTATCAGTTTAATATATATATTAAACTGATAAATAACACAGTATAAAATCTACAAAATTGTCTCTCAAAAATGGCACCACTTTATTGTATGCAGAAGGCGGCACACCGGAAGCAAGATATTTTACTTTACTTTTAACATGTTAAATATTATATTTTCTTCTTTTTTTTTATTACAAAAACCCATCAATTTGCTTCAGAAGGCCTTCATTAACCCCGCAGAGCCGTGTGGATTACTTTTATAATGGATGGATGCCCTTTTTTTGGTATTCAAATTTTGGGCTCCCATTCACTGCCATTATAATGCTTGGAAGAGCCAGGACATTTCTTAATATAACGCCAATTGTATTCATCTGAAAGATGAATGTCATATACACCTAGGATGGCTTGAGGGTGAGTAAATCATGGGGTAATTTTCTGAACTTAAGGTCAAAAGTCAATCAAGTTCATCTGACTGCAAAGAACCTTATTTCAAAAGTGTTTGTAGCTATTTTATCAATTCACATTTTGTATACATTTCTATCAGTAAAATAATAATCAATGGCCTGCCATAACTAACACTTAATTTGTTACATGTGTGTGTGATTTCCTACAGGGATGCAAGAAAGGAAGAGTTGGAGACAATCATGGGATGTAATTCAGGAGATGTAGACGGAGTCTGTATCCTGCTTTATATGCCAGCTGCCTAAAATATAGGTTGTCTCAGACAAGTTTTCACATTAATCTCCCAACAATAATAGTGAAAAACAAACTAGCGCTAACTCAAGCATAATGGTGCTGCTTAATGATCTAAAGTTATCATTTTATCATGACGATCATGTCAAATTTGGAATTTACATACATTTTAACAATCATATATATATGACTGCCAAAACAAGCCACAGCATGGGGTTTCCACTCAATAGGATTATTATTGATTAGTAGAATTATCTTTGCGGTCGGCTAGGGGTCTCTCATTGTTGTGCTCATTAAAACAAGAGCTCTGAGATCAAATCCCTAACCCCAATTGTCAGATCTGTGACCCCTGAGGGAAATCAAGCCAGCTGATCTTTTATGAGACTACTGACAGACACAGACTGGGGTGCAGGTGTGCTTCATTCTGACAGAGGCCTTCCATTGTGACATCTGCAGTCACTATGGAGACAAGTGTGGCACTGCCAAGAGAAGCACAGCAACAACAACAAAAACTACGTATCAGTTAAATATAAACATGCATTTTCCATCACAGATCAACAAAGCATACAAATATTATTTTAAGAAAGGTCTTGGTAGGGGTATTAGTAAAGTCACTGAATACTAAAACACAATATAGACAATATATAGTTAACATTATATTCCTTGCATTGATACAGAGACGATACGTTTTCATCATGTTATAACAACATTTAATTGTTTTCAGAGTTTCAACTTGAATTTATACATCAGTAATTAAATTCAAAGTGGTAACTTTGGCATCACTTCAAATACACTTTCAATTTTAGAGGGTTGGATTTTCTTTTTAGTGCAAAGTCTTACAGTGCACTCCACTTCATATAGTGATCGCTACTCATTTTTGTATGTAAATCTTCAAACAACTGTTAAGCACATAAACAGAGAAATCATTCCTGTGGACTTGACAGACAGCTTGAATACACAACATTAGCATAAACAATGGCTGGCCACAGCATGCGCTAATTAAGGTAGATATGGCAAGCCACTTTCACATTTATTCCTATAACAAGAATGTATTTTGACGACTAGTCACTAGTATACATTTATAGGCCTTTCACGATAACTACTTTTTGTTGGGCACTATACTGTCCCAGAAATAACTGCCATAAAAAATATTTTTATGCCACTGAATATATAATCATGATATAACTGCATAATAATGCAAGTAGGCCAACACACTTTCAAATGACAACAAACTTTTAATTCTTAAGAAAAGAATGTTTAGATACTTTAATTGAAGTGTCAAAAAATTGAATATCCTTAACCCTTTCGCACATACGTTCTAAATATTCAGACTGGCAGCCTGGAGTGAGTTTTTTTAACGCGACCTTTATTATTATAATGAAATGTGTTCTAATTTCCATGGTAACACATCAAACTTGACACGTGATGTTTTATTTTGTATTATTTTTTATTCAAAATACTTACTGACTAAATTAAATACATGCAAGTGAACTCTGTCATATGGTTGATATGGTTTAAATAATAAAAATAAAAACAAATTAATTATTTGTTTGTTGATCGATAAGTTATCACGGGCTGTGGGCGGGGCGCCGCCATTATATGTTTTCAACACTGACAGGGAGTCGGAGCCTTCCTGCGGGATTTAACTTACAACACAAGATCATCCATTTCTCCTGATATGTGTGACATTACGTGAGGGAACAGGGTAGAAAATGATTTTGTTAGTTGATCTGTAAAGCTATCACGGGCTGTGGCGTCCGAGCCGCCATTATGTGTTTACAACGCTGACGGAGCCTGCTGGACAAGATTATTCACTTCTCCTGATATAGGGTGACTTGGGAAAAGTGTCCCAATCACCCTGAATTCACCCTATGTGACATTACGTGAGGGAACCGTGTAGAAAATGATTATTGTGTTAGTTAGTTGATCGGTAAAGTTATCAAGGGCTGTGGGCGTCTGTGCCGCCGTGGACATTAAATGTTTACAACACTGACAGGGAGTCGGAGCCTGCTGGACTTACAACACAAGATCATCCACTTCTCCTGATATATGTGACACTACGTGAGGGAACAGGGTAGAAAATGGTTGTGTTGGTTGATCGATTATGTTATCACGGGCCATTATATGTTTACAACACTGATATCTTGCTGTTAAATATATTAGTATGCAATTACAAACTATATTTAGTTTTTGTTGATATTTTTGTGGTTGTGTAATGTAATTTGAAGTGTATGAAACCTAAAATAAACATTAAAAGACACTGAGCTCAGTCAGTCTCACTCACTCAGTCTTTGGCTCAGCGCCAGTCAGCGCGCTAAAGCAGATTTTAAATTTGAATTTGGCAGTTGATCTCTGAGCGTTCTAATCACACCCGTGTGTTCGTACCAGGGACCAGCCTAGATTGATCACACAGGTTTGATCGTACGTGTCAAAGGGTTAATTAAAAAAAAAAAGCGTGAATAAACCTTTGCTAACAAAAATTGCAAATTAACAAGTAGACAGAAAAAAAACACACACTTGAAAATGCACTTGTATGGAGATTTTCCATCTACAGATTTTGCCTGACCTTTTTTCAGTATATTACGGGTTCACACTATTTGAAAAACACCCTACTTAGTAGTCAGATGTCCATATAAACAAAGTCACAGTTGCCTCCTCAGGTCATATCTGCTGCTATTTTTCTAGAGGTGTGTTTTTTGCCTCAAATTACTTTTCACCTATTGATGTCTGCTCTGCATATAAAGCAGAGGGTTACACTTTAGTTTAAGGTGTCTTTGTTACACTGTAATTATAATTTAAGTACTGAGTAATATTAGGTAACTACATGTACTTACTATAGGGTTAGGATTAGGGTTTGGTTAAGGGTTAGTTGCATGTAACTATGCATAATTTATAGTTATTACAACCCTCTTCGCACACCTTGGCAATAGAATCACCATTGGCTAGTCATTTTTTTTGTTTACTCGCCAGACTGATATACTGTCATTATTTATATTAGTGCTGTCAAATCGATTTATCGCGATTAACCACATTATATTTATATAATATATGTGTGTGTAGTGTGTGTATAATTATTATGTGTATATAAATATATATACAGTATATACATGCAAATATTTCTTAAATATATACATTAATGTGTGTGTATTTATATATACGTAATAATTATACACATAACACACACGCATGAATGCATGTTTGATATTTTAACTGAACTTAGGACTGGTGGTGGTGCTTAAGATATTGTTGGTCATTCAGTGTTTCTGTAAAAAAAATATATATATATCATATTAATTATTAATCAGATACTACTACTACTAATTCTACTATTAATAATAATATACAACGCTCTAAAGACTGATGAGCTGCTGGGTTCATGAATATTAATCACGTTGTCAGCGTTGCTCAAACTGATTTGCTGAAATCAAAACAGTGAAGGTAATAGATGAGCACCAGCCAATGAGATTGTCGTTTGCGCATTTGTCCCGCCCACTACCACATATCTTCTGCTGTTTCTTAAAAGCTGAATAATTCCAAATGAACTCCGTTGTTTTGACAGGAAAATACAACAAAGAATATGGTTTACATGTAGCGTGTCGATTCTGCGTGGTATGTAAGACTCTCTTTCTTTGTGTGTGTGTGTGCGCGTCACATGTGTGTGTGTTAGGGTTGTGCCGATAGACGATATCATCGTCCATCGTGATGGCTGACCAACATCACGATGGAGCGCCACCATCGTGATGCCACGCCCCCCGTTGCGAGTGCAACACACACTAATCCTCTTCTATAGTTAAACTAAAAACTTTCCAGGGATTGCTCTGTAAATTAAATTAAGAGTATAACTAAAGCATATATGCTATTTTAAATACTGTAGTCTATTATATAGCATGCGTGTTTATTTTAGCACTTCCGTCAGTGAAACAACACACTACAGCCTGTAAAACATTTAAACGATTATCAGTTAATAATGGTAACATAAAGATTAAGACAATTAAATATTAGTTTTTAAAAAATATATATATTTTCCCACAAAGATGTGTCATGCTTAGGATGAATGTGGGACACGAGCTGGAGACACCTTCTCGAATATCTTCGTCTTCATGTTTTCTCCTGATGTTGCAAAGCAACACGTGTTGTAAAACGTCTGAAGAGCGAATTTTATCTTCCACAGGGTCAAGACATTTAGGCTATGTTTGATTATTCACTGCCAGAGAAAGCAAAATTAAAATCGGCGGTGTGTGTGCGTGAATTGCGCTATTCAAATAAACTTGACGCGCCAAGTCTTATAAGAACAAACTGTGTTAAATAAAATTAGAAGTAAAAAGGTATTCGTCCTACATTGTTGTTTTCTACTTCACCACAGTAAAGCATGTGCTGGGTAGGCTATAATAGACTTAATTATAAGCAAACGAAAGGAAGAAAAGTTTACAATTCCCTGCGAAAATGAGTGTGACACAAGTGAAGATCTAGCACGGTGAGTCCTTATTTGGGTTAGCAAAATAACGAAATAGAAAATAGTATTCATGTAAAGAGATAGTAAAATACAGATATAGTAAATTATATATTTTTATTTTAAAAATAAAAACAACGATATCATCATCCATCGCGATGTTTTACTGTAAACATCGTCAACTGCCAATTTAGGGACATCGCCCAACCCTAGTGTGTGTGTGTGTGTGTGTGTGTGAGAGAGAGAGAGAGACACTGTGCTCCCTCAAAACGGCGGTGAGTTGTGTGCCTTCACATTAGTTTACGATACGTCAAATGCAGGTGCACACCAAACGGTAACCTCCCGCTGTCTCTTTTGAAGTCAATACGGAAGTGACTTAAACTGCAGTTCATCATCTGGCCCCTAGGGACAGGCTCCAGAATCTCACTGAGCCCCATGTTAAAATGCCCAACTTTACAGCAGAAAAAAAACATGTTTACAGCCTGGTACAAATTCTAGTTTTGGACTAAACGGCTAATTTTGCCCTTCATGACAACTGTGAGGGGGTGAATTTTTTTCCTATGGGTGACATCACGGCCACTACGAACATATTTTAATCGAGTCTATGGTGCACACGCATCCATTGAGCTGAACTGAAATAGATTGCTTGACGGAGAGCGAAACTGTTTCTCTGAGTGCTTAGCGACTGAAAATATATCTATGCAAAACTTATTCTTAGCATCTTACACACACACTGGCGAGTAAAATCTAAGCATTTATTAGGCAATGGCTAATGATAGATATTCTATAGTGAAATAGGGTTGTATTACTATAGTAACTACATGAAACAGTAAAATAAAGTGTTACCAAGGAGAGCAGATAAGATGACTGAGGCAGCGCCATCTGCAAAATGTTGGTGACATTCATTTTTATGTAAACATAATGGGCAATACATCACATCACAAAAAATAAGTCTATATATTGATTATCGCGACAGCCGACAGGCTTATACATTCATGTATATTTTATGTACAGGTCCATAGTTTCATTATTCCAATCTATAATCTATTTAATTAGCCTAGTGACTATCTATTTAATCAGTCTAGTGATTATTACAATATTACTACATGTATTATATACATTCTTATTCTGTTGCTTCTAGTCATCACCTCAATAGTCACATTTATCTATTTCATTGTTATTGGTAACAAACACAAAACTTTGCTATTAAATTATATTGGAATCTGTGATTAAATATGCACATTCATTTTATTTATATATTCAATAGTCATATGTATAGCCTACCATTTCTAGGAATCAATAGGCTACCAGCAACTATTTAGCTGGAATACAGAGTATTAGTTACTATTCGTATTAGTTACTATTGAAAACCCTAAAATTACTAACACTGCTGACAACAAAATTTGGTGACCTTAGTTATTTTAAGCATAAATGTTAAAACAGCTTGCCACACGTACATACAGGCCTAGATATAAACACAGCGTCTGGTAACTGTGCACCCGTCGCTGAAACCTGCTTATGGCTATTTATCGACTCTTAATTAAACCGAGTCAATGCTAATGTTATTACATTTGCAGCGAGTTCGTGCAAGTGAATTAGCGCGTCACTGCATACAACCCAGCCAAATGCTCGCCGCTTGAGAGCGACTGGTTAGCGGGACAGCAGGCCGAAACCGGAGCGCTACTCACCGATGTGGTTATCTTCGATATGAACGATGAGCTCGCCCAGGGACTCGAAGTGCAGCCCGCATCCGCCGAACCGGCAAACGTTGGAGAAGAAGGAGGCAGCCGCGACGCCCGTCATAATGAATCTGTTGGCAGAGGTCCGTGAGCTTGCAGACCGGCGGAGGCAGAGGCTGTGCAGGATGGGGGTGATCAAATAGCCGGCAGCTCGTTGCAGCAGCAGCGGCGGCGGTGATTGCAGCTGGAGCTGTTTAGACGGCTGGCAGCCAATGGGAGGGGGATGGGGGGCAAAGCAGCATGACGGAGGAGCAAAAGAGGAGGAGACACCGCGAAACAAACATGCTGCTTGTTCACCTGAGCGGAGAAAGACGAATGCTTGGCTGAGAAGGTCCACATAAGCACCTATATCATTGATTATTTCAGTGCATCTTTTGCTACCCAGTTGGGCTTTAAATGGCTCAATAGTCCCACTGTATGGGAATGCAGAAACAATCCAATTAACGTTTTACTTAAACTTAAAATTATCATTAATTACACAGATATTTGGCAGTGTGACTCTTCCAAGTGTTTATACATTAACCACTTTTAAACTTTTGCATAACTTTTCATATGGAATTGTAATACAGTGGTAATTCATTCAACACCTTTTTGTTGCAGGCAGTATATCTTCAAAAAATGATGTCCGTTTCCCAGACAAGGCTTAAACCTATTCTCAGACTAAAATACATGTTTAAGATGTTTTAAGTGTAATATAATTTCATAAATGCATTCATAATATTTCTATATTCATAATTCCACATATAATAATTTTATATTTTTTTAACAAAATCAAATTCAATTCAAATATATTTGTATAGCGCTTTTCACAATACACATTGTTGACATACAAATACATGTATGTCTTCTCTGTGCTGCATTAAAGGGATAGTTCACCCCTGCACTCTTAGAAGGAATATGTAGTAAAATTACACAAATTATGTGTAACACTCCAATTTACACATTTTGTGTCAATATTAACTAAAAATGTGTTAGGGGTGGACTCTATTACACATATCAATGTGTAGTTTAAAATTAACACAACTTGGGAATTTACTCACAGCCTACGTCTAGTTTCTTTCTTCTGTTGAACACAAAAGAAGATATTTTGAAGAATGTCTGTAACTAGACAGTTGATGATAGCCATTGACTTAGTTTTCCTACTATAGGAGTCAATGGGGCCTATATGGGGAAATATCTTCTTTTGTGTTCAACAGAAGAAAGAAATTCATGCTGTTTGAAAAAATTTGAGGGTGAGTAAATTATGACATTTTCACCCAAAAAATATCATTTTTGGGTGAACTGTCTCTAAATGCACTTTTCAAATGCAGTTCTCCGTGCCACCATTTTTTTGTATTTGGGCTATACTTGTAAATGTATCATTTTTTAGTAACTTTTTAACATTTAGTAACATTTTTTTCAGCTGTAATAAAGCATTACAGCAAATACTGTGTAAACACTCATATTTGAATGAAACTACACAATAGCATCACATGACTCTATATTGTGTCATCAGTATTTCATTACTGAAGAAAAATGTTGACCTTCAAAACCCTGAAAAGACTGGGAATCTGTCAGGTGTGACACAAGCATCCATGTAAGGTGCTGTGATCACAAAGAGCAGTAGGAATGTCCTTTTGATCAGCCTGTGACAGTGACCGTGTGCTGACCATCACTTGTTAATCATCCGTTAAATCTCCCTGTTATAAAGGTTCTCTGCCGTTGGGCTATGTAAATACCTAAGTGACTACATGACCAAATATTTTCCACGACACTGTTTTCAAACAAACAGGCTTGCATAAACATGTACTCATGACATACAATGTTTTCTCTTCAGCTTTGATTGGCTCCCAAATCAAGACTCAAATTGTACAGAAAAGCTCATAAATGCACAGACAACTGTTTGAGAATACCTAATGTCATAATGCAAAAGCCTGCCATATGTTAGTAAATGCAACCATCTGCCTCACACAAGATACACATAACCAGGCGATGCCAGATGCTAGAAAGGACATTCCAGGTCAAACAAAATGATTGAACAATATCAAAGAGTTCAAGATTTATCCGGTTCCAAATTTTTGATTGATTCAGTGTCGTATCACTCATATGCAGTAAATCATTGAGACCTTTGAAGATCTACCTTGAGACCTTACAAAGGGTCACGTGAAAAATTACAAACAGACCTGCTATACATGCATACACACATAAGCACCAACTCATTCACGTGTCCAGCAACTGAAAAAGACATTAAAAGAATAACCTTAGCTCATTCCACTTTTGTTAGTTACTTTTGATAAAGGCATCTGGTATAGAATTTTTTTTTTTAATGATAGTTTTGCTAATTAACCAAAAAAGTCAAATTTCACTATGAATTCTTTAAATGGTGAACTTGACCCAGTTCCTTTTTACAGTGAATTATATCATGGGAGAAACAGGGATGATGTCATATGAGACTTGTGGGTGCATGCCCTCTGCTGCATTGTCTCTGTGTGTGAATGATTCATACTCAAAGATGTAGGAGTCAGCTAAGGCTGAGGCTTGATGTGACATCATCACCACTTCCTGTTTTGTGGTGTTGCTGAGGAAACAGCTACTAGCATTCTGAGTTAGAGCAGGCTAATGAATCACACTCTCTCTTTATCTCCCTCCCACTTGTTCTGTTTTTTTCTTTCACTCTTTCCTAGCGGTAACCACAAAGGACCACGCTGTTCTGAAACATCAGACACACCCCTCAGTTTTATCTAGTAATCCGAATGTATCCACATTCTCATGACGTCTAGTTTAACACAACATGGTTAGACACACTGAAAACCAGTCATAAGTGAACTTTTAAGTGAGATGTAGTTACTTAAATGAATGTAAAAACGTAAAAATCGTGACACCTGTTTTCATCATAAGGAATGTCATCATTTAGCAGATGGGGTCACACTTTTTTGTTTATGAAGCCGTATGTTCTGGCAGCCATTTTGACTATGGCATAATAAGCATTCCCTTAAAATACACAATGTGGCTTTTTCCATCGCCTTGATTCTGCAAAGTGAACTCGAAAACCACAGAAATTCACAGCAAACACTCACCAAATTTACTTTTTTCAAAAAATAGTATGCCTTTTACATAAATCTGTCAGCGATCAATACAAGTTTAGACTGTCATGAATGACAAATGCCATGATCAGAGCACAAAGTTTGGTTTACCACTCTAATTTGATGTCAGTATCAAAGTTCTATAAAACATGTCTTGATACTGATACAACTAACGTATTTTGTATATATTAGCTATTCATTTATGAATAAAAACCAAGAGCCCAATTTTTAACAAACAACGATTTATTCACATGATACAATCTCAAATATCATAGCTACATTAAACAACAAGCAACAAAATAAAAAAGAGAAACATAAGGCTTAATAAATGTTACTGATATAAAATAAACATTAAATAATGTTATTTTACATTATGTTAATTTCTGTTGGATCTTATTGAACAACTGACACATTTTTGACTATAGTTTTCCAACGGTTACGTTGTAACCATAAAAAAGAAAGAAGCCATTTATTTCGTTGACCATCCAAAAAACAAACAAACAAATGTCTGGAAATAGTTTTAATGTGTAAATGTGTTTAATTAAAAGGGTAAGGCCAAGAGCTAACACGCTCATACATGCCCCTTCTCTCTCTTTTCTCTACCATCACACACACCATTCGCTAATCGGGACCGTCCCGCGCACAGCTCCAGACAGCTGTTGGCGCAGCACGCACTGAGCGAAGCTCCTCCCAGTTCCCTTTTTTCTCTCAACGCGCCAATGTCCACATCGGACGCCCGCTACATCCTCCGGTGGGCGGGTGCGCGCGGTCTGAAAACCCCTCCTCTATTTAAAAAGCGGACCGCAATGATTTAGAAGTTCAGGAATCCCACGTGACGTCACCTCGAGGTGATGTAATGCTTCTGTAAATAGATCATATTGTAATCGCGTTTCACTTCAGCGTGCTTCGTCTGAGCGCGAGGAGCGTTGCTAGTCTCAGTCTGCGTGCGTTTAGGTAAGTTCGTATTACTATTTTACACTCGCTTGTGAATGTGATTCCACTCTCTGTTCAGAACACAAATGGAACGCGCTTCTTGTACAGTGCTGTTGTTTTTGTTGCTGTTGTTGTTTTACTGTCAAGTTAGTGTCTGTCAAAGTGCCGGTTTCCATTGAGATGTCCGTAAACTGTTTGAATGTCTATTTGAGGGGGGTGTGACACTACCAAAAAAACCCAGATAAAAAAAAAAGAGTATGATTATCCGAAAACGGATGTCTTTGTCAATCTTTAGTAGCCTAAAGATTGTCAACAAAAGCGTTTTAGCGGAATGGCTGTTTGACAGTTAGCTGTTCAAAGTCTGTTTGAATTTGAACTATATTTAAATGTTTGATCGCTCACGTGCGCGTTTATTGAGGGAATAGTCTGAAGTATTTGCATTTATTTTGGGTTTATAAAATTATTATGATTAGCCTTTTTATTAATTTTTATTTTTTTATTAATAAACCCAAATATGACATCTGCCCAAACGTATGCTCCAAAGTGCTTCAGACAACTTAACCGCAAAAATGGCACATTATTGCCCCTGGTTAGAATGTCTGATCTCAGTTGTTTGGGTTTGTAAAATTCGTGACACCGCGTGAGTCCTCCGGTTTCGCCATTACGTCATTCTGCAGGCCGGTTAGACGCTTTGCATTTTAGCACTGTAGACCCGTCTTGCCAATGCCAATTCAAACTCTGGCCCCAGCTGAACTAAATGATGATGTCATGACTAGAGGAATGCTCACGTTATGAGTGAGGTTTTATATATATTTATATATAAGGCGTGACTATGTACGCATTACAGAGAACACACAGAGAAGAGAACTCAAACTCGAACAGGGAAATGTGGGCAAAATAAAGAGAACTGAGATATACATTTAAATAGCTCATACGTTGTAAAAACTGTAGTTCGCTAATTAGGTGTCATCTATCATCTATCTATCTATCTATCTATCTATCTATCTATCTATCTATCTATCTATCTATCTATCTATCTATCTATCTATCTATCTATCTATCTATCTATCTATCTATCTATCTATCTGTCATTTGCATAATAGTAGGTGTTGTATGTTGATAGATAGATAGATAGATAGATAGATAGATAGATAGATAGATAGATAGATAGATAGATAGATAGATAGAAAGATAGATAGATAGAGAAATGAGAGACAGAGAATTGAAAATAATACATCTGCATTTGACACTATATTTACCTAAGTAAATCCACAAAGAGCTGACAGTCATATCAACAAACAGTGTCATTTTTATTTGCCTGTTTGTCTATTTATTTGTCATTAACGTTTTATAATGTCATCTCCCATGTGTGTATCTGTTTGTATGTCTGTGTGCATCTGTGTGTGTATATGTTTAGGTTTTTTTTAGATCTCAGTGATGAATGTTGATCAGGACAGGCCATATGTATGCACTGCTACTGGATGCTCGCAGGTAAGTGACAGATGTCCAGTTTGCTGGTGGTTGTCATATCGTCTAGACTAGAGCTACAACAATGTGTTTTATGTTTTAGCCATCACTTAGAGTGCAGTAAATTACAATTCATGTGTAACACGTGTATCTTTTATGTAATATCTTTCATGTAAAAAGGGGGCTGTGCTTTTTTCAGTATTGTCACAGCCTACCATGTTTCTTGTTCTTGTAGCGCTTTCAAAGAGAAGATCACCTAATAATTCACAGACACAAACATGAGATGACCCTTAAATTCCCTTCCATTAAGTGTGACAATATGCTTTCAGGTAAGGGTGGGTACACAATTATTCACAGAAAAACACACTTTTTATCATCAACAAGTATTCATATTTTCTATGTATCAATCTACAGTTCGAGGTCAGTGATATAATATCCTGTGAAAAGTGAATGTGCGTGTCATGATCGGTCATGCTCTCCATCTCCTTTAATTTAGGATTTAGACAGTGTCTGTTACCCTGGAAACCCAATGTCTGATATATAAACATCAGTCCGACCCTTGACCTCTGGGGTCTGTGAGCCGTCATTCTAGAGACAGAAACATTTACATAAAAAACAAAAGAAGGACTTTACCTTCTGACCCCTTTCATAGTAGTCTAGAAAAAGCTGTTTCGTTTAGACTACCTCTAAATTACCAAAACAACACGGGCAGAATCAGGCTATGTTTATGACAAGGGTTAATTTTTAACATTTTCCTAGCATGCCAGAAGGTTACTTTAGACTAGTTCTGCTCATGAGATTGAGTAGTGGGTTAGTTTCTTTACATTTGTATAGAATGCCTGAAGGTTACTTGATATTGATCTACTGATCTAAAGTTTTCGCTCTATGACCTTGAAAAATCTCCAGTGCCTCCTCAGTTTACATGTATTTTGGATGTATGTATTAAAGCTTTAAGTAGATCAGTTTTATATTGTCTATATTTATTTATTTTGTATTATACCTTTCTACAATTTAACTTTAGCTGACATTATTCCAGCACTTTAGTTTTCATAAAAACGAAAAGGTTTCCAATATGCATATTAATTAATGTATTATTAAAAATAATTAGTGCTGTCGAATCGATTAAACGCGATTAATCACGTCCAAAATAAAAGTTTGTGTTTACATAATATATTTGTGTGTACGGTGTATTTGAAAACAAAATGTTTTAATTATTTATATATATAAAATATTTATGTTTATATATCATATAAATTATATAATATATAATAATTCTATTTTATAATAATAACAAATGTTTCTTACCTATATACATGAATGAGTGTGTATTTATATATAATAATTATACACAGTACACACACATATATTATGTAAACACAACATTTTATTTTGGACGCATTAATCGTGATTAATCGATTTGACAGAACTAATAATAATATGTAGTATATTTATGATATAATATATAAAATAATTAAAACAATGTTTAATTTGTGCTACGTCTTACTGAGTGCACTGAATCTTCTCTTTTCTTATTACATTTTAAAACAAGTTTGAATCCATTTTTGGTTTTATTGTTATTTTTATTGTATTGTCTGTTATGATTATTTTATAATTATTTGTATTCCTGATTTTTTTGTGAAGCATTTTGAATTATCATTGTGTATGAAATATGCTCTATAAATAAACTTGCCTTGCCTTAATTAATAAAACTCATATTTTTGTTCAATTGTGTTGTTCCTTCCTTTTTATATATAATACAGTAACATTTTGTGTGTGTCATGTGTTGATGCTGAATGTATTCATGAAAAAACGTGTACTCTTTATTCATCTATAGATCAGACTCCGACTCCGACCCGTTTCTTACGGGACTGTGAGGAAGTGGGCCTCTTTACTGACCTGGAGCTTAACCAGTCACAGGCTGAGGAGGAGACAAAACCGGTGAGAGGAAATGCATGTTTCAAAAGCTTACACAAATGTGCAAGTGAATACAAGTCCATGCTGTATGAAGTAGTATTAAATAGTCAAACAAAAAGTAAGCAAACATTTAACAAATTTCTGAATATATTTCTGTACTTGCTTGTGTGTATGTGTTCATGTTGACGTAAGAAAAACAAAACCAAGCAATCTGATCAGATTATCAGATGATCGTATATTAAATTTCAAACAGTTCCACACAGCTAACACATAAACACAGAGGTGGAGAGCAGGGCCAGAGAAAGGAGAAATTATATGAATTAGCATTTATAAATATATATATATTTTGCAATAAAATGTTTTCTAAATTCAAAAAATGTTCTTGCTTATAGAACTTTTCTGCTCAGGTGTCAGTTCAGAACCAGCCTCACACTGAGACACAACCTCAGCAAGGTCATCATCATCAGTTTCACCCTCAGCAACAGCAGCAGTGCGCTCTGGCCCATCTGAACCAGCACCAGAACCAGCTCCTCACGCACAGCTCCCAGACTCAGTCTCTATGCACTGCCACATACTCCACTTCAAATAAACAGTAAGTATAGCATATATTTACCAGAATACCCTGATACTCTTCTTTCTCCATTAAAGGCAGGACTGGTTCTTGATTGTATTTTTTGGTGGGGGAGGAGGGGTTTGGTTCATTTGATATATCGATATTTTATGTATTTTGGTGTAATCTCTGCAGCTCTGCATGTTGATGTCTCTGCAGCTCTGCATGTTGACTGTAAATAAAACAGTTTTTACTTTTCCACCATCCAATGACAATTCTGAAAGTTAAAGTGACAGGAGCCTACTGTTGCTACAGTAAAACGAAAGAGAATAGATAAATATTATCTATTGATATATTGTCACGTGTGGCTGTGGTGAATAAAGCACACAACGATAGAAATACTACAATAACAGTCTTTAATATAACTCAGGAATTACAGGAGAACTCAGGATAATAAGGCAAAGGCAACCACCTAAAATAGATGAGAATGGACAAAGGAAACAGATATAAACTTGAGGACTTGAGGCAAACAAAAGGAACTAATAATGACGAGCTGAACAGAATGACTAATCAATGAGTAACCAAGGAAATTAGCAAGAACTCAGACAGGCAGGTAACAGAATAAAAACAGGACACAAACGTGACATTATGCCTCCCTCTGGAAAAGCATGTCCTCTCGCAGTAAAAGGTCCAATTGAAGAGGGAGGACAGGGTTCTGGAGGACAACGTGGAAGAGAACAGGAACAAACACAGTCAGGGGCAAACAAAACAGTCCATGGGGGAGTCGAGGGAGTGAGGAGCCACCAGGGAACCAGGAGCAGGAGTGGCGATGTTGGAACCAGGAGCAGGAGTGGCGATGTCCATCTAGGAAGGCAGCCCATGTTGGCGTTGAGGAAAGGAGGAGCCATTTCTTCACGACATCATAAGTGATGGTTATAGAGGCAATGGTGGTGGAGCACTGAGCGCAGAGCATATGAGAGCGGCACTGCTGGACCTGGCGGCCACGATGGAGCTGCAGGGATGACCATCTGAGGAGGAACCGGGGTACCACAGGGCTGAGGTGGAGCCAGAGTGACTGAGGACCGAGGTAGAGCTGGAGGGGCCAGACGGAGAGTTTGACCGAGGTGCAGCCGGAGGTTGATGGTGCCAGGTAGAGCTGAGGGAGGGAGGAGCCAAGGCAAAGGAGTCTGGGCGATTGGCCGTGGTGGATGATGGGATCAGCGGCTGGAGGCCAAGCCTGGGGACACCTTCGTCCAGGAGGAGCTGGATGTCGGAAGACCCGAAGTGGAACCAAGCCGCAGAGGAGGAGGATCTGAGGGACTGAAGGGAGACAGCGGAGACTGGGCAGAGGAACTGGCTGAAGTTTGAAGAGGAGGTTGGAGAGGGAGGCTGGGTTGGAACTTTGAAGATGCAGGAGAATTCATGCTGGACAGTACCAGTGGGGGCGCAGGAGACTCTGAACTAAGCGGAATCAGCTTTAACAGGAGATTACCTACTAAATATGACTATCAGGGTTTGGCGAAAAATTCCTCTTCTAGTTCATCACAAAAATGAATTGCAGAGGACAGCAGCATCTCACCCTCGGTGGTGGGAGTGTAGGCGGGGTCTTCCTCCATTCCTTCGAACTCCACCAATGCTTCTAAGACATCACATGGTGTTGCTGGTTAGATGCCTCTGCAAGCTCATGCTCCGGGGCAATGTTTGACTCATTCCCTTTTCCTGGTGCTGGCTCTCGGCCGGCTCAATTTCTCCATTTGCGGGGGGCTCAGGCGTCGTATCCGTGTGGTGAGATGATTGCTGGCTGGGCTCTGAATCTGTAGGAGGGGGCTGGAATCCACTTCTGGGCAGATGGTGTTGGCCGCTCTACTGTTTTCCAGCACCCACTCCACAAACTCTGCGAAATTCCCCCAAGGGCCTACACCTGGTAGGCATGCCTTTGTTTCTGTGTTACTCTGGGTAAAAAAATTATGAAAATGGACAAAGGAAACTCAGGGTGTAAATACAAGAGACAAAAAAGGGAACTAATAATGACCAAATGAACAGAATGACCAATCAATGAGTAACCAAGGAGATTAACGAGACATACAGGTAACAAAATGAATGACATAGATAGGCCTAAACCGCACAGTGTTGTTCTTAACATTGTGGTCAAGCAGACAGTTTACTTTAAAGTAAGTATGAAGATACATTTTAAACCCACAATTTGCACGTTGATAGAAGGCAAATATTTCTGGCCATAATCGCTTGTGAGATTGTCAGCCTCTACTTTTCCACAACAGACTGAAACCGCTTTGTGTATAATGCTTCTAAAAAAGGAAAATACAGCAATTTTCTGGCGTTATTATTAGTTGGGTGTAGTCTTCAGCCCATCCTCAAACTTCTCAACATGCTTCCCCCATCAGATTGCTTTTAATCAATGCACAAATAGTTTTTTTTTTACTTTTAAATTACGATATACTTTTTTCACGTTTTGATGGAGGACATCATGTCCCTCACAAATAGCAGCCCTGTGTAAACTTTCTGAAAATTTCTAAATTGTCTTATACTGAATCCATGAGTAAGTACATAATTGTTTGTAAGGACTTTTAGTCTTTTGTTCATTACTAATCTGAATCCCTCTGGCTCGTTTCAGATCTGCACCTAGCTGTCTGCACAGCAACCAGGCAAACACCATGCCTGGGACATCAGCCATGAATGTAAGTAAACCTGGGAGTATTTCAAAGCCACCTGCACAGTAAAATAATAATCAAGGTAATAGCTCTATTTCTTTTTACATCAGCACAATAATTTCATATATTTTTTTAAATAACAGATGGAGGCACAGTTGTCAATGAACTCCAGTATGATTGGTATACCAGGCCCCGCCCACTCTGGCTCATGCTCCTCCCTTCAGGTACAGCCCCATTCTAATGATTTGACTCCATGGTTACAGGATTATGATGTCTCTATAGAAACATTACAAGTCAGACAGGGGTTATAATGCCACAGTGCTTTGTAACTAATGTAGACATCTTGATTGTGTTATCTAATTCAGACACATGCAATGTTGCGGTCTTCCCTGTTAAAAAGCTGCATTCATGCAGACACACACTCACACACTGCAAGGAGACTCTTGTGCGCTGATTCTCTTCGGAAAGTGGAGGAGATTAAATTTCAAAGGCTTCAGGTTGACCTGGTTATCATCTGACTTTTCAAAGCCGTCTTTGTAGATTCTCTGTGTTTTGAAATTGCCAAGTAATCTTACCATCGCAAACAATCACTACACACAGGAAACCTTAGATGTAGAAATTAAAAACACATGGTTGCCTGCAAAAGTTGGTAAAACAGATCTTGCTTTAGACATTTCCCTTTTAAATACCAATTATACACAGTGTTACTTGACAATGATGTTGACAGTGACTCCAGGAGCCTTTCTGACCCATCTTTCCCCGTCTCTAATCCTTTAGAGGTCAAAGGTCATACCAGCCCACAGCCAGCCTGCAGTTTCCAATGGCAGTCAAAATCGTCTTTGCCACATGATGGAGATGATGTCGTCACAACAGCACCCACTGTCGCATTTACAATCCTCATCTCATCATCACACATACCAGCAGCACTGCCACAGCCAATCACCGCAAAGACTTGCACATCAGCATCAAAACCAAGACCAATCACATCACAGCCATGCTCACCACTCTCCACCCTCGCACTTGCATCCTGGCTCCTCCCACCAGACACCCCCTCCCCTTTCACATCAGTCAATACCTACACAGGTCTAGATTTTTGCGCCAAACTCTGACTTTTACAGTTTGTATTAAACTATTGTATTATTTAATGCAATGTTTGTGTTTTATAGCTGTCCTCCACACCGAAACACAACCACTGCCCGCAGTCTCCTCCACAGACGACCGTGAGCAGACGCCGGCGGACTGCAGAGGAAGACCCGGATGAGCGCAGACGGAAGTTTCTGGAGAGAAACAGAGCTGCGGCCACACGGTGCAGACAGAAGAGAAAAGTCTGGGTAGTATCGTTGGAGAGGAAGGCTGAGGAGCTTACACACACTAACTTACAGCTACAGGTACATTTACACATGCACGAGTACCTACCTTGCTGTATCAGATATAATTGAAACTTCATGATACTTTGTTTCATGCATTTGCTGCTTTGTTTTCATATATTTTTTGTCTTCTCTTAGAATGAGGTGACATCACTCAGGACAGAAGTCACTCAACTGAAGCAAATTCTTCTTGCACATAAAGACTGTCCTGTCTCTGTGAGACAGAGAGAATCTCAGAGTGAGTATGAATCATTTTCTCATTCTCTCATCCTTTTTCTCACATACTACTGTATATTGTTGAATCACATTCAAACCTTGAAGAGCATGTCTGCATGTCAGGGCCGTAACCACAATAGACATTGAGGGAGACAAGTCCCCACCAATAATTAGAAATGGCCAAATTGTCCCCCCCAATATTTGAAATTCTTGCACTGCTCTGCTGCACTTCATTACGCAGCGCTCTGTATGTTGTTGTTAGGATGACAAAAAGGGTTAAAAGTTACATTGTAGTGGTTTGCCTCAGTGGTCTAACAGCGCTCGTCAATGTCAAAATGATAGCGATAACCAATCAAATAAAAGTAGGCAGGGTTTACATTCTCTTTGGCTCGTGCACACTGCACAAAGACGAGCGCGTCAGTCTATCACATGCCGTTTTCTTTACAGTGAAATCACAAAACAAAATGCACACAAACGTGTCCCTGCTCTTAATATACAATCATTGATGAACATATTTGAATTATTTTAATGAAGAAAAAAAAAAACTATATGAGGGCGAATTAGAACCTGGAACCTTTAACGCGGTTTGTTAAAATTTTACCACCAGACCACTAGAGGGAATCCAAAAATCTATGGCAGATCTACTCTCACCTAAAGGATTATTAGGAACACCATACTAATATTGTGTTTGACCCCCTTTCGCCTTCAGAACTGCCTTAATTCTATGTGGCATTGATTCAACAAGGTGCTGAAAGCATTCTTTAGAAATTTTTGGCCCATATTGATAGGAAAGCATCTTACAGTTGATGGAGATTTGTGGGATGCACATCCAGGGCGAAGCTCCTGTTCCACATCTATTGGGTTGAGATCTGGTGACTGTGGGCGCCATTTTAGTACAGTGAACTCATTGTCATGTTCAAGAAACCAATTTGAAATGATTCGAGCTTTGTGACATGGTGCATTATCCTGCTGGAAGTAGCCATCAGAGGATGGGTACATGGTGGTCATAAAGGGATGGACATGGTCAGAAACAATGCTCAGGTAGGCCGTGGCATTTGAACGATGCCCAATTGGCACTAAGGGGCCTAAAGTGTGCCAAGAAAACATCCCCCACACCATTACACCACCACCACCAGCCTGCAGAGTGGTAACAAGGCATGATGGATCCATGTTCTCATTCTGTTTACGCCAAATTCTGACTCTACCATCTGAATGTCTCAACAGAAATCGAGACCAGGCAACATTTTTCCAGTCTTCAACTGTCCAATTTTGGTGAGCTTGTGCAAATTGTAGCCTCTTTTTCCTATTTGTAGTGGAGATGAGTGGTACCCGGTGGGGTCTTCTGCTTTTGTAGCCCATCCGCCTCAAGGTTGTGCGTGTTGTGGCTTCACAAATGCTTTGCTGCATACCTTGGTTGTAATGAGTGATTATTTCAGTCAAAGTTGCTCTTCTATCAGCTTGAATCAGTCGGCCCATTCTCCTCTGACCTCTAGCATCAACAAGGCATTTTCACCCACAGGACTGTCGCATACTGGATGTTTTTCCCTTTTCACACCATTCTTTGTACACCCTAGAAATGATTGTGCGTGAAAATCCCAGTAACTGAGCAGATTGTGAAATACTCAGACCGGCCCATCTGGCACTAACAACCATGCCACGCTCAAACCATGCCATGCTCAAAATTGCTTAAATCACCTTTCTTTCCCATTCTGTCATTCAGTTTGGAGTTCAGGAAATTGTCTCGACCAGGACCACACCCCTAAATGCATTGAAGCAACTGCCATGTTGATTAGATAATTGCATTAATGAGAAATTGAACAGGTGTTCCTAATAATCCTTTTGGTGAGACTGTATATTTACTCAATGCAAAGAATCTTGGAACTAATAATATACTTGACGCAAATTTATACAAATACTGTTTGCAAATAGTCCCAAAATGATTATTTCCCAACTAGAATTACGTTCACTGTACTGTTTCTTTATGCAAAATAAAATAACACCCCCAATGTTCAAGACATGGTTACGGCATTGCTGCATCTCATATTTTACCCCAAAATAATAATAATGAAGCCTTTTTTTTTTTGTATGATCTTTTTCAAGACAATTAAGCACCCCAAATAATATACAAATAATGCAAAGAAAAAAGTTAATTGAGAATAAAATAAAAGTATATATATACAACATAATACAATGCCATATAAAAAATAAAATAAATAGACATATATAAAAAAAGAGAATTAAATAAGAAACCAATTTTCTATAATTATAATTATAATTACTATATATAGTCCATTTTATTAAAAAAATGTATATTAATAAAATATTTATTTAATCCTCTTCGTTTAGGGGTCACACTTGGCTTCTTCGCTGTCAAAAGTAACAGAAGCCTTAAAATGTAGCTTTTTTCCCCACTCAGGAAAACCAATGTTATTTAGTTCATTATTTTTATAGTTTTTATTAGCTATTTTTTACATTCAACTACATTCAAACCTAAGCAGGGAGGAGAACGTTTTGAACACATAACATCAAAATTCAGTACAAATGCAACAAAAATGAACAAGTATGTTTTTATCAAAGCATAATAAATCTGGGTCTGATTTGATTTGAACCGCTAATTTGAGTCTTTTGGCTCAATTTTACCATATTGTTACAGCCAGAATTTGTGTACGTGTAATATTGTGGTTTGTGTGTGTGACTGCGAGTGTGTGTTTGAGTGTGTGTGTCTGTTTTAAACTCTTAATGTTTGAGAGTGTCACCCCTACATTGCTGTGCACTTTTGTTCTGGATCATGGCTGATTTGTGGTTTGTATCACCAAAAGATTCCTTAAGTTTTTGTATTTTTGCGTATTTCCCATTGATTTCCTATATCGGTAATTTTTGACCATGAAGGAGCCATGTGTTTTTCTGACCCTTTAACATAACCGAATCATCTCCATGATTGTTTTGTGTGTTCACATAGCCAATCCGACAAAAGTCACCAAGTGTCATCCCATTCCGCTGAAGCGAAAAATAAAAACATTTCAAAACGTAAAATGTTTTGGTCATTTTTGAGCGTAGAGGACCAGAGGGTAAAAAAACAGTTTCCACAAAATACTAAGCAGTTTTCATCAAATGTTTCTGAAGGATTAGGGGACACTGAAGACTGGAATAATGGCTTGACAGATTTTAAAATATATTAAATTATATTACAATAGAAAACAGTTATTTAAAGTGTTTTAATATTTCACTATATTACTCCTTTACTGTATTAATTAATTTAAATGCAGCCTTGGTGAGAGTAAAAGACTCAAAAACATTTGAAAAATCTTACCAGCCCTTTGAATGGCAGTGTATATTTATTGTGGCATTGTGTGTATTATTTTATATATTTTGAAAACCCATCATTTTAACGAACCCCTTTCGTATTCATGTTTAGGTGGAGTAGGTAGCCCTACAGGAAGTCCTGTCCAACAACATGCCATTCAACACAACAGCATCTCAACCTCAAGTTCGACTCTATTACACACTCACCTCAACACACACTCCCACCCTAACTAACAACATACGACTATAACATGCTTCAACATAGACACAGAATGATGAGAACTTCATCTTCAGAGCCATATGCTCAGGGCACCTATAAACAAATAGGTACCCCAAAACTGAACAGCAAAATGTTAAATCCAGAGTTTTAAACTTGGATTTATGACTAAAAGGGAATGTATGCATCACATATATGTGTGTATTGTTCTTAAAGAATAGAATAATTAATAACAATTCTGTTTATATTTATAGCCCTTGTCATCTCAGGAAATCAGCTGAGGGTCAGATGGGTTTTTCCCGTGGTTTTATTTTACCTCACTGTTATTTGTTACAGGGCTGGAAAACAAACTGTCCTTTTCCACTCACTAAATTTAGTTTTCTTATTATCAAACCTGTCTCTAACCCACTTCATACCTCTATCTGTCTGCTCACACTCTTCCTCATGCTCTTTTTTTATAGCTGATCTTTCTCAGGGACACTCATTTGGTTTTACTTCTGGAGTATGTTTGCACATGTGTGCGCATATGTGTTGTTTTTTGGTTTATCGGCCACATTCAGTGTAAAATGCTTTGATAGCTTCAGTGACAGCTGTGTGTGCTAAATCCTGAAACTAACGGCAAGGCTGTGTGAAATGCATTGAATCAGGGCAGTTGTAAATTTGTAATTGTAAATAGGAATCTCTAGTTTTATAAATGATGATGCAGCTAAAGCTGTTGTTACATGTTTGTCTTCGCTCTAAATATTGTGGTCCCTTGGTAAATTATCAGGTATCACATTACCCATGTGAATTTTGGATTAACAGACCATACTCATCATTATTTAGCCAAATTCAGAATCATGTATAGGAATGATGGTAAAGGACTCATGTATTACTAATCGCACTCATGGCACTAGAAATGTCTTACAGTATTCTCAATACAGCATAACATCATTTCACACTAACTGGTTCAGAGACAATCAAAATGTCTATACGTACATTTCCTGGAAATGACATGCAAGCATGTGTGCTATCTTGTATAAATGGCTTTACATTCTGTGGAATATGGAATTATGAATCTGGAAAAATAGAATGTTTGTAAACACTGCAGTTTAAAACTGTTTTATGCATGTACAGGTTTTTTTGAAATATTTATCTATTTTTGTACACATTTGTGGCCATTTTTAATTAAAAGCACTTAATATCTGTATCTATATGTTGTGATCTCTTTTCTCACGGTCCATCGTAATAATAACATAATGCTGTGATACAACTGCTGCCTTTAGTGCATAAACGTGCCCAGATTTGTACATACAGTGCGGTCAAGACATTATTCTGAGAGTTTGACTGCATGGGTGACAGTTTAAATAAATGATTGATGAAATGTGGTTAGACAGTGTTGGAGTTCAAGTTTTATCGTTTATTGCGCCATCTTATGGTGGAGTTTTGCAGAAAAGCTAGGCAGTATCCTCGCAGTTTGGCATTTTAGAGTTTTGAATGTAAGAACAGAGTTGATTTAGTTATAAAGAAAAAAACATTGAAACCATTGCAAACTAGCATTAGTGCGCAATCACTATTAACGTATATGTATTACAAAAAAAAAAAAAAAAAGCAATGATAACGGTGAAATGCATAAAATTTTACAAATGATTTTTTGTGATGTACTTACATTGATATAAAGTATATCTGTCTTCTAACACTCTTCCTCAGTCTTTTTTTATAGCTGATCTTTCTCAGGGACACTCCTGGAGTATGTGTGCACATATGTGTTGTTGTATTTTTGGCAACTTTCAGTGTTTGCTAGCTTCAGTGACAGCTGTGTGTGAGGCTGTGTGAAATGCATTGAATCAGGGCAGATGTAAATAGGAAAGAAAAAAGAATCAAGAAAAAACCATTGAAAACATTACACACAAAATAGCATTAGTATGCACAATCATATTAACGTCTATATATTTATTGAAACAAAAAAAAAGCAATGACAAAGATTAAATGTATCAAATTTAACAACAGATTTTTTGTGCTGTACTTCAGTTGATATACAGTATTTGTACAGGGTAAATAAGTATTACATTTTCAACAAAGACAGAAAATACAGTCATTCCAAAACCAAGCAATTCTGCCACCCAGCAGCTGAGGCTTAGACAATCAACCAAACGAAAAGAGTTTCAGAATTTCAGTGGCTTTGGCGAAAATCATTTGTGGCCAAAATGATTTTTCCAAAAGTGTCTATTTTCAGACACACACGACACTTCAGTCTGAGTATCTAAGCATTATGACATCATCATCTCTTCGTGCAGGGCTGTTGTCAAAGAAACGTTCGCCGGGGAACTGGATGAGGTCACCTTCTTCAGCCAGTTGTCTGCCACTCTGGTAACCACTGAATTCAGAAGAGACACAGGTAGTAGCCACAGTGGAGCGAAACGGATGTCTGGTTGAGTACATGTGACGTACGTGTGCATGAGCGGACGTTTTCCTGCTTCTGATCCGCTTCTTCAACACACGCCCAAGCCAGATTCCACCCACCAGAAGAAGGAGCAGAGCATTGGCTGTAAGGGCTGCTACTGTGACGAGCTGTAGGCTGACCTCACTTGTCACAGAGGGCAAGTGGGTGACAAATCCAGTGCAGTGATCTCTGGGGGCAACCTGGCACAAAGTTTCATCCACTACGCTCTCCACACAGGTGATGTAGGTAGAGTCTGGACGGAGCTCTTGGAGGGTCACCGCCCGGTCAGATCCATCTGTGTAAACATAGCGCGGGAAGCGAAAAGTATGGCCAAAACGGTCAAATAAAACTCGAAAGAGAAGTTCTTTCCCATGAACTAGTCCAACATCAGGAGTTGTGCTCCAGTGGACTGTGGCTGTACTGGAAGTGACGTCTTCCACGCTGACATTAAGGATGGAGTGATGGTTGAATTGACATGCATCTGAGATCACTGTGATTCTTGAGTCATGATGCTTGGCTCTGTCCTGTAAGGGCAGGTTGAACTGCTCCTGTTGGGCCAAAGCAACGGTGCTGTGGTTATGGGTGTTGTGGCCTGACAGGAACGTGGACATTGTTGTGGAAAAATTAGATAAGGAGCCATTTTTCCCAGCTGTGGGTCTTGGCCTTGAGCTGACCAGTTTCCTCTTCTTCTTTCTTTCAAATGTTGTAACAAGCCCTTGCTCCCCCTCATCTCCTTGGACCCCTACTTCTTCATGTTTCTCTCCTTCTCGCTTCTCCCTTTCCTCCTTGGGAATCGATGTCTCTATTACTGCTCCACGGCTCTCCATTGGCTGAGACTCGCAATAGCCACTCATATTTCTCAGCTGCGAGTTGCTGACATAGTCCAAGTATTTTCCCGCCAGCGCTGGGGGGTGAAGGCAGCGCACAAACACGGTCAACAGCTTTCCCTGAGAATGCGCATGCGTCATCCAGCTTTTAAGCTTCTCCATCCGGCAGTCGCAAGTCCAGTTATTCCCATTCAGTTCTACGTGAAACAAAACGCCATTTGAGGCGAAAATTCCACCGGAGAGATTCATAAGACGGTTGTTTTTCAACTTTAAGGTTTTCAGATGTGAAAGGTGGTCGAAAGCACGGGGGTCCACGCGGGATATGTGATTGTCACTGAAGTCAAGGTGTTCGATGCGCTCGAGCGGGTCCAGCAGACCAGCCTGGATCTCTGTCAACTCGTTCTTGTCAATCTCGAAGTCTTTAACGCGTACGAGCCCCTTGAGCGAATCATTATCCAGTTTTAATATCTTGTTGTGACTGAGTGAAAGTTTTGTTAGTTTTTTCAAATTCTGAAAGACGTGGTTTCCAATGTGCCTTATTTGGTTGCCTGTTATTAGAAGAGCTGTTAGTGACTTAAGATGAGAAAACATAAAAATATCGCGCAGTTCTGTTTGTTTATTGTCTGATAGGTTTAAAAACTGCAGTTTGCTGAGCCGCGCGAACGCATTGCGGTCAATATGGCGAAGCTGGTTCGATTCTAAGTGCAGAAACATTAAATTCGTCAGACCTTTGAAAACGGATTCTTTTAAAAACGCAATGGAATTTCCATCAAGTCTCAGTTTTACTAAACTATTTAAATGACTAAAAGATTCGGAAGGAATGTCCTTGAGTTCGTTGTTATTGCTATACAATATTGTGAGTTTGTTCAGGGACTGTAGAGTTCCCGGTTGTACTGCCGAGATTAAGTTGTTTCCCAGATATAGTTCCTCCAGCTTGGAAAGTTTCTCGAACGCTTTAGGGTGTATATTCCTTATTTGGTTAAACTGGAGATTAAGTCTCATTAGGTTGCCATAGCGCATGAAGTCGAAGGCGCTGAGGTTGTGAATGAAATTTCCCGCAAGACCGAGAACCCGCACGTCCCCTGCGCGCTCCACCTGCGGCGGTTTGGGCACCGCGCGCAGACCGCGATTTGCGCACAGGATATGCTGCGCGTGCTGGCAGTCGCATGTTTCAGGGCAAATGGTGCAAACAGGCGCGAAGAATAAAAGCGCTCCACTGCCTAGCAAAAGAAAATTGTAGAGCAAATATGCCATTCCAGTGACACGCATACAACACCACACTCAATGCATTCCTTTGTTTCAGTCCAGGTTCGCCAAAGTCTTCCTCGCCAGGAATTAAAGCTTTGCGGATGCAGTGCCTCCCGAGTACAGACATTTAGATTGTGTTTAGGTATAGCACGATGGCATAGCGATTTGAAGCTGTATTGAGATATCCATGCACAATCGTTGCGAACAGATCCTTAAGGAAACATTTGCCTCCGTCAGACTCTCTCATCCCCCAAGAAGTCATCTGTTGCAGATTACACACACACACACACACACACACACACACACACACACACACACACACACACACACACACACACACTATAGTCATCTCCGAGTTCAGGCACGGATCACCCCGCCCCATCCCCTCCAGATGTGTACATTATAGTCACACGACATACACACTTGTGTGTAAGAATCGGATCTAGAGATTCTGGTTCAGATTAATTTTAACGATTCCCTTGCATTAAGGATTATTTTAGTACTTTAAAAATGTAGGAAAAGAAACACAAATCCTATTGCATTTACTGCCCTTTAGCAGTCTGTTGTTCCATAAATCAGGAAAGCTAGTATTGCAATGGTTTGTTTAAACAGACTTTAGAAAGATTTTTACAAACTTTTAGAGGCAGCATAAACCAGTTCTAATAACTGTCCCTAAAAAATATTAAATCATAACATATTTCATTCATTAATTTTATTGAATATTTTCATAAAATTAATTAATGGTTCAAATATTTTTTGATGGACGTGACCTGACTAAAGTGACTAAAATGCGATTTTCAGTGATAAAAAACAACCAGTTCACAAGAGTCATTCTTTCAAAAAGAGCACTGCACTGGTCCAACTTTATAAATTTTAGTCAAAAATTTTTTTGAAGGGCATAACAGTTCAGGAAATGCAGTGAGATTTATGATCTTCTCAAGAGATCAGTGCAACAAGTGGAGCTAAACGTGGAGCTTGATGTCCAGCTCCCACTCTCTGGATGTAATGGGTGGAGCTTGATCCAATGGGTCCAGCCACGCCCTAACTTTAACACTAAGCCTTTAGAACAATCCAAACCTCTCCATTGACTTAGTATTGCGTGAAGCTGCCTCATTGTCATTTCTTGTTTCTAACAAAAGACAGAACAATGCCTAAAAGCTGTTCCCCTCAGAGTATGACACATTGCGCTCTGTCTCAATTGCCTGTATCCACTTTTGTGTCCTTAATGACATTTTTTTGGGGGTCGACAATTTATAAAAACTGTTTTGGGTTTTGTAGCTTGTTTGCTGTACAACCTGTCACATAGCAGCTTTTACACATTGTTGTGATTTTTTGTTATAGGTCAGAAATGAAGAGGAGGCAGCTTCGCGCAATATAAAGTCAGTGGAGAGGGTTGGATTGTTTCCCCCCGCTGGGCGTGGTTTTCAGATTATGAAGCGTGTCGCTCTGTCTCTATCCCTACACCGAAAGGTCAAGCTCCACCCATTGGTCCATAGCTAGACTAGGTCAACCTCCACCCATTATGTCCAGAGAATCCAAGAAGTATTTTGATTATTAGCCATTTTTAAGTACAGTCCTTTTTGTTCCTTTTGTTGGTGTTGGATTGATGGGGACTTTAAATTCTTTATTGGGACAAAAATTAAGTCATATTAAAAATCATATCAAACTATGAGACAGGTATGCTTTTAGTCAACCTTCACCAAAAATAACACTATATCAATTGGTTTTAAACCGTTACTCTAAAAATACATAAATGAAAAGACATTTGGGGCGAAAATCCCGGGGAAATATGCCCAGACCTGGCTAAAACACGCTTACTACATCATACATTTTTTTTAAAATTCATGTGCCCTCATGTTCTTTAATCAAAATAACTGCTCCTCCCTTTTGTAATGACATCTCTTCTCTGATGATGTGTTTTATGGCTTGAGGGTGGGTCAACCTGTCAATCACACGAGATCGCAGCAATAGCAAATGACAACGATCCAATCAGTTCCCGATGGACAAAATCAAGTCCCGCCCTACATATTTTTCTTGTTTGAAAAGCTGTTTCACTCGGGTATACGTCACAATAGGGAAGAAAAGACGTTTGCAACTTCCATTTCATGCCAACTTTAACAGAACTGACATCATGCAAATTACTGGGTTGCGTTATATTTATTTAAAAAATGGGACCAGTTCTGAATAAGAACAAGTGCTTGGTTCCCAACCCTACATGTGTGCATAGGCAAAGCAAATGAACATTCTTCCCACGAAGGTCCCGTGAGAATCGATCTTGGACTCCACTGCTTGTTTAAAAAGCACCGCCAAGGAGGAGAAATAGAAAAGTAAAGACAGGGAATTTCAGACCAAATTTCTGTCTCAGGCCGCATGCCAGGTCGTGGGAATGATTGAGGAGGGCTCTCTTGGGTGCGTGGGCAGACTTCACTCAATTGCAAAACACTTGAATTTAAGTTTGATGTATTCGTGAAGAAATGGCTTGTCATAGAAAAGTTATTGTGGAATAATTCAATTTTTCATTACTTTTCTAAACCCACCAAGAACATAATAAATTATGTCCACTCAATTAAGCGAAAGGTCCAGATGTTTCATATTTCCTTTTAGCTCAAACGTTCAGCATGGAGGAGGGCTGCCACGAGCAGTGTTGATAATTATTTTGACTGCCGATTGGATCTAGAAAAAAAGCCTGATATATTTACATGTAAAAGAAATAAAAGATTAGTATGGTTCTGATTGGCGCATTTGGTGATGTGAGTTTGAGTGGACAAAATGCCAAACTGTTCAATGTCTTAAAAGCAATAGAATGAGGCAGAATGATACATGGACAAACATACTTATATCTTCTCTGCACTTTGAAATGTGTTCGCATGTGTGTGTTTCCAGTGAGGAACCCCTACACCCGGGGGTCATTTCCTGTCTAGTCCTCACTTGAATTTGTGGACTGCACACGCTAAGCCATGTTGAAGAAAACTGTTGTGTGTATACAAAATGTGTTTGTGGGACAAAATAATATTATCACATCACACAACTGGCTTAGTTCAAGTTACACTGGAAAGAATAAACAACAGGCGAAGGAGGTAAATGAGGGGAGGAAGAGAAAAAAGCCATGTGGCATTATCCTTGCAAAACAGATAGCAGGGAATGGAAAGAACATAATAGAGAGAGAAGGAGGAGAAACAAGTAAAAGGGGCCAAGGGGAAGGAGGCTACGAGAAAAAAGAAAGAGACAGATAGAGGATGAGAAATGGCAGGATGTGTAATAAAGTGCCTGTTGCCAGAGATTGATGTGTGTTTAGCATCAATGTGTTTAGGCCTACTGTAAAATAATCAATATGCACACAAAGTCATAGAGCACACTTGTACACAAACCAGGAGAGCATTCTCATTTACAATATATTGCTAAAAGTTTTGGGACATCTGCCTCTACATGCACATGAACTTTAATAACATCCCATTCTTAACCTGTATAGGGTTCAATATGGAGTTGGCCCACCCTTCGCAGCTATAACAGCTTCAACTCTTCTGGGAAGGCATTCCACAAGGTTTGGGAGTGTATTTATAGGAATTTCTCACCATTCTTCTAGAAGCGCATTTGTGAGGTCAGGCACTGATGTTGGATGAGAAGGCCTGGCTTGCAGTCTCCGCTCTAATTCATCCCAAAGGTGTTCTGTCGGGTAGAGGTCAGGACTCTGTGCAGGCCAGTCAAGTTCCTCCACACCAAACTCGCTCATCCATGTCTTTATGGACCTTGTTTTGTGCACTGGTGCGCAGTCATGTTGGAATAGGAAGAAGCCATCCCCAAACTGTTCCCACAAAGTTGGGAGCATGACATTTTCCAAAATGTCTTGGTATGCTGAAGCATTATGAGTTCCTTTCACTGGAACTAAGGGGCCAAGCCCAACCCCTGAAAAACAACTCCACACCATAATCCCCCCTCCACCAAACTTTACACTTGCAGTCAGGCAAGTACTGTTCTCCTGGCAACCGCCAAACTCAGACTCGTCCATCGGATTGCCAGACAGAGAAGCGTGATTCGTTCCCTCCAGAGCACAAGTCTCCACTGCTCTAGAGTCTAATGGTGGCGTGCTTTACATCACTGCATCCGACGCTTTGCATTGCACTTGGTGATGTAAGGCTTGGATGCAGCTGCTCGGCCATGAAAACCCACTCCATGAAGCTCTCTTAGCACTGTTCTTGAGCTAATCTGAAGGCCACACGAAGTTTGAAGGTCTGTAGGTATTGACTCTACAGAAAGTTGGCATCTTCTGCGCACTGTGCGCCTCAGCATGTGCTGACCCCGTTCTGTGATTTTACGTGACCTGCCACTTCGTGGCTGAGTTGCTGTTGTTCCCAATTGCTTCCATTTTGTTATAATACCACTAACAGTTGACCGTAGAATATTTAGTAGTGAGGAAATTTCACAAATGGACAGGTGGCAACATATCACGGTAACACACTTGAATTCACATTAATTCTTTCACAAATGTTTGTAGAAGCAGTCTGCATGCCTAGGTGCTTGATTTTATTCACTTGTGGCCATGGAAGTGAATGGAACACTTGAATTCGATGATTTTGAAGAGTGTCCCAATACTTTTGGCAATATAGTGTATGTGAGTAGTACTATAAACTCAAGCAAACATTGTTTTTTATATGTTCTAGGAATGTTCTTCAAGTGCAAATAGCTTGCCTTGTTGGCAAGTGTTATTTGCACTAGCTCCACCTAACATTACCTGGTTGGGCCAAACAAGATTAAAAAAACCCCACTTTGATTTAACGTCTTCAGGGGCGCATTCAGTAAAGCTTATGGCTAATGGAACATTGTTTTGACACTATCAAAAACGGGTTCGAATCTGCCTTTTGCTGAGCTAGCTCTTATTTCTTTTTTCATCACAAATCACCTCAGAAATGCATTTACTTTCAATAAAAATTAAGAAAATGCTCTAAATGTTGAAATAAAGTGCCAAACTAAATGTTTAATAATAAAACGATTTATTGGGTAGGGTAAGGGTTAGGGGTAGGTTTAGAGAGGACTCTTAGTGTCCCTTACAGAGGCATCCATTTAATAATTTAAATAAAAATAATAATTTACACTCTGTTATTATTGTATCATGTTAATGTACAACAATAATGAGGTGCAAATAGTATGTATCTGTCAAAATAATGTATAAATTAAATGTAATTACTATTTACACATATTGCAAAGAACTGCTACTTTTATAAGGTGTAAATATATATCACTATTTTTACTTAGTAAATATCATCTATCGCTAAGAAACTATGTTATTTTCACTGAGTGTAAATATAATCTAGCTGTCATTAATACTTGTGTGTAATGACTTGGTGTAAACTTGGTGTAAACTGCATCTATCGCTATTTGCACTTAGTGTAAATAGCAATTACCATTAAGAAAATATGCTATTTCCACTGAGTGTAAATAGAATCTAGTTGCTTACAATTGGTGTAAATAGCCCTTTTTGATTTTTAAGTTCTTCAAATTTTGCAGGGAGCTTTTTTGTGTGACAAGCTACTAGGAACCTCTGCAAAATGGTTATTTTTAGGTGTTCCTTCCTGAAACCAAAATTGTTAGCTTGGACACAACTTCCGTTCTGACATCATCTTTGTCACATCTCTGTACAGTACGTTTAATTGCATAGTGTTGCTACAGCTCACAGCACAAACACACATACATATACATATATGCATTCACATGTGCAAACACCTCTTTCTCAGTATCTCTCTCTTGGGGGCATGTCTCTAGTAACAATCACCCTCTCTGAGAAAGCAGGAAGGTTGTCTAATTGGAAACACATGCTGCCTTATTGATGAACAACAGCTTTCCATAAAAACACATCACTCATTTAGAGTCATCATTCACCCAAACAATCCAAGTGCAAGATGATAAACTTCCAAAACCTGACTATAATATATATATATTATATTTATGCATGGGTGTGAATGTGAATGCATTTGTGGTACTCTCTCTCTCTTTATGATGAATGAAAGTGTAAATTATTTTACATTCCTGTCTGTCTGCAGGATTTTTAGTGCTTGCAACTGTGTATATCTCTGTATCGGTATTCGTGAGAACAAGAGAAAAAGGGGGAGAAGAGGAAAAGAGATTTGAGGGGTTGACATGAGCAGCAGCTGGTTGGGTCATTAAGTTCTTTAAACTAGATCTGCTCCACAGACTTTAACTCTCTACTGCCCTTTTCACAGAATGGGGCGAGTGTTTATTATATGTGGAGTGAATGCTCAAAACAATTGCATATTAATACACTTCAGACACAGTAATTATGGAGGTAATAATGGACTTATGCCACTAAAATGTATGCGTTTTCGTCAATTTGCATCATGCAAAATCCTTAGGTGACAGTTCATCCAAAAGTCAAAATGTTGTAATTTACTTATGCCGTTCCAAACCTGTCTAAAAGAATGAAAAAAGAATGTATTTAAAGAGTAAACTGGGTCAAAAACAACCCTGCAAACCTTTCAAACTGATATGATCCTCAAGTTGTAATTTCACTTAAGGCCGGAAACACAGCGTTTGCTCAGATTTTTTCAATGCTATTTGCAGAAAATCAAATTTGCAGTCGTTGACAGATTTAATAGAAAATAGGCACAGATCCTGATTTGAACCTTCAGAACCAGTAAAGGTATCAAGTATGTTTTATATTTTGAGGCGATTTTTATGGTGTGTCTCAAAGGGAATCATGTTCTCGTATTACAGTTTTTCTGAATTGCTAAAACACTAAACCCCATTCTCTGATTCTCAATTGCCTAAACCAATAAGTCAAATAAATCACTTTTTCTGCAAAACCTTAAACAAGTTCAGGCAGTTAGACATGTTCTAGGCATGTTCTCACTCACTAAAACACATTTCATACTGTGACACATTTGTGTTGCAAAACACTAAACACAAGAGGCAAAAGTTAAACACAACTTAGTTGTCATCATTTACACACAACGACTCAAATATTCAATAATATTCAACAATACGATTGATCTGACTGCACTGACACTATTGGATGAGAACTGACCTGAGCTGAACAATGACATCACAGAGCTGCTTTATAGATGAAATAAACTAATAATACTTTATGATCTTTACAACGGAACTGAATCAACACTGAACTGACTTCAGCCGAACAATGACACTGATAATCGTTTTCACTGTAAAGCTGCTTTGAAACAATTTGTTTTGTATAAAGCGCTGTATACATAAGGGAGACTTGACTTGACTCAGGTCGGACACAACATGAAGACGTAATGCTGACGCAGAATCAGTCTCTCACTGACCTTGATTTTGCAGATGCACAACTTTTTTGAGTGTACTGTAAATATCTTTTAGAGTTTTCTTTTGCATTTAGACTGATATATTTTTACAGTACAAGTGCTCAATATACATACACTGTAAAAAATCAAACTTATGTTTTGTATGACAAATTCAGCTTTTAAAGTTTATTCAACTATTTGACATGGAAAAAGTTGAGATAACTCAAACAAATAAGTTGAGAAAACTCAAAAATGTTCTGCACCTGGTTGCTTTAAACTTTTAAGTTGTCTCAACTTTTTTTTTTTTTTTTACTACAGTGAATTCCATGCAATATTCAATAAAATACTATACTTGCAGTACACATTATTCAATATGTTCACCATAGTTGGCTTTTGATTGCTATATTTGTTTACATAATTGAAATTTTTTTTACTGCATGCAATATTTATATATATATATTTTCTTCTGTAACCTCGTGTTCTGGATGCTGTGTTCTCCATTTTTTGATGTAGTGTCTAATGAATGATCTGTAGTGCTTATATTACAGTTTGATCTGAATTGCTAAAACACATTTTTTTTAAACCATCACTCATTTTCTCAAAACCTTAAACACAAATCCATATCTTCAAACCACATTCACAAAACCCCTGACTATTCTGGCAAAATCAAACAATTGCCTCAAAATTATTTCACCTGTTTTCAAAATCAAACAAAGGTTTCAGATCATACACATATTTTAAGTCAATATTATAAGCACTACAAATCATTAATTAGAGACTACACCAAAAAATGGAGAACACAGCATCCAAAAACATTTATATTGCAGTAAAAAATGTTGCAATTACATAATCAAAAGCCAACTCTGGTGAATATATTGTATACTGTGTATTGCAAGTACATTGTATTGAACATTGTATGGTATCGAATGCATGTATATTCAGCACTTGCACTGTAAAAATACAGCAGTCTAAATGCAATAGCATGCATAAGAAAACTCTAAATTAAAATTACAGTAAGGCAAAAAAAGTTGTGCATCTACAAAATCAAGGTCAGTGAGAGACATGTTGGGTCTGACCTGAGTCAAGTCAAGACCCCTTTACGTAAACAGCGCTTTATACAAAACAGATTGTTTCAAAGCAGCTTTACAGTGAAAAAGATTATCAGTGATCCTAAGAAAGTTCATTTCGGCTGTACATCAGCTCTAAAAGAAAATTGTCAAAAAGTTTCATTGAAGTCAGTTCAGTGTTGATTCAGTTCCGCTGTAAAGATAATTCATTATTACAGTTTTTTCAATTGCTTACACACTAAAATTAAAACTTTCCCACAATTAGCAAAACCTTACACTCAAGAAGCAAAACACCGGCCTAGATTTGCACAACTGTAAGCACATTGTCAGCTTCACAATTTTTGCAAAACATTACACACAATGATTTGCAAAACACTTAACACACTTGCATTTGACACAGAAATTTATCATAATGTAATTTCCTTGCAATTTCAAAGCAAAGGCTTTCAAATGAACACACTCATGAACCAATTGGTTAAACGCAGCCACCAGGTGTGCACACACACTAGTGCTTAATTCTAGACACACCAGTCAGTTTTAAGCACAATACAGTTTTTTACAATCGCTATGACAATTTTTTCAATACTTTTAACAAATTTCATAAACTCTTAACGCAGTTAGCACAACATCTGTCTGTTTAGGCTATACAATTAACACATTTATTGTTGCTTTGACACAAAATGCATACAGTTAACACAAATTTAAAATGCTTGAACTTCTTTTACACACAACCTCAACCAAGACCAAAACAATGGCTTTTTACTGCCAAATTTACCAATGCTTTAACACTGTATGTCAGAACACATAACACCTTGTTCTAAACCTAACCTTATAGGCTAAAGTCAAGGTGAACAGCTGTTGTGAATTGAAACACAAATATATCACCTGTATTTTATTCCATTGGTACTGAGAAACAGCCAATTGAAGTTATGCAAATATATAAATCACAGCTGATTCCCATCTAGGAATTGTTCAGGTGTTGATATTCTTTCAAGCACATGACCATGGTTTACAGTAAAAGATGGCCTATTTGGGCTTCTTTGGGAGCAGAGGAAAGCTCCTAAATGAAGACCAGGAACTTGCTTTTGTCAACATGATGATTAGTGATAATGAAATAAAACTGAAGGGCATTCTATAAAGCTACTCTGAGATGGGTCATTCAGTTCATGAATTTCTGCAGCAAAAAAAAAACACAATGTGTGCATTTACTAAATTCAACAAAACAAAAATGTAGAGTCTTCAAAAGACACACAATCTATGATCAGTGAAATGTGCTGTCTATTGTATAAGGGCAGACCTGACACATACAGTTTTTCTCAATCGATTTGATACATTTCTCCAAATGAATGTAGTTGCTCTCAAAACTGATAACACAGCAAACTAAACACATTCTTATGTTGGCGAAACAGTTAAGTATTCACTGCACAATGAAACACAGCATTTTATTCTTGAAATGCATTTATTAAAATTCAATATTACAGTTTTTCTCAATTGCTAAAACACTAAAATCCATTGGCTGAACAAAGTTCTCAGTTGCCATAACTCATTTAGCTAATCGTGCAGTCTGTTGTCAATACCTTAAACCATTTCACATGGTAAAACACAATTTGCAGATCTCACTTCTACTTTTCAGCAAAACTCTAAACACATTCACATTATTAAAACACATTCTGCACTGTAATGCACGTCATCCATACTAGTAAACACAAGTGGCAACAATCAAATACAAATAGAGAACACAATGTCATTGATTGAACACAACCACTCAAAACTGATTTAATCTATTTCAAATGATGTGAAAACCAATATAAGTGCAGGGCATTGTAGACTGTATACTGTACAATGAACAAATTGTATGGCCCTGAACATTGTGCTGAACAGTACTGACTGCTCAATAGATTTTGTCTGGTTGCAGGTTCATATCAACAAAGAATAAGAATTACAGTATCACAGAGACAAAGGACAAGTTTGTGAGATGCAGGGTACAGTACTGTAAAAATAGTGGTACAAGGAGGAGAGAACAAAAATAATATATTTTTTTAAAGCAGTAATAATTTAGAGTAGTAATTTATGATATATTTTGAAGTTTTCATTCATCAAAAGTCAATGACGAAAATGAAATTTGTTTTGAAATTAAAAATGTACTTCTCCTGAGAACTATATGTTTTGAACAATGTGTTTTCTATTTTTTGCTGTAATGTTTACTGATTGCTTGCTAGTGTTTATCATTTTGATCACTTTGTTTATGATTTGAGAGCAGTGTTTGATTTTGAACACAGGTAAAACTGTTTTAAGGCTTAACGTTTCATTTTGCAAGAGGAGTCAGAAGTTTTGTGAATAGTGCTTGAAGAGGAGGTTTTGTGTTTAATGGTTTCAGAAAATGGAGCAAGAAAAATAGTGTTTTAGTAATTAGGAAAAACTGTAACATCAAAACTAAAAGTGTGTTCTCTGTAGATTTAATAACAATTTCAGCTCAAGATACACAAATAAATAAATGAAAATACATGTTTTTCATTAAGTTATTTAATGAGGAGTTTAGGTGAATAACAATGTCACCCCACAGAAAAAAAATATTATGCCAATAAGTACATTAAAAAAACAATAAATAATAATAAAATGAATCAATGATTCTATTGATCACGCCTCTCAATTACATCTGGCCAGAGAATTTCATCAACATCACAGCAAATATTTTCTTGAGTCATACATCGTGGGAAAAAACTTCTTGAATGCTGTATCCATCCATGACATGCTTGTGCCCCAATATCTCCACAGGCCTCTACCATTGCTTGAAGAAGACTTACTTGGTTGTAAGGGTTGCGATCATGTACTTTCCATCTCCAAGAGGAAAAGAATTCCTCAAATGGATTCAGGAAAGGAGAATATGGTGGAAGGAACACCATCCTGAAATGTTGGTGATTCTCAAACCACTCTCGCACTAGTGCTGAATGGTGGAACTGGACATTGTCCCAAACAGCTACAAAATTCTGCACCATTTGCTCCTGATCACCCTGCGGAAAGAGGATTTCATTGAGGAGGTTTAAAAAATGTAGGAGCCTTGCTGTGTTTTAAGGTCCCAAGACAGCATTGTGTGCCACAACACCAGTTGTAGAAATTATGCACAGAGAGTGATGTTGCCTCCTCGTTGTCCCGGGACATTGACTGTAGCATGATGGCCAATCACATTTCTCCCTCTTCTCCTTTTTTGTGTGAAGATTGAAGCCTGCTTCATCAATATACAGGTACTCATAATGAGTTGCACTGCTATCCAACTCCAAGATTCTCTAGAGTATAAAAAGAACAACACAATACAGTAAGTTAGTGTTTTACAGTAATGGCATTGCAGTCAATACTACTGTGAAACTGTTGCTGAAGTTTGAGTTCACACTTTGAAGCATCAGTATACATACAGATATGCCTAAATCTTTTCACTTACAGTAGCATTGAATAGTTTATGGACACACATTTAAAATTCAGGAAAAATATATCTGCAGTAATTGTGTTGCACATACTTGAACAAACTGGAATCGCAACTCCTTCACCCTAACGGAGTTCCTCTCAAAGGGCACTTTGTATACTTGCTTCATTCGGATGGCATTTCTCCTTAGAACACGATCAATTGTGGAGAGACTGCATTGGGGGATATTGTGGAACAGTTGATTGTCCGTGTTATTCTTTGCTGAATTTCTTTGAGGCGATGGGTGTTGTTCTGGACCACCATGTCAACAATGGCATTCTCTTGTTCAATTGAAAGAAGTCTTGTTCGTCCACCTGGATGTTCTCTAACTTCAATTCTGAAAATGTTTGGACAAGCAGGAACATTTACTGTAGAAATCTAGACCTATGTCAAACAAGACCACATGGACTCTCACAGTAGAAGTAGAATGATAGTTACTTACCGGTTTTCCCTCTGAAATGTGCGGATAATTGAAGTCACTGTGGATCTGTTTATATTGGGCTGAACTCTGTCCAGCTTCTCTCAGTGAGAGACCATGATTTATGACATGGTCAATAAGTGTGGCTCTGATTTCATTTGAAACATGTGTGTACCCTATCCTTCTACCTCTCCTCCCTCCTCTTATACCTTGCCCTCCTCTTCCTCTCGGTCCATCTCTTCTTATTCTACTCTTTGTCTTTCCACTATACCATTGCCCTCCAATCTATCCATCACTTCTCCCTCTACTCCTCTGTATTCTCTTCTTCCTACATCCTCAGCTCTTCTTTCTCTTTCTCCTACATCTTCAGCTCTTTCTCCATCTCCTCTTCCTCTTCTTCTCCCTCTACCCAGTAAACCACCTCACACTCTTACACCTCTTCCACTGCTCATTCTTCTACTTTTGATTGTCTTTTCTCCTTATTTATCTTCTTTGTTGTTTTTCTCTTCCCATTTTGTAGATGTTGTAATTAAGACAGCTGTGTAAACAATTAAGAAATTGGCTTTTTCTGTGTTGAGTGGATTACTTATTCATCAGATATCAATTTGGGGTTAATTGAGGACATAAGGTGTGCAACTGACTATTTTACAATTCACAGAGTTTTGTTTGTTGTGTTTTGAAAATGGTACAAAAATGCTTGTGATCTTTGTGAAGAGCAATGAAAAAGCTTCACATGTTTTTCCCGATATATTAAAAGATTTGGTTGGCTGTATGAACTGCTGTGATAACATTAGGGAATTTTGTGCGCATTGTTTTGAGAAAATTATGGTTTTGATTTGTAATTTGTATGAAATGAAGGAGAATTTACTATCTGTTTAGGACAATTATAAAGTGTACAGATCACTGTGTTAAATGTTTTGAGAGCAGTTACCTACGTTTGGAGAAATGTACCAAATCAATTGAGAAAAACTGTAAAAGTTTTAGAAATTGTGCTAAAAGAATCACGATTAGGGTTTAAGCATTCAGAAAAAAACTGTAATAGAACTCTTGTCTAAGTGAACTATACTAACAAAGCATTTGTTAGCACAACATACTATTCCTATTTCACTTTACTTTTTTAAGGCAATCGGTTTGCATGCTTTTTTCAAGTAAGTCTATCTAGTTAGATTTTACTGTGAGTGAGAATGTGTTTAGAGTTTTGCAAAAAGAGTGCATGAGATTTGCATACAGTGTCTAACTGACTGAACTTGTTTGAGGTTTTGCAAAAAAACAAGAAAAAGAAAAAAAAAAAGTGATTGAATCGACAGATTGATTGGGCATTTGAGAATTTGGTTCTGAGAATGGGGTTTAGTGTTTTAGCAATTCAGAAAAACTGTATTGACTCATGTGTGTATGATCTGAAAGCTTTGTTTTGAGAACAGGTGAAATAGTTTTGAGGCAATTGTTTGATTTTGCCAGAATAGTCAGGGAATAAAGTTTGAAGATTAAGATTTGTGTTTAAAGGGATATAGTTCACCCAGAAATTCTGTCATAATTTACTCACCCTCAAGTTGTGCCAAACCTGTTTCACAAAAGAAGATATTTTGAAGAATGTTTGTAACCAAGCAGATAGAGAAACCATTGACTACCATGGTAGGGAAAAAATACTATGGTAGTCAGTGGTTGCTCTATCTGCATTCTTCAAAACATCATCTTTTGTGTTCAGCAGAACAAAGAATCTCAGGTTTGAAATACAGGTTGGAACAACTCGAGGGTGAGTAATGACAGAATTTTCGTTTTTGGGTGAACTATCCCTTTAAGGTTTTGAGAAAATGAGTGATGGTTTCAAGAAATGTGTTTTAGCCATTCAGAAAAATTGTAATTTGTTGTGTTTGAAATGACATGACAGTTTGGATGTTACCATATTTTAGCTTACCAAAATAATAATAATAATAATAATAATAATAATAATAACAATAATAATAATAATAATAAAATATAATAAAAAAATATATATATATATATATTTAAAAGTATCATGAGGCCCTCTGGAAGTCCAGCTGGAATTTATTAAGGTAGAAGTGACTGAAGAAGACCATGGTCTGTATACATTTATACCTATGCGTTCTCTCAAAAGCCTTCTAAAACGGATAACATTATGTTGAAGAGGCGGTAGAAACACATTTCTTTCTCTGGTCACAGTCTGTGAACTGTGGCTGTTAAAACACACACTTCTGTTTCTCATGCCACAGTGGTTGGTGAACAGTGAAACAACAGTAACCAGCACCTCCTTGCCACAGTGATTTAATATAGGTTTCGTGACTATTAAACACTTTACTGCTGTTTTTGTTTTACGCAAATACTGTAACTTCTGTAAGGCGTTGAAGAAACAAACCAAGAACCTTGTAACGGTCAGCCACAGATGGTTTGAAGGGAAGTATCAGTTGTTCTCCTTAGTGTTACCAGTGAAAAGGGTTACATCTGGAAAAAATTAAAACCTTTACACCAAGAGAGATGTGAAGGGAGAGAGAGAGAGAGAGAGAGAGAGAGAGAGAGAGAGAGAGAGAGAGAGGAATGCAAGCAGCTCTTGTGAGTTTGATGTTCCACATCATTGCACTGTACCAAATTATTCCTTTCATCTCTTTACTCTTTTTAGATAACACACATGCGTATAAGACTAACTAAAAACAAACATAGGTTTTAAACAATGCTGATAAGAATAAAATTAGCTTCAAGATGTTGTTGTTCTTTATGCCAGGGGGAGATGTGCAGAGTAAATGCGAGCAGTGCCATCTGCTGGTTGGTTTTTTTTTTACTTTTAACACATTTAGCATGGACCAACATTATAATCATCTTTGAGGTTGTGTCAGAATTATAAAAATTATGATGATATTTTTACCTTATGTGGTGCTTCTGAACAGCAGCTGGGTTTTTGTTGAGAAAACAGGTATTTAAATGACATTGGTCTTACTATAAAAATGGCATGACAGGGCAATGTTAAATGTATGCAGACATCCCTCCCTCTGTCTCTGTGTACAGTGAGGTAAAATGCTTCTACCTTTACATTTCTCTATTTTTCCCATTACAAATGAAATTATTAACATCTACATTTGAGTGAAAAGTTGAATAGCAGCCGTCAAGCTATGAACTCGATAAGTTTGTTTATATGTTCTCCAGCATGATTTGAGATGATCCAATATGCTTCTCGTGCTTCATTGGATGCACAAATATCTGATAGTCTGTACAAAGAGTTCACATGATTACATGAGTCAATCAAATAAGAAAATTTGTGACAGAATCATAAATGTTTCTTTGTTTCATATTGAAAAGTCTGGGAGTTATTTTGGATTCCTCCCTTAAAGGGATAGTTCACCCCAAAAATATGCTTACCCCAAGGGCATCCAAGATATAGGTAACTTTGTTTCTTCAGTAATACACCACTATGTCCAACAGCCTTGAGCGCGCGATCACTTCCGTTGCGTGAGGTCTGTACACGATCTGGCGTAGTTTACGCAAGCGCCGGAAGTTAGCGCACACTGAAGGGTGTTGGACATAGTGGTGTATTAGAGGTAAAAAATTATATAAATACTGTTCGGTTTCTCACACAAACCGATTGTTTCATGTCTTAAGACATCAATGTGTCATCATGAGCTGCAGGGTTTAATTTGGATTTGTCTGTGCATGTTTTTTTTTTTACTCTCATAGATTTTGTTACTATTCACATACGACTGACAGACTGCAACGGTTGGAGTTAAAAAATTTAATTTGTGTTCTACTGAAGAAACAAAGTCCCCTCTTGGATGCCCTGGGGGTAGCCAGATAAACATAACATTTTCATTTTTGGGTGAACTATCCCTTTAAGCTTGATCAAAGTTAACTTTTTTCACCTGAAACTTCTATCTAGAGTAAAGTCTTTTCTATCCCTTAAAGATCTTGAAAGAATCACACATGCTTTCGCCCTTTCTCCCCTAGATTACTATAATTCTTTATATGCTGGAATATCCCAGTTTTCTATTACAAGGCTTTAAATGGTTAAAAACCGCTGCAGGCAGATTCTTAACTGGGTTTCTGGGTTTAACATGGTTTAACAGCCATATTCTTATACACCGATCAGGCATACCATTATGACTGGTGAATAACACTGATTATCTCTTCATCACGGTACCTAAGTGGGTGGGATATATTAGGCAACAAGTGAACATTTTGTTCTCAAAGTTTATGTGTTTGAAACATGAAAAATGGGCAAGCGTAAGGATTTGAGTGAGTTGGACAAGGGCCAAATTATGATGCTAGACGACTGGGTCAGAGCATCTCCAAAAATGCAGCTCTTCTGTGGGGTGTTCAAGTGGCCAGTATCTATTAAAAGTGGTCCAAAGAAGGAACAGTGGTGAACCGGTGACAGGGTCATGGCTAATTGATGCACGCTGAAACCAGGTGGTCCGATAAAACTGTAGTTATAATTGCTCAAGAAGTAAATGCTGGTTCTGATAGAAAGGTGTCAGAATACACAGTGCATCGCAGTTTGTTGTGTATAGAGCTGCATAGCCACAGACCAGTCAGGGTGCCCATGCTGACCCCTGTCCTCCGGCGAAAGCACCAACAGTGGGCACGTGAGCATTAGAACTGGCCCGCAGAGCAATGAAAGAAGGATCTGATGAATCACGTTTTCTTTTACATCACGTGGATGGCCAGGTGCGTGTGTGTCGCTTACCTGGGGAACACATGGCATCAGGATGCACTATGGGAAGAAGACAAGCCAGCGGAGGCAGTGTGAAGCTTTGGGCAATGTTCTGCTGGGAAACATTGGGTCCTGCAATCCATGTGGATGTTACTTTGACACGTACCACCTACCTAAGCATTGTTGCAGACCAGCATGTTCATCCTTTCATGGAAACGGTATTCCCTGGTGGCTGTGGCCCTTTCAGCAGGATAATGCGCCCTGCCACAAAGCAAAAAGTGGTATAGGAATGGTTTAAGGAGCACAACAACGAGTTTGAGGAATTGACTCGGCCTCCAAATTCCCCAGATCTCAATCCAATAGAGCATCTGTGGGATGTGCTGAACAAACAAGTCCGATCCAAGGAGGCCCCACCTTGCAACTTACAGGAATTAAAGGAACTGCTGCTAACATCTTGTTATCACAGCACACCTTTAGGGGTCTAATGGAGTCCATGCCTAATATTGGACCAACACAATATTAGGTCATAATGTTTTGCCTGATTGGTGTAAATAAAAAATAAAATAAAAAAATGAAATTAATTAATATTTTTAATTAATAATTAATTTTTAATTCAAAAGCCTAACATTTATTGTTTTGAAAACAGACACATATATTTACTTTTTTGGATGTTTGGACCCAGTTCTTATTTTAGACGCAGGCACAATGGTGTAGCAATTGCACACTAGCACATGAACAGGCAAAAATACAGATGACTCACTCACACACACACACACACACACACACACACACACACACACACACACACACACACACACACACACACACACACACACACACACACACACACACACACACACACACACACACACACACACACACATGTCTGGTTCACTATCTTTGTGGGGACTCTTCATAGACGTAATGGTTTTTATACCGTACAAACTGTACATTCTATCCCCCAACACTGCCCCTGCCCCTAAACCTACCCATCATAGGAAACATTCTGCATTTTTACTTTCTCAAAAAAACTCATCCTGTGTGATTTATAAGCCTTTTGAAAAGTAGGTGTAGGTGACAATGTAGGTGATCTCAGATTTTACTATCCTTATGTGGACATTTAATATAAACAAGGACACACACACACACACACACACACACAGTAAGCACATACAGTGAGATAAATTGCTGTTTCCAAATGAAGAGACCCACTCTACCAGTCTAACAGGCTGTTTTTCTCTATTTTCTCTTCCTCGCTCATGCTCAAAGAGAAAGAGAGAGAAAAGACAGATAGAGGGCGTGGTCACACAGAAAGAGAGAGATTACATATTTCAGCCAAGACCTTATTGTTTTGATGTCCATTTGAAATAAAACACCTAAAGTCAAACATTGAATGGTGCAACTGTAACTTCAGCAATCTATTATACAGGCCAGTAAATCTGCAGGTCAGTGATGGTGTATGTTTGAAAAGTATTTAGAGTTAATTATATAACAGTGTATTTGGACAAAAGTATTTGGGATGCTTTTTTTGACCAAAAGTATTTTGGTATATATATACACTCACCTAAAGGATTATTAGGAACACCATACTAATATTGTGTTTGACCCCCTTTCGCCTTCAGAACTGCCTTAAATATACGTGGCATTGATTCAACAAGGTGCTGAAAGCATTCTTTAGAAATGTTGGCCCATATTGATAGGATAGCATCTTGCAGTTGATGGAGATTTGTAGGATGCACATCCAGGGCACGAAGCTCCAGTTCCACCACATCCCAAAGATGCTCTATTGGGTTGAGATCTGGTGACTGTGGGGCCATTTTAGTACAGTGAACTCATTGTCATGTTCAAGAAACCAATTTGAAATGATTCGAGCTTTGTGACATGGTGCATTATCCTGCTGGAAGTAGCCATCAGAGGATCCCTAGAAAAGGCCAAGAAAACATCCCCCACACCATTACACCACCACCAGCAGCCTGCACAGTGATAACAAGGCATGATGGATCCATGTTCTCATTCTGTTAATGCCAAATTCTGACTCTACCATCTGAATGTCTCAACCGAAATCGAGACTCATCAGACCAGGCAACATTTTTCCAGTCTTCAACTGTCCAATTTTGGTGAACTTGTGCAAATTGTAGCCTCTTTTTCCTATTTGTAGTGGAGATGAGTGGTACCCGGTGGGGTCTTCTGCTGTTGTAGCCCATCTGCCTTAAATTTTGCCCGTTGTGGCTTCACAAATGCTTTGCTGCATACTTCGGTTGTAACAAGTGGTTATTTCAGTCAAAGTTGCTCTTGTATCAGCTTGAATCAGTCGTCCCATTCTCCTCTGACCTCTAGCATCAACAAGGCATTTTCGCCCACAGGGCTGCCGCATACTGGATGTTTTTCCCTTTTCACACCATTCTTTGTAAACCCTAGAAATGGTTGTGCTTGAAAATCCCAGTAACTGAGCAGATTGTGAAATACTCAGACCGGCCCGTCTGGCACCAACATGCCACGCTCAAAATTGCTTAAATCACCTTTCTTTCCCACTCTGACATTCAGTTTGGAGTTCAGGAGATTGTCTTGACCAGGACCACACCCCTAAATCCATTGAAGCAACTGCCATGTGATTGGTTGATTAATGATAATTGCATTAATGAGAAATTTAACAGGTGTTCCTAATAATCCTTTAGGTGAGTATATATATATATATGAAAAAAACTTTTAATTTTTCTGAGCCACTTTTTCCATTATTTTAAATTGACTGGTCTTTAAGGTCTTTTTCATAGATATATAATGTCAGTTCCTCTCAAGAAACCAGAAGTGTAATTAACTATATTAACAATAAACATTTTCTACAAAATTTGAGAACCAGAAAGTGAAACACTCTTGGCGTCATTTTGAAGAAACATTTATTGCTTAATGTTTTGAAACCTATAACTGACATAATTTTAGATAGAGTGAAGTGGTTTAGAAAGCCTGGGTTTGTTTATATTTTGTCCCCTTAAAACGATTGGCATGTCTCTCTTACTCTCAAGTAAATGTTTTACGCCAAATCAAATACTAGTCAAATACTGTGTTAATGAGTGCACAGTTTATGTGTATTTTTCTCTGCAAAAAATTGATGTAAATATGTCATTTTGCAATTTTCTGTAATACAATAAAAACATGCAGTGAGTGCATGCATATATTTATGTGAGCAGTGCATATTAATTGTAATGTGTTAATATGTAATGTGTCAGTTGGTGTAGTTTCAATCCCTGTGGAAGAAAGGGAGTCCCTCAAGTATGCAGCCAGGCTGGTGACATAAATATATCGTAAACTCTTCCTGGACAGCCTCTCTCTCATAGTGTTGAATGATACTGCGGAAACCACATTCCTGGATATTTCCTCTTTTTCTCATTCTCACTCTCATTCTTTCGTTCTTTCTCTTTGTTTCACATACACACAGAAACGTTGCGAAATTGTTATGAGTGACATTCCTCACTGTACCTGGTACCAGCTCACAGTGACCAGAGACTATTTCAGATGACATTCCTTGCCTTAATTGCTGAAGCTATAACTAGAGGCATTCCTGACCATTCCCCTCTGACCCATTCCGTCTTCTTCTGAAACTAGGAGATTTCCATCTGCCTTTCAGATGAACCCAGGACGACCCTGCAGGCCACCCAGTTTTTCTTTTCAAACACATTATGATGCAGATTTCATGATTTAAAAATAAACATATTTGTATCATTAAATCGGCATTATAATGGAAAAGTTCAGATCAATGTAATTAAAAGTGAGAAAAAAAAATTAAAAGATCGCAATAGTATTTTATTCCAGAACTGTATTTTTGTTTAGTGCTTCAAATAAAAAGAGCATTTTAGCAATCTTTATTTATATTTTACCCTAAAAAATTGTTTTTATAAAGAATAGGGCAAATCATATTGCAGGCATTTCATATTGATTAGGCTAGTATTTATTATAATAAGCCTTAAAGTATACTACATTATATATAATTGTGAAAGATTGGGTTGCTGTGAGGAGCTCAGTGAATTCAAGTGTGGTACCGTGGGTTTCCACCTGTACAATAAGTCCATTCGTGAAATTTCCTAACTACTAAATGTTTCACGGTCAACTGTTAGTGGTATTATAACAAAGTGAAAACAATTGGGAACAACAGCGACTCAACTGTGTTTGTTTATTTATTCATTATCTGTTTCGTTCTAAAAATTATAGAGAAAACAGCACCTTGGTGGAGGTCTTTTGTGGGCAAGAGGAGAACAGCAGCCAGGACCTCCGAAATCAGGCTTCAGCAGGGTCCACGCTGCAACATCCCTCCGCTGAGCTGGGCCAACAACTCACTTCACCGAAAAGTCCAGCGAAAGAAGCAGGTGACAGCTTACCGAGCGACAAAACATATGACTCCGCTGTTCAGCCAACTTTCAGCGAAAAGTTGAAAGTTATTCCAACATGACTGCGCACCAGTGCAGAATGCAAGGTCCATAAAGACATGGATGAGCAAGTTAGGTGTGGAGGAACTTGACTGGCCTGCACAGAGTCCTGACCTCAACCCGATAGAACACCTTTGTGATGAATTAGAGCGGAGACTGCGAGCCAGGCATTCTCGTCCAACATCAATGCCTGACCTCACAAATGCGCTTCTAGAAGAATGGTCAAAAACAGAAAACAGATTCTCAGTTGCAAATCTATTATCACTTCTCAGCAACACTATTGGACATAAAATTATTGCAATTTTATTTTGAATATTAAAATACTGCTTTAATGCATTACTGTAAATTATCTAAAAATGTTGCTAGATGTTGGAAATGTACTCGCTGAATGCTCAAATGTATGTTTATCTTTCAATAACAAATGTGATTTATATTTTTTTGTATAAATATCTGTATTTTTCTTTGTGAAAGAGAGAGGAGACTGAAAGAGATGAATATAACAAATAAAACATTTGTTGCAAACCTTGACGGTTCACTGTGTACCAGCATGTGTGTGACAGTAGGCCTACTGGAACATTGTTGGCCAATATACAGTAGAAACTGGCTATGTTGCAAGACCTCAAGGGATTCCCTCAAACAATACCAGTACCCTGCCAACAAATGTAATCTAGCCTACTGATAGCAGTGATATGCGTAACATAGAGGTCTTGGATTGTTCACCCCTGAAATGTCTTTGTCTAATAGCTTTTTTAATGCAATCGACCAATCAACTTCTCACCACAGTTGTCACACCATAACTTGGCTATTCACAGTGGTAAAGTGGTGTGAAATATAAAACAAGTCACTGTTCTAGTAGCCTACACACTGCATTCTATATTCATGTGGGGCTTTAAGAATGACAGCCCAGAATAATCTTTCCATTGTCATTTCTGTAACATTTAAGACCGATATGTGGCATCACTCCACTAGTGGGAACACTAGCCTACTCTTCTATGTGAAGCTGATATAGCCTTTGTCCGATATGAAATGGTTTAAGCTACAGTCTCGATTAATTTCGACGTTTTTTCTATCAATAGGCATTGACATAGTAGTTGAGGGTTGGGCTCGTTTGTTTAGATCACACAAGAATGCTCCCCACCTTGAAAAAAATAGAAAAAAGTTTCACCGGAGAAAAAGCGACTCGCTGTTCGCTGCCATGGCAACCGTAAGTCCAACCTACCGCCATAGTAGAATTACCTGAATTCTCATCACGTGACCGATCCCCAGGCCGGTCGACCAATCATAAGAGAGGACAGGTGCACTCGTTGTAGTTTCGGAGGTGGAATCTCATGTACTCTTGTAAATTGCGACGGCACTATAAAGTCTTTCACGTAAGTGCAAATTTTGCGTGGTTCATTCATAACCTCCTTCAGGTGATGTTGGGAAAAGGATGATGTTACGCTTTCTCAGAGACAAAAAGATATCATTTCAGTCGAATTATGCGCAACACTGCGTCTCAGTGAATGAAGTCTTCGGATACGTGGAGTGAAAGATGATTTTCACGCACCGTGATTTCTTCTGAGGATTCAGCGTATCTGTTGTCTCAACACACCTTTCATTTAGAGGAACCCCGGGCTGCGTTTATCTTGTTCTCGTCATTTTTATCCAGGTGAGTCGCTCAGGCTGATGATCAGGTTCATTGTTGTGGCATGAATCATCACCTGTAAAGAGGTTATGGCGCTGTAAACCTGTTCTGCATCGCAGGACAATGTCCTAGGTTGTTTGTCATATGACGTGACGCTCATTGGGTTTGTAGAGATATTAAGTTATTTAAAAAAAGTTAAATCCAAATTCAAATATGACTTGAATACAATTATTATATGATGAACGTGCGTTCAATTTCTGAATTAAAAGTCATTTTGATTTTATTATTTTTTAATTATTAAATTAAAAGATGTCAAGATGTCTGGTGTAGAAGCCTATGTGTGGAGATTTAAAAACAAATAGATAAACAAATAATCAAATATTTGCATAGTCGAAATAGTTTGGAATTATATTTTATGATGATTTATTAGTATTATTTATTATTATTAAAAAACAATAAAGCACTTTTAATGTCAATGGTGCAATCCACAGTAAGGGAGCCATTTTGTTGTCATGTGACAAAATCCTAAAATAGGGAGTACCCCATAGGCCTACCCCCATGTGGTAAAGTATTAGCCTATAAATTATTATTATTATTTTTTAAATCTGAATGTTTTTAATTAGGTTATAGCGTATGTAGCTACACTTCATGACAGGCTATATCAAAGTTGTTTTGGTAGAAGAAACAGTGTTATATATCTGTAGTAGGCCAAGTCTAATAAAGGTGATAGGCTACACAGGGCAACATTTTTGAGCAATGTTGCCATTGAGAAATTTCTTTATGGATATTTGACATTGGTCATGGGACCTGTGTCTCACCTGGATGCCCGTTGACGGCAACATTGCTCAAAAAGTTGTCCGTGTATCATCACCTTAATAACCTGACTGTTCTCTCCATCTTGGACATTGTCATTTACCCCTAAATTCCATTTTATAACATTAATGTAGGCCTATCCAGTGAAGGGTGGAGATGTAGGCCTAGCCTATTTCAACAACGTAGGCTATATTAAATCTATTACAGATCTAGGCTATCTCAGATTACACTGTTGTTGTTATTCTTGAATAGACACGCTGTGCCAATTGTTGTTCTTACGTCATAGCGTCATAAGTGTGAGTTTATATAGATTACAATTAAAATGTAGCTACACCTAAATATAGCTACAACAAGCATTGTTCTTTCAGTTTTCTATGTTTAAGTAGTAACTTGATGTTTGTTTGTTTGTTTGTTTGTTTATTTATTATCTGTTTAGTTCTTACAATGACGGAGAAAACAGCTCCCTGGTGGAGGTCTTTCGTGGGCAAGAGGAGAACAGCAGCCAGAGAATCGGCAGCGATACTGGAACAGGACCTCCGAAATCAGGCTTCAGCAGGGTCCACGCCGCAACATCCCTCCGCTGAGCCGGGCCAACAACTCACTTCACCAACAAGTCCAGCGAAAGAAGCAGGCGACTGCTTACCGAGCGACGAAACATATGACGACTCCGCTGTTCAGCCAACTTTCAATGAGCGCTCCAATCGCCGTAATCTCCTTGTGTCCCGCTCCGGTCGCTTCAAAGAGAAACGGAAGTCGCGGGCGAGTCTTCCACAGAACCACGAAGACGTTGGGAAGCCTTCCTCTGCCAAATCCACCGATGTTCGGTCAACGCATTGATTGCAACCTCGGTTTACACCCGATGGTAGAGCACGATATACGGCACTACCTCCAGACTGACACTTGAACATTTGACTTATGAATGCACTTATAATAAGGGTATGGATTAGCCTAAATTATCCATATCACAGAAGCTTTTCCAAATGCTGGAAATAATGACATTTTCCTGCTGAAAAACACTGCATAGGCCTACGTTGTCTCTTAGCCTAGTCAGACTTGTCATTTTGCAGGTTTTAAAGGGGGTTTAGGCACTTTACAACTTGTCTAGCTGGCTAAGTCCAACAAGGCTAGTCTGAGAGACCTGCTAAGACCAGCAAAACATATGCTGCTTTTCTCCCCCAGCAGGGTTATATGATGTTCAGTAGAATATATATATATATATATAAATACATTTTTGTGAAGGATACAATATCATTTTTTAGAGCTTTGTCATATATAATCGCACTGTTTTGTGTTGTCAAGCAATGTTTTATGAAGGACTTTACATTAGAAGGATTTAGTAATTATTTTATTGGTAATTAGTGTGCACAGCTTTAGCATGACTGTTTTAATGTTTGTAGATGCTTGCCAGCAGACTTTTTTGTGTGTGTGATTGGGTTAGGGTGGTGGTCCTATCCATCCAGAATCAAAGATTTTTTTACTGTTTATGCCATGATAGTCATCCATCAGACATCAGATCCAACAAGCAACTTTATTGTGTTGTTTGTTTTATTGAATCCAGGACACCTTGATACTAGCGTTTAGTTCTCCCACTATAGTGCTAGACAAACCAAAGATTCTTTTCTTATAATATATGTTTAGCTAAATATCTAGTAAAGATATAAGAGAGGTCAAGAGATGTAAAATAACTAAATGATAAGCTAGCAAACAGTGAGTATATTGAATAGGCCTTGAATTATAAATCAAAACCTGATAACTTGGGTTAAAAAACTGTGATCAAGCTATTTGGGACCTATAATTTTCTCTGTTATGAGCAAAGCTGTAAGAATTTTTTTCTTTAGATTCATTGAGCTTGTATAATGAGATTTATGTCCATTAAAAAAAAATGCATCAATGAAGATTTATACAAGGTTTCAGTGCAATTAGACAAGTTTACAAAATACTATGGTCTTATGCATTAGTTTGCCAAATTTAGCTTTGGGAAGATATTAAATAAACAGATTATTTTCCATTTAGGGCATCAATTTGTTCTGCATGTACTGAAGTGTTGTTGCTTTTGAATGTGCTTACGTGTAGACCTTCGTGATTGTTTGTTATGGGTGGGGTAAACAGAGAGCAATAGGTCATTATTAGAGTTACAGTATTTAAAACTGTGTGCTAATGCTCGTCACCTCGCCTGAGGCTGTCATCTTTAACCTCATCAACCCTGTGTCACAACATTCCTCCCTCTTAAAAGTCAAGTTCCTCAGAGAGAGCCAGAATGACTATGCTGTCTTTCCTAATCAGGTGTAAAAGATAAATTGCATGAATTTACAAGTATGGGAGTACCCTGTTACAATGCTTTCTTATCAGAGTTTATTCAATCCAGGTTTTTGGAGTTGTGACTGCACTGTTCTCATTGACTGAACAGGCATTTTAGTGTAGTTTTTATCAGTAGCTGATTTCATTTTCACTCAATGAAACATTTTGACCCCATTTCTGATTAAATCTGGTTTGGAGGTCATATTTAATTAGCCATGCCTCTTCAGACAGACACGCACAACCATGTCAGAAACTACCACTAGAGAGCGATCTGGTCGCGGACAGCATACAGTAGCCTACATACAGCCATTTGAAGTACCATCAAATATTCATTGTGTTGAACTAATAAAAGGAATAGGCTACTCTTTTGTTTTTGATTGGTTTTTAATTATATAAACTTAACGTATTATCTCTACATATATTTTAATCACTCTGTCTGGTTTAGAATTGTAAACAGCCTAATAAAAGATATGAAACAGCCAGGGTCCCACTACGCCGCCTGCTATGTTGTCTTTTGCACGCGCTCGCATTGCTCGTGCACCTAGACGCAACAGGCTGACTACAGGGTGCGCGTGCAGTTCATTTCACTTAACACATAAATTCTTATCTGAGAAAAGGAGGACATCCTTTGGAAAGTGCCACGAAGTGTTTTAAAAATCAAACATTTCTAGTGGATTATTATTATTTACCAAGCGGAGAGGACATATAATCCTGAAGTTTTCTTCAAATATGTTTGCTTGACCAGCAAATTATACTTTTTATGCGGTTCGTACAGTACTTGACGGAAAATTAGACGAAAATAGTCGGCGTAAAACCGTAAAGACTTCGTCCTCGACGTCTTCCTAATAATAACACGAGCTCGCGGTCAGTAACTGTATCTCGAGGGTCAAAGGCGCACTATGCGGACTCAGCCTCGCGCCACGACTGGCCTCTGACAACCCTGCGTCCACCGGAGGAACAGAACAACGCACAAAAGTTCAGCTTTCCAAACCACTAAGGTAAAGTAGCAACTGAGAACATTATAGTTAACAGTGAACCACTACCGTTTAAGACTACTTCATTTGTTAGCGTTCTCAGCTGGACTCGGTTGGGGAGTGTTATTGATACAGCACTGACAGTAGCCTTAAATGTAGCCTTAAAACAGTCTGGTCATATTTCACACCTCTTCGAATGACAGTTTAGTATCTGGATTTGTAATGGTGAAAATGTCACCCCTGTGTGAACTATTTAATGATTTATATGAATGATTTAATGAACTAAATAGCAGCGCATAAATATTTTAATAAATATCATTCTTCATTTAATCATATTTCTTATTATGATGATTGTAGGAAAAAAAATCGAATAATATAAAAAAAATATAACAGAAAATAGCAAATAAGAATACAAATCAAAAGTGTTATAATTAACATTGGCCAGATATTATACAGCATTCCCACATGGGTGGACCAGCACAACCTTGTGTGTCAACATCTCCATGGGAAAGCTGTTAATGGGACTCTAGGGAAAGAGAGAGAGAGCGTTGTTAAGAGCTATGCTGCTGGATGAAATGTTACCACAAGATCTTGGACAATCATATCATGAAAGAAGCCAAATGATGAATAGCTGAATTCTTTATGTGACTCAAATGTTGGGATTTTACCTATTAATGATCAACAAACATGTGTTGAACATCATTTTGACATTATAGTTTTCCCCATGCTTAAACGTGTCCCTACATAGAGCAATAGAGCAATAACACAATGTTTTTCATTTTTGGCAAGAATAAACATTTCTGGAAATTAACATATTAACTAAATTCCTTCTACATTTCTCATCATGTTTCTCTCTCAAACAATAGCTCTGATTGGCTGCTGGGCTTGCCAGAAGTTGGGCAGCTTTTTACTCAAACAACAGACTCCATTGTTATCTCCGAAGCCTACCAGCTTTTGATAAGGTTGCCACTTTACTCTGATCTGAGATCGTTTTTATGCCTATTGCTTTTAAAGGACAAGTTCAGTGTCTTATATGTGAGAGATGGCCCCAGTTCAGGTTTAAATGCAGATTCTACAAAAGATGATATTTGGAACCTCTTACGGCCCATTGTTGAAGCAGGAGATTGGTTTTCCTAAAAGAGAAGGGAGGGTTCCTGTTTGGTGCATCTTGTAATAGACACGTTTCCTGCCAAAAAGGAACATGTAGATGATGTGGGGGAGATTTCTTTGTCATGTTGAAACCACAATGAAGTGCTGAAAAGTTCTTGGAGTTCTGTGTTAAGCTGGAGCGTTAACTGTAAATGAGCATTTACAAATTGCATTAATTTAATCATTGTATCACAATAAAATGATATTAATTATAAGGGAACACTTTATTTTAAGGTGACATAGTTACACGTTATTACATGTCCTTACTATAGTAATAACAGTAAATTATGCATAATTACAAGACACTAAACCTAAACCAAGCCCTAACCGCAACTCTAGTAAGTACATGTTAATTAATATTACTCAGTACTTATTTTACTAAGTACATTTTATTAAGTACAATGTAACTCCATCACCTTAAAATAAAGTGTAACCATATACAGTCAAACCAAAATTCATTCAGACACCTTCAAAATTATCACAGTTTATTCGCTATAGCTTATGGTAATAAAATATGACAATAACTCGGTCAGAGTTAAACTGTGTCAGAACAAATTGATAATGTGAGATAACTTTGATGGAAAGGTACACAATGGATTACAATCAACCAATCAGCTGTTAATTTTAAGTACACAGTTAGATAATACCAATTTAGGTCGACTAATTACCAAGCAATGCTTCATTTTCTTTGTCTGTGGTGTGAAAGGTTACATTAGCAATTAAAGAAAAAACACTGAAGCAAAACATGGTCAGGTCAAAGTGTCTGAGTAATTTTGGTCCCAAATCTTTATCAGTTTTACTGGTACTCCACTGTATGAAAATAAATGAACTATAGTGTCCTGCACCAACTTGTAAAAATATATATCTGCAGGTCTGAATAATTTTTGGTTTGACTGTATAATATTAATTTAAATATATCCGTTTGAAAAGAGGTCAAATAGTGTGGTCCGGTAGGCAAAGGTCACAGATAACTGTATGTGTTTTAATATGTGACTGTTTCAGGTTCCTAAGCAATGCCTGTGCCTCCTCCACCACCTCCCCAGCACCACCACCCCACCTCCACCTGCTGCAGCTCCTGCACAAGTGAGATGTGCACACACACACACACACACACACACACACACACACACACACACACACACACACACACACACACACACACACACACACACACACACACACACACACACACACACACACACACACACACACACACACACACACACAAAAAAAAACACACACACACACAGAGAGTGATACCTATTCATGTAAAACATTTCTTCAGACTCTAAACACTGTGTATATAATGGCTCTTTTTCTCCATCTGTGTTGCTCTCTGTCTGTCTGCCTTTCTTTCTCTTTGTTACCCAGTTTTTCCTGGCAACCACCTGGCCATATTTGCATTATTAATTAGAGATAAAATTACAAAGGGATATACAGCACAGGTGTCACATGTTCAGACCTGACTTTCTTGTTTAATGCATGTGCACACTAATGACATTTTTAAACAATTTAAAAAGCAACATTAATGGGAAAGTTACCTTTAAAAGTAAAAATTCTGACTAATTTCCCTATCCATATGTTGTTTCAAACCTGTATGACTTCTTGGTGTCTTCTCTGGAGCAACAAAGAAGATATTTTATAAAATGTGTCAGTAGTTTTATATCTATACAATGAAAGTCAGTGGAGTTCAAATCTTTCGATAAGCTAAGTCATAACCATGTTATGATGTTTTACACATCATTTAGTCTTGTTCATGGGCATAAAACAACAACAACAACAACACAATAAACAAAACATTTCTCAAGGGCAATTTTGAAGGGGACACAAATAATACAGCCACAATTGTTCTTGTAAGCATGTTTGTGGCGTTTTGGTAAATTGAAAAATTATCTTATGTCCGTTTTTCTTTTCTCTGTCATTTTATCTAGGTTCACCACACGGTAACAATTATTAAATGATCTTGCTTCTTCCACATAGTATTGAGCAAAACCCAACACAGCGGTAGATCTACAATATTAGCCTAATATCAGTTCATACATAGGCTTATTGCCGTGTTAGTTGTAGTGGGTGACTTACAACAAGCTACCAAACAACAATCGCTAAAATATCGGACTTATGGAAAAATACATCAGTTATCATAATTTTTTGTCATTGCTAATTTATTAATAACTCAGCATCATCTGTATTAAAGAGAAAAGAATAACTTCGTCCAATGTTTAAATTGAATAGCTTTGAAAGCCTGCTTACTGGAGTTCCACAACTACTGAAGATTTTCTCTCTCACCTGACTAGGTGAATTGTGTGGTGGACCAAACCACTGTGAGGCAAGACAGGGGGGACTCAAAATGTTTCTAAACTTAAAACGCTTTATTTGCATGGTTTTTAATGATATTTTTAAAAGGGGACAAGCCTCAGATGGGTTGGGTCCTGACTGTCCGTATACCCCCCAACCCCCCGCGATTTACACCTATGGTCATGCTAGAATTCAGTACATGATAAGATTAGACTATTTGTTGCTATGCAGTCTGATTTTTATTTTGGTGTATCATGGATACTGTGATAAAAATCATAGCAGAGAAAACTAAAGGCATAGTGCAACTCATTAGAATTGCACAAAATGAATTAAGTTGCAACATCTTTTACAGTCTCGGACAGACCCTCCAAAAGTCCAGCGTTCTGAGGGTGGAGGTCGCAGTGCACTTCTGTCTGACATTCAGAAGGGGACAAGGCTGAAAAAGGTCACACAGGTCAAAGACCGAAGCGCACCAGTCCTTGACAGTGAGTTAAAATCAAATTCATTCACATAAGCTCAATAACTGATCAGTTGAAATTACTTCCTTGGCAACAATGTTTGTTGGCGAGCATGGGAAATATGAATACTAAACTGATACTATTTAAGGTTCATTTCCTGATGATCTGATTTGGCATAGATCTGCTGTTTCATGGCAACATTGGAATGTTGAACCAGAGCTACCGGCATTGCATTTGCTTTTTCAACAATTGTTGATTTAGGATGAGAGTGTTGTGTCAGCATGGGAACCTGTATTAAATTACTCTCTCGTGAAAATGAAACTGAAGGAGTTTGAGAAAGTAAGAATAAATTTGAACAGAAAACCTGGCGTCAGAGTAAGTTTGAATGGCTGATAAGTTGTAAGGGCTTATCGGTGGCAGAGCTATATTTGAGTTCAAGGTCTATAGCCATTGGGTTCTCACACTTCAAAGCACTCATGTGCACACATAGACACATAGGTTTTCTATCTATATATGGAAATGCACAGTGGTAGATAAAGGGCCAAGAACTCAGGAAGTGCTGGAGTGAGGATCACACAGAAAGTGGGGGCTGACGATGCTCCTCGTCTTCCTCTTTATTACAAAGGACAGCAGTATTCTTTATGCTCAGGACATGCCATGTTCATTAAAAAGCCATTGGCTCACTTCAACTTGCAATTCCTGTTTTGCAGAGAAAACTAAAGGGACAGTGAAACACATTAGAACCGCACAACATTAAAGGTACAGCAAGCGATTTCTGAGAAACAGTGTTAAGAATTGAAATCAACACCCGAAAACAAAAAATTTTGTGTGCTGAAAAAAAAATTGAGTTTGTACATAGTCTTGGCAGTGTAAATATGAGAAAAACAAAGTCGACTGGACTGATCACCACAACACTAATATGAGAGAGAGAGAGAGAGAGAGAGAGAGAGAGAGTGAGTGGGACATTTGTAGATGGCAGAGATATTAACAAAAAGGAAAATGTCTGAGGAAGGGTTAAGATTAGACAAGAGCTAAGACATGCGTTAATATTGGAAAAGCTTTCCAGTGCTGGGGAGATGTTAAAGAGCAGGGAGGCCTGAAAACAGAGGCTGAGGTTGCTTTATGCTGGATACGTATCACTTGTTTTGCTATGTTTCCAGAGCCAAGAAATGCTGGTGTTGTTGTTGAATCGCTGCTGATTCATTCATACTTGCAGGAACAGTCTGATGTTGCCTGTGTTGCATAGCGTGTTCATTATTTTAGGGGAGAAGCAATGAAGTGAGGGGTGTGTTTTTTGGGGGGTTGGGGTGTGTTTGATTGGCTTTGCCTCTTCAAATATCAACAGTGTTTCTCAAAAATCGCTTACTGCACCTTTCAGTAAGTTACAAGTTACAACACTCTCTTTCTTTTACAGTCACGGACAGAGCCTCTTAAATTGCAAACAAATAATAAAAAATAAGCTGCACAATATACACTGATCAGGCATAACATTATGACAAATTGAAGTGAATAACACTGATTATCTCTTCGCTTACCTGTGTGTCGCTTACCCGGGGAACACATGGCACCAGGATGCACTATGGGAAGAAGGCAAGCTGGAGGCAGTGTGAAGCTTTGGGCAATGTTCTGCTGGGAAACCTTGGGTCCTGCCATCCATGTGGATGTTACTTTGACACGTATCACCTACCTAAGCATTGTTGCAGACCAGCATGTTCATCCTTTCATGGAAAAGGTATTCCCTGGTAGCTGTGGCCCCTTTCAGCAGGATAATGCGCCCTGCCACAAAGCAAAAATGGTCAGGAATGATTTGAGGAGCACAACAACGAGTTTAAGGTGTTGGCCTTCAAATTCCCCAGATCTCAATCCAATCGAGCATCTGTGGGATGTGCTGAACAAACAAGTCAGATCCATGGAGGCCCCACCACGCAACTTACAGGACTTAAAGGGTCTGCTGCTAACATCTTGGTGCCAGATACCACAGCACCTTCAGAGGTCTAGTTGAGTCCATGCCTCGATGGCTCAGGGCTGTTTTGGCAGCAAATGAGGGACCAACACAATATTAGGTCATAATTTTATGCCTGATCGGTGTATATTGTGTATATATTATGTAAAAAATACAATAAATATGTGATAACTCCAGGAACATATTCTACTTTGTGAAATGACTGTAAACATAATGGTGATGTACAGTATGTTTTTGCAGAACCTAAAGTGAATAGTGTGGATGATGGTGGAAGAAATGCTGGGAATTCTACAAACACAGCAGGATCTACTCCAAGTCTGGGTGGACTGTTTGCAGGGGGATTTCCTGTGCTCAAACCAGTTGGACAAAGAGAGAAACTGCCACATCACAACCCGGGTATTGAAGTCGGATCTTTTTAGTGTTATGCTGAATAAAGCTGTTCAGTACTGGAAATCTTTTTAAATAACACCTGGATATGGCTTGTTTGTGTTACAGTGTCTCGTTCTGGCTCTACCGCCAGCCTGAAGCAGCCTCTCTGGAATCCCCCATCACTAGGAGATGGTTTCAGAGGAAGCGCCCCTGATCTTTCCCCCTCCCACAGGCCTTTGGAGAGAACCTCATCACTGTCTAAAGCTCGGCCTATTTCCTCATACACAGCTCCAACCTCCCCCAGCCAAACTGCACATCCTACTTACAAACTGTCCTCTACTCCTCCTTACTCTGCTCCACCCCCTCCTCCACCCCCTTCTCAGGAGCGGCCCAATAATAGACCACCTCCTCTCCCCACCTGCCCACCCCACCACCTCCTCCTCAAATGGCCAAACCCACTTGGTTACCTGTCCAATCGCACTCCATTCCCATGCCCACGACTCCGCCTCCTCCATTGCCTCCCTCGGTTCCTCCGTCCTCACTTCCTGACAGATCATCTGGTGTATTCTACCCTCCACCCCCTCCACCGCCTCCATCAGTCTATCCATCCTCGCTCTCCGACAGGTCGTCTGGTGTCTTCTATCCCCCGCCTCCTCCACCACCTCCATCCTCGTTCCCTAACCGTTCATCTGGAGTCTTTTTCCATCTGCCCCCTTCACCAGGGCCATTAGAAATGAAGGATGGTGCATTGGGACCTCCTCCCCCACCTCCTCCTCTTCCTGCTTTGTATGCGTGCAGTCACCCCTCCTCAGCACCTCCTCCGATACCTCAGAAAGTATCTCCTGTGCCTTCACCTACATACAGGCCCAGCGTACCACCTTTGCCACCGTCCTACCCCTGTGGCGCACCCAGTAGACGACCCCCTGCAGTGCCACGATTTGCAGGTTATATATTTGCAAATAATATGTATGTATGTATATGTATATGTATACATATACATACACATATATATGGTAACACTTTAGTATGGAGAACACATATTCACAATTAACTACGACTTTTGCCTCAATAAACTCCTAATTTACTGCTTAAAAATACAGTAAAACAGTGATATTGTGAAATATAATTAGTTAAAAACAACATATTTAATTTATTATATTTTGAAATGTTATTTATTCTTGTGATGGCAAAGCTGAGCTTGACAAAGCTGAATTTGAAATGACTTTATTTGAAATTAATTACAGGCAATCATTTATCAAGAATTTTTTTATTGACAGGTGCTCCACGATTGGCTCCGCCCCCTGCTCCCCCAGCTCGCTCTCCTAACACAGAACTCTCTAGTAGGATCCCGCCCCCTCCTCCTCTCCCACTGTCAGCTCCGCCCAGCTCACTACGCAACGGACACCTGCACAGTTTAGGTGAGACTACAGGTCTCATCATTAATGATGAAGCTAAAGCTTTAAACGAGCAGTTACCTTCTGATGAACAGCAACAAGCAATTGGAAATAAACTACATTGACAATATAATTGGTTAATTGTGTATTTGTTTGTTTGTGATCACCCAAACGCAAAGCAATTCAATTTAACATGGCATTTCTGAACTCACACAAGTGTCTGTCTACTTTTCAGATGACTTTGAATCAAAGTTTCACTTCCATCCGATAGAGGACTTCCCCCCTCCTGAAGAGTTCAGGCCCTTCCCACGTACTTACCCCAGCAAGGAGAACAGAGGTACAATAATCTCTTTGTGTGTGAGAGTGTATGTGAGGAAAGGTGAAGTCTCTTCAATGACAGTGCTCACAATATTGCCTCTGTTCATTTTGGACATTTTGGGGCAGAACATTGAAATATAGCTTTTGCTTTATTCTCAAATCTACATCTATAACAGCCGATATAAGATGGATCCAGAATGTTCATATTAACTATGTTTCCATCCACATTATTCTTTTGCACATTTTTGGGATATTGCATTAAAAAACGCTGGATGGCAACGGCAAGAATGTGCATAAAATGCGTATCCATTCAATCGAGGTGGATATGTTTTTTATCTGGTAAGAAGACTTGCATAAACTGCGATGGAGACACATTTATTGAATACAAATAAATAAAAAATCCTGTGACTTTGTCTCAACAGAGGATGTGGTTGGATAACTGGACTTAAGCTGGGTACACACTGTGCGATTTATAATAGTCCTTTAAGATTGTTTCTTGTCTGACTGTACGAACATGATCCCCTCTGTAAGCCATGTCACACTGTAAGATCTAAGTTGTCATTAACGTCAGACTGTACGATAGTTGAGGCGCACTAAAGCGGACGCATGCAAGAAAATCGTCCAGAGCCATCATCAATGAATGACATGTTCGGTGACAGTGAGCTGCATTACATATGGGATTTAAATAGTGGCACAGAAATCTCTAGTGCTCATTTTGGTCATGGTTTGTCTTGAAAAACAAAGATAATTTGACGGTTTGTCTTAGATGGCCAAAATTGCAGTGAGTACCCGGCTTTAGCCAAATGTTGGTTTGATCATTAATAGGCAAAGTCTGTCATCAACATTATTTGGTTTAATTCCCTCCCAGTAGAACTCCCCAACTTCCATTTTTATTACAGGCATTTTGTGCCAATTTCCCAGGAAGTGACGATTTTGTTCTCTTGAATACATGGGGATGGAAACACACACACACACACACACACACACACACACACACACACACACACACACACACACACGTTGTGTTTCCATGTTTTATGGGGACATTCCATAGGCGTAATGCATTTTATACCGTACAAACCGTATTTTCTATCCCCCTACACTGCCCCTGCCCCTAAACCTACCCATCACAGGAGACATGCTGCATTTTTAATTTCTCAAAAACATCACTTAGTGTGATTTATGACCTGTTTTTCTCATGTTTTTCTCATGGGGACCAAAAAATGTCCCCACAAGGACAAGGATTTTGGATATTGCCATCTTTGTGGGGACATTTTGTCCCCATACCGTAGGGATTACCAGTCACTCACACACACACACACACACACACACACACACACACACACACACACACACACACACACACACACACACACACACACACACACACACATGTTGTGTTTCCATGTTTTATGGGGACATTCCATAGGCGTAATGCATTTTATACCGTACAAACTGTATTTTCTATCCCCCTACACTGCCCCTGCCCCTAAACCTACCCATCACAGGAGACATGCTGCATTTTTACTTTTTCAAAAACATCACTTAGTGTGATTTATAAGATGTTTTCCTCATGGGGACAAAAAATGTCCCCACAAGGACAAAAATTTGGATATTGCCATCTTTGTGGGGACATTTTGTCCCCATACCGTAGGGATTACCAGTCCACACACACACACGCACACACACACACACACACACACACACACACACACACACACACACACACACACACACACACACACACACACACACACACACACACACACACACACACACACACACAAAACCTGAAACTACCTGTCTCATTGAAAATGAACTATTCCTGTTTTGTTTTCACAGTCAACCCACAACCTCCTGCTATGAGGACTCATTTAAGATGAAATATGAAGTTTGGTGCTAACCTTTATCAGGACATCAGGATCATTTTCATCAAAAGCCAAATCTGTAGGTCAAATCAATTCACTTAGCATCACATTATCTGTAGAAAAAAAAGTGAGTTTCCCATTACATTACAGCTGCAGCCCTGTTAAAACATCTGATTTTTTAAAACGTGTTTACCTATCTTATTAATGTCCTTCATTCAATAATAAGTACTTTAACATTTAATGTATCTGAAACAAATGTATTATCCTAATAATTTTGCTTATCATACCTGACAAGGCGTTTATTAATTATTCCATCCGTTGTCAACATATTTTAAATGGAGTAAAGGGCAAATGATTAAACTATTAATATAATTAAAATGAGAAAAAGTTTAAAACATGGCTTAACAAAAATAAAAAAGTGTTGAATCTGTGCATACATAAGACATCTTGCTGACATACTGTTTCAAATAAAGGCCATCCAATTGTTTTTGTAAAAGGGAAGAAAGTTCACTAGTAAGAGTGCAACAGTGTGTTTTAGGCTCGAGGTGGGCAGAATAAATGGTTGAAATCATGGATGGATCTATAGATGGAATAGTAACTGGAATTACGCTGCTAAAACTAACACGTGAGTTTTTTAAGGCAATAGGATCCTTTTTTATTTCTTGTGGCTGCTGGAACCCTTTGTTACTCAGTCTTCATCTAACACATTAAATCAAGGCTTGAAACACAGAAAAAGAAATACTCTTTGTTGTTCCTTATTTTATATTTTTTTGTAAAATGTTTTGTTTGGTTGTTTTTTTGTTTTTTTACATCAATCTGTGATTGATCTATCTTTATTAAAGCTCTGAATCTGAAGAAGGACAATACTCATGCAAGACACTGGGAAACAGTGCCACCCACTGGACATGCTTGCAATTTATTGCTCTGACTGAATAAATTATTTAACCCAAGAAAACATTACAAGACATACTTTTTTTTTCCGTTAAAAAATGATCAAGCAGAGAATTATCAGGTATCATTTCATAAGTCTGGACACAGTTCAATAAATACAAAAAACATAAAAATAAATATAATGAATACCTGCTTTTACAAATACATGCTTTACAAGGCACATACCAATGAAATACTGCTTAGTCTGTTGTTTGTTAAGAATAAGAACATGTTACATGTGTGGAAACATGCACAAATGTAATCATGCATTTGCAATACCAAACAAATAAATAATTTTCATATAAACATATTATACATTCATTTAAATCATAATATCATTTAATTACACAGCTCTATACTTAAAAAATTCATCCCTCAGCTCAGCTGCCATTAAAAACATACTAGCATCAAAGAACAGGTGCTGCAGATAGTGCAGTACCTGCCGAGTTGTACCTTATAGTGTGTGCGTGTGTGTGTGTCTAGATGAGTGTGAAGGGAGACGGAAAAAAGCCAAATCCTCTCAGATCCTCTGCTAAATACTGTTGATCTCAGCAGGTGTGTGTGTGTGCGTGTGTGTGTGTGTGTGTGTAGGCCTCAGGTCCTGTATTTACAGCCGGTTGAGTCGATGAAACAGGAGTCAGTGCACCTGAGCTGCCCAAAGGTGCTATGTGTACAAAAAGATAGAGACATTCATTACATTGAGTGTTGACATGAAATACTTTTAGGAAGTTGTCCTGAGGGGTGGCATGCTGTACTCTATCTAAAACAATTTTTAAAAGGATTTTGCATTTCTAAAATTAATAGAAAGCATTTGTACTTTTATGGTTGCACCAGGACCATTTAAAGTCAATTGGTAAAAGATTATTAAAATGTAATTTAATGTCATTAATATTACATTAAAAAAATACATTTCAGCTTAAAATCTCAATTGACAACAAAAAGTCTACCCAATATGCATGTGAAATTATATGTGTTGTTTGCATACCCTGGCAAATATGATTTGCAGGTCTGGTAGCCAAAGTCTTTCCCGTCACACTCCTCCACACCCTCATTACGATATCCATCGCCACAGTATGCCTTTTTACAGCCTACACAGAGACAAAGATAAAGAACAGGAGTGAAGACAGCAGCAGGAGAGAGATCTGCTTTTTTGTCTAATATTCAAATTATCTACATACCTTCAAAACATGATCAATATAGTGCTAATTCATTTTATGTTTAGGCATAATTAGCTACAGTATATGATGGTTTCTGGGATTATGTGACTTACCTACGCAGTCATCAGTAACAACCTTGTTTCCGTCGTCGCATTCCTCCCCGTTGAGTTCCTGCAGCTCTCCATCGCCACAGACTCCATTCCCATCCCTCATCCTCTCTGTCGCCTGGAGTGGCATCAGCTGGAATACAAATGAAAGCTCCTTTTCCCAACACACCAGGCAGCATGTTTTTATGGCATTGTATTCAAAACAGTCCTGTACCTGAATTGGCTCCCATCCATTTTTATCTTTGAAGTAAAGAGACCGCTGATCCTTTCTGAAGGCGAGTGCATTATCTTCGTGGAGACCTTTTAGCTCTTCCTCACTGCTCACAACGAATATCTGACCAGAAGGATCAGGAAACACAAACTGATGAAGAAGCAGATATAAAGAGTGAACAAACAGGCCGATTGATTCCATTAGAAACAGGCAAATTACATTTGATCTTATGGTCAACAAAATGTGTGTAAGAGCAAATGTACCCAGAATGATAAATAAAACCCCAAATCATCTAGAGCTCCTCACAATGAAAACTGCTTTTAAGGGACTAAAAACTGTCTTAATAAAAAATCCAAAAATACCAAAAGGACTATAAAGGACTAGGTATAGCAGGGTTAGAGTAAATGTAGAATTTACTTAGTCAACATGAAATTCACCCCATTTACTTTTGTATACATGTTTCTGGTCATATTGTGAACATGTCATCAGTGCATTTTTTTCCAAAGAATAAATGGTTTGTCTTCGTCATTTTTTTTAACCAAATAGACCCTTTTCACATTTCTGGATTTATCAGAAGCGGAAGTGGTCATAGTTGGGTTCATTTCTAAAGTGGTGAATGAGAGACTACATTAAATTAATTGTTTGTTGTCCCATTTGCTCAGATATCAAAAATTTCTCAAAAAAATAGAGAGAGACTGATAATGGCAGTCGGAAGAGAGAAAAATGTCAATTTCACCGTCAATCCCATTGACGCTGTATTAGAAACACCCTCACAGCAACGTTGACTAGTTTCTTGTGATTTAATGCAAAGGTAATATAATAATAAGTAAAAAAATAATATAATATATATATATATATATATATATATATATATATATATATATATATATATATAAAAATAAGCCTCCTTGTTAGAGCGCCCGACTCTCATGCCGGCGGACCGGGTTGGAGTCCCGCCTGGATCGGGCGGTTCGAACAGGAGGGGTTACATTGGTGCCGTGACCGGATGGGAGTGAGGTTTAAGGGGTGAGTGTAACAGTAGTCACTGTGCAAGTAGACCTCACTCCTCTGTCCTCAAGAGATGCTCTAGTGACTGACGCTAGAGGTTGCAGCCTTTAGCCTCCTTGTTAGAGCATCCGACTCTCATGCCGGTGGACTGGGTTCGAGTCCTGCTTGGAGCAGGCGGTTCGAACAGCAGGGGTTACATATATACAGTATTGTTCAAAATAATAGCAGTACAATGTGACTAACCAGAATAATCAAGGTTTTTAGTATATTTTTATTGCTACGTGGCAAACAAGTTACCAGAAGGTTCAGTAGATTCTCAGAAAACAAACAAGACCCAGCATTCATGATATGCACGCTCTTAAGGCTGTGCAATTGGGGTATTAGTTGAAAGGTGTGTTCAAAAAATAGCAGTGTCTACCTTTGACTGTACAAACTCAAAACTATTTTGTACAAACATTTTTTTTTGTACAAACAATCCTGTGAATCACTAAACTAATATTTAGTACACAGTTTTTAAAACTGCTTCACATCTGTGTGGCATGGAGTCAACCAACTTGTGGCACCTCTCAGCTGTTATTCCACTCCATGATTCTATAACAACATTCCACAATTCATTCACATTTCTTGGTTTTGCTTCAGAAACAGCATTTTTGATATCACCCCACAAGTTCTCAATTGGATTAAGGTCTGGAGATTGGGCTGGCCACTCCATAACATTAATTTTGTTGGTTTGGAACCAAGACTTTGCCCGTTTACTAGTGTGTTTTGGGTCATTGTCTTGTTGAAACAACCATTTCAAGGGCATGTCCTCTTCAGCATAGGGTAACATGACCTCTTCAAGTATTTTAACATATGCAAACTGATCCATGATCCCTGGTATGCGATAAATAGGCCCAACACCATAGTAGGAGAAACATGCCCATATCATGATGCTTGCACCTCCATGATTCACTGTCTTCACTGTGTACTGTGGCTTGAATTCAGAGTTTGGGGTCGTCTCACAAACTGCCTGTGGCCCTTGGACCCAAAAGAACAATTTTACTCTCATCAGTCCACAAAATGTTCCTCCATTTCTCTTTAGGCCAGTTGATGTGTTCTTTGGCAAATTGTAACCTCTTCTGCACATGCTCTTTTTTTAACAGAGGGACTTTATGGGGATTCTTGAAAATAGATTAGCTTCACACAGACGTCTTCTAACTGTCACAGTACTTACAGGTAACTCCAGACTGTCTTTGATCATCCTGGAGGTGATCATTGGCTGAGCCTTTGCCATTCTGGTTATTCTTCTATCCATTTTGATGGTTGTCTTCCGTTTTCTTCCACGTCTCTCTGGTTTTGCTCTCCATTTTAAGGCATTGGAGATCATTTTAGCTGAACAGCCTATCATTTTTGCACCTCTTTATAGGTTTCTCTCCAATCAACCAAGTACGCTGTTCTTCTGAACAATGTCTTGAACGACCCATTTTCCTCAGCTTTCAAATGCATGTTCAACAAGTGTTGGCTTCATCCTTAAATAGGGGCCACCTGATTCACACCTGTTTCTTCACAAAATTGATGACCTCAGTGATTGAATGCCACACTGATATTTTTTGAACACACCTTTCAACTAATTCAACTAATTGCCCAATTGCACAGCCTTAAGAGCGTGCATATCATGAATGCTGGTTCTTGTTTGTTTTCTGAGAATCTACTGAACCTACTGGTAACTTGTTTGCCACGTAGCAATAAAAATATACTAAAAACCTTGATTATTCTGGTTAGTCACATTGTACTGCTATTATTTTGAACAATACTGTAAATATATAAAAACCTTTGCATGATTTACGATGTTGATGACCATTAAAATGCATCATCACAGTCTGTGAAAAGTAATAACATGCTCATTCAATAAAATTACGTTCCTTTTTTCAAACTTGTAGCCATGTTTCATTCTTGTGTGTAGCACCCACTTTCGAATGGATAAAGTCAAGTTTCTTACTGAATGTCTTTCACCTAACATTACAGAAGTGTCATTTACATTTAAAATAAAACAATAGAAGTAAATGGAAAGTCCTCAGCATAAAAAAAACAATCATATGCGAGTTAGTGTGGCTTACTGGAACTTTGTCATATTTGTTACGGTGTTGTAATGGGGCACTGGGTGGACTGAGAGAAGGGAAGCTGCAGTCACAGACTCCAGGAGGACCAGGCAATCCCTTCTCACCCTTTTCTCCAACTACAAACAGCCCTGTACATCATGAGATGCCAACAAACAAAAGCAAATAGATCAGACAGAGCATCCAAATCTCTGCTGAAAAGACCAGAATGTAGAAAAACTTCCCATAGAATTTAGCTAAATGTTACAAAACCTCACTTTGGATCCTCAAAGGTGATTCATGAATAAGTTAAATCTCTAATAGTTAAAAGAGCTAATAGTAATATAAATGCAAAATTTTTTCAATGTATAAAGTAGAAGCAGAGGGACAATTGGATAATTCTTCATATAAAAACAATGGTATGTCCTTATTTGGATAGCTAAATATAAATCTGTGTGTGTGCATGTGAGCTATCTCACCTGATGCAGGTACCCCAGGAGGTCCCGGGTGGCCCCTGGGTCCAGGTGAACCCATGGGACCCACTGGCCCCGGAAAACCGTTCTCTCCATCAGGCCCCTATGTCAATATTAAGTCGATAAAAATTTTTTTAAAAATGTTTTTGCGAGAAGTCTTCATTTATCTGATATAGAAGACATAAAGGAAAAATATTAATATTGTGAAATATCACAATTTGTTTTCTATTTTGACATATTTTAAAATGTATTTAATTCTTTGATGACAAAGCTGAATTTTCAGCATCATTACCCCAGTCTTCAGCATCACATGATCCTTCAGAAATATTCTAAAATGCTGATTTCTTAATATTATGAATGCTGACAGTTAAGCTGCTTAATATTTTGTGGAAACCATTATATTGAAAGATTATTTGAATAAAAAGTTCAAAATATAAATATAAATCTTTTGTAACAATATAAAAGTATTTGCTGTCACTTTAGATCAATTTAATGCATCCTTGCTGAATGAAAATGATATAGATCATTATAAAACATACTGACCCCAAAACTTTTAAATGGTAGTATACAAAGAAGTCAATGCATCAAACTAGTTGCTGGTGTTGAAATTACATTCAAGTCTGAGGCCTGTGCAATGACCTAAGGTACATGTGTTACAGTGTTGGGCTGATTGATAGCAGGAATCTAAGGCCTACGGTAACAGTCCAGGGATTTCCCAGCAGTTACTAAAGACATTCCCAGGAAGTGCCTATCCACAGTGTAATACAAGAGCTCAGAAACATGATCGACAGGGCTGAACTCAACATCAGAGGCCCTGCTGGTCCAAATCCAGCAACCAGCATGGTAAGATTTTCAGCTTCTCAGGTTACTTATGAAAAGACACACACACACACACACACACACCGTCACTGACCCTCTGACTGAGGCAGGTAGGTTAACCGCATACACCTGTGAGTTTTAAATATGTCTGAAGCTTCTTCCGCCAATAATCCACTCCCTTATAATCACTCATTGACTCAAAGTCTCAATATCAAAACAAACGAAAGATCTGATGTGGTGTCTAATGTTGCAAGTGTCCTCACCTGTTTGCCTCTCTTGCCTGGCCGTCCTGTAGGGCCACGCTTCCCTGAGACGCCAGGCTCACCCTTGGGTCCCATTTCACCCTGGGGGAGTGACAAGGAGGGGGAGGTTCAGAGAGAAGCGAGTCAGATCAGTGACATCCAAAATATATAAGCGCTACATGTATCGCATTGATTTTAATGGTTAAAATGTCACATCATACCTTCTGTCCCAGCATCCCAGGCAGTCCATTTGCTCCCTAAAAAGAGCAGACAAGAAAAACACATGGGAATAAGTGTAATTGTAATTAAACTTCCTGACTTTTTTGTAGGTATTGGGCTGTTACAAGTGTCTACCGAATTTCATAGCTGTACGTGAAACGTAGCGGGAGGGGCACTTCTTTGAAATTTTGTAGGTGGCGCTGTTGAGCCATTTTGCCACGCCTAATTCTGAATCCCATAACAGACGTACTTTTTCACCACTTCTGATGCGTGTGCAAAGTTTCGTGAGTTGTGAAGTTTGAGGGAGATCAATCATTGTATGCCTGAGTTACAACAACTTCCTGTTTAATGGCATAAATCACATACATTGGCACGTAGCCAATAGTTGCAAGATTTAATGTGTTTCTAGCATGTTTGGGATTTCATGGCATATTTAAAAGTGTTTCTGGGAGTGAATTATAGTATAAAGCATGCCATTTCCTTTTGCCAGTAGGTGGCGCTATGACTAACTGAATATTGGCATGTAGATGTGTTTAGGTCAAGACTCTTATCAAACATGTGAAGTTTGCGGCAGATCGGACATTGTTTGACTGACTACAACAACTTCCTGTGTCATGGCGAAACATCAGACTTTGACAGGCCGCCACGGACACGCCCTTCAGTGAAAACTCAAGATCTTCACAATATAACATCACCAAGGTCTTTAGATTAGACTGACCTAATATGATGTTGATCTGGTTACATCTCAATGAGGAGTTAATCACAATGTAAAACAAGGCATTTCCTGTTGCCCACAGGTGGCGCTATGACTGTAAATGAATATTGGTGTGTAGATGTGTTCAGATCAGAACTCTAATAAAACCTGTGATGTTTGGGGCAGATCAGACATTGTATGACCGACTTACAACAGCTTCCTGTGTCATGGCAAAACATCACACTTTGTGAGGCCGCCACGGACACGCCTCTTCTGTGAAAACTCAAGATTTTAACAATATAACATCACCAAGGCCTTTAGATTAGGAACAAATATGATGTTGATCTGGTTAAATCTCAATGAAGAGTTAATCACAGTGTAAAACATGCCATTTCCTGTTGCCCACAGGTGGCGCTATGACTGTCACTGAATATTGGCAAGTTGATGCTTTCAGGCAAGGACTCTGATAAAACATGTGAAGTTTGGGGCAGATTGGACATTGTATGTCCGAAATTTGTGAGGCCGCCACGGACAGTTTCAAGAGTTTTCGAGCCTGTTTCTGAGGCTTTGGCCATGTCTTCTTACTGACATCTCTTGTGTGTGTGTGGAGTTCCATGCAACTTCAAGCATACTAAGATTTTTAACTTTAACACGTTGCCATGGCAACAGTATTTCAGCTATCAGGAATCCATTCATGTCTATATCTGCCATGTTTTGACAATATGCTGATGAAGTTTGAAGTAAATCGGGTGAAAATAAGATGGTGATTCAAGGCATTTTTGAAAGTGAGACACTCTCTGCTGCCAGTTGGTGGCGCTATAACTTTGACTCACAAAGGTCATATCCATGTGATCGGCCTCTTACAACGAACACACAGCTGTAGTTTCATCCAGATCGGTCAATATATGCTTATAATACACAGAAGTTATAATACACTTCCTGTTTCCTTTTTCTCGCCATAAATTTGTTGCTTCGCCACGGCCAAACCGTTAGACATATCAAAAATCTGTTCGCAATTTAGCATCCTCAATGCCTTGAGTTTGTGCTGACCGAGTTTGACGAGTTTGATTTATGGACCAAGTTTAATATCAGATTCAAGGGGCGCTGTAGAGCCCCCTGCCACGCCCGGTACCATCTTCAGCCCGGCTCTGATGGTCGCACATTCTGATACGTGTGCAAAGTTTCAAGAGTTTTCGAGCATGGTAAGGGCCCCAAAAGTGCCCAAATAGATTAAAAATAATAATAATAATAATAATAATCCTTAATAATAATAATAATAATAATAATAATAATCATTAGAAGAACAATAGGGCTCTGCGCCCTTTGGGCTTGGGCCCTAATAATCCTTAGAAGAACAATAGGGCCTTCGCCTTTGGGCTTGGGCCTAATAATAATAATAATAATAATAATAATAATAATAATAAACGGAGCAAATCCAATAGGGTCCTCACACCATCGGTGCTCGGGCCCTAATAAGAAATGTGCCTGTAAACCTTACTCCCCTGGCCTCAAGACTGACGCTACAGACTGTGGTCTTGGCATCTTTCTTAGCATGCCTGCCTCCCATTCTGAAGACTTTGATTCGAATCTTGCTTAAAAGTGGGATGAGTGTGATTGGTTACATTTGGTGCTGTGACCCAGATGGGAGAGAGGTTTAGGGGGGCGAGTGTAACGAAGGTCAGCTAGTATGAGCTGTGCGTATCGTGCCCCAAGAGACGCGTTAGCCAGTGTCTAAACTGCATGTTTGAATCCTGCTCGGAGCGGGATGAGTGGAACGGGTTACATTTGGTGTCATGACCTGGATGGGAGTGAGGTTTAGGGGGTGAGTGTAACGCAGATGCAAAAGTAAGAGCTGTGCATGCAACCCGCACTCTCCTGCCTCAAGAGGCATGCTAGCTGGTGCCTGAGACGCTGGTTTGATCTTGTTTAGAGCAGGTTGAGTGTGACGGGTTGCATTTGGTGCCGTGACCCATATGGGAGTGAGGTTTAGGGGGACGAGTGTAACGCAGGCGCAATAGTAAGAGCTGTGCGCGTAACCCGCACTCTCCTGCCCTAAGAGGTGCGCCAGATTCTCGCCAGAAGTCCATCCGGGGACTCGTCTACTGTTTTTCGAATTCTGTGTATTAGGACATACTACTCTGTTTTCATATACTATATTGGGAAAGGGAAGTATTTGATTTCGGATGCAGCTTAAGTTTTAGAGTGTTTTTATTTGGTTGCTAAGCGTTTCCGTGTAGTCGCTAGTTGTGTTTTAAATATTTTAGTATGTTGCTGTTTTGCTGCTAGTATGTTCTGGGTAGTTGCTAGGTGGTTGCTAGTGTTATGCTATTTGGTTGTTGGTGGTTGCTAGGTGTTTGAGTTTGTTCTATAGATTTTCCTGTGTGTTCCTATTTTATTGCTAGGGGAAACACCATTAACAAGGAAACCTAGAAACTTGGTCTGATTTGATTGCATCCTTTTAATCTCTAACCTTGTCTCCTTTCGGACCTGCAGGTCCAAAATCCCCCCGTGCTCCCTAAAAATCACAAGAATACGTTTAGGGAAGTAAGTACATTCATTTAAGAGTTCAGTTCCATATTGCACAAAAGTAAAGACATTTTTCATTTGACAGACATACTGTACCTTCTCACCCTTGTAGCCTGACAAACCCTAATGGGACAGAGAAGAAGACGATTATTTCCCTATTGGTTCTTTTCTCATTGATATTTGAGATGAAAAGGTATTTCTGTAATAACCAAAAAAAGCAAAATAATAATAAGATGCCATTCCTTCTACTGTACACCAGTTACACCTGGAGAACTTGACTCACTTTAGGTCCGGCTGGTCCCTTCATTCCTGGCATTCCCATTAGTCCTGGGTCTCCTTTCTCTCCCTGCCAATTATGTCATATATAAACAGTCAAAAGGGCTCTAATGAGAATTTTTTAGAACCATTTGGGTCTATTTCTCTTGATGGAAGAGGCATCAGCCAAGAGTCACACCTAACTCTTTTTAAATCTCATTGACAGAATTTTCAAGACAAGAATAGCTGCAGGTTGGAGTAATGGGCGTGCCAAAAGGTGAACTACTAAAACAGAAACTAACCCCTAACCCTACCCCACACCCTGACAGACAGCTTTCGCAACCAATGGTAAAGACCTTTCTGAGCGTTTTGTGAAAAATATTTAAAAATGTGGTGCTTTTTAAAAAGTACTAGCGGGGAAAGATGTCTCAGACTTGGCAGTTACTTTGATGCAGTCATTTACACTAATGTTGAAAACCAGACACTTCAAGGGAGACGCTGTTAACAGATGTTTTGTCATTTTAATTAGGTTAGCGCAGTGTACGGCTACGTTATATTGGTCAGTTGGAGTGCGGAGGTAAAACTCACCCACCTTAGGTCCCTCTGGGCCCAGCAGCCCTGCAGCACCTGGTTTCCCTGGCAGACCCGGACGCCCAGTACGACCCTACAAAGACAAAGGGAAGAAATAGTAGTGCTATTTTGCTTTTATTCCCCACCCACCCACCGCAACCACAACCCAGCCAAATTTGGCAGTGTGGCCGAAGTGCTGAGTGTACAGAGCAGCTTTAATCAAAGACAAACCACCTACTCAGCATCCCTGCCTCTCAGCAGTCCTCTTCATTTCTTTAAAACATCAGCCTATCTAATCTTTCTGCTTCTTTTTGAATGCCTTCCAGGTTCTTTACTCAAACCCTCTATTTCTCAAGCTTTTAGCACTACCCCCTCTTTACTTTACTTGTTTTCCAACAAAAACATTAAGAATCCTTAAAACAAAATACTTTACTTGAGAAGTAAAATTGTATACTATAATAAAGGAATAGGTGATGAGAGGCCACGTGTTTCATGGGTAAGGGGTGTTCTTATAGCATAACGCAAAACCATGGTGAAATCAGTGTAACACACAGACATAAGTTTTTTTAATGATAAAATGCCCCAATGTACAAATTTATTGTCAGATTATTTTTTAAGTTTTATTCAGCAATGATGCATTAAATTGATCAGAGGTGTTAGTAAAAACTTTAATTTCATATTAAAAAAAATTAACTTCTCTTAAAACTTTCGAATCATTAAAAATTGCATGGTTTCCACAAATATATTAAGTAGCACAACTGTTTTCAACATTAGTAATAATAAATTATTCTTGAGCACCAAATCAGTTTTAGAAATATTTCTGGATGACTAGTGTAATGATCATACTCAATTCTAGTCAGAATATGAGTCTGAAACTGCTCCATTGGGCTTTGATTATGGGGCGTGTTTCACCTGAACCAGGAAAGACCAATCGGAGCAACGTGTAACGCTAGTTGTCAAATGTCAACAGAACTCAACTGCACTGTGTTGCCAAGTCCGTGTTTTTCCTGCGGGTTGTTCTCCATGTCCGTGGGTTGGAGCGACCCCAATTATGTGATATGTAGCCCTAGGAATGCGAATTTTAGCAGGAAACCTTGCCAAAATAACATATTTTGCCAACCAAACGCCATTTTTTTTCCGGAGAACACCCCGGAAAGCTATTGGGATTGTTTTGGGCTATAGTTTTGAGTAGCAATGGCACGCCATTGCAAAAAAAACTTGGCAACCCTGTCTGCACGCGCGCTGGATTAAGTAACGTTAGAAGAAAAAGATGAGTGTAAACGATCTTTGCCAGTGTTGTAAAAAAAAAGAATTTAAGGATACACAGAGTACTTACCAACACGATCATCATTTCTGAGAGAAATAGTGAAGGTGAATGCATACGAACATGTTCTCCGTTTAGTGCCCAAGTAACCCAAGCGCCTTTGATGACGTGGATGATTACGTTACTGTTTATCATCTGTCCATCATCGTCTAAAGCCCGCCCTGACAATTTCATTGGTCCGAACAGTTTCTGTTCGGACATAATTACTCCTCTATGGAGCGAGTCCAGACCGAATTGCCCGAGCAAAAAATGTTGTGGGCGGGGCTAAATTCGGCTGGCATCCAGGATAGTGATGATGCTGAAAATACAGATTTGCCCTCCCAGGAATAAATTAGAATAGAAAACAGTTCATTTACATTCTATTAATATTTCACAATATTACTGTTTTTACTGTCAAGGCTTTTACAGCCTTGGCGAGCAGAAAACATGAAACGTTTATTTTTCTTATACATTTTCCTTAAAAAAAAAAAAATTAAAAAAAACAACATTAAACAAAAATGAAATGAAAATTAATTAATATGTATTTTCTTAAAGATATTTTCCCTGAAAAAAAAAAAGTGTTATACCTCATGCAATTGTGCATCTCAGATACATTTCTTTTAAGGTTTTGATCAAGATAAAAACACTTATTAAGATTAAAATTATTTTTGCCATCTCCCATAAATTATCCTCCTTCCCCTCTTTTTTCCTTGAAGGGCTTGAGAGTTCAGTGCGATTAAATAGCTGTGTGTGTTTTTTCTGAGAGCAGCAGTGCAGGACTGAGATTAATGTCTGAGTTCAGCACTAAGTGATATTACAGGGCAGAGCTGCAGTGGATTGCAGCCAATGAAACAGCACCCTGTAAAACTATTACATGCACCAAGAAAGCATGTCATAAACAGCGAAAAGGACTGTGAAATGCAGCCTGTCTCATCATAAACCGACATTTAAATGAAAGAAAGGAAGTGTGAACCAAGACTTCTGCTCCATATGTGCTCTATGAAGACTGGAAGATGTCCCTGACTTTTTATCATTTACTGGGGATCCATTTGACACAAATACAGTACTTCAGAAGACTAAAGATGAGAATCTGACCTTTGACCCTGGCCGTCCTATGTCACCCTAAAAAAGAAAGAGCAATTACTTTAGTTTCATAATAGACTTCACAATTAATACTGAGTTCACACTGGGCAATTTTCACTCGCAGACAGGTCTACCGAAACTGCTGACAAATGGCCAAAATCGTAGGCAAATCGGCCAGTTTACGCACGTGACAATCATGCAGTGTGAAATATCAAAAAACGCAATCTTCGAATGAGAATCGTCGAATGAGTCGCTGATGTCCATGAGATATTTGGCATGCTGAATATCTGGACCTGTCTGCGATTCAAACTCCTGCTGTGTGAAATGTGTTCTGACTGAAAATTACATTGGCGATGACCTACAGCCAATGAGAGAGCAAGATACAGGGCAGCAAGATGTTCGGGGAGGAGTTATAGACCAGAATATCAGTATTTTAATAGATATATTTTAGAGGTTGGCATAGATTAATTTTTTTAATCTAGATTAATCTAGATTAATTTTGGAATTAATCTAGATTAATCTAGATTAAAATGGCTCATTTGAATTCTGCCGAAAGCATTCAGAATATGTGTGCTACTCAAATAATGACTGGTGCTTTCACACTTGGTTCGATTGCCTGACCGAACCCAAGTTCGATTGCTCCCCCCTGCTGGACCGTGTTCATATTATATTATTTGGGCATATTATATTATATCGGTTGCGTCATCAGAGCAGCAGCTGTTTACCCCGTTGCTTGGCAACAAAGGCGAGCGAGAAAGTGGCAAAATGAATAGCGTTGTTCACCTAACTTTTCAAATTTTTGTTTTGAACCGTTGGTTTTGTTACCAAAGCTTCAGTATGTAATGACACTTGCGTCTATCTGCCGCGAATGTACTGCAAATGCTCTAAAGAACGCTGAAGATGAGCAGAAATGAGATTTACAGCTCTCTGCTTACAGTACGTCAGTCACGCTCGTCAGGACTCGAGTTCGGAAGACAGCGTTCACACTTGATGTGGTAATTTCACAGCATACACGCAGGTTCGAAAACTCGTTCTCGCTCCCTACAGTGCAATTCGGCTAGGAATACATCTGCGCTAAAATATTGCGGTGAAAGTCACCATAGCTTGCGTAGTATAGACCCGCTCCCAACCCAATTTTGAGAATAGATTAACGGCGATATTTTTTTTATTGCCCGATAAGAGTCTCACGTTAACGCCGATAACGGCCCACCACTAATATATTTACAATTATATCAAACAGAATCAAAGCACAAACATGTCCTTGACCAGCTGCAACGGCAGCACATTGCAAAATTATTTATTTACCTCCAACTCTCTTTCCAGAACAAACAATCCTTGCTCTCCGCGTCTCCCTAACCCCCCATTATCTTTTTCTCTCCATTTTTTCTTTTTCTCTTTGCAAATCAGAACACAAACAATTTGGATCACAATAAGCTTCTTGTGGGCTATCGTTTTTAATAACAATTCCAGCCTCGCGAATGCGTTATTTCCTTATCACTTCTCATGTGTGTTTGGTTGTGAAGCATAGTTTGTGGACCAGACAGAGTTGTTGGCGATTCTTCCTATTGTAAAGTCATGCAATCTGCAACCCCCTGTTGCCGATCTATCGTGCAGTGGACACAGCAGCAACAGGAGGCTACCCCAGAGTCGTGCTGTGTTAAAAGAACAGTGATCTGACTACTTTGAAAATCGTGCAGTGTGAACTCGGCATAATGAACCCTGAAGCACTCGATTCCTCTTAAAGGTGCAGTAAGCGATTCCTGAAAAACGCTGTGGAAAGTGGACTGGACCAAGCACAAACTTGTAGCCAATCAGCATTAGGGGGCGTGTCTACACATGATGGGTGAGGAGAGAGAGTGGGCAAGAGGAAGATATGAAGAAAGAGGGCCCTGTTTTAACGATCTAAGCACATGGTCTAAAGCACATGGCACAGGTGCACTTAGGGCATGTCTGAATCCACTTTTGCTAGTTTAACGACGGAAAAACGGTCTGCGTGCCAGGCACATGGTCCAAAAGGGTTGAACCTAGTTTATTAATGAGTCATGGGTGTGTTTTGGGCATAACGTGCATTCATTTAATCAGAATTCTCCCTTTCCCTTTAAAAGCCAGTTGCGCTTGCACCATGGCTGATTCGATATTTACATGGCTGAATTTGCGAGCGGATAGACTGAACGCTTTTACAGAGAGGAATCCTTTTATTTTTTATATTTAAAAATGTTTGTGTGCTGCTGCCTGTGTGTGTAATAAGCAGATTGTACTTGCGTTGTGCATCTTACTTATGCGCCCATTAAATAACAAACAAAAAATACTGCTTGTTGGTAAATGGCGCAGTCGTTTTCAGTTGCCTCAAAATAGCAACGTGCCAACAATGTGCCTGAACACACCTCTTTTTCAGACCAGCATGCCCATGGGTGGACAGATGGGCACGAGTGCATTTGCTATTTAAATAACGTGGCGCTGGACGTGAAAATGATAACTGTGTCAGGCTGAAACTACCAAAAAACACTTGCCTGGCATCGCATTGTGCGGGTGTATGATAGGGCCCAGACTGTTGAAAGCGAGATGGCCGAGAGACTTTACAAAAGAGAAAAGCTCAGAGGAATATCACTGGAAAAAGAAGGGTGATCAGCCAAGAGCTTATATTAACCTGTGTTAATATTAGAAAAGCTTTCCGAAGCAGGAGAGACCTAAGCAGGAAAGCCTGAAAATGGATGAAGAGGTTACGTTGTGCTCCATACATGAGTAACATTGGTTTTGAGTGTTTGACTCTTACTTGTATACCCATGAACAGTATGTTCATTTTTTGTTCTTCCTTTTCACTCGTTCATCATCTTTGCTTTATTTTGCTTCGCTTCTGCTATGATAAAGAGATGTCCACTTTTGCATTGAATGTTAATGCATTTTGGGGTTGGAGGATTGAAGGGAGGCTTTTTCTTTTTTGGGGGGCTGATTTCAAATATCAAAATTGCTCAACAATGATTCTAAGAAATCGCTTACTGCACCTGTACGCAGATGTTTAACCGTCTCACCTTATCTCCTTTGGGTCCCTCCATCCCTGGGATGCCACTGCCACCCTAAAATAAAGAAAAAAAAAGCCTTTGAATTCATGTATGAGGAGTAGTTAATCTCGTTCAGTTGTCCAGGTCTAGGGAAGGACTACAGTACCTCTTCCTGTTCCTTACCTGTGGTCCAACGGGTCCAGGAGGTCCTGGTGGTCCCATCACACAATGTTCCTTTACCTGCTTCTCATCCTCATCTCTCTCTCTTGTCCTCACCACAGGACTAGGCAAGGCCTTGATAACAGATAACATAAATGTTAGATTAACAGACATGCTGTGATTCCTTGCGGCTACAATTATGCATACTAATATTGTGTCACTCACAGGCTCTCTTTTCCAGACACCAGGAGGGGGCGGGAACAAAGGAGGGGGAGGCGGGGCCATCAGACAACAAGGGTCAAATCTTTTCAAGACATCATATGGATCCTGAGCTAAAGAATAAACCACACAACCAATCAGACAGAATAGAGAATTAAGGATAATCAATAATCTTATTGGCAAGAATACCCTGGGTAAAATAGCGCTGAAGTGCTCTTTAATGCACCATTGATATGAAAAATAACCATACCACACAGACAAACTACTTAATAGAGAATGTATATGTGCAGTTATAGATGAATGAAAACAAAGATTTAAACATGAAATTCAAACAAGACTTAATTCCACTTGTGAAATATGAAGCCTGACAAAATACACAGAATCTTTAAGTTGAAATATAAGAATTAATCACGACACACACATGCTGACATACAATTGCATTAATTACTGTAAGCATATATTTTATGAAGGTCATGACAGTCCTTTACAGACTTTATTTATAATCATTTTCAATAATATAATTTAAGTACCAGATATGTGCAGATCAATCCATGCCTACATATAAACGATATGTGAATATAATATCCTTTTCTAATATCCTACAGGGTTTAGCACTTTATGATGTTTCAATAAATAAACATATTTAAGATTAATTATAAAAATGTATTTGACAATGTGAACTCGCATATAAATATTTTGCACAACCTTGTGGAGTTCATGCAGCTTTGTATAAAGCAAAAAGGGGACATAACAAATAGCCTACAAAGATTACCTTTTTACCCAGATTGTTATGCTGATAATATGTTAAAAATAGAAAATAATAATAAAGAATAGAAAATATGAAATAAAAAAATAAGAAACAATTGTTTAAAATGTTATAATTTATAGCACACTATATACATAGGTAGCTAGTATTATATATATTCTAAAATATAATATATACACACACGTATTTATATAGGCTATATATATACACATAATTACATATATTTTCCAAAAATATATAATACAATATACATAGATAGCTAAGTACATACGTACGCTAAAATAAATCACACGTTCTCAATGTCACAAACTGATAATCACTTACGAGCGCGCGCTCTCGATCACTCTCATACCTGTAGGAATTGGGAGGATATTATCCAGATTGTACGGTGAAAGGTAGGCTGCCACCGAGTACAGCAGAAACTGCAGCTGTATCCCAATCCTGCTCATGGCCATGTTCCTATATGAGTGTCAAAAATACACAGATCTGAGTCGGTGCCCGCCCTCTTACTGCTCAATCCTCTCCCATCCAGTTTCAAATACCAGCAGCTCTCCCTCTCACACCCTATTTTCTGCTGTCTCGGTCACGTCTGCCAGTGTAGCGGTGTTACTAAGTCGTAAGAATGCTTCCCACGGAGTCTGTGGGAATCTCCAAGCGCGGCTACTGGTACAGTCAGAGATCTGACATCTGATCCACCCTCTCCAGCCCCTCATGCCAAGATTAGACCCCCGTACTACCACTATACACTTAATACCGCACGCTAACAAACTGTCCAGCTATAGTTGAGAGCAAGCGTGATGAACGGCTCTCTTAAATGTATTTGTAAAACGCGTAGTTTAAGAAAAGAAAGAATCATTGTCTGAACTGGGCATATGTCAATCATCAGACCATCAGATCCTAAAAACGCATCAGGTGATGGCTGTCCACTGTGGAAAATTTCGCAAGGTTTATTAGGCAGCAGGTCACATGATTTGTAAATTTAGTGTCTATAAAACGAAGTAGGCTATACTCGTGAGCACAATGCTCTCTTCGTCTAAATACACTGGAGTTCCAAATCGTCTGCTCACCAAGGTTGCATTTATTGGATACAAAAATAAATAAATAACAGTAATATTGTGAAATTATAGCTGATTTCTGTTTTCATTTATTCTAAAATGTAATTTATGAATAAATTGTTTGCTGCCATGCCATTCCATTACTCCGGGCTTCAGTGTCATTCATGTGGTAATATTTGTTCCCATTTTTTGGATGGATGACCCCACATGGGGTAAGAACCAATTAAAATGTATAGCCTTTGTGACAACTAAATCTGATCTCCCTTAAATATGTAACAGAAAATCAATCAATATACAACATGTTATTGAATGAACCCAAAATTAAACATTTTCAGTGTATTATAGTTACACAAACACATTTGAACATAATGGCCCAGTTTCAAAGACAGAACTTAGATTAAACCAGGATTAGGTCCTAGTTAAATTAGGGTATTTAAGTGGCTTTTATAAACATGCCTTAGAAAAAAAAACATTACTGGTGTGCATCTTGAGACAAAACAATGGCACTGACATATTTTAAGATATATCAGTGCAAGTTGCTTCCAGTTAAAACTGCTCAAACATGCATTTTAGTCTGGGACTAGCCTAAACCTTCTCTGTGAAACCAGGGGAGTACTTAGGCCTACTTTTAAATTATTTTAATTTTAATACAACTATTAATGAAATATAATTTATATTCTTAAAAAGCCAGAACAAAAAAATAAGTCATTACCAAGACATTAATAATTATAATAATAATAATTAATCATTATAATTAATAATTTGTTACATTTATATAGCGCTTTTCTAGGCACTCAAAGCGCTTAGAAGGTGGGAATCTCCTGAACCACCACTGATGTGCGGCATCCACCTGGATGATGCAAGGGCAGCCATATTGTGCCAGAACACCCACCACACACCAGCTGATTGGTGGAGAGGAGACAGAGTGATTAAGGCCAATCGTATATATGGGGATGATTAGGAGGCCATGATGGACAGGGGCCAATGGGCATATTTGGCCATGATACAGGGGTTACACCCCTACTCTTTATCATATGACATCCTGGGATTTTTTATGACCACAGAAAGTCAGGACCTCGGTTTAACACTCAATAGGCAAACATCTCTGGAGGCAAAAATGTATTGACCAGCTCAAACATGGGGCAAGCCTAGTACTTTTCTTGATTATTTTTCTTGTAAAGAGTAATATAGCTACTTTGATAAATAGTTGTATTACTAATACAACTTAAGCCTTGTTTAGTCTTCAACACATCTTTTCATAGTTAAGTGCAACCACAATTTCACAAGTACTTTTAAATAAAAATGATACTTTCACTGTAGGAGAAACCCAGTGATATTGTTACCTCAAGGAAAAGCCTCCTATTTGTGAAACAATTTTATTAAAAAATGACTTAAAACTTCCACTTTTGCCATAAAAAATGAAACTTGAGTCAAGTCTCTTGTAAAATTGGCATCCACTGGAACAAAATGACACTTTACAATAAAATGTATAAACCTTTATAATTTTGATTTAATGTTAGAGAGCAACAGCAAAGAAGCAAGAGATAATGTGCTGTTTTGAAACAGAATGACAATGAAGTTCTTTACTCAGATTTACATAATTAATGAGATGAATCATATTCACATTAAAAACATTAGTAATAATAGCAAATTACACTATATAGGCACCATAAAATAATTATAATTAATAAACAGAGAGTAAAGCACCAAAAACTTTGGTCCCAAAAGCAAGAGAGGCATTTGATAATATACTTTTTTTTTTATATAAAAGTTAATTCAATTAAATAGTATAAAAAGCTATGAAATAGAGCATTTTCATGATGCAAAAAAATGTTCAGTGCAAGTAAGCCTAGTGCATATAACAGCTTCCAGTAAAAAAAGTTTTTTGTGTAAGCTAGTTTGATCTGAAAAGAGGTACATCCTTCGCCAAATCATGCTTTTATAAAGTGTAAGGCCGCACAAGAATGTAGTTAAAAACAATCTGAAATTCTTTTTTTCTTCTCTCAAATACAATCTATAATTTTCCTCTCATTTCAAGACCACCACTGCTGACAGTCATCAAAAGTCAACAGTGCAAACATGTTGTCCAAAGCATTATCAGATGTCATTCCTCTGCTTCTGATGCCCCTCCCTCCTCCCCCATTGCCCCTCCCTCCTCCCCATTGCCCCTGCCTCTTTCCCCATTTCCCCTCCCTCCTCCCCATTGCCCCTGCCTCTTTCCCAATTTCCCCTGCCTCTTTCCCCATTTCCCCTGCCTCTTTCCCCATTTCCCCTGCCTCTTTCCCCATTGCCCCACCCTCTTTCCACATTGCCCCGCCCTCTTTCCACATTGCCCCTCCTCTTTCCACATTGCCCCTCCCTCTTTCCACATTGCCCCTCCCTCTTTCCACATTGCCCCTCCCTCTCTCCCCTCTTTGCCCCCCTCCTCTACCCTTGCTCGCTGCTGCTGATACTGCAGGACCTGTCAACGCCTCTAGCAGGATGGAATAGAGCTGCCAAGCAACAGAGTCCCCTGCAAGCAGAGACTCACACTGGTGACCTCCTCTTATGGCAGCCTCAAGACCATGCAGCAGAGTACCACTGAAAACCCTTTGAGAGAGAGAGAGAGAGAGACAACAATACTATAATATTTTTAGAGTAAATCTGACAAATCAGGTATACTGATTGGGGTGTAACAATATACCGTGCCACAATATATCACAATACAAAAATGCAACAATATGTACCATGGATGGTGACAATCCGTATTGTGTATAGTTCATTAAAAAATTACTGTGAGGAATTTTTTTGTTTTGTTTTAGTGTCAGTACTACATTAAATTACTATATATAATGTTGAATATGACGTATAATAATGAAATTGGGGAATATTTGTGGGTCCGGATAATGCCAAATGTCTGTTCCCAGTAAAAAGTGGCCAACATTATTTTAAATACATCTTGTCAGAGTCTAGACAGAGTGCAAGCATATTAGTCTAAAATAATTCTGTATTTTCAGCTTCATTAATATTTTTTTTTCATGTGTCACCATTAGGACTATGCATTGGGTTTCCAGCACCAAGACCAAGCCTATTCATTTCCACCCCGATGTAATACCAAATTTAGCATTTTAAATCAACAGTACATTTTTTGTTAACCTTTTACCATGTCTAGGAGTATCGCAACATCATCGTATTGGGAGTTCAGTATTCTGATACGTATCGAATCGTGACATGAGGATATTGTTACACCCCTGATATTATCAATGTGATTTGTCTAAAGATTACATACAAATATTCTTATAACATTACGGTAATACTTTTCAATTAGGTCTCTTATTAACATGAATTAATGCATTAACTAACAAACTAACTAACAGTGAGCTATATATTTTTTGCAGCATTTATTAATCTTTTATAATATTAATTAATCATTATGTTTATGTTCATGTTATTGTAAAGTGTTACCAACATTACTAAAAAGTAATATAAAAATGTTATTGTAAATATTATAATTGTATTACCATAACATTGTGTTTGCGCGCGCACACACACACGCACGCACGCACACACACACACACACCTTTTATATGATGGATGAATGCACTTTTTTGGACTTTTTATTTATAGGATATTTTATAATATAACTGTGTGTGTTCGTCTGAAAGAAGATAGTCATATACACCTAGGATTGCTTGAGGATAAATCATGGGATCATTTTTGGGTGAACTATCCATTTAAGTTCTCATAATCACTGTGTTGGATGCAGGAGAAATAGGAGAAATAAAGATCTGAGCGACTCTGACAAGGGCCAAATTGTTATGGCAAGGTGACTGGGTCAGAGTATCTCTGGAACAGCAAGGCTTGAGGGTTGCTCCCGGTCAGCAGTGGTGAGAATTTATCAACAATGGTTCAAGGAAGGACAAACCACAAACCAGGATGCTGGGCGCTGGGCGCCCAAGGCTCAATGATGCACAAAAAGGCAACAAAGGCTATTCCGTCTGGTACAGGCCAACAGATGGTCACAAGTCACACAGAATTTTAATGATAGTTACGGGAGGAATGTGTCAACATACAGTGCATCGCACTCTGCTGCGTATGGGGCTGCATAGCTACAGACCAATCACAGTGCCTATGATGACCCCTGTACACCGACATCTACAAAAAGCACCTACAATGAGCACACAAGCATCGGAACTAAACCTTGGAACAGTGAAAGAAGGTAGCCTGGTCCGTTGAGTCCAGTGATAGCACCAGGATGCACTGTGGGACGATGACAAGCCGATGGAGGGAGTGTGATGCTCTGGGTAATCTTCTCCTGGGAAAACCTGTGTGGCAAACAGGGCAAGGCAGAGAGTCGTGGGAATGGAATGAGGCTGGTGGAGTGCTTCCGCCACACTGGCCTTAATTGTCTCACAGAGGATCTCCAGTTGGATAAAAGGAGTGACGACAATGAAGGATGAAAGAGGAACAGGCCTGGGGTCCGTTCTTCATACCATGCTTAATACATCTGAGATGATTTGACAGATTCCAGATCTTATAATCGTGATAACTGATCTCTGGCTAATTTGGTTCTTCAAACAAATTTGCAGATTGGATTAAAATATCTGGATTAAGTTCCTGTGTTCCCTGAAGAGGGCAGATGTATCGATACTCGAAACCACGATCAGCAATGCAGCGATTGACTTCGAAGAACCAAACAATCCAAGATCATGTCAAATCTTAAACAATCAAAACCAGCTAAGTGAGTTTGAGACGTACGCAGAACGGACCCCAGGACTTCACGTGTTTTATTTATGTTTGTGCGGCATTCATCCGTGAGGGGCTGCTGGTTTACTTTCGTTTCGTGATATTACAGTTTGTTGATTGTTTGCCAGTTCCCTGAACAACTGACTTTGCTACACCCTGGGTCTAACCATTCATGTGGGCATAAATTTGACATGTGCTACCTACCTAAACATGGATGCAGACCAGGTACACCCCTTCATGACAATGGTGTTCCCTGTTGGAAGGATACCCTCTTTCAGCAGGATAATGCATCCTACTACACTCCACACTTTTTTCAGGAATGGTTTGAGGAATATGATGAACAGTTTGAGGTGTTGCCCTGGCCTGAGCATCTGTGGGATGTGCTAGACCAAAAAGTGTGATCCACGAAGGCTCCACCTCGCAACCTACAGGACTTGAAGGATCTGCTGCTAAAGTCTTGTTCCCTGATGCCACAGGACATTTTCAGAGATCGCTGTTTAGCCATGTGGAGGACCAACAGCCTTTAATGTTTAGGCTCATTGGTGTATATAAATGTAAGCATATGCATGTATACGACAGTATTACATACAAATACGATTAAAAACGGTATGTTCTCCTGAATATTGTACTCTTTACTTATTGTACTTTTTATGGTAAGCCTGATGAATAAAGAAGATGATGATGATGATTTAATCAAAACAGCAAGATGAAATATTTTACTGGGATCATTTATGGCCATACCATACCAGGCACATTGAGGTTCAGGTAGTGGGAAACACAGTAACTGGTTCAGGAACATCGCCACCCACATACAGGACTGCCATTGGCTGAGCAAATGGGCCACAACCACATCTAGGCCCCTCCTTTGTCCTGGACTGACTCTCAGCTGAGATAATCGCTGACATACAGAAGCAGAAGCTTTGCTGCCAAACAGTGGGTCTGCATGATAGAGAGAGCAAGAGCGGTTCATGGTGATATAAACTAAAGTCGTAAAGTTGATAAGCAAGTAAAGTTAACTGACACATGAGTGCAAAGCATTTAAAAAAAATTATGTCAATATTTTGTCTCAAACCACACATCTGAAACAGATGTAAAAAAGGAATCAGTGATACCATTAGGATGGGCGCTTCTCCAGCTGAGTTCCCCAAAAACCATTCCTAGCAATATGGCCTGAAATAGAGGGTGACTGGGCTTTGGTTTACAGTTATTCATCCAAAAATACGTCACACACACTGGAAGGCAAAGGTGAGGGGGTAACGGCTGTAAAATGTGGTCCATCACACCTAGTGTTCCCAGCAACACCTGCAGCTTCACTTGTGCAGATGCCTGAAATAAAAAAACAAATTTGAGATTGATCAAGTGGAGGAACAAACAACAGACAAACTTTAAAGAGATAGTCCACCCAAAAATGAAAATTACCATCCTAGGTGTATATGACATTCTTCTTTCAGACGAATACAATCGGAGTTATTTTAAATTATGTCCAAGCTAATCCGACTTAGTGCAAGTGCGAGAGGCGTTACACTTTCTATAGAAAGTGAAAACGGAAGGTGGTCTTGCGGAAGCAAAACATTTTACTTTATAAAGTTTTAAATATGGATATTTTTCTTTCAAAAACGCATTGCTATGCTTCAGAAGGGCTTTATTAACTCCCTGGAGCCGTGTGCATTATTTTTAAAATGGATCGATGGATGCATTTTTTGGGATTTGAAAATCAAAGTTGTACTTAATTTGTCTTCCGGAAAACTTCTGTTGCTTCTGAAGGGCAGTACTAAATGAAAAAAATGGATATTTAAACAAAATAAGAAAAATGTGGATATCTTCATCCTGTTCGAATGTTTTCACCCCCCATTGTGTTTCCTTCTGGAGCATCACTGAATGTTTGAACCTTTTTTTAATAGCTGTGTTTGAGTCCCTCAATTGTCCTCAGTATGAAAAGATGGATCTCAAGACCATACAGTCACTGCTGGAAAGGGTTCCAAAATGCAAAATATGCTGGAAAACTGATGAGTTTGTGAGAATTTTTCTAAAGAACATTGGGCAGTTTAACTACTCAGGACAAACAAGGGACTCCATCACAAAAAAACCATCACAAAACAAAAAGATGAAAAGATGAACTAGGTAACGACACACAAAATCAACAGTTTATAAACTTTTGAATGGGTCATTTTTAATAAATTCAGCAATTTTTTTGTCTTGTGGACTATATGTAAAAAATTTTTTTGATGTAAAATATCTTATTCAGGACAGCACTAAATAAATCCGATTGTATTCGTTGGAAAGAAGAATGTCATATACCTAGGATGACTTGAGGGTGAGTAAATCATGGGGTAATTTTCATTTTTGGGAGAACTATCCCTTTAAAGTACATTTACAAGAAGAAATAGTTTCTCACCTTGTCGATAGCTGTAAGATTCAGCTGTGAAACAGTGCAGTTGGGTCGCTCAAGCTCCACTGTGTTTTTCTTGAGGTTCAGTTCATGTCTGTCATACTCATAAACACATGGGATGTCACACTGTTCTCTTCCTTGACCCTGAGATTGTCTGTTTTGGCCTCCTCTTCCTCTTCCCCTTCCCCTTCCCCTCTGGGTGACTTCCTGGGGCGTCTGACTGCCCTCTCTTGCCTTCTCAAGCAACAGGCTGTAGATGGTCTTTCGGATTCTCAATGAGGTTGTATGACTGCTAGGCAGGTTACTATTCTCCACTTGCGCAAACAGCAGAACCTTCTGGAGTACGAGCACATCCAAGACAAAAGAGGATAGCTTACCTGATGCTACCATCTTTAAAAGCCACTCGGGCTGATAAACCAGTGCCGCTGGGAGCCCATGGGCATCTGGAAGTGCAGGTTGAGGACTTGAGAAGTATTGAGCCAAACTGCTATTATGAGGAAGCTGGTAGTCCTGCATTCCTGCAGAGAGCTGAGTACGCAGGTTTCCTGTCTGTTGTCCACCCAAAATCTCCAGAACTTCCTCCAGAGCATCTACTGGGCTGGTAAACTGAGACAGCCAGAGCAAAAAGCCCCCGATTCGAGGGCTGGAACTACGTCCGGTCTTCCGACCAGATGGAACTCTTTCAAACTCCACGCGGCTGAAAAAGATCTCGGTTATTTTGGCAGGTGTGTAGTCGTTCCCAGTGATGACAGCAAATAAAGGGAGAAGCTGCTTGTTCATGTGGTTGAAATGTGAGCAGAAGCGGTTCACGGTGAAATGCTGGGCAGGGATGTAGCGTTCTGTGGCCTTACCGCTGACGTTATTCCACTGGAAGAATGAAAATGGTAGGTAGCCACCTTTCAGGTCAAAGATGTAGAAGTCACTGTCGTTGGTCAGAACTGGACATCCCCAGTGTTTGGCAAGAGAAGCAATCTCAAAATCAGCTTCGGATATACATTGCACTAAGGGCACGCCAAGCTCGGAAAGGACCTGTCTGAAGACTTCACGTGCAAGCAGAGGGAGAACGCAACCGTGAGATCCTCGGGAAAGAGCGTTAGCCTCTCGGATCTTGTTTTGGATTCGTTCCTGCAGCGTTTTGAACTTCTTGTCCGTCTGGTCCATTCCGCCATCTAGCACAACGAACGGCTGCACACCGCACTCTGAAAGTGCTGCAAAAAATTGTCGAACCAACACCGCAAACATGTCGTAGTCTCCACCCCGTGCTTGATCCAAACCAGAATTGAAATACAGTCGAAAATACAAGCTACACCCATCAATCACAAGGCGGCAGTCTCGCAGTCTCATATCTGTGAAGAATTGACGATTTTCTTCCACAAAACTTGTAAGCCCATGAACCCCCATGATGTCACAAAAATGCTGCAAGCAAAACAAAAAATATTGTTAATTAACTAATCAACAAAATGGGACAGTGAATTTTTATGTATTCCCTAGATTCTGAAGGATCTATGGATTCTTAATAGTAACTTGTGTGTGTAGCTTCAAAACAGTGACATGTATCTGTCTGTTTTTATTTATTTATAATCATAATCAATTAAGACTTTTCCATTCAAGGTTTTTAACTTCACAGGATGATGTTGTGAAGCAGTAACTTTCCAGAGATTTTGCTTTGGTATAATAACACTTGTTAGATTGTTCCTGGATAGACAAAATCTAGTAGGGATAAAGAAGGGATGAAGTTCAGAAAAAAATTCTGGGCATTGAAACATATGTCATAAAGAATATTCAGTTAAACCCTGTTGTTGTTGTGTTTTTTTATCATCATCATCATCATCATCATCATCATCATCACTTTGTATCCTGCTCCACATCCTCAATCAACCCCTTTAGGCTTTTGTTAACTATTTTTGGGTATCAGAAAAAAAGGATATCTTTTGACGGGATCTGGTAAAAAGATTGGATATAATTATATTTCTGGTGTGGAGATTTAATCTAACATTTTGGTGTAATTGACAAGATGTTGGTTTGAACTAACTTATTACATAATTCTGTCATCATTACAGACTTTATAATGTTTACTCTACATTCCCTAATATTGCAGAATGCAGACATATATTACATAGTCTAATTTACCTTAATTCCAACTACTATAAAACAATATAACAGAAATAAGAATTAAATATAAATCATAATTTCATAAAGATACAGTAGATCAATAAACTGCCTGGATGTCAATAAATGTGCATTTACACCATAAGACAATTGTATTTATTTTGTAATTCAGACATGTTAAGTCTCACCATCTATTAAGTTTATTTGTGTGAATTGTTCTCTAATTCACTGTAAGTTAAATACTTCAAACTAACTATGGTTTTGCTGACATAAAACGCTTATTCTTGTAAATTAATATGCTTTCACTACGTCAACGGCAGACATATATTTAAGTTTTAATGCCTATTTTTTCACCTGACATGTTCAGAGATGCTGTTTTAACTGCATATGCACTCGTGACCACATCGTGCCTGTCTGCACAAGTTCTATATAAATAAACGGTGCTGTCTATTTTATAAAACAAGCACCAGTGCAATATCTAAATAGCGCATGAGTATTTCCCCCCCAAGTATTGGGGTTTAATCAAATACCTCTTATTTGTTTATTTTACTCACCAGCGTGCAGTCATATATTACGCCGTATTTCCTTCCTTTAGATCCGCTTCGTGTTTTGTTTTTCTGGGCGAGACAGCGCACTATAGCGCCACCTATTGCAATGGATATCAATGGCTGACAGAAAGAGGGCGCTGTTTTCCTGTTGTGTAACATTAAAAATACTTCGATTAAACAACTGAAAAGAGCTTTTATTTGTAATTATTTAATCTTACACTATGAAAAGGTAACAGTCCTGCAAATCTGTTAAGTAAAGTAATCTAATTCATGAATAGTAAGATACAGTAAAATACCATAACGTTAAATTTTTTAGAGACAACAGTGAAAAAACGGTAAATTTCACACAAAGCTATCATGGCTTCAGAACACGTTGATTATTTGACTACCTAGACTAACTACTGCATACTTTTATATGGATAGTATACACGTTTTATTACTTTCTTTCATCCGTCCTCTTAATCAATGAAATCAGGGGTTTTCAAATAGGGTCCGGGACCCCTAGGGGTCCTCCAGAATTTCTAAGGGGTCCTCAAAACATTTCAGAGAATAAAAATACAAAGCAAAAATGGATCAAGTCTACTCTAACTGTTTCATTTCTAAATGTTTCTCTCCTTTCTTGCAGTATACATACTTTTTAGAATTGTTTAAGTTTGTTTTGTAGTAGGTTACTTTAGTATTTCGCTTACTGGGGTTGTAAGGCAGTACGGATGCTGCTTATTTATTGTGAAAGTTGCAAATACACATTTTTAATTGAAAATGTTCTTCTTCAGGTTTATACATCCAACATTAAGTATAGCCAATTTAAGTTGGGAAACAATGTTGTATAAATGTCACACTTATCAAATAGTTTAAACATTTTTATTTCCTTATGGATTGGGTCCCTCATAAAGGTTCATCATTGGGGGTCCTTGACATCATAATGTGTGAAAAACCCTGCAGACACCAAGAAGGGGTTGGCACATCAAATCTATATAGAAAAGATTAACCCTCTCTTAAAAGGGCAGGTATTTTAACTGAAATTTTAAAAGTAGACTAAAATAATGAACAATGAGTGCCTCTTTCACTCAATACAAATTTATTTTGCATGTGCAATAGCCATTTCTTATTAGAGTTTATAGACAAATAAATAATTTAGTCAACAGGTAACATGTTCAGTAAATGCATCTGATGCAAATGGGTTAGCGTAAATATATGCTCTATCAGCAGCGTTAAAAAAAAAGAGTTGCATATAAAACTGCATATAAAACTCCAATATAAAATCGCTATATAAAGTGATTTACACATTTATCCTTTTTATTATTTTATAATAATGTTTTTGAGGCCCTACTCTTACATCGTAAAAGAAAAACACAACAAATCTCCACATGAATTACTACCATTCTTTGGTGAGCGCACAGCGGGTCATCGAACACTTCCGGTGGCTTCTTCGTCATCGCACAGATCGGTGGTTGGAACGGACTGGGGGGGTGAGTAAACGATTATTATGCTGTATGTTTGGATAAACTAATACCATACACCTTTAGGACAAGTTAAGAAGAAAAAAAACATGCTAGGATAAATCAAAGATAAAATTCATAATTATGATAAAAAGGCAAAACTATATGAGATACTAAGTGATAATTCAGATATAAAAATTAATAAAGAAAAAAGTGAAACTTTCGACGTAGTAAATCATAAATGAGATGGTCGTAACCAATCAACTCGAAATTGAGTAATTATGACAAAAATAAAGACAATTGTACATAAATTATAAGTCACGATTTACCAAAGCATGCTTTTTTTTGTCTGTGACAGAAAGTACATCAAACAAAAGTAGTTCTCATTTATGTGTTTATTCCTTTTATTATGTCTTTGCATTGAGAGCATCATGTGCGTTTCAAATAGAACTTCCATTTACTTTTATCCTCGTGTTTTCCTACAAAATGATGTTTTTATTCACCAACACTACCCCCTAATGCAGCAGTAGACCTGTCTAAATCATACTCTCTGATCAACACAAGAACTATCACTCTTTCCTTAACATCACACACACACACACACACACACACACACACACACACACACACACACACACACACACACACACACACACACACACGTCATTTAGAAATCAAAAGCATACTTCTTGTGTTGAGCTCACAAGGGAGGAGGAAAGACAAAGGTAACGTCCAGTGAGCATGTAACAGACTTTAAATGCTATGATTCATCTGCAGTATGCGTACATCTCCATGGGATACATACAACACAACATATGAATAAGGTAACTAAGTCACAGAAAATGATCACAACGAGAGTAATATGTAGTGCCTTTATAAGGAGATCAATAACTAGGAGCTTTCAAATGGGGTTCACCCTATGTTGTAGTCACCTCTTGATTATGGTTAGAGCTCGAAACGTAATTATTGGACTAAATGCAAAATGACCAACAGACATAGTTAGACAGGTCCAAAAAATGAATAAACAACAGAAAAAACAGACACCATCTGTTCTTTTTGGAGATAACAGCATAGTCAGATCAAACTGCAACGCTGTATCAGGGGCAGGCTGGTGAAGAAGACTTGAAACAATGGATGAGGAAGGACCAGAGATGCTCAATAGGGAAACTGGGCTGTTGGTGGAGATGCAACGGTTATTGGGCGAATGAGTGAGGGTTTGAGGGAAGGTTATAAATAATAGGCTCTGTGGTTTCATGTAAGGCTCCAGAGGGTTCAGGGTAAGGGCACAGGATGTAAGGACACAAGGTGCTCATGGTTAGATAAAATGGGAGAATAGGGTTGTGGTTTTTATTTCATATTAGAGCAGGACAAACGACTGGACAAATAATGCGCTATGATAATGGAGAGGACGAGTATAAGGAAAGAGGAAGTGTGGGAGAATCCTGAGCTGTAGAGACTGTCGTCGGGGTGGCTGGTTTGCAGGGCAGCGTGTGAGGGGTGGTTCGCTCTGTGCCTGAGTGCTGCTGAGGGGGTTGAGGGGTCCTCGGGGAGAGCTCCAGGCTGCCCACAGAGATGCCTGAGTCCGTGCTTTGGCTGCGGCCGCTGGCGGTGCACGGGTCCTCGTCAGGCTCCGCCTCTTCCTCCTCCTGCAGCCACTGAAGTTCTGACTCCTGCAAAGGGAACGACCGGCGTTCCCATGGCAGCACAGCCTGCAAATGAAGGAGAGGACAATGATTCATTGAGGTTTTTAAACTCCAAAACACTGGGTTTATTTTATGAATTCATATTCTTGTACAATGTAAAGCATATTAAGCATATATATCTTTCATGATTCACTAACAGCCCCCAAAAGCAGATGACTGCAAAGGTTTTTTTTTAAATAAAGAATGTTATTCCAACTAACTAATTGCCATGGTTATAACAATAATGTAGGTGAATAGAACATTAAGCCCTCTTCCTCACACACACACACCTGCTGTTCATCCTCAGCCTGACTGAAGGGATCGTCCGCTCCAGTACAGAGGGGGCTGCGTGGCGAGATGTCTCCTTCTGCAAAATGACTCTGCCTGGAATCTGGAGAGCCAGGTGTCTGCTCCAATCCCCTGGAGCTCTTCCCATCCCCATGGTAGGAGGAAGAAGATCTGAGGGAGGAAGCCAAGCAGAAAGTAAAATTTCCAGCAGTGACCACAGCTTCCTGCAGTTTGACATGCCATACTTAATCTAAAATAGTTTTACTAAAACTACCCAGAGTTTTATGGCCACATATTAATTGAGAGCTTCAGCAAGATCTTTTATCCATGTCAATTTTTGGGTTCATGTATGAGTTAATTGCGAACTTCAAAATTTTAATATATTTTAAAATATAATTTAATAATGTGATGCAAAGCTGAATTTTCAGCATCATTACTCCAGTCTTCATGTCACATGATCCTTCAGAATCTGCCAAGCCAGGTCTAACCCATAGGGTTTTTGTTGTTTTTTGAAATGTTCCAAATACACAGTAAAACATTATTCTGACAGAGACACCAGCTTTAACATTCTCAATCACATATGCCTCTCTTTCACGCAAATTATTCTCACCTGCCCCGGCGACGTCTGCGAGCCCAACTCCCCCACCGACTCCTCTCTCGGCTCTCACACACTGCATGGCGGCTCAGAAACACTGCTTCAGAGAGATCTTCCACCTATAGTTACATAGTAAACAAGTATGCAGTGATCAATTTGAATGGTCGAGAAAACCAAGAGATAAAACACCAAGTATCTTCATGAGAAAGCATGTAAAGAAAATCCAAAAAAATTATACACACCTCTTCCTCCTCCTCCTCCTCCTCCTCGTCCAGTCCTTCCCCATTGGGCTGGTACTGTGTGTTATTGTAATTCAACGACAGGACATGTGGCCCCTCCTGGTTCTTAGAGACCCCTGAGAGAGAGTCCAGCTCTCTCCAGCTAAACACAAGACAAAGTTCCACATTTTTCATCAGAAACCAAAATACTTAAAGGGTTAGTTCAGTGATTAGCATTAAGCTTTGTATCAGTAGAAACACTGGAGTATATTCAAATTATCGTACTTTCCCCCCGCATATGAACCTGAGACAAGAGAATTATGTATTTTATTATTTCTGTAAAAATTCCTCCGATGACGCAAATATCGAGTTTTTGGCCAGAGATTAAAGACGGAGCGGTGGAGAGCAAAGTGAGTGTTTCAACTGTTCAAATGAACTTTCTATGAAAGTTAAGCTTCCTAAGACATGAACTGAAAATGCACCAGACTGATCGCGCACTGTGAATGCGGCCGCTGCCGCGAATCCCGCGATTACCTCATGTGATGAATGTAATCCGACTCCTGCTGTGTTTGTGCCTCGACGGCTGTGACACTCAATCGGCTCACTCATAATATATTGAATAGACACATTCAGTTTTTAATTGTAGTGTCTCTAACTGAACTGATTTTATGAAAATGAATGCGGTGGGCAAGTGCATAGAGTGGCCTCTCAGGGCAGCAAAGTGCATTCTGGGAATTGTTGTCTTTCATCCCCATGAGACAAAAATACATTTTCTGTGTTTTCTCAGTCAAGAAGGCACCAAATTCAAAAATAATTTCCCATTTCTACTATATTAATGACCCAGTTTAAATACAGATTCATCTTCCCAGCGCTGAAGTACCCGTTTAACAATCGTGCTAGACTAAAAAAATCAGCCAAACTTTTAAGATTATCAGCAATAGCCGGTTCCACAGACACAACAGTTCCTAATTCTCTCACATCCCAAATCTACTAACAGCGACATTAAAAAAATATACATCTAAAAAAATATGCTTTTTTTTTTTCATTTTCAGAAATGTATTAGTACATACATAGTACGTACATATATCAGCATTTTATATATAATATTTACATGACATTATATAGCATAGTGCTATTATGAAATCACAAAGTTTGCAATTTGTTTAATAGCAAAGTGTTGTTATCATTTACAGTCTCAACTTGGTTAAAAACTCCATCTTTGCATATGGGTTGCTTATAACATTCATTTGGGAACACAAAGTGTGGAATTTCACCAGATTTGTAACATTAATCATTTATAAACCGAAGCCAACACAGGAGAATACATCAATATGTTTCTAAATATGCAATCTGTTGTATATCGTGATTTCAAAATAAAACTTTAAACCCTCACTCTGACTTTGGATGTTTTGATGCCCACATGTTTTTTTTCATAGAAGAGGCTTAAGCATTTATAAAGAAGTGGCCAAATATTAAAGATTAAGTGGACATTTAAATGAAATGTTGTTTGGCCAATAATAAACAAGGATTTGGTCCTGCTGTATGTGTAACATCAGCAGTCACCAGGCTTTTTGTGCCCTTTGCAGGAATTTGTTATAATACATAATGTACTGTACATAGTAAGTTTATTATGTTTATATTATGTATATTACATTATGCATTTTAACAGTGTTGTTCAATAAAACCAAATAATTACTTGCTTTTGATACCAATTATTATTGCTTCAGTGTTATTTTAAAGTTAATTTTAAAGACTATTGCTAGCTTAGGTTTATTTTTGTTACCACAAAAAAATAAAGCCTATATCTGTTTACGTGATTATTTGTCAAAATAATAGACCGACTACCTGATTACCAAAATAATCATTAGTGACAGCCCTTATACACACACACACACACTGCCCGAACTGAAAAAAGAGTAACTGTTTGGATTTAAATAGGTAAATGCTTAACACCGTATCTACACCGGATGCGGCAACAGCTAGAAGCTGTCTACACTGGAAGCGACCGTTGCAAATCCACTTGAACTTCTTATGAGAAGTATTGCATGTGCTTGGGGTACGTCATAAATAGAACGAGGCATCAGTTTACTGTCGGGATTTGTTGTGTTGTGTTGTGTCTTTTCGTGTCGCATCCAGTGTGGACAACATCACTGATTATAGTGGGTTTTGTCTTTTGTCGCTTTGCTTCGTGCCGCTCCCATCGAGTCTATGATTGGATCACTATTTCAGTGATTATTATGTTTCTAGCATGTTGTATGTTTGGTAACAGTTCTTATAACCCTAATTGATGGAGTGTGTAGCTTTTCATTTCTTAGCCATGTAGGAAGACACATCATGACCATATTCCAGGATGATAATGTCAAAGTGCATCAGGCTCAAATTGTGAAAGAATGGTTGGGAGGGAGCATGAAGAATCATTTTCACACATGAATTGGCACCTGTAAATTGGCATGAACTGACTTAAAGGTGCACTATGTAACATTTTTGCAGGAAAATATTCAAAAATCACTAGGTCAGAGACATATATTTTGTTCAGTTGAGTACTTACAACATCCCAAATGTTTCCAACTATTTGTAAATCGTGAGAAAATTGCTATTTTTAACCAAGGAACCGGGACATGTTAGGGTGTCGCCTGTCAATTGCGTCATATCTGCGTTTTACTCTTACTGCAGTGTGCAACAAGTGTCATAGCAGCCGCCAGGTGTTCATAAAAAAAATTTTCAACATACTGAAATGTAGCTAATATGATAAACAGAGCTGCGTTACCTCATACTTATGACTGGAAAAGCGGAAATGGCGCTGGAGACTGTGGCATAATAAAAGTCCCGCTGCTTGCGAGGCGTGTGTTGTTCATCGTATTAACAAATCGCTCCAGCGGCATTGCTCAGCTCCCACAACACTCGGTCCTGCTCTGCTTCATACTACAGTAACATTAATAATCGCATCCATGAACATAATTTCTGCCCGAGTCCTATCCCGATTCTGGGCGGCAGTGGGTCAGTGGTTCATGTAGATTGTCTACAAACCGGAAGGTTGGTGGTTCTATCCCCGGTTCTACCTGACCAAGTGTCGAGGTGTCCATGAGCAAGACACCTAACCCCACCTGCTCCCGACGAGATGGATGGAGCCTTGCATAGCTGACACCGCTGTCAGTGTATGAATGAGTGAATTAATGGGCGAATGTGAGGCATTATGTAAAGCGCTTTGGTGGCCATGGGTCTGTTGAAAGCGCTATACAAATGCAGTCCATTTACCATTTTTGAATAGGCAACCTCTTAACGGACGATAAAGTTACATAGTGCACCTTTAAATTCATTGAAAGTCTTTGGGATGTGCTGGAGTAGACTTTAAAGAGTGCTTGACTCTTGCGTTAATACACGATCTTGACCAAAAATGTATGCACATCTTGATGGAAATCAATTTTATAATGTTATTTCATGTGTCAATTTGTGTTTGAAAAATGTGTTCTTCATGCTCCCTCTTAACCATTCTTTCACAATTTGAGCCTGATAAATCTTGGCTGTGTCCTCCTAGAACATGGTCATGATGTGTTTTCCATATCAGCGATCCTGCTCTCCTGCTCGCACATTATCAGTATCAGCCACTGAAAACCCATACCAGTATGCTAATACGTTTTTTTCTTTCTTTATTTCAGCTTCCTTATAATGTAAGTACACTATACACTTTTGTCACTAAACTGGCTCTAGTTTGGAATGTACCTTTACTACTTTATGAAAGAAGGGACACAAGGAAACAGTGGACACTAGGCACTGTTTTTGTATAATTGATGGGAAATTATTTAAAACCAAAGCCATTTTGCGCAATGGCTATCTGACAGAACGACCACAGGAAATACTGCTAAATGATGCAATCGCTCATTCTTGTTGTAATACTTTTGAGTAAGGACTGTGTGCTGTTTTTGGAGGTCTGGTTGCATTATTTGTACCTTGGGGTGATAATTTCCTTGTATTGTAATCTCTGTACTCGTGCTCCTAGTCCAGCCAGGCCCAAAGGCATTACCAGGTTGTCGATGTCAAACGAGCTTTCTGCTCTCCTCCTTCGCAAAGGCTGAGGAACAAGAGTGAATTAAGAAGCTAACAAGGAGTAAGCTATTGACAATCATTTTTTTATTTTTTTACCAGATTTACCTGAGCAGGTGTGTCTGTCGCTGAGGGTGTTATCGGCAGGATTGGCAAATCTGGAGTTCGTGGATGAAGACTGTTGGGAATAATCACACCTCTCTGGCTTCTGCACCCAGAACCAACTACAAAAGCAATGTTATTAACTTCTTAAAAACAGTAAGACTTTTTTTTTTGAAAGAGGTCTCAAGGCTGCATTTATTAGATCAATACAGGAAATGCACAATATTGTGAAATAAAATAACAATTTAAACCAACTGTTTTCTATCATAAAATATCCTTCAGAAATCATTATAATATGCTGATTTACTGCTCAAGAAACCATTCTTATTATTATCAAATGAATGTTGAAAACAATTATCCTCAATACTTCTGAGGAAACAGTTTTTTCAGAATTCTTTGATAAATAGAAAGTTTAAAAGAACTGCATTTATTTGAAATAATCATCATAAAACATTATAAAAGTGTTTACTGTCACTTTTGTTCAATTTAATGTATCCTTGCTGAATACAAGTACTAATTTCTTTAAAATTATAAAAAATCCAAACCTCTGAATAGTAGTGTACTATATATACATTGTACGTGTGTGTTTATTGATATAAGTATAAATATATATTTCACCTACCAGGTGTGTTAAACAAAGGAGGCAGTGTATTGGGCGGACGAGGACAAACTAGTCTCCTCCTCACTCTTCCAACTCGTCCCTGGCCTCGCCTCCCCAGCCAAGAGGATGCTGATGACAGGTCTGTCCACTGCAGTGAATTATGAGAATGGTGCCCGGCCAGCGGGCGTATCCCACAATGCAGTGTGAGGGGTGAATCTGCAATGGAGGAATCAAAGCGTGAAGATATTTCATCCACAGTACACATAATCCACACCTACCAATATATGCTTGTCACTGCATTTGATAACAAAATATCAAACAAACTGAAACATTACACATTCTGCTTTTAAATAAAAAAAAAATGGGTATGCTATTCAAAATAAGAAACTTCTTGGTTGTCAAATGCCATACATACATGTTCAGTCATTGTGTCACTTTTTAACCGCTAAAATACACCTTCATTGGTTAAACGTATTTCCAAAATGGCAGAATAATGTCACAGAAAAGTAACATTAGTTGTGAGAAGATTCTTAGCATCATTTATTTGCAGATTCCACTTGATTATATATTTTTGGTCTATTTAATAAATAAAACTATCAAATAATTAATAAATAATAAAATAATATACACAAATGCAATTATATATATATAGTAGTCAATTTTCTTTTTTTTACAAAAACACAACGTTTGCTGTTATTGTGAGTGTACACAAATAAAAGTAGACCAGTTTACAGTTTGGAATGATGTATTACTCTTATATGCATGACAAAAAATGCAAGTGATCGTGCCGGTGCCTTCATGTCGTATAGTAAGCATTAGACTTTAGATTCCTCACTCCGCGCAAACACTTATGAGCCTAATAATAGTGCACATTTATCAAGGTTAACAGCCATGTAAAGTTGCTTTTTACATGTTTCAAATGATAAACCATATTTGAGGTCAATGGATGATAGGTGAGTGATTTTCTGCGCAAACATACTGTGTTGGGAAGGTTAATCTGGAAATGTAATAGGTTACAGATTACAAATTACCCTATTTAAAATGTGATAAGTAGTGTAACTATTTCATTTACTTTATTAAAATAATGTAACTAATTACATTTGATTACTTTTCTAATTCCCAGAACCAGAACAGATTTTTATCACTTCCCAATGGTGGCAACTCTCAGACAGGCTGTAGCCTAATGCTTTCAGGGGCAATGTGGATTGATTGGCAGATGTGGTGCACTGCAAATTCAAACAAGAGAACCAATCAAAAGCATCAGAATAGCATCGCTTTATTTAACGGCCTTTAAAAGGACAGAATACATCGCACACATCAAAAACCGGCAACGCAACAAATTAATATTATTCAACATATAGTATCTTTTTACAGAAAATATTCAGATGTAACCCCCATTTGTAATTGTTAACATTATTCTAAGTAACTAATTTAATTACAAATTTTTTCTCAGTAACTGTAACTGATTACAGTTACATTTGCAGTTAAATTTTTTTTGTAATCAAATTATGTAACTCTGTTACATGTAACTAGTTACTCCCCAGCACTGGCGACAGTAATAGACCTTTGTCACAGTGGAATTGAATACCGGAATTCTTGTTGTGTCAGGAAATCTTGAAAACTGAGGTATGGGTGTCGTTGTTTAGAATTAGAGCAGCCGGATCGCTGCAGTAACACAGGCGAGAGGATTCAGCCATTAGATTTGATTGCGTTACGATAGTACCGAAAGTAGCGATACACTAGCGATACACTGCTTCACATACCGGAAATAGGAAGTGTGATAAAGTTCTATTACCACAAGGACCCGCCATGAGAAATCAATGTTAAGCTGTCTCTTAATTTTTTTCAGAGCTGTATATAAGTATTAGTGTTGGGCAATCGATTAAATCGCATCCAAAATAAAAGTTTGTGTTACATAATATATGTGCTTGTGTACTGTGTATAATTATTATGTATATATAGATAAATACTCATATATATATGTATTTATATAATTTATATATAAATAACATGTTCCTCAAATATATACATGCATGTATATGTATTTATATATACACGTAATTATACACAGTACAAACACACATATATTATGCAAGCACAAACTTTTATTTTGGATGCGATTAATTTTTGCCCAGCATTAATATATATGTACATACATACATAAAGACAAAATTATATCTGATGTTTGAATAATTTTTCACTTGTGGTACGGACACTATAGTTCATTTATGTAAGTGAGGATAGCAAAATAAAGTAAACTGTGACATTATACCCACAAATTCTTCTACAGCGGACTACTAGTAAAATAAAAAATTTGGGACCAAAATTATTCAGACACTCTGACCTGACCATGTTTTGCTTCAGTGTTTTTTCTTTAATTGCTAACGCAACCTTTCACACCACAGACTGAACAAAATGAAGCATTGCTTGGTAATTGGTCGACATAAATTGGTATTATCTAACTGTGTACTTAAATTTAACAGCTGACAGCTGATTGGTTGATTGTAATCAATTGCATACCTTTCCATCAAAGTTATCTGACATTATCAATTTGTTCTGACACTCTTATTGTCATATTTTATTACCATTTTGTAATGTTGAAGGTGTCTGAATACATTTTGGTTTGACTGATATATATATACTGTAAAAAATAAAAACAGAAAATGTACTGATCATTTTCTGCCAGGACATTATCCAGTAATTTTACATACATTTCTGTTAACCCTAAAACATAACATGAAGCAATATAATTAACTTCATAATGAAATATTAATTCACAATATAATTCAAAACACAGGTGAAACACCTATAAAAAACAATATGGAATATATATATTAAAATATTTTATTTTATTTTTTATTTAAAAAGTTTTCAGGGCCACTGTAATGTGAAAGCCACATCTGAGGATTATTTTCATGGAAAGGACATCAAATTGACATTTAAACAGACAGTTTGTACTGTTGAAGTACAAGCTAAATATAGATAGACCTAAATTATATACAAGTTGAATTCTGTGCTTAAAAAAAATAATAATAATAATGAAGAGATAAAAGAGAGAATATACGGATCTCACCTGATGGCATCGAGAGGACAGGGTGAACGGACATATCGAGCAAAGTCTGACGCATCCACAGACCCTTCTCCTTGTCTGAAGGGGAGCGAGGAGGAGCACCACCACATAACACACACACAGTTTGGGGTTTACACCAACACTGTAACGAAACCGCCTGAGAGGGACATAAAAATGCAAGAATTCTGTTTTATTGTCCTCAGTGCATAATATAAAATGGATAGCAGCCAATAATGAGTTACTTTGCATAAAAGAAAGGTAGCAGCAAGGGGAACTCTGAGATCGTCTTCACCTTTGAACCCAGCGCTGCGCAGTCTTCCAGGCGAATGAGTCTGTGACGCCGTTGCCGGAGTAACGGTCGTACCCGTGCAGCAGAAGAAGGTGGGCAGGGCACTGTTTGCGGGGTGGTGGAGTCTTCTGACTGCCACTTTCTGTTAGAATCACCAGCAGAGGACAACCTAGGGGGTGGCACAATGGTCCATTAAATGTCAAATCCAAAAATCTATCAGTGTGTGTTTGTAACCAAGTTAATATGTCTACTCACTTGCAGTTTTTGTGTGATGTGGGGGAGGAATTTGATGCTCTGAGTGGTGTGTCAGGCACAGAGTAAGCAGACCGCACCTGGACGAAACATAAAAAAGTTCAGATGAATCAAACAACCCACAATAACCTAAAAACATACATGAACACCCAGAATACCTTTCCCTGTCGAAGATGCGTGTAAAGCTCCGTCAGCGCACGGATCCGATACTCCAGCTCTGACACTTGAGTCTGCAGCCACACCCATCTGCTGCCAAGCCACGCCCTGCTCTCCGCCCACTGCCATTCTTTGCCGGTGACACTGAAAGTGTATACATAATATACAAAGTAATGTGTATAAAACATTTACATATTACATTTATGCATTTGGCAGATGCTTTAATCCAAGGTGACAGTGACACTACATTCAACAATAGTCCTTAGTGTAAAGAACATTTTAATCATCAGAAGAACATTTTTCATCTAAAAAGAACTGTCTGTGCAATGGTTACTGTCTTCGTGGAACCATAAACAACCTTTATTTAACAGTGAAGGTATAGGTTTTATCAGTTCATGTATACGCTGGGAATCGAACCCATGACCTTGGTGTTGCAAGTGCTATGCGTTACTGTTTCAGCTACAGGAAATGCAGAAAAAGTCCTCTGCTGAGTTGAGGATGAACAATCTTCTGACCCATTTTTTCCTGACAGCCTAGTGAGAAAGGGCCTTGAAGCCTCCTAATGTAGCGACCATGAATCAAGTGCCAGTACAGTGTTTATATTGTACAGAACAATGGTGATTCAAAAGCAACACCAACATGCAATGACTCATCTGAAGCTTTTTGTACATATGTACGTGTCGTGTAGGTGTACATGCATGTATATACAAGAATAGCAGAGTGTTTAAAATTGCTAGATTGCTATAATTTTTAAAGGGATAGTCTACCCAAAAATCACATTTGTATCATCACTTACTTACCCTCATTTCATTCCAAACCTGTATGACTTTCTTCTTCCGAGCATAAAAGAGGATACTTTGGGGAATGTCGATAACCAAACAGTTTTGGTTCCCATTGACTTCCACTGTATGGACATAAAAATACACTGGAAATCAATGGGTACCAAAACTGTTACAGTTTTAAAATGCACATGAGGGTGAGTAAATGATGACAGAATTGTAATTTCTGAGTGGACTATCCCTTTAACCCTGGTTATTTTGTTCCATCACCCTGGGATTTTTTTTTTTTTTTACTCTTTGGCATATTATTGTAATGGAGCACTGCTGAAAACATTGCGTAACTCAGGGTTAAAAGATCTTAACCTTGGGGTAAGCATAATGTGAAATGCTTACATTGATTTTATTGACAGTGGTCTAAAGCGACGACCTCCTCTCTGCAATCCCTGATCTTCCTCACTGTCACTGTCGCCTCCAGAGCTGCTGGCCGTGTGGTCAGAGTCCAAAGCACTCTCGGCAGTCCGGAGGATCTCGCTGCAGCTCCGTGCCAGCCTGCTCAGCTCAGTCGAGTTTCTGGACACGGTATTGGGCCTCCTGGTGCAGCTCAACCCTGTGCTCCTATATAGGCCACGCAGTTGCTGTGAGACGTGCCTCTCCACCTGCTTAACCTGCACGGCCTGCAGGCGCCTCCAGAGGTGGTCTGTACGTCCCTCCAGCTCTGCCTGCCTGCGTTCGGCTTCATCCCTCACTGCCTCTATCTGCTCTGTGCTGGGGCCCTCAGCCCCCTCAGCATCAATCCCCACACCTAAACCGTCACACTTCTGTGGCTCTGGCTCTGTCCCGTTAGGAGGCCCACTCTCGGACTGAGAAGAACTGATGGAGAGGGCACACATGGGCTTTTTTACGCAATCACGTAGGTCATACTCGGGCTCAGGGGCTTGGAGGGAGTGTTGCGGTGGGAGGCTATTGTGAGGGGCACCGTTTCCGCTGACCCCGTTGTTATGGTTGGCAGAGTTGGCAAGAAAAGAGCGCACCCTATACAGTCTGACGCGCCCCTTCGCTGTCCTGGATGTGGGCAACTGGGCATTTTCATCTGGCGGGCACGCTGCAAAATTCATTTTTTGGGCCCCGGTAGTGTTGTTGCACTGGATACGACGTAAGGATGTGCGCTTAAAAGTCTCAGCAGTGCTCGCGGAGCCCTTCACATGAGCTTCACCATTGGAACCAACGCGGGCCGCGGCGCCCGAGCTGCCGCAGTACGTGCCCGAGAAACACACCCTCTTGGAAACCCGGGTGAAACTGCATCCCCGCCGCTTAATGACCGCGGGCTCGGAATTCCCGTGACCACACCTTGCAGCGGCCGTCATCATCGCGCGTTCGGTCTCGGCGTGCGCCGTGTGTCCTCGTCGGGCTCTGGTGGTGCGCACCGGCGGCAGTCTCACGCTCGGTCTGCGCTCGTCCCTCTGTATGGTAGCGCTCATGAAACACCGCAAACCAGCTCCTTCATGATCAATATTAATGCTGTTATCCTCGCCCGCTCCAGCGCTTTGTCTACAAAAACGCCCGCGTCCTCCACCATATTCCCTCGATTCCGCGCATTCGTCTCCCTCCCGTGTGATATCAGCAGCGCCGTTCGTAAAAAATCCGTCCTCGTTCATTTTCTGGGCCGGATCCGTAACAACGGAGGTGGCATCGTCCCATTCGCGGAACGCCTGGGCCTCGGCTACGCTGCTCTCCCTGTCTGAGCTCCGCACTGGGGCAGCGCTGGTGGCTGTAGCCGCAGCGGCCGAGCTTCCGTCAACGCTTACGGGCTCACCGCAGCCTCCTCCCCCGCAGCAGCGGCTGGCGCTATGCGGACACCCGGCCCCACAACTCTCCACTCCAGGCCCGGCTGCACTAGCGCTCATTTTATTCCGATTGCAGTAATAATACATCGCTGTGTCGTTGGCATGGCCGGGTGTGAAGCGACGACATACACGAAGCTCCGCTAACGTATTTTTGTTCGTTTTCGAAAGGAAGACGGGCTTCTCTTTTCACCCGTCTTTGCCTTTCCCTGCACTGTTGGCTGTCTCCAACACTCCCTATTCGCACTGAGCATGCGCCATTCACTGGCCCAACCTTCAGTAAAGAATTAGGGGTATTTCAAAAACTAGTTTAAACTCTTTATGGTGAAAACGCTATGACCTTATCTCATAGCAATATGTGCAGTATTAAAAATAAGTATACCTTTAAAATGTAAAAGGTTTATTCTATTAAACATTTATTGTCCTCAAAATAAGAGGACGCGATTTTGCATGAGAGTCTTGAAAAAGTCAAGGGCATTTTAACATTCTTAACAATGAGGACAAAAAATGTCCAAAAATGCCCATGGCCATGTTATAATCGAGTTTATTGCTGCCTTCTACTTTGTGAACTAATCTTACAAAATAATGGCCTTTGTGCAGTATGTACTGCGTAGTATGCAGTAGGCGTCGTTGGCGCCTTTTTTTGATTTAACCGCTAGAGGCGCTGTGGAGTCTACAGTCATTCTGTGTAGCGGAGGCTAATTAGCATGTAACAATGGCCACACAATCCTTAGGATCTGCTGCTGCGGGACCTACGACAACAAGTCAAGCCAGTTGTAGCTCTTCATTGAGCAGAAGAATGGACGGTGGACCGTGCTGTAAATTCTGGGAGAGCCCGGAAATAATCTCTCAGATGGAAACAGTTCGCAGTTGGATTGGAAAGCACTATAAAAAGGTTAGCGAGCTAGATAGCCGGAGGAGGACCACATAGACCCGAAGCTTTCCTTGAATGTTTTTTCTTTTTTTTTCTTTTTTTTTACACAGACAGCTGTGTTTTTTGTTGCTTTCTGGTTCTAATTAACTTCTTAAGCTGACTCTTAAAAAATTGATCTAGCATTTTGTCTGTTTGGTTTGTATAATATAGAAATGGAAAGCTAACTCGATAGAATACGTAATTGACAGGACAGAAGTGACAACCTTCACCCCGTGTTCATGTTAGCAATAAAGTTATGGTCATATAAACTTCACCCTTTGATTCATTATAAAAAATAAACTGAATTGTAGTTTCCATAAAATGCGAGTTAAGTAAATGTTTATGTTAGCAGCATGCTAGCAGCTTTAAGTTTGTAGGAACAGGTTTGTGGTGAAAGGTGTATGTTTACCTGACTTAACTGACACACCCCCCTCTCAGTGCCATGCCATCCCTGCCCACTATCCACTGTGTAGGTTACACGCACACTAACGCATCTAATGTTTTAAACTGTTTGTGTGCAAACAAGAACAAAGTGTCAAAGACCATTGCAGGGAAAGATCTTAATCACTCTTAAGTGTTATAGGTCTCTTAGAAATTGTCACTTTTTTTTGGTTGCCAATATTAAAAATAAGATTAATTGATAGTGGGTTTTTTTTCTTTCTTTTTTTTCCAAGTATGTGCAGACTGATGCTCCCTCCAGCAAGTCTTTGTCTGGTCTGGTCATCCAACTGCTGCAATTTCAGGAAGACACATTTGGTCGCCGAGCGAATAACCCAAGCTTCACAAAACTCCCAGTGAGTTTTGCACTTTTCCACTTCTTTCACTGACAAGCCATACATAAGCACATTTGTTCCTGTACCCTGTAAATGTATGTACGTTGAGACAATGAAGTAATCATCACTACTACACTACATCAGTCAAAGCATGATCCATGTGAATTTGTTTCAGCACTGTTTCTTTGTCCTCAGGCAAAATGTTTTCAGGACCTGAGGCCCGGAAGTGCTCTCTGTCATATTCTGGGATCAGCGTACAAGTTTAAGACGGAACAGGGCTGGTTAGTATTAATGCAGAATAGTGCTGTATGATATAATGGCAGAAATGTGTATGTAGAGATTCTAATCTACCATTTATTTTTACGTCTCATAATTTTTTATGGGTAATCTTTAGGTTTATGCCCATCAAGTCTATATATACTTTACCTTTCAAAAGATTGTGGTCAATAAGTTGTCTGGCTATCACCAGACCAAGCTCAATTTAAGATTGAACATTGGTCTGGGGAGTCTGCTCTGTATTTTCTACTGCACAAGAGGTGTGATAAACGAGCATAATTCAAATGATCTGTATGCAGTTGGATAGTCCTTCAACCAATCAGACCACAAGAGGCGTGATGAACGAACATAATTCAAATGACTCTGTATGCAATTGTATAGTCCTTCAACCAGTCAGACCACAAGAGGTGTGATCAACGGGCAACGGCCAGTGTTAAACCTGCCAATAGCGTACCAGACAGATAAGCCAATCTGTGATTGGTTCCCGCAAAAGTGTAACAGAAGCAGTAGAAATGAATGTACAGGTTTCTAGACCGAGTTGCAGGGCGAAATCAAATCGCTGGCAGATCAGGCTGGGTTTACCCAGTCTAGTCAATTTATTTGACTAATAGGATTTAAGGTATTTGAAAGAAGTCTTTATGCTCCCCAACACATTTACTTGCTCAAAATTAACGGAAAAAGTAATAACTGAATAGAAGTATTAATTTCTTAAAAAAAAAAAAAAGACTGACCCCAAACTTATGATTTTATTTATAATATAATGATGATGTTATAATTAAAGTTACTTGTACTGTTCCATGATGTAAGATTTTAGTCATCATACCGCCCACAGCTAACGGTAAATGTAAGCTATGATTGCTTAGCTAATAAAATTGAGTGTCTGATAAAGATTATGTCAAACTTATCTCATCTAGTGTGTCTTTTTTTTTTTTTTTTAATCAAAGGAGACGCTTTGATCTTCAGAATCCATCCAGATTGGATCGCAATGTAGAGATGTTCGTCTCTATGGAGAAAACTCTGATACAGGTATTTGTGCTTGGATCTTTTGCGTAGACGAAGATCATGAGCAAATCTAAGTGTGGTACAGTGTCTGACCTTGTGTTTTGTTTTTGCTAGAATAACTTATTAAGCAGACCTGTGGTGTACCTGTCCCCTGATCTTGAACAGAAGCAAGCTGTTAAACTCAAAGACATTGTTGTGCGTCACCAGGTCAGTGGAAAAACAAAAGGACCAAAGAAGTGAAGAAATATAATCACTATACACTTGATTATAATACAGATGGGCATTTAGAGTAATTTTGTAGTCAAGTACTCTTAACACAAAAAAACTATTCAAATTTAATGTAATAATTATAAGTAACATTTATGTCACATACTAGTTGCTTAATTGTGCACATTGCTAATTTGTACACATTGTTGATTACTGTATACACAATTTTGTCTTACCTTTTTTAGGGCACATTGACAGAGGAGAGGTCACAAGCCACCCACCAGGTATACCCAGCATCATCCTCTACAGCAGATGAAGGTGCATATATTTTTATCAAGCGTAACATTCTTTTTTCAGGACATGGCAGTCAAGCTCGTGTCCGCTGATTAACGTCTACTTATAGGAATTCATGCTCACATGCAAGCTCAACTTCCATAGGAATGATCTGAAAACGCTTGCTTTGCTCAGCTCACTTCGCACCAGTATGTATGTACGCACCCTGAGAGGGTTCACATCGGATGCGTGGCGGCCAACCCTCTCATTCATTAACATGGGCAGTGAAAAAACACGCTGTTTGCTCTCTGCTGACGATTGCGATGTGAAACAGGCACAGTAGACATAGCAGAATCGTTGTCAATTAGATTGCGTTGGTGTTTGAATCGAGATACAATCTTTTAATGATTAATCTTGCAGCTCTACATACCACCAATCCAAACTGTATGCTGTATGTGTCTTTCTGTCTGTGCAGGCAGGATGGATGTGTATTTATTGGTTAAATATGCAGTGTCTTGGTGTATCTGTGAAACTGTTCCTTTCTCCCTCTGTATAACATTCAATGTTGGGCCTTTTCCAGAAGAGTGGCTTCGACCAGTCATGCGATTGGATCGGCATGTGATGATACATTGGGGCTTTTGTCCGGACAGGTAGAGAATACATCGCACATTTGCACATGTAATCTAAATGTTCAGACTTAGAAAATGATACATTTTGCTCTGTTTTCCCAGTAATGCTGTATGTTTCATATTTTATTTCTTTAGTTATGACTCACTTATATCAGCAAATGATATAGATGGAGAAGTGGAGGAACCTCCCAACCCAGACAGGTGCTGGAAGGTGAAAAAAATCTTTTAGTATTAATACCTTGAGGTCCCATGATCCCCCACACTAATCTTTGTCTTATTGTCCATTGTTGGGTTCCAACAATGATTAAAATTAGGGGTGCACAGATAATTAGCCAATAACAAACAACTAATGGCCAACTCTGATACAGATGCCACTTGCTCAATTATTATTCTTATGTCACTTGTGTTATTCAAATAGCTAATTAAATGAATACATAGCCAATGGGATGAATTAAATGTGCAGTTTTACTATTTTAATGGTTGAAATGGGTACTGCAATCCAAATTTAAAATATTGTCTCCTTCCTAAAATAATTGCCTAAGTCATTTTTTCAGGTTTCTCAGAAAACACAAAAAACTGAACCAATAACTTCAGAGGTTGAGCAGATTGTCGTTCTTCTTGATGCAACTGCCATCTTGAAAAGCTTGTAAAATTTCCATAAATGTATTTCCATAATAAAACGGCCTAAGTCACACTCTTGACACAGGCCATTATACTACAGGGGTAGAATTGCATGATCTGTTCAACGGAGCATGTGGGTGAATTTAACAGAGGTGGCCAGCATCATGAGGAGATGGTTTATGCAAAAAAATAATTTGTGTCAAAAAATGACTTGGGCAATTATTTTAGAAAGGTGACTATATTGGATAGAGTTGTTTTAGATGGATGCGGTTGTTTTTTAGGTTTGGTAGACTCTACGATCTCCGACCCAATTCGTTTTCTGGCTTCCATTGCTGCAATACTCTGTATTTTCCATCAACTGGCAACCTGGGGTGTCAAAATACTAGTGGGCAAGATTACGCAGGCTGAAAAAACACCCAGACATTCCAACACAGAATGTATATTTTAAAGTAATTTATTTGGAGATACAAGTATGTAAACATAATGTTTCTAAAATATATTCGAACATGTGGTATTTGTATGCTTTAGTATAGGCAAAGAATTACATACAACACTAACAAAAACAGCTAGTTTTATTTTTTGCATCAAATCATTTTCATTGCACATGGATTTAATCCATTTAATATTCAACAGGCCAACAATATAAGTGAGGCACAAAGTAAGATGAAAAAAAAAATTGCAAATAAGACATCACAAACTTCAGGTTATTTTTGCTATCAAATATTTTTCATTAACATCATTAAAGGAATAGTTCACCCAAAAATGAAAATTCTGTCATTAATAACTCACCCTCATGCCGTTCCAGACCTGTAAGACCTCCGTTCATCTTCAGAACACAAATGAAGATATTTTTGTTGAAATCTGATGGCTCAAAAAGTCCTCCGATTGCAGCAAGGTAATTTCTTCTCTCAAGACCCATTAAAAGGCACTAAAAACGTTGCAAAGTCCATCTCACCAGTGGCTCTACAATAATTTTATGAAGCTACGAGAACAGTTTTTGTGCACTAAAAAAACGAAATAACTTGTATAGGCCCATCACTATAGAAGTCATTATTTAGGGATTTTTTTGTGCACAAACTATTCTCCTCGCTTCATAAAATGATTGTAGAGCCACTGTAGTGAGATGGACTTTGTAACAACGTTTTTAGAACCTTTTATGGGACTTGAGAGAGGAAATTACCTCTAAATGGAAGCCTTTCTGAGCCATCGGATTTCAACAATCTTCATTTGTCTTCTGAGGATGAACAAAGGTCTTACAGGTGTCGAAATACATGAGGGTGAGTAATTAATTACAGAATTTTCATTTTTGGGTGAACTAACCCTTTAACTCATATTTGACTTATTATAGAACATTACATATTTCTATGATAAATAGAAAGACACTACACAACTCGGTGCCTTCACGCAGTTAATTTAGAAACTGGATTTATATCAGCCTTTTTCATGCTATAATAGCAGATACGCCAAAGGTTTTAAATAGAGAGAGAAATAAATATCCGCAGCTGATAAATTGGTGGATCTTTAATTAAAGTATGAGACGTAATTAAGATGTGCTTTTATTTGTAATGATATAAAAGTTTGAAAATCTACTCGAACACCTTTTTTTTCCTTTTCTCTCAGGTTCATGCCAAATGGATTCTCGACACAGACACATATAATGAGTGGATGAACGAGGAAGACTATGAGATCGACGAGAATGGAAATAGAATGAGTTTCCGCAGGCATATCTACCAAAGCACAGAGGTACATTCATGTGTTATCTAATTTCATGCCGTTTTTTAAGCTCAGTTAGTTGTTTGGCTAAATTTTAATTTCTAGTTGCTGTTGTATAGTTTTGTTTTTGTTTAAAGGATTAGTTCACTTCAAAATTAACATTTCCTGATAATTAACTCACCCCCATCTCATCCAAGATGTCCATGTCTTGTTCAAGTTTTTTGAGGAAAACATTCCAGGATTTTTCTCCACATAATGGACTTCAATGGCAACCAATGGGTTGACAGTCGAAATCAATGCAGTTTCGGAGGGCTTCAAAGGGCTCTGCTCGATTCCAGCCGTGGAATAGGGTCTTATCTAGCGAAGTGATCTAATCCTTTAAAAGTATTTGTCCTTTTAGACTCTTTATTTTAAGGTGATGTATTTACATTGTACTTACGCAAATAAGTACTGAGTAATATGAATTGTTTTGTAAATAAATTGTACTTACTGTAGAGTTGGGGTTAGTTACTTATAGCATAATTATGTGTAATTACTATAGTAAGTATGTAGTAATGTGTATCTATGCCACCTGAAAATAAAGTGTTACTGACTCTTTTATTTGTTTTCTTTCACAAGGAGCAGAAACCTGGGAAGAAGCGGCGGCGTTCCCCCTCTCCACCATCTTCTGAGTCGAAGAAGAAGGGAGGAAAGAAAAGGTTAAAAAAAAAATCTCTTACTTTGTAGTCACTGCTATGCCACATTTTTTTGTCACCTATGCAGGAAGTTAAAGTCTGGGAGCATTAGTGGCTAAATCATTGTAGCTTTTTCCTTTGAAAGAGGGAATCAAATTCCCTGTAGTTTGAGATTCGGGATTACATTTGATTCTAACTTAAACCAGTAGCTCAGGGGTGTATAAGAGGCGTGGCAAACCAGAAGAGGCAGAGCCAGAGGAGGACCTCACTAAAGACATGGAGGATCCCACCCCAGTCCCTAACATGGAGGAGGTCATTCTGCCTAAAAATGGTATGGTTCTTTTTTTCTACACTGTGTTTAGTGCTCTTATTGATGTTGGGAGTCTAACACATTATTTATTTCTCATTGGCTATAGTGAACCCGAAAAAAGACAGTGAAAACACTCCAGTCAAAGGAGGCATTATGGCTGATTTAGGTAAATTTGTTTTGTTGGATTCACTGTTCAGTGAATCTGTTCGTATTCCTCTGATTTCATTAATAACCTAGAATATCTATGTGTTCCTCTCAGATGACCAAGAAGAAGACCTGCTCTCTGGTGTCAGAGTAAGTCAGTCTGTCATGGTTGCTTTCTGTCCATTCTAATCCAGAACCTAGTTACAGTCAACAGTATTCTTTAAATATGTGAGTTCTGACCTATTGTGTGTGTAGGATGAGGAAGAGCAGAGGGAGTTTGGCCGTGGGATGGAGGGGGAGGAGATTGCCACAGAGCAAACTCATCACATCATTGTGCCCACCTATACCTCGTGGTTCGACTACAACTGGTGAGGGTTTAACTGAACAAGTGTCTGGATTACACCAACTCAAATTCTCAGTTTTACGTATCAGCTGAGGCCTAGTGCTCTGCACATACTCGGGCATTTACCATTCTTATACATTTTTGCATAGAGTAATAGATTATTGTTTTGTTTTATTTTTCTGTGTTAGTATTCATCAGATAGAGAGACGAGCTCTGCCCGAGTTCTTCAATGGGAAAAATAAGTCCAAAGCACCAGAAATGTAAGTCAGTGTCTATGTAAGTCTCATATATGCACATACTATAATCAGTATCAGATTCATCATAATGAACACTAAATAAACATGGGTCCCACTTTATATTAGGTGGCCTTAATTAATATGTACTTACTTAAAACAATAAGTACAATGTACTTATTGTGTTCATAGTATTGTGAACACTTTTGCTGATATTGAGGTGGGAAATGGGTAAAGTTCAGGAGAGGTTGGTGGTATGGGTAAGTTTAAGGGCGTTTTCACACCTACCTTATTTGGTCTGGACTTTTGGACTTTTCTGTTTGGTCCGAATCAAAATTACAGGTGTGAAACCTCCCTCGGACCACGGTCCGGACCAAACAGATGAAATTTGGTCAGATGAAAAGAGGTATTCTCGGTCGGGATCAAACTTAACAAAGGTTCGGTTCGTTGCTGGTGTGAAAGCATTGTCTGTATGGTTCTGACTTTCAGACCATTTACAGGAAGTTCCGGCGGACCCCAAACAACAGAAGAAGTCAGAACTACCAGAACTGTCACAGAAGATAGCAGGAAAAATGAGCTGTAGCACATGGGGAGAGGAGGAGACAAGTTTTTTAATTAAAATATGGTCTGAGTCTTCTCCTTTCCTTATCGGCGCCGATAAAATGTTTGCAGAACGAGGACGTTCATTTGGCAAACTTGAGCTAGCCTTGAATATATTTGGTGCTGCAGATAGTAATTCCATAGCAATAACAGCATAGTGCCAACGATATGCGTCTGTTCACTTCATTCATCTTGTCAAAGTTACCAGCCGAATTGACAACACGCTGACATCAGACGCACGTCCGCTAACAAACCAATCAATGTTAAGATGCAGCCCACATAACTGATGACGACTGGACGCAAGTAGATCATGTAAAGGTCTTTAGTGCGCTCGCATAATTGCAGTGTGAAACCAAACCTAAACGAACCGAATATATAAAATGTCAAAACATGAACTTTGGTGCAGACTTTCAGGTGTGAAAACGCCCTAAGGGTAGGGTTAGGTGTAAGGGAAATGTCATCAGTGTAGTTATAAATGTAACTACAGAAATTAATTGCAGATTTTTAAAATGTAAGTACAATGTAAAAACATGTATGTACACAGTAAGTGTATTGTATCAAATGATTAATTTAAATGTTAGCACAGTGTTTAAGACCACCTACTATAAAGTGGGTCCTAAACCTGTTCATATTTTGTTTGTAGATATCTTGCCTACCGCAACTTCATGATTGACACGTACCGGCTAAACCCTCAGGAGTATCTGACCTCAACCTCCTGCAGACGAAACCTGACAGGAGATGTGTGTGCACTTATAAGGTGTGTGTATTACTTGTACCCACTTACTTTGACACCTGTGCAAAATAATTTGTAATTAACTTATAAACCTGCTGATGCGCATTTTAGGGTTCATTCGTTTTTGGAGCAGTGGGGGCTGATAAATTATCAGGTCGATGCAGAAAGTCGACCCCTCCCCATGGGCCCACCCCCAACGCCACACTTTAACGTTCTTACAGACACACCATCCGGACTTGTCCCGCTACAACACAGACCCTTACAGGTATTGACAAACATGATCAACTGCCAGTCCTTGTCACAAAATAACTGTACATTATCCATTTATTACTTTTCTACTTACTGTATCTAATAAAGTGACATGAAATATGGATTTGAGTTGAAAGCAATCAGTTGCCTAGGACTATTATACAGTTTAACGGTCATTATAAAAAGTGTTTTATAAATCTGATATATTGTTTATTTGTTGTGTGTTGAAAGGTTTCAGCCTCCCAGCATATGTTACATTTCCCAGAGAAATTGAGAGAAAAACCATCTGACCTGCAGAATTTTGGTCTACGGAATGATATTTATGCAAAGAAACATCCTAAGGTAAAAACACACACAATGTTTGCTACATTCATTGTTTCAGTTTAGCGGTGCTTTACCAGAACGTTCTAGAATCTATTGATTGCATTGAGCTTCAGCATCTGAATACTGTGTGTGTGCTTTCTGTCTTAGTTTTTTTCTTTCTTGCATCTTTTAGAGTAAAGGCGCAAACGCAGGGAGAGAATGGACAGAACAGGAAACTCTCTTGCTTTTGGAGGTAAGCCATTCAAACAGTCGACAAGATTTTTCGAATTCTTAAAGATTTGTATTTGGGAGTCTTTAACTGCAGTACTGCAGGGGGTTGCTAATAATTTTTGATGTCAAGCAGTTACAAGACCAACCTTAATTGCAAAAAAGTTAGTAAATATATAATCTAGCTACATTCCTATTATCCCTTTCATATTGAACATTTTGGAAAATTAAAATGTAATCTACAGTCAAAACAAAATGTATTCAGACACCTTCAGCATTTTCTCACATTATCACAGTTTATTCGCTATAGTTTAGAAAATGGTAATACAATTAGACAAGAACTCATTCCGGTCATTTTGTTCAGTCTGTGGTTTAGCAATTAAAGAAAAAACACTTAAGCAAAACATGATCAGATCAAAGTGTGAATAATTTTGGTCCCACATTTTACTGGTAGTCCACTGTATGAAGAATGTTTGGGTATAATATGTCACAGTTTCCTTTATTTTGCTATCCTCACTTACATAAATTAACCTATGGTGTCCTGCACCCACTAGTAAAAAATTATATCTGGTGTCTGAATTATTATTTTTTTGACTGTACATTTAGTAGAATAGTAATTATATAATACGAATAATAATAATATACAAAGTCATATGTCATATAAATAGTATAAATAGTATTATTATTCTATATTATAATTAATTTTATATATTAGGGATGCAACAATACAGTTAGTCCATGGTTCAATGCATACCTCGGTTTTTAACCACGGTTTTCGGTTCGGTTCGGTTCTGATGGCTTGTCACATACATTTTTGTTATTCTATTCTTAGGTGATAGGAACAGCAATACTTTCTTTATTTTACTTAAAAGAATTGAAAAACCTTACTTAAACTTAACTTTACCAAAAAAAAACTTTTTTACCCATTCCTAGTGTATTGGATAATATAAAATAAATATATAAGATTTATACTGTCAGCTCAGAGCTGTACAGCAGCATTTAAGTATGAAATTGAATGAATAAATGTAAAAATAAAACACAACATAGACTTCACTATAAAATACACATTTATTCTTATTAATTTGACAGTATTGGCGCAGTAAGACGACTTAGCCCAGTAATCATGTGTTTGATAGGCGTTTAGTGCTCGCGCTCTGAAAAGCGCATGTTAAAACAGTGCACGCGAATGAAACCGGCAAGGCTTTAAAACGCATGCATATGATGAACTTTGGTGATTGTGAATAACTATAGTGTCCCGTGAGTATAACTCTACCACTAACCTGTGATGTGAATGTATGTCGCGTTGTTCAGTATGTTGGGATGGAGGCAAATTCTAGAATGTGTGGAAAAATAATTTATTAAATGCGAAACAATGGAAAAAACACAATTCACAAGCGTGTATTGAACCGTGAATGCCGTACTGAACGGTTCAATATTATATTTAGAATTGTGGGATCCCTATTTTATATATGTGTATATATATATATATATATATAAACATAAACATAAACATATACAAATTAAACTTAAAAATAAATTAATATGATGCTAAACATATGTTATGTGTCGGGTTTAAAATGCAACACTTAGGCTGTATCCGAAATCACATACTTCCCTACTATTACAGTATGTGACAAAAGTATGTCCGAATTCACAGTACTCATAAAAGAGTAGGGAAAAAGTATTCGAAAGGCGTACTACTACCTGCAAGATTCTGAGGTGTGCATACGATGGACACTTTACTATCCCATGAGGCCAGGGGAAAGAATTTGTGAATGGCAGTAAAGCAATGCAACCGACGCTGGTTGGTCACATGATATAGACAACAAGTGCTAAAAAAGTAAGTACCTACTCAAGATAATATTCAATTTTGCACGCAGCCTCAGTTTTATATAATGGGTGTTATAGTGTAATGGGAGTCTCTGATCTCTATCCATCAAGGGGCCCTTGGCCTGATAAAGGATTTTAACACTGTTCTTAGTTTAGGGAAGAAGGAGGCGGGAACCGGCGAACATTTAAAAGACTTATAAATAAATAAACAAAATGAAAGTAATGCTGGCAGCCCCTCACATACGACACATAATAAAATATAAACAAAACATAACATAAAATCCAGGCCTGGTCCTCCTCTCTCCTCCTTCACTGGTATCACTCATCCTTGTATGCCTCCGAGCTCCCTCGTGAGAGGACTCGAGACTGGTGTGCTTCGCAGGTGAGGCTCATTCTCAATCACGCACCGGTCCTGCTAGCTCCTCCCACTTCTCTCGCTCATCCACCTCACCACAAGGATGTTATTATTTGTATGATATTTCTCTCTTGTCAGGCTTTGGAGATGTATAAAGATGACTGGAATAAGGTGTCGGAGCACGTGGGCAGCCGCACACAGGATGACTGTATTCTTCACTTCTTGCGGTTGCCGATAGAGGACCCATACCTAGAGAACTCTGAAGCCTCAATGGGTCCTCTGGCCTATCAGCCTGTTCCCTTCAGCCAATCAGGGAACCCTGTAATGAGCACTGTTGCTTTCCTTGCATCTGTGGTCGACCCTCGAGTGGCTTCCGCAGCTGCCAAGGCAGCTTTAGGTAAGAATTTGTTTGTTAGAGTGTGTGCTGATTTGAAGACATGGTGAGAAAATACATATTTAATGTTTGAACTGTCTTTCAGAGGAGTTCTCGAGAGCAAGAGAAGAGGCCCCGCCAGAGTTATTCAATGCCAGCTTTCACAAAGCACAGAGAGTTGGGCATAATTTAGATCCGGCTTTTATGCTTCAAACAGGTGGCATTGCAGGACTTGATGCTGACCATTCAGAAAAGACTGGTACTTATCTCACTTTCTTTATTTGTGTAATGTTTTTTTTTTAATGTCATGTATGTAGTCACAACTTCAAAACGCTCCCTCCAAATTCACATTTAAAATCCATGTTAAAACCAGTTGCAAGTAACCAAATGTCCAACTGCTTGTCAAATTATATTATACATTAACTTTCAAAAGTTTGGATTAGTACTATTTTTTTTCTTTTAAAGAAATTAGTACGATTATTGACACTGGAGGGATCATGTGATACTGAAGTAATGGCTACTGAATTATTTTATTTTTTTGCAGTCAAATCGATTAATCGCATCCAAAATAAAAGTTTGTGTTTACATAATATAAGTGTGTGTGTACTGTGTATAATTATTATGTAATACACACTCAATCATGTATAAATTTAAGAAATATTTGCATGTCTCTACTGTGTTTATATATTGATATAATTTACATTATATATAAATATAAAAATACAATCTTAAATGTATACATGCATGTCTGTGTTATTATATATACATAATAATTATACACAGTACACACACATTATGTAAACACAAACTTTATATTTTTCAAAAGGTTTGGGTCTGTAAGATTAATCGCATCCAAAATTAGTGTATGTTAAATCAAGAGCCATTTAGAGTCCTTGGAATTGTCGTATTTGAAACATCCAGAGGAGGGCAGTAAATGAAAGAATTTTCCTAATGTTTAATATCATTTAAACAATCACCTTGTTATATGATCTCTATACACCAAATATTACATAATAGAGTTTATGATTAACATTAGGACTATGACTTGTAAATGGTTCTCTCTTTTTTGTTTAGATGGAAGTGGTATAGAAACGATGAACACCGAATATGATCAGCATGAGAAGGTACGCGAAGCTTCTTCAGTTACAAATAATCATCCATTCTGCTTTTTTATAGTCTTGCTTTACAAATCTTAACAAGGAAGGTGTGATTGTCACTGAGCATGTATTGTCTGTTGTAGCTCGAGGGTGACAGCATCTTGGGAGAGGGAGCGCGTGTGAAGAACGAGGAGAAAGAAGAGAGTGAAGGAGAGAGAGGAGAGGAGAGCACAGCAGGTCAGAGAATAACAGATGCTCTGCATATTTATACTCTTTGCATTCATTCACCTTCATTTAACACATTGGTGCTATGTTGTTAAATATTTACTGAAGCTGAAGGTACAATGAAGGTGATCAAAATCGTAGAAAACCATACTACTCAGACTGCATTTGAAATAAATTCAGTATGCATAGTATGCAAATTGTCTGTATTTTTATGTGATTCTAACATTGATCTAACATTTCTCCCTGCACCATGACTTTAGCTGTGTATAACAACCTATATGCCAGACATATGTTTGGAATTACAAACCAACCCTCTCCATTGACTTTGTATTGCGTGAAGCGGCCTCCTTGTCATTTCGGACTTGTAATAAAACACAGAACAATGTCTAAAAGCTGATATGTGTCAAGGTGTACAGCAAACAAGCTAAAAAACCCAGAACCAAAACAGAAGTTTTTATAAGCTATTGACCCAAAAAACGAGCGTTTAAAGACACCAAAGTGGACACAGGCAATTGACACAGAGCACGACATGTTATATTACACTGATAACTACGCCCACTGGAGGGGAAAGTAATCAGCGGCAGGAAATATGATGAATAAAACTGACATTTGGATATTTTACTTAACAGTGACAATGTTTACTGCACACGTAGGCATACTGAGTCTCAGGATCCCAAAATGTACCCATTTTTCATGATGAACCTTCACATCTTATTGCCTGTATCCACTTTTGTCTCCTTAAACTGTTTTTTTTGGGTCGAAACTCGACAGCTTATAAAAACTGTTTGCTGTACACCTGGTCACATATCAGCTTTTAGACATTGTTCTGTTTTTTGTTATAAGTCAGAAATGACAATGAGGCCGCTTCACGCAATACAAAGTCAATGGAGAGCATTGGATTGTTTTCCTCCCCGATGTGGGCGTGGTGTGGCCTAAATGCGTCTCTATAGTCACAAAGCATTAGGGGTGTAACGATACACGGTTCGATATGTATCTCGATACTGAACTCCCAAAATAAAGTTGTTGTTTTTTTACTTTTTTATATTTTTGCTATATATATATATTTTTTTTATTTATTTATATATTTATATTTTTTATTTATTTATATATATATATATATATATATATATATATATATATATATATATATATATATATATATATATATATATATATATATATATATATATATATATATATATATATATATATATATATATATATACATACACTATTTTGTATTATGATTAAAATAATATTTGTATTATGCATTATTATCAGATCCAGCAAATATTCTCCCTATGGATTATATTATATTATATTCAACATTATTTATAGTCGTTGTATGATTCTATGTAATAATATTATTAATGTAATAATGTCACTGACACTCCGTAAACTTTATTTTTTATCATTTAACGATATATCGTTACACCCCTACAAAGCATGTTTTTGAGAGTCTCTTATGCTCACCAATGCTGCATTTATTTGATAAAAAATACAGTAAAAACATAACTTTTGTGAAATATTCCAATTTAAAAACACATTTTCTCTATTTTAAAATGTTATTTATTCCTGTGATGGCAAATCTGAATTTTCAGCAGCCATTAATCCTAGTTTTCATGTCACATGATCCTTTAGAAATCATTCTAATATGCTCAAGAATACTATCAATGTGTGAAAACAATGTCTTAATATTTAATGTTTGTGGAAACCGTGATATATTTTTTTTCTGATCACTGATCCGCTCTATGCATCCTTGCTCAATAAAAGTATTAATTTCTTTAAAAATAAACAAATCTTATTTACCCCAAACAAATCTGTTCTTTACCCGTGTCATCTTCGCTTGTTTCTGACGAGGCAACAATGCAGTGTGATTGTGTATGATTTCTAGATTTCTTTATCTTTCATACTCTTTGTTTGTCTATCCAGAGGAGAGTTTTGACATGGGCCTTACCCAAGGGGATGGAGAGGAGATGAAGAGGAGGGTGGAGCTTGAGCTGGTGGAGGGAAACATCGCAACAGCTGCTGCTGCAGCGCTGGCCTCTGCGGCTACCAAAGCAAAGGTGAATGTCAAACCTCTTTTCATGTGCCCCCTAAAGAACCATGATCATTAACAGTGACCAAAAAAGCGATTCATCTGAACTCTTCTCTCCCTCTAGCACTTGGCTGCAGTTGAAGAGAGGAAGATCAAATCTCTGGTGGCTCTGCTGGTTGAGACTCAGATGAAGAAGTTGGAGATCAAACTGAGACACTTTGAAGAGCTAGAGACCATTATGGATAGAGAAAAGGAGGCTGTGAGTCAGTGTGCCTTATTCAAGCAAGACCTAGCATCTCTCCAAGATTATAAGACATTTTTGGGAGGACACTAGTTTTTAAAATGCTCTTTTACGATTGTAATTGCCATCGATTTATTATTTGTGCTAAATAATGCATTCATAATTTTCATTAATCTCCTAAAGGGGTAGTTCACACAAACGATTGTTGTTCCAAATCTTACAAAGATGTTGTTGACTGCCAACAGCTTTTTAATTTAGAGATTTCAGGATGTTTGAACTTGATGATTATCTGTATGTTGTAGCTGGAGCAGCAGAGACAACAGTTACTGTCAGAGAGGCAGAACTTCCACCTGGAGCAGGTGAAATATGCAGAGCTGAAGGCACGACAGACCGTGGAACCTCAGCAGCAAACGGGAGCCACACAGAGCAGCAGTACTGCATACAACCCTCTTCACCACGGTACACCCTTAGGCCCAAAGCATACTTCGGTTTTTATGTGTACGAGAGGGTCCGCGTACAGTGCGTGAGACGCAAATTTCATCACCAGAATAGTATTTACTTTGCCTGTTTTTTGTAACCGCACAAACTTTGTACGCACATGTGCATTGAATTTGTTTTGCACTTATCAATTGTTCCACAAAGTGGCAAAACTGGCACTCATCTTAAAGAGACGGAACAACAACTACAAAATGCCAGAGACTACAACAACAATAGGTCCAAACAAATGACAAACAAGTGTGTGAGTGGGTTTCGAGATAGCCGCAACTTTAGTTTAAAATGTGCAAAGACATTTTTATCTGGCAACTTCTGGAAAAAATGGAGTATACTATGAAAGTCTACACGTTTGACTGTACGCAAATGCTAGCGTACGATTAGAAAAAGAAGTATACTTTGGGCTTTACACACGACCGTCAACGCTTTTCTCTCAGGCGCACACACATACTATGAAATCAAAACTCACAATTATAATGTTTAATAGAATATTGCTGTATTTATTTTAAATGATTCATCCATGCACATAATTATATTTTTTTTTATCATGTGCCTTCATCTTTATTCAAAATCAATTCCCCTTCCTCTCGCAACAACATCTCTTTTCTGATTGACTTGTTTTTCAGCGCACCGCAAAAGCAGTCCACAAAAAACGAAGTGCAGTTTTCGGGGATTTAATCGTGATTTAAAAACACCTACATTTTTAAATGAATGTAGAAAACATGAAGACAGTATATTTTATTGGCCACTATCATTGATACTAATACAGCTACTGATGTCTCAATGAAAGATTTTCCCCCTCAATTTTAAACATTAATTATAGCCATTTAGCATTACAGTGTGATTGAAATCTATTAATTTTTTTTTACATTTTATTAGCCTTCAAAAATATAACTTAATTTTAAGAGAACTTAAAACAATCCTCGCATAAATCCATAATAAATGTCATATATACCTGTGCCCTTCCTACCTGTCTAACAAGCAGGAAATAACAGAAATTGAGTAAAGTTATCAAACAGTCTATAGAGTAATCCTTATCAAAATTACAACAGTTCTTTAGTCAAGAGCCGTGAGTAATTTTCTTTTTTCTTAGTTTTTTGATTAACATTAATGACAGATGGCATTAGTGGCTGCTGTCACTTTAAGACCTGACGCTGCAGCACATGATGTGGATCTCTCACACGTATCACGTTATTTCTCTCTTTACATTAATTTAAGACTGCTCTCATGAGAATACTTAACAAAATTGTGTTATTGTCTGTTCAAGCACGAAAGAAAACTGTGTCTGTGCACACGATGCTGGTGCACGCCTTTCTGTGTCGTGTGTCAGATAGACTGGATATTCACAGACAGCGTGTTCTCTTGACTTGTCGCACTTGGTTTAAGAGCATGATTATATAATGTTACACTAGCCAAAGAATGACAGAAAAAACGGATGCCGTGTTAATTGCGTTAAATATTGTTCATGCGTTAAATTGAAAGAAATTAATTGCATGCATTGTTTTAATGTTGACAGCACTAGGTCAGTATTATATACAGTATTGTTCAAAATAATAGCAGTACAATGTGACTAACCAGAATAATCAAGGTTTTTAGTATATTTTTTATTGCTACGTGGCAAACAAGTTACCAGTAGGTTCAGTAGATTCTCAGAAAACAAACAAGACCCAGCATTCATGATATGCACGCTCTTAAGGCTGTGCAATTGGGGTATTAGTTGAAAGGGGTGTGTTCAAAAAAATAGCAGTGTCTACCTTTGACTGTACAAACTCAAAACTATTTTGTACAAACATTTTTTTTTTTCTGGGATTTAGAAATCCTGTGAATCACTAAACTAATATTTAGTTGTATGACCACAGTTTTTTAAAACTGCTTGACATCTGTGTGGCATGGAGTCAACCAACTTGTGGCACCTCTCAGCTGTTATTCCACTCCATGATTCTTTAACAACATTCCACAATACATTCACATTTCTTGGTTTTGCTTCAGAAACAGCATTTTTGATATCACCCCACAAGTTCTCAATTGGATTAAGGTCTCGAGATTGGGCTGGCCACTCCATAACATTAATTTTGTTGGTTTGGAACCAAGACTTTGCCCGTTTACTAGTGTGTTTTGGGTCATTGTCTTGTTGAAACAACCATTTCAAGGGCATGTCCTCTTCAGCATAGGGCAACATGACCTCTTCAAGTATTTTAACATATGCAAACTGATCCATGATCCCTGGTATGCGATAAATTGGCCCAACACCATAGTAGGAGAAACATGCCCATATCATGATGCTTGCACCTCCATGCTTCACTGTCTTCACTGTGTACTGTGGCTTGAATTCAGAGTTTGGGGTCGTCTCACAAACTGCCTGTGGCCCTTGGACCCAAAAAGAACAATTTTACTCTCATCAGTCCACAAAATGTTCCTCCATTTCTCTTTAGGCCAGTTGATGTGTTCTTTGGCAAATTGTAACCTCTTCTGCACATGCCTTTTTTTAACAGAGGGACTTTGGGGATTCTTGAAAATAGATTAGCTTCACACAGACGTCTTCTAACTGTCACAGTACTTACAGGTAACTCCAGACTGTCTTTGATCATCCTGGAGGTGATCATTGGCTGAGCCTTTGCCATTCTGGTTATTCTTCTATCCATTTTGATGGTTGTCTTCCGCTTTTCTTCCACGTCTCTCTGGTTTTGCTCTCCATTTTAAGGCATTGGAGATCATTTTAGCTGAACAGCCTATCATTTTTGCACCTCTTTATAGGTTTTCCTCTCCAATCAACTTTTTAATCAAAGTACGCTGTTCTTCTGAACAATGTCTTGAACGACCCATTTTCCTCAGCTTTCAAATGCATGTTCAACAAGTGTTGGCTTCATCCTTAAATAGGGGCCACCTGATTCACACCTGTTTCTTCACAAAATTGATGACCTCAGTGATTGAATGCCACACTGCTATTTTTTTTAACACACCCCTTTCAACTAATTCAACTAATTGCCCAATTGCACAGCCTTAAGAGCGTGCATATCATGAATGCTGGGTCTTGTTTGTTTTCTGAGAATCTACTGAACCTACTGGTAACTTGTTTGCCACGTAGCAATAAAAAAATATACTAAAAACCTTGATTATTCTGGTTAGTCACATTGTACTGCTATTATTTTGAACAATACTGTATATTCGTGCTGTCAAAAGCATGTTATTGCATGCAATTTTATGAATTAACAATATTTAACGCAATTAACACAGCATCAATTTTTTTGTCATCCTTTGGCTAGTGTTCATTTCATTATATGATCACGACAAGACAAAAGAGAGCGCGCTGCCTGTGAATGTCCTGACACACACACACACACACACACACACACACACACACACACACACACATACTCAATGCAATCAAGTCAAAAAGCTGTTTCACTCAGACATTAGTCACAATAGCAAAGTCCTTTTTATGTCAAGCTTATATTATTGTGTTTTTTGCATCTCTCTCAGGTCGTCCGGTGGGTAGTGCTGGTGCTGGGCCGATAATGGGTGCTCGGCAGCCCGGAGCTCCCAATGGCATGTGTGAGTAACACATGCCACAACTCATATTCTAATCAACACTGGAACAGTGTTCGAAAAGTTTCATTTTCTTTCCAATTCAGACCAAACTCCACCGTCCTCACAGGCTGATGGGGCCGCACCCATGTAATGTCCATTAACGGGGAGTTAACCCAAACTCAGCAAGATGAAAGTCACATCATGTACAAGTTACCAACATTCACCTCTACAATAGCACTTATTCTGTGTATATTTAATATTTTTTAAGCATTGATGCTGGCATTTAAGGATAAGATTTGAAGCTTTTCATTGCCATATCTGTATGTACTTAATGTTTGTAGATCTGTTTTTGTATAGCCACCAAGCACTAAACATTTGTGGCTGAATAAATCTTTTATATGAAGTTATAATTTTTTGTGAGCTCATTTATTAAAGAGTTTACATTTTAGAAGGTTTTCTGATACTTTTCTATTTAATATTTCAAAAAGCTTATTCTGTGCTGCATTTAAAACTTTTAATATTTGTGAAAAGTATCTTGCAATTTTGCGGCAGAGAACTATGAAAACTGAGCTGCACCATTCCTTGATCTGTTCCAGATGTATTTTTAACTGCTTTAATTTTTTAAAAGAAGCTCACTCTAGTGCACACGGTTTTGGATAAATCTCTAAAAGCTATTTTTCCATACATGAGAGTGAAGTGAAAGGGAACTGTGGAGCTCATAAATGAGATTTGAGAGCTTCATATGGATAACAGCTGCTTTATTCCCTTTAAAGTATTTTCTGTGTTTTACTGAAGAAAGAATGACATGCTTGGAACAACATATGGGTGAGTTTTTGACATTGAAAAGCTGAAATAAAAATAGTATAAATATTAAATGGAAAAACTTGGTAACATTTCAAATTTTCGTTTAAACTGAAGTACAACAACTGGAATAAAATAAAGCTATATAAAAATACTCACATGACAAGCACAACAAAATTACTGAAATGTAAATTAAAATTAAAATCTTAAAATAAAAGTCAAAATTTTGAATAAATACCACTTTTCTACATAAACAATACTAAAAAAAACACTAGTAAGAATTTAACTAATGGTCTTTTCTACAGATTGCTATTTATTTTTTATAATGCTATGTTATCGTTTATTACTGTCCCTCCTTTCAGCACAAATAAACAGAATGCTCATGTGTGGACTGGCGTGTGTGGGTGACCTAATTTCAGATGCTTTGTTCTTGGGACCCGCATGCATTATTTTTTGTATCTCAATCCAAACAGTTTAATTGAAATGTTTTATAATGCAACGGGTTCTGTAGCCTATACATTTTCATATTTATAGTTTAAAAGTGAATCTCTTTGCATTTGAGGACAGCTAATGAACGATATTTACTCCTGATCTGATTGACTTTTGCAGTGATTCTATCTGACTTTACAAAAATTGGGTGTGTCTCAATCAGCTCCCTAGTTCAGTAATCAGGGCACTGTGTCGGTAATGACACGCATGCGCAGATGAATTCACATCACCCGTGAGTTCGACAGATAAAACTTGCTGCGGGCTGCGCGCGGTTAAGTGTGAGTGCGAGGCGTCCGCTGGAATTACCGCTGTTAGTGATAACGTGTAAATATTACCGAAACTCCCCGCTTTCTAAGTGAATACCTAATACTGACTATTATTACGAATGAGACACGTTTAAATGTCTTAGCCTCTTGTTGGAGTTGGATAAGAGATGACGGGTCCATAGCGACGCATAAGGTGGCCTGAATCTCAACCAAAGAGGAATAACAACTGAAGACAACATCCGAAGTTGGCATGAAGTAGTGCGCTTTGTAACGCGTTCAATCTAAGGAGATTTATGACCAGGATTATTGCTCAAAGACTCCAAAATATCTCCCTATGACTTTATCTTACATACGACATTCGCTGGTCCAGTTTAAGTGTTTTTGAAGACCGTTTATATCATGATGAATTCCAGGCGCACGTTGTTTTTCACAATCTATGGTTGGGAGTCAATGGTGCTGTCCAGCGTCCTGCTTCTGCACATCATTCCTTTGTGTGCCAATGGTAAGTACGTTACATGTTTGAGTTATTATTATACATCCCGCCTTTCCTGCATTTAACAGAGACCTTTGTGGATCGTTTCTGTTGTGACCTGTTGGAATCAGAGCCTTTAAAGACAATAGACAAATGGAGTATAAAATGGACTTTCAAACATTTTAAACAAAATTACAATGTTCTTTAATATTGTTTCCAGCGAAAATATCACCCAACAACAATGTTCACATTTTAATTACCTTCTGTAAAACATTTTTATCATACTTGAGACAGCTCGTGTCATTTGGGAATTAAGGAACTATTTATATTTTAAAAGGTACGTAAATGAGAGAAGCACAACCTCATTCTAGTTCAATTTATTCAGTTCATTCAAGTATTATTTTTCTTTAAACATTTTTATAAATATTTCAATTTATTTATTCATTGCTAACCTTGGAACATATAACGTTTTCTATATTAGCAATATGTTGGTAAATTTTGGTTCTTAAATGTTTTTCTTGAATACACCACGTGAAGGCGAGGTCTTTGGCTTTGCTTCATGTCGACCAAATTGTCACATTGGTGGGGTTGACCTACGTCACACTACTGTCTGTTGCCTTGGCCAAACTAATGACTGTGTAAAGCGGGAAATTATAATTTGCATAAGGAGCTTTAAACAGTTGCACTTAACTGAACCTCTGACCTCTTGGCTGACTTCCCAAAGTTCTATTATGGCATCACTGCATGCATCTTTCATCGACTTAGGACGTTGATTAAAGGTGCAATAGGTGATTCTCTACAGAAGCATTTTTTGTTACGCTAGTTAAATGTGTAATGGCAATTTATTTTACTTCCTAAAATGTATGTGCTTGCATGACGACAAACAATTGTTCTTAAAAAATTACTGTGTGCTATTTTTTTCAGATGATACTAGCTGAAAGTGTCTTTTTTCAACAAAAGGTGTTACATGTGTACCCCGCACTGTTTCTTAGAAGCAGCACCTCCTTTCTCTGAGGAAGAGAAAGAGAGATGTTTTGGGTCCTTATATATCCTTCAATTTAATTGACATAACAGGAAAACAGCAGGGTCAGTGATGTATAGATAGAACCTAGTGTGAGGTTGTCCTTCTCCTTATGCAAAGTAATGACCATTTACCAAGTAATTAAAGACCTTTAAATTGCTCCATTATATCACACCATTGAATAAATAATTTCCACAACAAAAGTCTCCTCATATCCTGATAGAAATCCCTATGTTAAGTGGTCTAAATGTATTTTTATGAATATATATATATATATATATATATATATATATATATATATATATATATATATATATATATATATATATATATATATATGTGGGTGGTGTAGGTGTGACCATAAAATGTTTGTGTTTACACTGTGCAGCCTGTTCACGCATACATCGGCTCGTTTAATGGCAGGCAAACAGTTTTTTACGTTGTTATTGTATACTGTTTCTTACTGTACTCCAAATCCAATAATGTTGTATATGTTGTATATGTAATCCAATAATGTTTTCTCTGTCTCTCTTTTGGAGGCTTTGGACGTCGATTTGCAGGGAGGGTGGTATCGTATTCTTGCCATGCTAGCAGGCTAAAGTTAGCATTTCCCAGATCACCTATTGCACCTTTAAGCATACAGGCGCCAATGATAATACTGACCTAAGCACTTTGGTGCACTGAAAATGGCCTTATAAAAAGCACACAATTCAAACCGTTCCGTTTACTTTTTATGATTAAGTCATTTAACCAGTCATATCCAGTGCTCTTGTTTTTAAGTTTGTTAGTGCAGGTAGTTTGGTCTGTCATTCCATATAGACTTCTGTTCAGCCATGCAGATCTGATGAAATTCTTTTATTAGAAGTGAACCGTAACCGATGATGTATGCATGTGGGGATGGGAACATGTATATGGTGCAGCTGCTCTGACATGTTGATGGAATTATTGATTAACACACTTCCTGGTAAAAGATGGTTGACAGTATTGATTAGCTGTAGACTGCAGAAGGTAGCTTTAAAGTAGTTTAGTGGACGACCGATATGCACTTTTTTATAGCCATACTGATACAGATATTGATATCTTAGAGAGCAGGGTGTCTGGTAGTATTATACTACTCATTTAACTGAAATAATATACATAATTGCTGCAGTTAAATAATTTTTTTTTAACTTACTTGCTAATTATATATTATTATCTTTTATTATTATATATGTTTTTTATTATGTATGTTTACCTTTTTATTCACATTTAACTATTTCTTTGTGAAATATACTATAATAGGGTTAGAGAATTACAGAATCAAGATATTTCTAAAGAATACATTGTTTATTTTATAATATATTATATCATATATATAATTATCTAATCCTATTATAGTATATTTCACAAAGAAATAGTAAAATGTGAATAAAAAGGTAAACACTATAACCAAAAGTGCACGAACCACAATCTGGTAAGTTTGTGCGCACTGGGATTCTTATTTTCTTAAATGAAGACCAGGGGCCTATACCATGAAGCCAGTTTAGCTGGCTAGCCAGATATGTTTAAGCTTAGTTTGTGCTAATCCTGGGTTTTAGGTACCATTAAAGGGATAGTTCACCCAAAAATGAAAAGGTGATGTTTATCTGCTTACCCCCAGTGCATCCAACTTGTAGGTGTCTTTGTTTCTTCAGTAGAACACAAATTAAGATTTTTAATTTCAACTGTTGCAGTCTGTCAGTCATAATGCATGTGAATGGGTAACATTTCTATGAGAGAAAAAAAACATGCTTAGACAACATGCACAAATAGCCCTGTGGCTCATGAAGACACATTGATATCTTAAGACACACAATGATCAGCTTGTGTGAGAAATCGAGCCGTATTTATATAATTTTTTTTACCTCAAATACAACGCTATATCCAACAGCCTGGAACGCGCTTCACTTCCGGCAAAGAAGGTCAATATACATGAGATCACTTCTGGCGTTGGCGTAAACTACGTTGGATGAAGGCTACTGTGGTAAGCAGATAAACATCAAATTTTAATTTTTGGGTGAACTATCCCTATAAAGTGGTTTGGCTTTTAGCAGTGTTCATCTCCATAGTAACTTACGCTCCACAGCTAACCAGCTCCAGGGCAGGTTATGTTCTAGATAAGATATCTCAAACTGAAATTGGACCAATCAGCTGTGAGCAAAGTGACACACCTCTGATGCAATAAAGTCACTCCCAGAGTTTCTGCTCCAACTTAAAGGTGCACTATGTAACTTTTCCGTCCGCTAGAGGTTGCCTATTCAAAACAATGGGGTAGTTTGATGACGCCAAGCTTGAGCGCAGAATTCTTGGGACATGTGGTCTTTACCTCACAGCCGGTGTAAAGGGACTTGTGTGGAAATCAAGTTCATGGATGTGATTATTAACGTTACTGTAGTATGAAGCAGAGCAGGACCGGGTGTTGTGGGAGCTGAGCAATGCCGCTGGAGCGATTGGTAGATGAACGCAACCCACATCTCGTGAGCAGCGGGACTTAATATGCCACAGTAGCCGGCGCCATTTTCACTTTTCCGGTCATGAGTATGAGGTTATGCAACTCTGTTTATCATGTTGCATACATTTGACTGTGTTGAAAATTATGTTAAGACGTTACTCTGTGCGTTTGCTCTGCGGCTGCTATGACACTTGTTGCACACTGCAGTAAGAGTAAAGCATTTCTGCAAAATAAAACCGGTCACGCAGATGCGACGCAATTGACAGGCGACTCCCTCACACGTCCCGGTTCATTAGTTAAAATAGCAATTTTCTCATGATTTACAAATAGAGGGAAACATTTGGGATATTGTACTTGTATTTGTGGGATAAGTACTCAACTGAAGAAAATATATAACACTGGCCTAGTGGTTTTGAATAATTTACTGAATTTTTTTACATATTGCACCTTTAAAAGTCACTACATAGCAAATTGGTTTTTAAAAACTAAAGCGTCTGGTTTTTAACAATACTTATTATAATAATAATGATTTTGAATGATTTAGATATCATTTATGTAATTATTATACCCATAATCAATTACACATGTATCATTTTAGTTAATCAATCATTAATAGGCACTTAGTTAAAATTAATATAAATAGCCTATATAAAGGCCATACAAATAAGCTTTAAAATCAATAAATAAAGCTATAAAAACTTCTACATGTGACCTTAAATGTTAAAATCGCTCTATAAATCAGCTAAACTAACATCATTTGTACTTGCATTGATGTAAGATTTGTCCTCTGTCATAGAAAGCTCTTTTCTTCTTGCTTTGTAAATTTGTTTTAATTCTTAATTTTTCAATCATGTAATATTCTGCAGAAGAGAGAAATAAATCTCACTGCTTCTCTCACAAGAAGTGAATCTCCGTTCCACTGATCCACAGCATGTGATTGGCTGTTCACTACTGATGTCACAGCTAAACTCCTAAACTCAGGATCAAAGCCTGAGTTGACAGAGAAAGCTGAGGATCAGCATCATGGGACCGACAAAGCCTGAATAGATTGGTTTGGTTTTGTCAACTCAAAACTAATCCTGTAACCCTGAGTTTGTTAGACTACCGTCATGGTACAGGCCCCAGGTAAGGCTAATTTTACATACAGTAAACAGTGACATATGACATAGCAGCAAACTGGATATAACACTACATAGTTTGAAATCAAGAATTTAAAAATTATGCTCATGTCTGCACTCGGCGCTGGCATTCTTGGCGCTGTCAAATTAAAGGTCCCATCCTTTTAAAAATCTGAAATGATTTTGCCAAACAGAAAACCGTAATGTCCAATGCGATGATTTAAAAATGCCATATACTGGCCGATATATTAGTCGACCATTACTTTAAAGTCAACTCAAAATTGACTGTTGTATGTATACACTGTTCTTGTGGCACTTCCTTATTGTGAACGATTAATCGGTGCACAATATTCTAAAAAAAAATATGTTTATCTAAATATTTTTTCACCCCCAACTACTTGTCCCATACACCACATTTTACAATCTATCAGTTCTTAAGATCAAGTCCTGCCCACAACATTCTTAATGAATGACCTGATTCCTTTAGAAATGCATCACATTACAGAAAACACATGTTGTGAACACCGTTTTAGATTGACTTCATGCACTTTAGTCCACTTGGAAAGTTCAGTCAAATGTCTTCAAATTTTTAATTTGGTTGAAATGTATTGTGTATTGTTGAATGTTGTGCAAGTAGGTAACTGCTGTACCTTCTTTTATAATCTGTGTCTCTTTTGTTATTATGCTAAACTAAGGACAATCAGTTCTATAATTGAAGCATTCATTGTTAGTGCTTAGCTGAAATTAGTTGACATGCTGTGACAAAAGGCTGTTACTGTTCTTTGTTGTTTTTGCCAAGACCTGGCACTCATCCTCAACCTTACGAGAGTAGAGAGAGAGAGGGAAATAAAGTCAAAAAGGCAGGATGCATTCACAAAAACGTGCACAGATTTAGTATTGCAATGCAATGACACTAGTCTGTCTGGATGTTTATTTTAAAACCACTAAATTCAACCTTTGATCATTTCTTTAGGGCAATTTCTGGCTAAAGTTGCTTAGATCCTTTCCATGCACAGAACAAGAGAGCCATCTGCCACTGCGGTCTCATAACAGCAGAGACTGTCAATGAGCATTAGCATCAACGAGCAAGTGTTCGAGGCCGCCTAGCGTGGCCGTATGGAGCTCCCAGTGAGGGCCAATGGTATTTATCCTGCCAGAAGCTGACACTAGCGCTGCCTACACTGCTGGAAACTTATGGAACTACATAACCTGTTGGACACTTGCTGATCTTCAGCGTCTGTGCAGCAAAACATTACAGTTGAATTAAGCATGTCACTGATTTAATTTTGTATTCGTTAAACATTTTTAGGTTTAAAATGACAAGGGGACGATCTGTTCTGAACACTTGAGGATGTGCAATGCACACACATTGACCATGTTTGCATGCACAAGAATATTCCTGCATTGACTGGAATTTGGACATTCTGATTATAAATCAGCCATGCAAACACGTTAACCTGATTATGACAAAATTCTGGTTTCTAGAAATCCACAATACTTATTTAGGTTGAATAAATTTTCAGTACATTCAAATAAGTATCGTTTTATGTCATGGTAAGGTATCCCCAAAATGTCAGATGGCACAATTGTCCAAACAAGTGAACAGACTAAGAACAAAGACTTTATATATAGGAATACACTCCGATTACTTATGAATGGGAGAAAGTGCAATGCCCAATATGGCGAATAAGTGAAAAATCTAAATGAAAGAGTCAATCGTTGATTAGTAAAGTCATCACGTCACTGCAGCTGCCGTTAGAAGCTCCGCTTGCGTTTAGGATTGCACATGCGCATTAGCTTTGTCCAAGCTGAAATTTTTTATTTTTTTTGTCATGATTAGAAACAAAATTTATGAGAAGGTTGTCAGATTTCATTGATTTCAAATATTAAATTTAGTCGTAAGCTTGGCAAACAGTTTTGTAGAGTTTGATGTTTCCCCATTTAAAGAGAAGCGTTTTAAAGATGGCCACCGAGTGAAATTACTTGTCTTAAAGGGACTTTGCTAAGAAAACAACTTAAAATGTTTTAAATTCTAAATAAAATACTGTGGTGTAGTGAATGTGATGTACATAATTCACCCTTGTTGTTAAATATGGTTCTATATGCTGCTGAGTGTTAACGCAGTACTTTATCCTTGATAACTGTTCGGGGACCGTGGTCCCTTTAAGATGGGGTGATGCGTGTTAGCGTCACACGGGTTAACACCCACTTGAGGAAGGGTAGTTGTTTTTTGATTATTAAACGAGACACTCGTGTGCTCAACGTGAGAAGTTGTCGCTTGTTCTTCACAGCAATTTCCACACTGGTGACCCCGATTTTAGTCTGCTGGACGTTTCCAGAGAAAGGACACTACCATGACCGCGAACGCCGTCACTCTTAAACTCCCGAATTCTGGGAAACATCGGCTTCGCATGGTTCGCCAGACCGGCGCACTCGCTATGCGTGAGATCACCGCGGATACAACTAAATACTACTATGTTGTGTCAGCTCTCGGAAATACAACAGCATCCAGAGTGGTGAGCCTTCTTACAAATCCTCCAGCAACTGACAAGTATGCAGCAATCAAAGCCCACTTATTGAAAACATTTGAACTGTCAGACGCTGAGAGAGCCAACAGGCTTTTCTCCCTTCAAGGACTGGGTGACAGCAAACCGTCCGAGCTCATGGATCGTATGCTGGATCTTTTAGGTGAGCACAGACCCGATTTTCTTTTCACCCATCTTTTCGTCAGCTGCCTTCCCAAGTGAGAGCTGCTCTAGCTAACACCACAATTACTGACTGTAGGAAACTAGATGAGGAGGCTGATAAGTTTTTCCTGGCAAGTCAGGAACATGGTGAGTCCACATTTTTTCCTGCGCACATCGCTCGGCGACACGAGATGACTCCACACTCATTGCTGCCACCAATTCTCGTCGACAACAGTTTTCTGGCCCTCAACAACCGTCAGGCTTATGTTTCTACCATGCAAAGTTCGGAACCAAGGCCAACAAATGTCGCCCACCATGCAGTTTCGGGGCCGGAATGCCAGGGCCGGCGCCAGTAGTGGCCATGAGCGCCGGCCGCAGAGGCAGGCTGCTTTTCATCCGCGACAGCATCTCCGGACGGCGTTTTCTGTGCGACACGGAGCACAGAGGAGCGCCCTGCCTGCATCCCGTTTAGACATGGTGACTGACAGCCACGGCCCCCCTTTGGAAGCTGCCAATGGTAGCCTGATCCGCACATATGGCACAAGGTACGTCGAATTGTGTTTTGGAGGACAGCATTTCGGCTGGGACTTTGTCACAGCTAAAGTTGCTTTTCCACTCCTTGGGTCTGACTTTTTGTGCGCGCATGGACTGTTGGTGGATGTTAAGAACAGCCGCTTTGATTGACGCTGTCACGCTTTTGCTCCTATACGTGCACGCTCAGCAGGGCTGACTCTATGCGACTATCTAACACGTTTTCAGTTTCTGATGATTTCCACCGTCTACTTGCCTGTTTCCCAGCTCTCACTCAGCCTACTTTCTCTGCATTAGCTGTGAAACACGGTGTGGAACACCATCTCACCACCACTGGCCCACCTGTTCACGCCCGCCGACGCCGACCCAACCAAGCTTGCCGCTGCAAAGGCCGAGTTTGCAAACATGGAGCGCCTGGGAATAGTCCGCCGTCCGACAGCCCGTGGGCCTCACCCTTCACATCGTCCCTAAACCTGGCGGTGGATGGCGCCCGTGTGGCGACTACAGGCGGCTTAATGAGGCAACGGCACCTGACCGATACCCGGTCCCCAACATACAAGTTTTTTCAGCACACCTCGCTGGTATGGTGATATTTTCCAAGGTGGACCTCGTCCGGGGATATCATCAGGTGCCGGTACATTCACGGACATTCCTAAACGGCAGTGATCACGCCGCTTGGTCTTTTGAGTTCCTCCGCATGCCTTTCGCCTTAAAAACGCTGCCCAATCTTTTCAACGCCTCATGGACTCTGTTTTGCGGACCTGCCTTTCCTTTTCGTACTTGGACGACATCCTAGTAGCTAGCACGCAAGTCTCAGCACCTGGAGCACCTCCGAACCCTTTTTGAGCGGCTTAGCCAACATGGCCTGATTGTCAACCCGGCCAAGTGCCAGTTTGGTCTCTCCACCATTGGTTTCTTGAGTCACTAAGGAAGGGGCAGTCCCTCTTCCATCAAAGGTGGAGGCAGTAACACAGTTCCCACGCCCACTCACGGTGAAATCGCTGCAGGAGTTCCTCGGCATGGTAAATTTTTACCATCGCTTCATTCCTCGAGCTGCTCAGCTCATGCAGCCCTTACACGAGGCCTTGAAAGGTAAACCCAAGCACACCATAGACTGGACTGAGGGTAGAATCAAGGCTTTTACTGCCACTAAGGCAGCCCTAACGAACGCCACAATGCTGGCGCATCCCTCTCCTACAGCCCCCATCGCCATCACCTCGGATGCCTCAGACTACGCTGTCGGTGCCGTTTACGAGCAGTGGCTAAACGGGGCCTGGCAGCCACCGCCTTTCTTTAGCCGTCAGCTGCGCCCCTACGAGCGGAAATATAGCACTTTCGACCGGGAGCTCCTGGGTCTCTACCTCGCCATCAGACACTTTCATTCCCTGCTGGAAGGTCGACATTTCACTGCTTTTGTGGATCACAAACCACTGACATTCGCCATGGCCAAGGTGGCTGAGCCGTGGTCTGCTCGCCAGCAGCGCCATCTTTCCTACATTTCGGAGTTCACCACAGACTTGCAGCATGTTGCCGGAAAAAACAACCGTGTGGCAGACTGCCTATCACGTGCTCTGGCAGGGGCAGTCCATCTCGGTTTGGATTATAACAGCATGGCGATGACTCAGACCACAGACCCAGGTGTACAACTCCTGAGGGCCTCAGCAACAGGGCTGCAGATCGAGGAAGTGGTTTTTGGTGATGCTGGCACCACGCTCCTGTGCGACGTCTCCACAGGTAGTCCACGGCCTGTCGTCCCCTCGGGATGGAAACGACAAGTTTTTGATGCCATCCATGGTCTCTCCCACCCAGGTTCGAAAGCGTCACAGAGACTGGTTGCAGCAAAGTTTGTTTGGCATGGCCTTAAGAAGGATGTTAGAAACTGGGCTAACACTTGTGTTGAGTGCCAACGGGCAAAAGTACACCGCCACACTAAAGCCCCGTTAGAGTCGTTCCCAGTCCCAGAAAGACGTTTTGACCACGTAAATATAGACCTGGTCGGTCCTCTGCCCTCATCTCATGGTTTCACACACCTGTTAACTATGGTTGATAGGACCACCCGCTGGCCTGAGGCTGTACCACTGACGTCAGTGGCGTCTATCGAAATGACACGTGCATTCATTGGCACCTGGGTTGCCCGTTTCGGCACGCCTTCAGACATTTCCTCTGACAGAGGAGCGCAGTTCACGTCTGAGCTTTGGCATGCTGTCGCTCAGAGCCTGGGAGCTAAACTCCATCGCACTACCGCATATCACCCGCAGGCTAACGGACTGTGTGAACGCTTTCATAGGTCGATGAAGGCTGCTCTGCGTGCCAGCCTCAAAGACAGTAACTGGGTCGACAAGCTTCCATGGGTAATGCTAGGCATCAGGACTGCACCTAAGGAGGACCTTCAGTCCTCATCTGCGGAGCTTGTTTATGGACAGCCGCTGCGGGTGCCAGGGGATTTTGTTCCTAGCACCACAGTTCCTTGGTCTGCTACCCTCCAGCGGTCTACTTTACTGGGCAATGCAAGGCTTTTCTCACCGTCCCTACTTCCCAGCATGGCCTCCTCAGTCACACATTCCCACTGGACTTCAGGCAGCTGGCTGTTTTCATTCGCCATGATGCTCACAGGGGCCCGCTACGCCCACCCTACGAGGGCCCATTCTGGGTTCTGGAGACAGGGAACAAACATTTTGTTGTGGACAGGGGCGGTAAACCGGAAAGACTCTCAATCGACCACCTTAAACCCGCTCACTTGGATGTGGACAGGCCTATTGACTTGGCTCAGCCCCCTCGACGTGGACGGCCTCCTGTTTTGCCCCAGCCCCTTGTTTCCCCCACTCCCAAGCTCCCTACACCCTATGCCCCACCTCCGGCTGCAGAGAGGTACTCCGACCCGGTAGCGCAGCCGCTTGCGGCCGGTTGATACGCCCACCTCCCCGTTGACTTTTAGTTTTTTTTTCTTATGGTGAATTCTGGGGGGAATTCACAGTGGCATAATTTTATTTTTGAAACCTTTCCTATAAACAAAATGTATAAATCTCAGTTGTTTTAAAGCTGTTAATTGAAATAATTAAAATAATTGAGGTCATTGAAAAACTCTGGTCCGGCAATTTGTATGTACTCAAATTTCCGGGTGGCACAACTGCAAATATGGGCCTTTTATTTTGAAGTGAACAGGTAACAGTAAGCGTGACAATGCATCATTCCAGAGGACCCCAATTAATCTTTGTGGCAGTGAAACGGTTTTTTAGGTCTTTCTTAAATACTGATTAAAAATAGCTACTTTTAAAGTATGGGTAGCTTAAGTACACTTTTCATGTCATGCGGTACAACCAATGTGAAACTAGGCAAATGCTATTTTTTCATAAGCTTCTTTATTATATTTATAAATTATATGTGTGAACTTACTTGCATAAGCAAAAAAATTATTGTAAAATTAGTTGCAAATTTCAATTGGCGCAAGCAGGAAGTCAGGTGGTGCAACTGCAGTGAATCTCCTTATATATAGCCTAAATTAAAAATCATTATTTAAACTTAATGATGTTTTACACTTTCAAGTATTTTCATGATAATGTTTAACTTATGCCACTATCGTGTCAAGTAAAGGAAAAAAAATTGTCACAAGGTCTTTAACCACTATGCACTTACATTAAAAAAAAATGTTAGGTATGATTGTCAGGGGTCTTGGTGGTAGTAAATTGCACAAACAGGAAAATCCTGGAATATGTCTTTAATAACAATACAGGAATATATAAAGTGATCCTAAAGCGACACAGAACAAGGAACGGGGGAAACTAAGGGTTTAAATACACAGACAGAGTAATCAAAGGAACTACGAACAGGTGAGGAACTACTGATAACCATAGAAATGAACAATCTCAGAGAACTCAGGCGAAATGGAACATGGCAATGAATGAAAATGAAACCAAAACGAGACCGTTACAATGATGTTCTTGTTGATGTTGTTTTGTAAAACATGGGGTGATTCTCAGTACTCAAATTGATGCGTCCTCGTTTCCTCACTCCTCCATCCTCCAGCCTGTGACCCGGAAACCGATCATAGAAAGCCATCTTCAAGGACATCTCAATTCTCGAGGAACGAGGAGTGAGGAAGCTTCCCGAGGAGCAATGAGCGAGGATGTATCCTTTACGGAAGTCTTTCTTGCCGAGAAGCTTGCGCACGTGTAAATTCTCCTCCCCCTTCACATATGTGACAAATTTAATTTATGCATTACGCTTGCTGTTTAAATAAACCATATATCACACATATTTCAACAGGGCATCTTGCTTTATTATTATTATTCATGAATTTCCTTAATAACCAAACTTCAAAAACATAAGGGCAGATCTCTTGAGCGCTGATGATGCTATAAAGTGACGCTTGAGTGATCAAAAATATTCCAATATACAAATAAGCTTTCCTTCGATTCCTCTGTTCTCATTTTCTTACCTTGCAGCCTTCCCTCGCATCCTACGGGGGTGGAGCTGAGAAGTGAGGAAAGGAAACGAGGATGCACAAAATAGAATGGAGGTGGGATATGGGTAAGGTTAGGGACAGGTTTGCTCGTATGGGTAGGTTTAAAGGGATAGTTCAAGTCGACCAAGTTCGATAGTTCGACCAAGAACTAGGGTTGGGTACCGAACTCTGTACTTTTAAGGGTACTGACCGAATTACGTCGGTACTACAGAGTACCGATTCACATTATTTCAATCGTTACCAAATTTCGGTACCTGAGAATGCATCTGGTGATATAGACTAGTGATGACGCATGGCAGTCGCGTGTTTCCATCTCTGCCGTCTCATATGAATGCATGAATGAACATCATCTCCAGAGCAGCTCTGAGCGTCACATACATGCTGAATTTTATATCACAGTTCTGACTTTTTTTCTCACAATTCTACCTTTCTCAGAAATGTCAAAATCTCAAAATGTTCTGAGAAAAAAAGACTTGGACTTTCCCCCTTAGAATTGGACTTTATAACTCGCAATTGTGAGTTTATAACTCACAATTCTGAGAAAAGTCAGAATTGTGTGATATAAACTCGCAATTGCGAGAAGAAAAGTCAGAATTGCGAGTTTATATCACACTTGTGAAATAAAAAGTCAATATTATCTTTTAAAATGTTTTATTCTGTGGCGGAAACAAGCTTCCATAGATAGGTAATGAATATTGTTTAGTAGTTATTATATTGTGTTCCATTTCAGTTGCTATGTATTTAATGTTTTAAACATTTCGATGAATGCATTTTTTATATTTTAATTTCAAATTGTCAACTGACTTAAGCTGATGATTCTTTGTGGTGCAACCAAAATCCATGTCAATTCTTGTTTCAAACCAACAAATAATAGGTCAAAGTGATCTAGTTTAGTAACATGTCAAACATTGTTCCTGACTCCAAAATATTCATTACATCAATTTTATAAATATTTTTTAAAAAACAAATGCTTTTTAGAAGCTTTTTTTGTCTCATATATATTCCCCTATTAATAAGAATGTTCTGTCTCTACGAGCATTATTTGGAATATCTGATTTCCAAACACAGAATACATTTTAATATGTGCATGTCCAAAATCTGTATTTGTGCTACAATTAAGATGTATAATACTATTATTATAATATACTTTTATAATTTAATAAAATTATGAAAATGGTTATATTATATTATTATTAATGTTAATAATAGTGATAATAATAATTATTATTATTAAAAGCAAACATTAATTAATCTTAAAGCTTAAACGTTTTAAAGTTTTTCTAATTATCAGAATCTGTTAATTATCTGCTCTGTTCATTACTGGCTCATGCATGTTCCAAAACTAAAATTGAATTCATCTGATACATTTTCTCAATGCACTGATTGCAGTTTTTGGCCCAAATATTTGATTTAGGTGGCGGAACTATTAGTGGGTCATACTGTACAACAGTTTTGCAGGTTTCATGGGTGGGGTGCATGAAACTGGCACTATTAATCCAACAGGTTTGGCATCTCTATATGTCTTTTCGGCTTTGCGCTAATACTGCTGTGAACCAACGCTCTGTCCCTGATGCCAAAGGCGTTCATGCCAGCTCCCCTGCCAAGCAGCATCACAGTACTATTTAAAAATAAACACATGGGTACCGGTGTGGGTTTTATTCAGAGTTTAGAATGCCATTTGCCTTTTGGTTTAAGTCATCAAAGTTAACATGAAAGTGAGCTGGCTTAAATGTTGAGTAGTCTTTTGCATAAAGAGCATTGGCTGCATTGTTGAACAAATCAGCCGGCATATATGGATTCTGCACCCACAGAAAATGGAATGCCAGTCATTCACAAAGTTCTGCACGTTTTCTCTATTATAATGTGTAAGACAGAATTTTGAACAAAAATTATAAATGTAGGGCAGGGACTTCCATCGGTTTATTGCAGTGGTGTCCAAACTCGAAGGAGCGATAAAATGCATGCATTTTGAAAATAGGTGAATTGTCATTTCATATGCCAATTTGAAATATTTCAGCCAAATATTTCAGCACTCAAAGCACTTTACATATAGAAGGGGGGAATCTCCTCAACCACCACCGATGTGCAGCATCCACCTGGATGATGCGACAGCAGCCATATTGCGCCAGAACACCCACCACACACCAGCTGATTGGTGGAGAGGAGACAGAGTGATTAAGGCCAATCGTAAAAAAAAAAAAAAAAAAATATATATATATATATATATATATATATATATATATATATATATATATATATATATATATATATATATATATATATATATATATATATATATAGTGAAGATTAGGATGCCATGATGGACAGAGACCAATGGGCAAATTTGGCCAGGATGCCGGGGTTACACCCCTACTCTTTATCGGATTTTTAATGACCACAGAGAGTCAGGACCTCGGTTTAGCGTCTCATCCGAAGGACAGTGCTTATTGACAGTACAGTGTCCCCATCACTATACTGGGGTAAAAACTTTTCCGTTTTTAATTTAGAAAATGGTGTTATGTAAACGGACCCTCAGAGAGAGAGATGGTGGGAGGGATGAGAGGAAGACAAGTTGACATTTGCAATTTTCTATGCTCTGCAATAAGTTTTCCCCCCTCAAGAATGTTATGTAAGCAAAAAAATGTCAACTAGAGACTGAGAGAGGAAAATTGTGCTGTTTTTTATTGAAGATGAAGAGAGAACATTGAGATGGATTATATTCAACAGTACATTTCTGCTTTTACAATAGTGTAGCACTAAAGCTTGATGATTACGTAGGTCTTCTTCATTGATATTATTGAATTAGTATCCTGGTTATGTGTGATACTGATAAATAGAGGTAATGAGCACAGTGAGATAATGAAGACTGCATACTTTCACACACTCTTACAAATTTAAATGTCTCACTGGGGAGGTCATGAGAAAATAGTTCTCTTCTCTAATTTCTTTCTCACTCGATCATCTTACCCCCCCCCTTTTTCCACACTATTCCCCTCTCTCTTGCGGTCTTGACATGCTTACTAAACAGGCGACTGAAATCCCTCTCAAAGGCTTTAGCACTGGGGCAGAAAGAGAAACGCACCCTCACTGTCACATTTTCTCATCTTCACTCCATTATAGCGTGTGTTTTGTGTTATTTTTCTTTCAGCGTCTCTTTTTCCCCAACCTTTCTTTTCTATCATTTGACCCCTTTGCAAATCAAAACAACAGTTTTCTCTCTTGTAGCCTCTCTCCTGCTCTGTTGTTGAGTGGTGACATTGTTTTATATTTGTCAGTCTCTGATACTCTGTATCATTTAGCGAAAATGGATTTAAAAGGATCCAGATATTGCATTGATATTGAACTCCGTGCTGGTGGGAACCTAGATGAGAATTTAATCGAGTACTTGAACCTCACGTGAGGTACGTGAGAAATGATTCATGCATACACAGCCATCTCCGTTACCTTCTCAGGGGGGGCCTGTGTGAATAAATGAATAGGAGAAAGAGAGGAAGTGATTCAAGTGGATAGGACAGAGGGTTCTCTGTTTTACATGCCTTTTGAAATGTTCCAAAATGGCAGCCTCTTTACATTACTTCTTGGCAACTTTTGTGTGTGAGTGTCTGTTAGGGGTTGATGTGTGACTCGCATTTAATTTCAAATGAAGAGGAATTATACCATGGAAACTGAATTTCACAGTGTCAGTCAAATACTTTAAAGTATATTGTTAAAAGTAATTCAGGAAAGTTTGACTAAATATTCCTAAATTCTTCTTTTTGATTTGACTGTTTGAATTTAAATGATCAGAATTTATTTGGTAAGTGTGCACAAATAGAAGGAAATATACAGTGGGGCAAAAAAGTATTTAGTCAGCCACCAATTGTGCAAGTTCTCCCACTTAAAAAGATGAGAGAGGCCTGTAATTTTCATCATAGGTACACTTCAACTATGAGAGACAGAATGAGAAGAAGAAAAAAATCCAGAAAATCACATTGTCTGATTTATAAAGAATTTATTTGCAAATTATGGTGGAAAATAAGTATTTGGTTAATAACAAAAGTTAATCGCAATACTTTGTTATATACCCTTTGTTGGCAATGAAGGTTTTTACACACGGTTGTGTATATATATAAGTTATAAAAACAATACTTGTATAAAAACAATATTTTTTGTATTAATTTATTATTTGTTTCTTTAATTATTTATCTAAACTACACTACCTTTAAAAAGTTTGGGGGCAGTAAGACATTTTGTAACACTTAAGTTTAGAGTCCAAATCTCACTTTTAACTAGTTGCTTATTAGCACACATGTTACTAGCATATTGTCTGTTTATTAGTACTTATAAAGCACATATTAATTCCTTATTCTGCATGACCATATTCTAAATCCTTTAATCCTACCCAATTCTAAATTTAACAACTACTTTACTAGCTATTAATTAGTATTTAGGAGTTTATTAAAGCAAATGTTTTAGTTAATAGTGAGAATTGGACCCTAATCTTAAGTGTGACCAGACATTTTAATAAATTATTACTTTTATTCAGCAAGAAAGCATTAAATTGATTAAAAGTGACAGTATCTGCATTTCATAATACTACAAAAGATTATGGTCACACTTTGGATTGGGGTCCAATTCTCACCATTAACTACGACTTTTGCTTCAAACTCCTAATTACTGCTTATTAAAAGTTAGTAATGTAGTTGTTACGTTTAGGTGTTAGGTAGGATTAAGGGATGACCATGGTCATGCAGAATAATATGTGTTTTATAAGTGCTAAAAAACTGTCAATATCCTAGAAATACACATGCTAATAAGCAAGTAGTTAATAGTGAGCATTGGACCCTAAATTAAAGTGTTACCAAGATTGGTTTTGCTATGAATAGAAAGTTAAAAACAACAGCATGAATCAAAGAATACTGAATAAACTTAATACATTACAGTTTCCACAAAAATATTAGGAAGCACAACTGTTTCCAACATTGATAATCAAATGTAAATATAATATATTAGACAATCAGGAATTTAAATTTCCATGTGTGCTCATATTTGAGATACAATGCATTAGACTGGATTACAGCATCAAGAGTAAACGCCTCCAGAAAACCATCAATTAGGTCAGTGAGATGTTTCAGTGTAAGAGGAATTCCCCATTGTGTGTTTATCTTTGTGCATTAAAGCTTACCCATCTCTCTCTCCAGACCGACCATACAAGTCTCAACCTACAGCCCTTAATCCTAATCTGAATCCCAATCCTGGCCCAAGATCAGGGGGGTACATTAGTAAATCAGAGCTCCTAATCCAGCTACCACAAGCCGCTTTGGAAAGAAATCTGGGGCCTCGCACACAGCAGTGTATAATTAAGCAGATTTGTGTGTGTGTGTGTGTGTGTGTGTGTGTGTGTGTGTGTGTGTGTGTGTGTGTGTGTGTGTGTGGGCATGTTTTTGTGAAATATCAGGACATAAATGTGTATAATGACATGGGTATGACATAGGTATTACAAAAAGAGGGTGAAATATGAGGAGTTTCCCCATGTCCTCACTTTTCAAAATGCTTATAAATCACACAGGATGAGGTTTTTTCACAGAACGTGAAATGGAGAAATTAAGTCTCCTGTGATGGGTAGGTTTAGGGGCAGGGGCAGTGTAGGGGATAGAAAATACGGTTTGTACGGTATAAAAACCATTACGTTTGTGTGTGATACTGAGTATATATTTTGTATTTTGTCCTCTCTCTGCATGACTCTGGAGTTGCTGAGTTTGCAGTATGGTAATAAGTGAATGCTTGCGAAGGCGTTCCTTGGATTTCTAACAAACTAAAATCTTACTGATTTCTTTACAGCACTAACCACACACTAGGATTTTAGGATGCTTAGCCATGTCATGGAAAAGAGAATGACATTCACTGATCAGGCATAACATTATGTCCTATTGTTTTGGTCCCCCTTTTGCTGCCAAAACAGCCCTGCCCTTTGAGGCAGGTACTCCACTAGACCCCGAAGGTGTGCTGTAGTATCTAGGCCCAGATGTAGCCCCATACGCAACAAACTGTGATGCACTGTATATTCTGACACCTTTCTATCAGAACCAGCATTAACTTCTTGAGCAGTTTTAGCTACAGTAGCTCGTCTGTTTAATCAGACCACACGAGCCAGCCTTCACTCCTCATGTGCATCAATGAGCCTTGGCCGCCCATGACCCTGTCGCCACTGTTCCTTCCTTGGACCACTTCTGATAAATACTGACTACTGCAGACCGGGAACACCCCACAAGAGCTTTGGAGATGCTCTGACCCAGTCGTCTAGCCATCACAATTTGGCCCTTGTCAAACTCGCTCAAATCCTTACACTTGTCCATTTTTCCTGCTTCTAAACAGGAAATAAACTTTGAGGACAAAATGTTCACATGCTGCCTAATATATCCCACGCACTAACAGGTGCCGTGATGAAGAGATAATCAGTGTTATTAACTTCACCCTAATGTTATGCTTGGTCGGTGTTCACTTAATAATTGTATTAATATAACTCATTTCTGTGACGGCAAAGCTGAATTTTCAGTATCATTACTTTCAGCATCATTACTATCAGTCTGCAGTGTCACATGATCCTTCAGAAAACATTCTAAAATGCTGATTTGCATATTACAATGATTTATTATTATTATCAATGTTGAAAGAGTTGTGCTGCTTAATATTTTTGTGGGAACTATGATAATTTTATTCCAGGATTCTTTTCATAGAAATTTCAAAAGAACATTCTTTTTAAGAACATAAACAGCATTTATTTGGAAAGGAAATATTTTGTAAAATTACAAATGTATTTAATGTCACATTTGATCAAACTGTTACATCCTTGCTGAATAAAAGTATTAATTTCTTTAAAAAAAAACAATATAGTACAGTTGGTACGAAAAGTATTCAGACCCTCTTACATTTTTCACTTTTTGTTATATTGCAGCCATTTGCTAAAATCATTTTAAGGTAATTTTTTTCTCATTAATGTACACACAGCACCCCATATTGACAGAAAAACACAGAATTGTTGACATTTTTGCAGATTTATTAAAAAAGAAAAACCACATGTGAAATATCACATGGTCCTAAGTATTCAGACCCTTTGCTCAGTATTTAGTAGAAGCACCCTTTTGATCTAATACAGCCATGAGTCTTTTTGGGAAAGAGGCAACACGTTTTTTACACCTGGATTTGAGGATCCTCTGCCATTCCTCCTTGCAGATCCTCTCCAGTTCTCTCAGGTTGGATGGTAAACGTTGGTGGACAGCCATTTTCAGGTCTCTCCAGAGATGCTCAATTGGGTTTAAGTCAGGGTGGCTCTGGCTGGGCCATTCAAAAACAGTCACGGAGTTGTTGTGAAGCCACTCCTTCGTTATTTTAGCTGTGTGCTTGGGGTCATTGTCTTGTTGGAAGGTGAACCTTCGGCCCAGTCTGAGGTCTTGAGCACTCTAGAGAAGGTTTTCGTCCAGGATATCCTTGTACTTGGCCGCATTCATCTTTCCCTCGATTGCAACCAGTCGTCCTGTCCCTGCAGCTGAAACACACCCCCACAGCATGATGCTGCCACCACCATGCTTCACTGTTGGGACTTATTAGACAGGTGATGAGCAGTGCCTGGTTTTCTCCAAACATACCGCTTAGAATTAAGGCTATCTTGGTCTGAGAATCTTATTTCTCACCATCTTGGAGAACTTCAGGTGTTTTTTAGCAAACTCCATGCGGGCTTTCATGTGTCTTGCACTGAGGAGAGGTTTCCGTCGGGCCACTCTGCCATAAAGCCCCGACTGGTGGAGGGCTGCAGTGATGGTTGACTTTATACAACTTTCTCCCATCTCTCGACTGCATCTGTGGAGCTCAGCCATAGTGATCTTTGGGTTCTTCTTCTGGGGTCTTTGGGTTCACCTCTCTCACCAAGGCTCTTCTCCCCCGATAGCTCAGTTTGGCCGGACGACCAGCTCTAGGAAGGGTTCTGGTCATCCTAAACGTCTTCCATTTAAGGATTAAGGAACCTTAAGTGCAGCAGAATTGTTTTTGTAACCATAGCCAGATCTGTGCCTTGCCACAATTCTGTCTCTGAGCTCTTCAGGCAGTTACTTTGACCTCATGATTCTCATTTGCTCTGACATCCACTGTATAGCTGTGAGCTGTAAGGTCTTATATAGGCAGGTGTGTTGCTTTCATAATCAAGTCCAATCAGTATAATCAAACACAGCTCGACTCAAATGAATGTGTAGAACCATCTCAAGGATGATCAGAAGAAATGGACAGCACCTGAGTTAAATATATGAGTGTCACAGCAAAGGGTATGAATACTTAGGACCATGTGATATTTCAGTTTTTCTTTTTTAATACATCTCCAAAAATGTCAACAATTCTGTGCTTTTATGTCAATATGGGGTGCTGTGTGTACATTAAAAATTGCAATATAACAAAGAGTGAAAATTTTAAGACTGGTAGTAGAAATGGAGAAATTAATTCCCAGTATTGGTAAACAAATTAAATTGAACAAGCAGCAAAAATAAGTTGAGTTATAAGGTTGTGACTAACTTTTCTTTGTGTGTGTTTGTTTTTTCTTCTTCTTTTATTTCAGGCAGTTCATTTATTTCCAATTCTACTGGCTCTAACTCCTCGGACTTGAATGGGGTGGGGCTTAAACCTGCACTTCCTGGTAAAGTCACATCTATTACCCAGGCCCACATTCACTCTCGGAAACCACGAGCTGGTGAGGAGTCCGGCAGCGGTGGAGAAACCTCAACCAGTGCTGCGACCGACATCAGTGTTGATTCAGCTGAAAGGAAACACCTCATTGACCTGCCGATAGATGACATAGCTGCCCGGCTGCCAACTCTGGCTGAACCCCGGACACGTGGCTTGTCCCAGCTAGACTTTAGTGAGGAGGGAATCGAGGATAGTGCCCCTCACTGGAAGAGCAAGAGACTTCAAGCAGATGGGACGTTGTTTGATGCGGTCACAATTCCTCCTCCTGAGTTTACCCATTCCCAACCAGAAGAAATAATCACAGTGAATTTTTACAACCCTTCACACCAACAGCCGATTGTCCTTGATCCTCCTTCTTGGGTTCAGGAGCTCCAGGGAGGAGATCCAACCTCCTGGACACTTTCTGATTTTTATGATTATCTGTCACCTGACTATTCGCCCACCGAAGTTTACCTAGAGGAGAGCCAACCAACGCCACCTGACATGGAAGATGAAAATGTTCCTCTCGTTGCCAGCGTGGTTCCCTCCAACACGAGAGATTTTACCTCTGATGATGGTGGATCAGGAGAAATTTCACCTGGCGTATCGGACATGCTTGACAACTCTGGTTGTCGTCTTGGATTTGTGCGCATCAACAGCACATGTGTGTCACCGTGCGACATCTTCACCAGTTACTGCTTCAATGGGGGACAGTGTTATGTGGTTGACAGTATTGGTGCCTTTTGCCGGTAAGACCTATGCATATGTGAAAAGGCCCCTTCACAGCAAGAACAATACCTATAACAATAACTGGCAACATTCTGTTTTTCATTAGCGGTGCTGCAGTTATGTCATCTGCCACTTTATATGCTCAAGCTCTTGAAAGTAGATTGGATTCTGTCAGTGTTATCATTCATTGAATGATAAATGGTTTGGTTTGGAAAAATTGGTTTGGTTTGGTTTTGTTATCTTTCCCCTGTATTGTTATTGTTATAGCTGTAGTGTGGACTTCCCCATTCTCATAGAATTAGAATGATTTTTAAAACTTTATAGGTATAGTTGTTGTCCTTAGTGTGAACGGGCTTTAACTGCTACAGTTATTTCATTAAGATCATCACAATGCACTCAAAATATGACGTAAAGGGATTGTTTACCCAAAAATGAAAATTACCCCATGATTTACTCATCCTCAAGCCATCCTTCTTTCAGACGAATACAATCGGAGTTCTATAAAAAAAATGTCCTGGCTCTTCCAAGCATTATAATGGCAGTGAATGGCAGCCCAAAATTTGAAGACCAAAAAAGTGCATCCATTCATTATTAAAGTAATCCACACGGCTCCGGGGGTTAATAAAGGCCTTCTAAAGTGAATCGATGGGTTTTCTTAAGAAAAATAACCATATTTAACACATAAAGTAAAATATCTGGCTTCAGGCAGACTGGCTTCCGTATTCAACTTACGAAGAAGATGTAGCGCCTTTCACAGTTCAAAATGCTTACGCTACGTCCGACGTCATCGCCGCACCAGTTATGCTTTTTTCTTAAGTTGAATATGGAAGGCGGTCTGCTGGAAGCCAGATATTTTACTTTATAGAGTTTTAAATATATATATTTTTCTTACAAAAACCCATCGATACACATTTTTGGGCTTCAAATTTTGGGCTGCCATTCACTGCCATTATAATTGGAAGAGTCAATTGTATTCGTCTGAAATAAGAATGTCATATACACCTAGGATGGCTTGAGGGTGAGTAAATCATGGGGTAATTTTTCTTTTTTGGTGAACTATCCCTTTAAATTGAAGAAAAATTATTCTAGCATCAACGGCATCTAATCAAACGCTGATGAGTTTGAAGATGTAACTAAATCCTTTGGTTGTGTCCATGCATCTGTTCATGGTGTGGGATTATGTTTGTTTTACATTTTCAAGAGAAGCTTAGTGCTGGTCTCTCAGATGTCCCAAAATCAAATGTTGGGATTGAAGACGGATTGAGCCTCAGTTGAAGGCATCTCTTGGGAACAGTAGTAAAACGGCCTATCCTCAATGATCTTGAAACTGGGCCAAGCTCATGCAAACATGTGGGTCTGGGCTAACCAGGTCAGACAACCATTTTTACAACTGTGTGTCAGTTGCCATAGGGTTTATAGGAAAGCGTTTAGGCCTTTATTTAAATGCTCAATTATGCGTTGTGATTCTAATATAACACCACCAGTCTGAAATTCTTGTTATTATGTATATGTATAACTTATTGGTTTTGTATATGATAAAGGAAAAGGTCATCGTTGTTTAAGTTCTCCAAGTTGTTACTGCAAGAACATGAAGGCGACTCTGTTGATGAAGGTAGAGGAAATACTACGGCAACAGCGCACTTATATAATTTATTATTTTCCCTCCATCTGCTAGAAAAATCAGTGATCATTAGCTGTTGCCTTATACGTGCTTGATCCAGCATGTGTTGTGCGGTTGGGTAGAACAGGACGATCTAGTTTTTCATCAGTGACCTTCAGTAATACATTCCCAGTGCTTTCAAAAGTCTATACCATTATTAAATACAAATACTTTTATGGAACACCAAACATTTACATTTGATGCTATTCACACTAATAATTTCAATAGGCTAATAACCAATTAAACATGCTTTTTAATCTACAATATTTTTTTTTCCCAGTTTGACACAATAAGGATTTGTAAAATCCTTTAATACTGATATATACCAAATTCTTGAGATGTTGAATTCCTGTTTACATGTTAAGAATGTTTAGCATTTATCTCATTCACACTCAACTACTATAATTTCAGTACCACAATCTGAAATTCTCCAAGCCTGTCATCGTGGCTTGACGGCATGTCACTCTATATTAAACCAGCCTCCACTACTGCCACAAACCCTACTCAGAGGCTCATGCAGACCCTTATTAAACATTTGCTCAAAGGGATTTGGGTCAGAGCCCAGATCTGTGAATGTGTGTATTTCAGTTTAAGAGCTAAAGACCCTGGCTCAAGCTGGTGGTCTGAGCCATAAAAGTGGGGTTTGGGGAATCTTATTTGTGTGTAGTGAAGCCTCAAGGCTAGATGATGTGATGTGTTAAGCTAGTGTGTTAGAGCATTTAGACTACTAGCTTTGCGCAGGATACTAACCATACAATTACATTCACAGCTTTAAAGTCAAAATTAAAATGTTCTATTTAATTTATTAATAATAAAAACAATAATAAAATAGAAAAAATTATTACATAAATAATGATCTATTTTGCTTAATTATTTATAAAAAATTACATTTACAAATAAATTAGATAAATTAGAAACTTTTTATTTTAATTTATCAATTTTACTTTACAGGGAGTGCAGAATTATTAGGCAAGTTGTATTTTTGAGGATTAATTTTATTATTGAACAACAACCATGTTCTCAATGAACACAAAAAACTCATTAATATCAAAGCTGAATATTTTTGTAGTTTATTAGGAAGTAGTTTTTAGTTTTAGCTATTTTAGGGGGGTATCTGTGTGTGCAGGTGACTATTACTGTGCATAATTATTAGGCAACTTAACAAAAAACAAATTTATACCCATTTCAATTATTTATTTTTACCAGTGAAACCAATATAATATCTGAACATTCACAAATATACATTTCTGACATTCAAAAACCAAACAAAAACAAATCAGTGACCAATATAGCCACCTTTCTTTGCAAGGACACTCAAAAGCCTGCCATCCATGGATTCTGTTAGTGTTTTGATCTGTTCACCATCAACATTGCGTGCAGCAGCAACCACAGCCTCCCAGACACTGTTCAGAGAGGTGTACTGTTTTCCCTCCTTGTAAATCGCACATTTGATGATGGACCACAGGTTCTCTATGGGGTTCAGATCAGGTGAACAAGGAGGCCATATCATTAGATTTTCTTCTTTTATACCCTTTCTTGCCAGCCACGCTGTGGAGTACTTGGACGCGTGTGATGGAGCATGGTCCTGCATGAAAATCATGTTTTTCTTGAAGGATGCAGACTTCTTCCTGTCTTCCAGAAACTGGCAGTAGGACTGGGAGTTGAGCTTGACTCCATCCTCAACCCGAAAAGGCCCCACAAGCTCATCTTTGATGATACCAGCCCAAACCAGTACTCCACCTCCACCTTGCTGCCGTCTGAGTCGGTCTGGAGCTCCCCTTTACCAATCCAGCCACAGGCCCATCCATCTGGCCCATCAAGACTCACTCTCATTTCATCAGTCCATAAAACCTTAGAAAAATCAGTCTTGAGATATTTCTTGGCCCAGTCTTGACGTTTCAGCTTGTGTCTTGTTCAGTGGTGGTCGACTTTCTGCCTTTCTTACCTTGGCCATGTCTCTGAGTATTGCACACCTTGTGCTTTTGGGCACTCCAGTGATGTTGCAGCTCTGAAATATGGCCAAACTGGTGGCAAGTGGCATCTTGGCTGCTGCACGCTTGACTTTTCTCAGTTCACGGGCAGTTATTTTGCGCCTTGGTTTTTCCACACGCTTCTTGCGACCCTGTTGACTATTTTGAATGAAACACTTGATTGTTCGATGATCACGCTTCAGAAGCTTGGCTATTTTAAGACTGCTGCATCCTCTGCAATATATCTCACTATTTTTGACTTTTCTGAGCCTGTCAAGTCCTTCTTTTGACCCATTTTGCCAAATGAAAGGAAGTTGCCTAATAATTATGCACACCTGATATAGGGTGTTGATGTCATTAGACCACACCCCTTCTCATTACAGAGATGCACATCACCTAATATGCTTAATTGGTAGTAGACTTTCCAGCCTTTACAGCTTGGAGTAAGACAACATGCATAACGAGGATGATGTGGTCAAAATACTCATTTGCCTAATAATTCTGCACTCCCTGTATTTTTATTTTGCTTACTTTGTTTTTATTATAAAGTATAGGCCTTTATAGGACTCTGTGCAGGCCAGTAAAGTTCCTCCACACCAAACTCGCCCATCCATGTCTTTATGGAAATTAAATTGAAATTGTCCAAAATGTCTTCGTATGCTGAGGCATTAAGAGTTCCTTTCACTGGAACTAAGGGGCCAAGCCCAACCCCTGAAAAACAACCCCACATTATAATTTGAGCGAGTTTAACAAGGGCCAAATTGTGATGGCTGGGCGACTGGGTCAGAGCATCTCCAAAACTGCAGCTATTGTGGGGTGTTCCCAGTATGCAGTGGTCAGTATCAAAAGTGGTCCAAGGAGGTAACAGGAATGAACCGGCGACAGGGTCATGGGCGGCCAGGGCTCATTGATGCACGTGGGGAGCGAAGGCTGGCTCGTGTGGTCTGATCAAACAGACGAGGAACTGTAGCTCAAATTGCTCAAGAAGTTAATGCTGGTTCTGAAAGGTGTCAGAATACACTGTGCATCACAGTTTGTTGCGTATGGGGCTGCATAGCCACAGACCAGTCAGGGTGCCCATGTTGTCCCCGTCCACCTCCGAAAGCGGCAACAATGGACACGTGAGGATCAGAACTGGACCATGGAGCAATAGAAGAAGGTGGCCTGGTCTGATGAATCACATTTTCTTTTACATCAAGTGGATGGCCCGGTGCGTGTGTTCCGCTTACCTGGGGAACACATGGCACCAGGATGCACTATGGGAAGAAGTCAAGCCGACGGAGGCAGTGTGATACTTTAGGCAATGTTCTGCTGGGAAACCTTGGGTCCTGCCATCCATGTGGATGTTACTTTGACACGTACCACCTACCTAAGCATTGTTGCAGACCAGCATGCACATTCTTTCATGGAAACGGTATTCCCTGGTGGCTGTGGCCTCTTCCAGCAGGATAATGCCCCATGCCACAAAGCAAAAATGGTTCGGGAATGGTTTGAGGAGCACAACAGTGAGTTTGAGGTGTTGACTTGGCCTCCAAATTCCCCAGATCTCAATACATTCAAGCATCTGTGCTGAAGAAACAAGTCTGATCCATGCTGCCCCATCTCGGTGTAAGATACCACAGCACACCATCGATTAGATTGAGATCTGGGGAATTTGGAGGCCAAGTCAACACCTCTAGATTTTTGTTGTTGTGCTCCTAATAATCCTCATCCATTGAATTGGCTCTATCACCCTCACCCGGGTCAGGGCTGTTTTGGCAGCAGAAGGGGGACCAACACAATTTTATGTAGGGGTCATAATGTTATGAGTGATCTGTATATATTTATTGATTTTTTTTAATTATTATTATTATTAATTATTATTTTTTTTACAAATATACTGTTTGTTTATTTTAATTTATCTAATTAATATTAATTTATTTTTCAATTAGACTTTGGTGTGTGGCATATGCCGCAGGGCTTCTTATCGATCACTGAGATAAAGAGTGACAGGGTGCTGTCTACACTAATGGGGTCAGTGCTATTAAAAAAGTCCAGGTTTCCATCTGTAGGCCATGTAAATAATGACCTATTAAATTTGAGGGGATCCAGAGGGTGGTGGGGATTTAATTATTTGCAGATATGCGTGCATTTGCTGAAATAGTAAATGTTTCTGTTTATCCAGGGCAATGGCTTACACTAAATGGAGGGGTATATTAAGAGAACACAAAGCTGAGTTTCAAATTGATCTAGGCTAAAGAGTAAACATGGCCTACATGCAGACTGAGCATTATTACCTCTGCGGTATTGATGGGCCTTTCACTCATCACAAAATTTACCCATAGGCTACAGAGTGTAAGTGTATATTTGTGGTTTGTGCTTGACCAGAATATTGTATGTCAGTTAGTCTGCTGACATTTATTTATTTGATTTGGCTTAATTTTCAAGCAAAAACGTGGTTGTCTATGATGTAATTTACTCAATAGTGACTAGTTAATTGAATCTAAAAGCAATATTACACTTGCAATCACACTACTTTAGCTTTAGTATCCACATGGCTATGATTTATCTGCCGGCTACCATCTCAACAGACAAACCATATAGGCTAATAAATAAATAATAGATCAAGCATCTTCAATAAGATATTGAACACCTCGGACACTATAACTATGACAACACTTTTATAAAATGGTAAATGAGAGAATTTGGAAATCTATTTTAGAAGCTGTGAAGTGAGCACAGCTCAGGTGCTTTATTCTCTGTCGGACGGGCACAAATATAGCAGCACATACACATCCTTGACAGGGCCATCTGTCCAGTCGTGCAGCTGTAAGCTCTGTAGGACTAACCTTGCAGAAGAATCATTGTAATGATAAATGGGTCAACAGGCTACATAACACACTCAAAACACACTTGTAGTGAACAAGGATACTTCCATCTATAGTGTTTATCTCCCTTTCTTTCTTCTCTTTCTTTTACAGATGTGCTTGTCATGGCCAATTTGTTTGAATGTCTAAAGATCAGTTATATGGCAACTTGTCCTTTATGATGTCCTATATGAACACATAAACTCCCCTTTAGACTCATTTATACATTCTTTGGTTATTTCCAGATTTACTTCTGTGTTCTGAAATGTCTTCAAATTCTTCTCATAGACTGGAATATATAACAATTCACTTGTATGACAATTTTGAAAGATGTTGTTAATGTTGCATAACTTCCTCTCTTATTTACAGGTGTAATGTTCAGGAGTATATATGGAACAAGGGCTCCAGGTGTGAGTCTGTTATTTCAGACTTCCAAGTGATGTGTATAGCAGTGGGCGGGGCCGCCATCATATTGATCCTCCTCTTCATGGTTATAGTCTTTTTCTCCAAGAGGCTGCACATGCTTAAGACTGAAAACAGACAACTTCGCAAGCACAGGTAAAACTTACATGTATACTCACACTCCTAAGGACTTCCTATAGTCTTTAAGCCCTATTCGGACGGGACTAGTTTTCCAAATGACGTTTGAGTTACAATTCAGACTCAACGTCTGTGATTTCGTCTACCGATTCAGAGGGAACTAACATCTTTGTGTTTATTACAGAGGTGGGAGTATATGTTTTCTAGATTATTTTTATTTGTTAATATAATTTTCATTTATTATATTTTAAAAAACCTATTTAAGTAAACTTCGAGTTTATACCTGTAGTTTGTTTGTAATGAACTTGCATAAGTGAGCAGAAAAATCTAGATAACTATACTCTTACCTGAGACTAATATTAAATGGGTCATGAACTTTTTTGTTTTATAATATTTTCTGTGGTGCACCTATAATGTTAGAATGATTTTTATATCAAAAAATGTCATAATTTAGAAATAAAAGGCATTTTCCGACCCTGATTTTAGCTCCGTTTTAAGGGCCGTGTCTGCTGTGAGACTTCAGTGTAAACGCCCACTGCTGTGATTGGCTGACATCTTTGCATTTGAAATAGCTAAGTATTACATGTGGAACTCTTTCGAAAACTTTTAGCATGTTTTTTACTATTACAGCTCTTATGGTTAACTAATTGTGAAGTGTTGAGCGCATGAATGCAGCGAAACTAGTCTTGTCCGAATAGGGCTTAGTTTCAGATTTGAAGGTTTAAATATCAATTGATTGAGCTGAATACATGTGTGCGCATAAACACTGAAGTTCAATAAAATGTACAGTATTTAGTGATTTGAAAACAATGATATCACTGTTCTTTCCTAAAAGTAGGCCAATCCGACAGTGCAACACAATTGTGTGTGTGTGTGTGTGTGTGTGTGTGTGTGTGTGTGTGTGTGTGTGTGTGTGTGTGTGTGTGTGTGTGTGTGTGTGTGTGTGTGTGTGTGTGTGTGTGTGTGTGTGTGTGTGTGTGTGTGTGTGTGACTGAGAGGATGACCTATATACTGTGCAGCCAAAGGCATTTAAACAGTCCAAGAGAGGTGTGAGATGGATAGCAGAGGAGTGGAAGAGAAGAGAGGAGATAAAGGGAAGGGAGTATAGTGATGAAGACAAGATGGCAAAAGTGAAAAGTCTGTGTAAGCTTGAGTTCTAATCTGCTGCTTGTAACATCTGTGTGCATGTGTCCTTGCATGCATACAGTTTGTAGCAGAAACAACATGAGCTTTTAATCTAGTGCAATAAATATATCCAAAATGTCCAAGTCACAGCACTTGAATACCATGTTAGTACACTACAAGCAAAACTTTGATTATATGATTGAGTTTATCAATGTACTAAGTTGTACTGAGAATGTACTGAGTGCCTATACACAGAAAATTTGTCACAGCTACCTTTATATGGCCATCAAATGGCGAAAGATGCTAACCAGACAAACCTTTACCCAAAATATCACCTGCTTCTGACTAGAACCAGCAAAATCATGTCATGGGTTTGTGAGATTTTGGAAGAAGGCAATTTGTTTTGAAGCTGTCTTCAGTGCTGCCAATTAGTTTGTTGCAGTTTTACCCACTGCAACAAATAAAAGTCTATTTTATAAAAGCTAAAAATCAAAAAAGAGAAAGCCCATTGATTTGTCCCACCCCAATGTCCAGTTTCAATAGGAAACAGTTAAAGCAGTTAAAAAATTGGGGTTCAGTGTTTTTTTAAATGTATTATTGTTCATAAAAAAATATTTTATGATGCTGTTCAGTTTATTTAAGCAATTCATCTTGATTTAACACAATTATATCAGGTTTCTGGTTCAAATGTAATTGATTCATGTTAAACTGACTTTTCATTTTGAAATAACATGTTTCAATCAAGTAACCCAATCAAACAGGACTTTCACTTCTCATCATGCTTTGCAAAGGGGCTGGATTCGGAGAATAAATGTTTAAATAAAGTGCTATTTGATACATTTTTAACAAGATGATGACTTTTTAAAGCTTAATTTTTTTGTTAGGTTGGTATTTAAAAGTTTTTGTTATGTTAGTGTTTTTGGAGGTTACCGTTGTGTTGAAGTGTAGTGCATGTGCTTAGGGTGAGGACCTGCTGATAATAATAATTAAAGTTGTTTTAGTAATATAGTTTTAGTAATATAAAACAACTACTTTGAGCATGCCATGGATGTAACAAAACCATCTTCTGGCTAGCCAATAAGACCTTGTAAAAGGTTTTGTTAATGTTGCAAAAATAGTATTTCACTAAATAAAAATAATCAATTAATCTGGGTTACTTGTTTTGGTTTATTTTTTATATTTATTTTAGAATAATTAAATTGAATAGTTTTGGACAAAATTAAGAATGTTAACCTGATTTAAGTAAATGGCATTGAATTAACCTTACGTAAAAAAAACTTATGCTTACTGATATACATTTTTTTTATTAAATTCAACATAACCCAATTGCGTGGAACATAAAAAAATTAAGTAAACCCCACGTATAATTTTTTTGAGTGAAGGATGCATTACATTGATCACAAGTGACTGTAAAGAAATTTTATTATGACAATTTAAATGTTACAACAGATTTCTGTTTCAAATGTTCTTTTGAACTTTCTATTCAGCATTTGCATAAAAATATTATCTCTGCTGTTTTCAACAGTGAATGGTTACGTGTTTTACTTTTTTATCTCTCATTCTCTCTGTGTGTTTTTCAGTAAATGCCGGCCAAAGTCGGAGCAGCACATCGATAACTTCTCGCTGTCCACCGTCGCAGAGGGCTCTCAGGCAAATGTAAGGAAATTGTGCGACACCCCGACTAACCTCCCCCATGCCCGTGCTTTGGCTTACTATGATAACATTATGTGTCAGGTAACTTCCTCTCCTGTCTTTCCCTCTGTTTTCCACTGTGCATGTGAAAATGCTCGCTTTGTTTCTGTCTTCTCTCGTATTGTTTTACTCTTTTCTTTGTCTGGGAGATGTTTCTTTTCCACTCTTTTCTTCATCAATAGGATAATGATAAATAGAGATACCACCTTCTTCCTCCATATCTCTTTGTCATTGATTCACATGTGCCCCCTGATGCCATGTGAAGTTCTACAGGCTGCATGAAGCATTGCTGAAACTGGATTATTTATGTATCCAAACATACTGATCATATTAGCCGTTGTGTAGCGTGGTTGTGCAATCATTGCAATGATTGTCAAACGGTTAAACCTAAATTAGAGTTTTAGTCCTAACTGTTTTTATACAGGATACAATGAATATAATGGAGTATCTGCTGATGACAATCTAATTAAGAGGGCATGATAACAAAGTATTAGAAGTGTTTCAGTAGAGTAATCCTCTCTCGCCACCCCACTCCTTAGAAAACCATGAGCAGATACACGTGGGAATATAAACCCAAAGAGGATCCCTGCAGTGAGGTAAGATGACTTCATCTGACCTCTTTGATACCCTGCTGATTCAAATAAAGCTCTTTAATCCTGTAGCTTCATTATTACTCACCTTGAAAAGTAATGGTAGTTAAAAAACGTTTTCTTCTTCCTGAGAAATGATGTAGAAAAGCAAGAATAGATTTAGTGGATAAAAATAGAGACCTCACCGTAGTTGCTATTGTGACTGTAACTTAACATCTTGCTAGCCAGCATAGTGTCACTGTCAGCTGTTAAACTTCTCAAATCATCTAAAGTACTAACAACACAGTGACCTTGTTCAAATTTGTGTTGACTGGACTACTCTACATAGTTTGTGCACCCCTAGAATTATGAGTAATATCTTTACCATATAATTGTTTTGTATTATCTGAAATATTTAATTAAATATTTAATATTAAATTCTGCTCATTTATTACTTGTGGATTACTTTTGTCATCATGTAATGGCCAGTTAATATTAATTAACTTCACTAATAACAACAACAAAAAAGCAAATAATTAAATAACTTAAAGGGAAAGATCACCCCAAAAAAAAAAAAATCCCATAATTTACTCACCCTCAAGGTGTGTAACGGCAGTGAATGGCAGCCCAAAATCTTAACCCCAAAAAGAGTGTAAGACATATGCATATGTGTAAAAGCCCCGTCACAGCAAGAACAATAACTAGCAACCTTCTGTTTTTCATAAGCAATGCTGCAGTTATGTCATCTGCCACTTTAAATGCTCAAGCTCTTTAAAGTAGATTGGATTCTGTCAATGTTATCATTCATTTGGCTGGAAAAAATGGTTTGGTGATTATCTTTCCCCTGTATTGTTATTGTTATTGCTATAGCTGTAGTGTGGACTTCCCCATTCTAATAGAATTAGTATGATTATTAAAATTTTATAGTTATAGTTATTGTCCTTAATGTGAACAGGCTTTAAAGGGATAGTTCACCCAAAAATGACAATGTGATGTTTATCTGCTTACCCACAGTACATCCAACTTGTAGGTGTCTTTGTTTCTTCAGTAGAACACAAATTAAGATTTTTAATTTCAACTGTTGCAGTCTGTCAGTCATAGTGCATGTGAACGGGTAACATTTCTATGAGAGTAAAAAAAAACAACATGCACAAAGAGCCCTGTGGCTCATGAAGACACATTGATATCTTAAGACACAAAACGATCAGTTAGTGTGAGAAATCGAGCCGTATTTATATCATTTTTTACCTCAAATACAACGCTATATTCAACAGCCTGGAATGCGCTTCACTTCCGGCGGAGAAGGTTAATATACATGAGATCACTTCTGCCACTTTACGCCGGAAGTGATGTCTTTACATGTACACGACGCCAGAGCGTGTATATTCAAATGAGTTCAAACAGGTGGCATTATTACAGGTAACGAGTGGAGGACAGAGGAGCCTCTTAAAGTACTTACAGGTCTGTGAGAGCCAGAAATCAATTCATACATTTATCATACAAGCGGTATTTGCATGGCAAAAGTTTAGGCCAACGCATTACAAGCATTAGTGATGGTCAAACACAAATTCAATTCACACATTTAAATTACACTAAACTATTTGTCTTTACCATAAGTGAGTGTCTTTTTAACTTCACTAAACGAATGTTTACTCAAATGCCATCAAAGCAGACACAGATAAAGGACCAGACCGTGAATCAGACTGTACTTTGCTGTTTGGTGATCGTGCAAAATCAAACCACATTTACAGTATCAAATTGATGTGTCAGAGGTGAATATATGCAGGTTATAAAGAATTTGAGGTTTCTTCTCATCATATAAGCGCATGTTATCACTTGAGAAAACCTATGAAAAAAAACAGAGAAAATAAATATTTACAGATGAGATGACTGTACAGTATGCTGTTTGACCAATTTATGTTAAATATGCAGCTACATAATTGTGAGGGTAAAAAGACTAGACATTTATTAGAGTCAAAAAGATAATATAAAAACTGTAATGCCTAAATTCACTTTTTAAAATAATTGATTTTAGTTTTTATTGTGGTATTTTAATGTTTATTTAGCTGGAAATATTTAGTAGTTTATTGAAACTGCTATTTTAATATTGGTGCATCCATAATTAACTACAAAAATAACTGCCACACACCCTGTTTACAAAAAGGCTCATATTCATATTATACATTGCTGACTGTACCATTAAGTTCTTCCTTAGGCTTTTAAGGGGAATGGGAGAGGAGACTCTGATTGGTTTAATGCACGTTACACCCCAAAACACACCCATGACTCATTAAGAGACTAGGTACAACCCTTTTGAACCATTTTTTCATGGATTCAGTGGAAACGTGATTTCAGACACGCCTTAAGTGCACTTGCCCCATGCCCATTAGACCATGCGCTTATAGATAATTAAAATAGGGACCTAAAACTGTTCTTAATTTACACCTTTTCTTTCACTTTTTGACATTTTCATAATCAAAACCTGCAACTACTGTTAATACACAGTGTTTCTGTGACTGTCCAAAGTCATGTGAATATGAGGAAGACAATTGGGTGTTTGTGGCTAGGCATCTAGCTGTAACATTCTAACACTGGATAATTTCACACTGTACACGTTTGACACCGCAATGCAGGATTAACATGGCAAAAGCAGTGCTAACCCTGCTCTGGAGTGAGGTTTCATGACCCTGGGTAAAAAGGGGTGCTAACCCTCTTCTTTATATTAAGTATGAAACGTTTCTCTACCTGGGGTTAAAAGTGGTGTTTAGAATGGCAATAACCAAATGTTATAAGCGCAGCGTCAAAAGCCCTATTTAGACTTCCAGAGTACAAGCTCTGTGCTCCCATCTTTTGGTAACCTTTCAGTGTAGACTGCCATGAATAAATGTTGCACAGACTAGCGTGTAACATTTGATCTTTAAAGGAGGACCAAACAGTGTTCTTACTTCTATATTCACCCTCTCAAAGACCTATTACCCTGAAGTACCTGATGAACCTTGAACTTGTCAGACCTTGTTCTCCAGTACTTTTAGGCCATTTATTTGTTCTGAATTGAAAATAAAACCTAGTCTAGTTTCTGATGATCTTTCTTTTGTTTTTTGTTTTTTATTGCCTTCACAAATGCAATTTTTTTTAACCTCAGTCAACTTTTGTCGGCCCAGTCCCACAGTGATTTTATAGTGGAAGAGACTGTTTTTATGAATAAAAGAGAGTTGACAGCTTCACTGTGCAACAGGGAGGAGAAATAGAGCAAAACTGAGATGAGAGGGATGATTGATGACAGACCGTAGACGAAAGAGCCATGAAAATATCCCTAGGTGACTTTGTTTACTTGTGAGTTGTTTACTTGTATTTCCACCTCCTGGGAGAATTTATTTGACATTTTTCATCTTCTCTCTCTTGAGATTTTGTCTGATTTCAGCAGCGTGAATAAAGTCTTCTTTTCTTTCCTTTGTGGTTTCATAAGGGATATCACAGGTAGCAAGTTATCAAACATGTTAAAAAAAGCTCTGCTTTTAATCGAAGCCTAGCATTAGTGAATCACACTCACAGCAGTAAACGTTGCTTTGAAAACACCATTTTAACAAGTATTTCTTAATGCCTTATGAATAAGCCAGGTTTACTGTTCGTGGCATATGATCCAGTTAATGTAACCACTATGCTTATAGTGTGTTGATAATATCTCTTGGTAAATGGTAAAAAATGCAGATATCCCTAGTCATGGATCAGTTTATCAGGGGCGCCGCTAGCAATTTTGGGCCCAATGAAAGAATATGAGGTTGGGCCCCCTACCGCACCAAGCATACAAGCCAACCTAGCTATCCAAAGTTTAATAATACTGACCTATTAAGCTCCGCTCGCTCAACCCAGAATGCCCTTTGTGACATGCTGGTTCGAAAATATGTGAAATAAGTAGGCCTGCCCCCGACTAAAATTTTTTCTACTGGACTAGTAGTTGTTAATTTAAGCCATTAATCCACTAAGCACACATTTATATTAATTGAATTACTTAAATATATACTGGAGAGAATTCTAAACCATAATGAGTGTTTACGTAATATTAGCCTATTCCGCACTCAAGCGCCCACATAAAGCTTGCCACAAAGAACTGGCAAAAGTAATGATTATGAATGTGTCAGAAATAGCAAGAAGACATTTTGATTGTTTATAGGACAGGAGCCCGTCCTGGACCGACTTGTAAGGTCCAGGAGACATTGCGAACCTGCTCCATCTCTTCCTTCTCAGATAGGGGTGACCTCGTTTAGAGAATCACGCATAGGGATCTATTTATCCGCATTTTTTTTTATTCTCTTTACAACTGTTTTAATTATCCTTGTTTATATTTTTAATTCTTACACATGGTTTTCTTATTTCTTATGTAAAGCACTATGAATTGCCATTGTGTATGAAATGAAAGATGAAGATGAAGTTGACGACTCGCCATTTCCGCAGTAGTGAGTGCGTCTTTAGAGAAAAATGCACGTCATACAGATTACATAATCAGATTAACATCCGGCGATCCAAGAAGTCAGTTTAAGTGATCAGAAAACAATGCAAATCTTCCAATGTATAGCATCCCAGACATATGGAAGCCCTTTCCAGCACACAAGAAAACAAATCATGCTTTTGGTGGATCATAATTTTCACCCAATATCATAAAAAGATAAAATTTAAATTGACGTTCTTATAAATTTGACTTGTAATTAAGTTATTATTTTGAGAGTCAATGAAAGAAAAAAAATAATTTATCTATTGACTCTCAATTTCATCTTTCAAATTTCTTATAATTTAGACGGTCATAACTATGAGATTGTCAATTATGGCAAAGTTGAAATTGAGATGCTAAGTGAGAAATTTGAAATTGACTTGTCGACATTGATATGTTAATCTATTATCTATTAATCTAATATGTTAATTATTTACCATGAAATAAAGTCTATTAAAAATAAAAATTAAGTTGTCATAATTTTCATAATTATGTTTTTATTTTTTTATAATGCTTGGACAATTTAAAGAGTCACAGGCTGCGTCCGAAATTGCGTACTCTCTTGTACTTATTTTGAATAAGTAATTACTTTGTATCCGCAAAAAAGTATGTTCTATATAGAATTAATGTGTGTGGGATGAATTAAATTTGGATGTATTGCCATATTGTCATAATCATGTGACCTACCAGCGTCACCTCACATTCATAAATCCTCCCTTATGGCCATTGAATGCACACTTCAGATCTCGCCTTAAATAGAAAGTCCACTTATTGTTTTTCGCCAATTAGGAAAGTATGCGATTTTGGATCCGAAGTGTACAATGAATAAAAGAATCACAATGATGAAAGTCAAGTCAAGTTACTTTTATTTATATACTCATTTACTCTCCTTCCTGCCAATCTATATCTCATTGTGTGTGAGTGTGTGTGTGTGTGTGTGTGTGTGTGTGTGTGTGTGTGTGTGTGTGTGTGTGTGTGTGTGTGTGTGTGTGTGTGTGTGTGTGTGTGTGTGTGTGTGTGTGTGTGTGTGTGTGTGTGTGTGTGTGTGTGTGTGGGCGTGTTTTTGTGAAATATCAGGACACAAATGTGTATAATGACATGGGTATGACATAGGTATTACAAAAAGAGGGTGGAATATGAGGACGTTCCCCATGTCCTCACTTTTCAAAATGCTTATAAATCACACAGGATGAGGTTTTTTTCACAGAACGTAAACTGCGCAGTCTCCTGTGATGGTTTAGTTTAGGGGCAGGGGCAGTGTAGGGGGATAGAAAATACGGTTTGTACGGTATAAAAACCATTACGCCTATGGAATGTCCCCACATTTCACAAAAACAAACATGTGTGTTCATACAGCTTATTGCCATACATTGCAAAAAGTCATTAGGGGCTGCCAAGCTCCAAAAAGCACCACAAATGTATCATAAAAATAATAAGTCCATATGACTTATTCACTGATAGGTTTGTTGTCATTGTATTGGAAATGGTCACTGGAAAAACATTTGAGATGTTAATGTTGGTGTAAAAGGTGTAAAGGGTGCCGCATTGTTTGTTATTTTCTTTTTCTCTTAGTAATCTTGTGTGTGTTGCTCCACAGGATGACACTTGCAAAGAAGAGCCATGCAAAAGTCCCCCTAAAGAGGACGAGTCTTTGAACAACCAGAACTCGCTCACGCCAAAACTCGAAAACGACAAGGCCGCCACAGAAGACAATGCAGAGGAGGTAAACTCACTGCAGAACAACATGAACGTGTAGTAATATTCTATTGACACAGGCTGGCGCCGTGACTGTAACTAGACACACATTTGACACCAGTCTGCCCCCTGAAATTACTATAATTCTTAGTGGACTAAACATTGACATGGTACTCTTCCTTGCAGTCACCTCAAGGTGGCTCAATGTGAGCTTCGAAACACACAAGCTGTATCCCAATTCAGAGGCTGCATCCTTCGAAGGTCGAAACGAGCGTTGTTAAATGGGACATCTCCCTTTGACGAGCGGCTGTAACGTTTGTATTGGACTTTTTGAAAGTTATATTCAGCTGTCTGAAAACAATACAAGGGTACACAACCTGTCTAAATATGTTCACTTCATTTGTACATAATAAAAAATATTGGTACTATTGGTAAAAGCGCATCTTAGTAAGATGTCAAAACTTGAACATTTCTATTGTTACATATTCAAGTAAGTTTGAACCCTATACTTACAATTAAAGGTGCAATCCGTCATTTGCATGCAGTGAATCTTGGGAAAGGCTTGGCTGCGAAAGATCCACTCGTTCAATCGTTCATGGCCCGGGAAAAGGACGCATTAGTAGGCCGCATTCGAAAGAAACTTTGAATTGAGATAGCCTTTGCCGCACTGCTGTGACACATTAGGAAGGATGCAGCCTCTTAATTAGTACACTGTAACAAACGAAGCAATGAACTAGCATGCTAACTTCTGTTTTTGTGCCGTCATCACACGGTGAAGTTCCTATTGCCGAGTACCCTACCAATACACTGCCGTTGCCACATTCACTTTGTCCTTGCTTGCCGTCACTGCTGATATCACGCTGCATCATGTTATGTCAAGCTTTCTTATGCTATGTCACGCTAAGTCGCGCTATGTTATGAAACACTTCACCCCACAACGCAAAGGTTTAACCGACAGGTTTTCAACCTTTGACCTTCAGTCCTCACCTCTGTGACGCCTTCACCTTATGAACTCCTGTCTGTCCTGCCTTACTCAAGTCAGCATGCATTGGTGTTCTTTCGTGCAAAAGAAAATGTCTGTGGGAAATAACAGCTATTTAAAGTGAAAAAAAAAAAACCTGAGATTTTTGTAGATGTTTGTTGACTTATTCAGTGTATGTCTGAAGAAGTACTGCTAGAAATACTGCTTGGATTGATTTTGATATGCAGTATCATACAGTTTTAAAGCTAATTGTGTCTGGAAACTAATTGATTACTAATTATGTATTGACATTTTTTTTTGTATTTTTTGTTTTGTTTTGTTTTGTCTTTTTGAGATAAAACAAATGAGAAAGTTTGTTTGGAATAAAACATTTTACCAATACAATTAAGTGCAAGTGTATTCGTGAACTCCTCTGCTCCCATTTTGACTCCTTTTTCACTTTCACTGCTCCTCCTCACTCTTTTGCTTAGCTCCTGTGCATGGCTATAGCTTTCATTAGGTACTGCTGCTAACCATACTGGACATTTCACCCTCATAACGATGCTCTATTTTAAGACTATAGGCTGATATTTGTCATTTGCTGCCCAATCTGGTTGTGAGTTGGAAAAGGAAATTAGCAAAATGGCTATAAATCCACAGATCATAAAATTCAAAAAATATAAATGAAAAATTACATTGCTTATGAACAGTGACAAATCAGTCTTTTTATATTTTTCTAAAATTACTTTTATTTAAATTTTGGGCGGTACGATGACTTTGTGAGTAGCACTGTCACCTCACAGAAGGTCTCTGTGTTCTCCCCATGTCAGCGTGGGTTTCCCCCACAGTCCAAAGCTATGCAGACTAGGTGGATTATATATGCCAAATTGTGTGTGTGTGTGTGTGTGTGTGTGTGTGTGTGTGTGTGTGTGTGTGTGTGTGTGTGTCCCAGCACTATCAGGACTCAGGAAGGGCATCCGGCATTAAATCTGTGCCAAATCAAGTGTGTGTGAAGCGGACCCTGCAAAGAGTGGGAATAACACTAAGAAAGATTAATACTTGCATTATTAATGCATTAAATTGACTTCTAAATCATGAAAAACTATTTCAAATAAATGCTGTTCGTTTGAACTTTCTATTCTAGAAAAAAAAAACAGTGTCACACTTTCCACGGAAATATTAAGCAGCACAACTGTTTTGCAACATTAACATCAATAAGGAATGTTTCTTCAGCACCAAATCATTAATAGAACGATGGATTTCTGAAAGATCATGTGTCACTCGAGACTGGAGTGTAAGCTGGTAAATTCAGTTTTGCCAACACAGGAATCAATTACATTTTTCAAATATCTACTGAAATAGTTAAATATTTCACAATATTGCACTGTTACATATAACTGTATTTTATTAATCAAATAAATGCAGCCTTGGTGAATAAATGCAGACACTTTTTCACACAGTGTATGTAGTATATTAGTGTGTGTGTGTGTAGATAGATAGATAGATAGATAGATAGATAGATAGATAGATAGATAGATAGATAGATAGATAGATAGATAGATAGATAGATAGATAGATAGATAGATAGATAGATAGATAGATAGATAGATAGATAGATAGATAGATAGATAGATAGATAGATAGATAGATAGATAGATAGATAGACGGTATGCCGCTTACAGATGAATGACTAATGTAAGCATTTTACAAATCCTGCTTTGACCTAGTTGAGATTTGAGAAACAGTCATCAGTGAAATGACAGGAACACAACTAAAGTTTTGAGTTATACTGCTGTGTTATCTCTGTAAAAATGATTTGTAACCACTGACTTGTCACATCCTCACCCTTTGGAAGATGTATACAAAGAGAATTTGCTTCCACTTGCAACATATCGACAACACAAACCAACTAAAGTGTTTGAGGGTGGATCAAAGTAGATGTTGTTCTCTGGCAGCCAATGAAGACCACATTGTGCAAATTTGATACAAACCTTTGTTTCGGAAGTGAGGCTGGAATTGCTGATGACTCGTTTCGGCAGTTCAGAATCGATTATTTCTTTTAGGAGACATTAATTTGTTGTGTGCTTTGATCTTTAAAGAGCCCTTATTATTAATTTTGTTCTAAATTACCTTTCATGTAGTGTTTAACATGCTTGTAAAAGAATGAAAACATTCTGCAAAGTTTTAAATCTAAAAGTGCAGCATATATATAAAGTTGCTGTCTCTCAAATGTAAGAGTCGACTGAGAATGGGGGTTAATATATTTGATTAAAGATTTTAAGGGTAAATTAATTTTTAAAAATTAATGAAGTGCACAGATAAATCATAGTGAACGCTTCGGTTACTAACGTAACCTCGGTTCCCTGAGAAGAGGAACGAGTATTGCGTTTGCTAACGCTATGGGGAATTCCTTTCCTCGAGATATTGAAGCAAAATTTGTATCCTAAAAATGGAAGCTGCTGCGTGCTGATTGACTGTGCCGCTGCAACTGCAGCAACCTATGGCGAGACCGCTGGGCAGGATGGACCAATCAGGTCCTTCTAAATTCCCGCCACAAGGGGCAACAGAATTTGCATAGCCAATGACAGTCTCGCCAGGTTAGTCAGGTTAATCGACTGAAGCGACTCCTGAGCAAGCGAAGCACGGCAAGCAAACGCAATACTCGTTCCCTCTTCTCAGGTAACCGAGGTTATGTTAGTAACCGAAGCGTTCCCTTTTGAGAGTACTCTCGTATTGCATTTGCTAACGCTATGGGGAACCAATGCAAAACGCCGCGCTTGCTAAATGGCTCTGAAGCCTGGAGACACCATACCCAAGCCGACCTAAGTGGGCCCGTAACATGATATCATGAAGTCCCAATATGAGCCAGACCTGAGTCGGGCCATTTTAATGAGAATAACACATAAGATATGTGTAGTATATATAGCATCCACTATCCATCGTGACAAGGTCTGCTTTGTAACCGCGCACCCGCGGGTGCGGCCGCTAGAGCACACAAAAAGCTGTTCAGTGTTCCAGAAAGCAGCGGAACGCTCTATGTATATTCTCAGCGCTCTGACAGGACAGAGCAAATTAGCGTCCTCTTCATCTAACGATGATGAGAGTGCTGAAAGTGAAATGACCTGTGCTCTGAACGGAGTTGAAAGCACTTTAGGTACATATCCATGCCTTGCTTTGAGGATGATTTTAGAATCGTTTAGAATCTCTCAGAGAGCGCGTGCAGATCACCCACCCGCTTAACTGATGCGATCGCTAGCAGAAAAGCGGTCTTAATGACAGGAGCTTTAGGCTCACCGAATGCAGAGGCTCGAATGTAGAGCCTTTCATGGCATCCAGGACCGTAGACAGGTCCCACATAGGGACTGAAGGGGGGCGAGGTGGGTGAAGCCTTCTAGCCCCTTTAAGGAAGTGAACGATAAGATCGTTCTTTCCCAGTGACAGTCCGTTCACTTGAATGTGGTACCCTGCTATAGCGGCCACATAAACTTTGAGCGTGGAGGGGGAACGGCCCGCGTCCAGCAGCTCTTGTAAAAAAGTGAGCGCTTCTGACACTTCACAATTATGTGGGGTCAGGCTTCGTGCTTTACACCAATATGAAAAGACTGACCATTTGCCTGAATAGAGCCTGGTCGCGGCGGCTCTAGCTTCAAAAATAGTGTTTAATACATTTTCATAGAGGTTCTCATGTACCCGTTGATGGGCCAGACATGGAGCGCCCATAGATCGGGACGGGGATGCCAGATCTGCCGTTTCGCCTGCATGAGGAGATCTCTCCTCAGCGGAATCGGCCACGGAGCTGTATCTGACATCTGACTTAGCAGTGAGAACCATGGTTGATTTCTCCAAAGCGGGCTAATAAAACCACAGCGCACTTGCTCTCCCTGATCCTCTCTATGACCTGAGGTAACATTGAGACTGGGGGAAAAGCATAAAGAGGAAGGTTGGGCCATTCGTGGGCCAACGCATCCTTGCGCTTGGAGAAATATGTTAGGCATTGAGCATTGTCTTGTGAGGTGAAAAGATCCACTTTTGCCTCTCCAAACCTGCCCCAAATTGTCTGAATCGTATGTGGGTGGAGAGACCACTCTGCTGGGGACACTTTGCCCCTGGACAGCATGTCCGGACCCAAATTCAGAATGCCTGGCACATGAGTCACTCTCAGCGAACTCAGGTTGCGCTCTGCCCATATTAGGACTCTTTCCGCCATTGTGTGCAGATCAATAGATCTTAGACCGCCCTGGCGATTTATATAGGCTACCACTGACCTGCTGTCCGTTCGGACCAGGACATGTTGGTGCTTTATGTACAGAAGGAAAGCTCTTAGCAATAGCGTGACCGCTTTCATCTCTAAACAGTTTATGTGAAGGCTCTTCTCCGAGTCTGACCAGAGACTGGAGACTGGCTTGCCCTCGTGAAGGGCTCCCCAACCTAGGTTGGATGCATCTGTAGAGATAACTTTTCACTTCATAACATTGTCCAAGCTCACGCTCGTCTGATACCAGACGGGATTTTTCCAAGGAGCCAGAGCCAACACACAGCTGTGGTCTACCCTGATTTGTAATCGGCCCGAGAGCCATGCGTGAGCTGGAACGTGGCGATTCAGCCAGCATGTGTAACAGACCTAGTCGCCGAGGCCATGAGACCGAACATCCTCTGAAAGTGTTTGAGAGGAGTGAGTGCACCGGACCTGAGGGAAACCGCTCGGTTCTGAACAGAGAGCGTGCGCTGTGACGTCAGTCGCGCGTTCATCTGCAGTGAGTCCAATACTGTTCCCAGAAACTAAACGTTCTGTGTGGGAGACAATGAGCTCTTTGCCACGTTGATTCTGAGGCCCAAGCATTTTAAATGGTTGAGAAGCCAAGATCTGTGGTTCAATAACTGTATCTCTGACTGAGCTATTATGAGCCAGTCGTCGAGATAGTTGAGAATTCTCATACCCCGAAGCCTCAGCGGGGTTAGCGCCGCTTCCATGCACTTCGTAAACGTGCGGGGAGCCAGAGATAGACCAAAGGGTAGCACCCTGTATTGGTATACGTCCCCTTCGAAGGCGAATCTCAAGCATGGCCTGTGATGAGGGGCTATCTGTATGTGGAAATAGGCATCCTCTAGATCCACAGTGAAAAACCAATAACCTGGGCGAATGTGCACAAGGATTTGTTTTATTCTCAACATTCTGAGCGGGCGCTTCATAAGGGCTTTGTTCAGATGTCTGAGATCTAGGATGGGTCTGAGACCACCATCCTTTTTTGGTACAAGGAAGTAACGACTGCAAAAGCCAGACTCGCTCTGTGAGGGGTGTACAGCTTCCACCGCCCCTTTTATGAACAGTTTTGATATCTCGGTTCGAAGCACGTGACTTGTGTCGCTTCTCACCGTTGTCTCTTCCACGGCGCGAAAGTCTGCAAGCAAACTGTAGCAAGTAACCTTGTTTTATTATGTTCAACACCCATTTTGAAATGCCGGGAATGGCCTGCCAGGGCCTGCCTTGAATTAATTTGTGGGTGGAGTCGCTGAGTAACAGGGACTAGGTGGCCCGATAATGTTGCGTTAGAGTGGCGCTTATGAGGGAATTGTTTCCCGCCGCCTGAGTACAGGGGGCCGGGGGACATAGAATATTGGTGCTTGTGTACAGGCGAGTGCGTTTGAGCACGGGCTCGTTGACTGTGAGGATAGTGTTTCCAGCCACCTGAGTGCAGGGAGCTGGGGAACATGGGGGAGTGATTGAGTGTAGGGGTACATGCTTTAATGCTGGCACACTGCCTACAGAGAAAAAACTATTTTCGTGACCCATATGGGTCGCCGTGAAAACGGCGTCTGTGTACAGGCGAGCGTGTTTGCTTGCGGGCTCGTTGGGTGTGTATGTGATGTTCCCAGCCACTTGATTGAAGGGAGCTAGGGAAAGTTTTGGAAGAGAGCGAGGTGGTAAACCGGCCGAAGCGGGTATTATCCACCTTCTCTTTATGCTTCTGGCTAGGACATCTTCGGCGGCTCAGGTTTCGACACATTGCTGGGTCGGAAAACTCGACACTCCGAGACAGTATCCGACCACCTGCTTTCGGATGCAGCAACAGAAAGACTGTCATCATACGCCTCCTCCGGTCTGCCGAAGGAAACATTAGCAGCCGCCAAACGAGGGGAGCTGTGCTGTTCCTCGACGAACATGACAGGCAATGGCGAGGCACGAGGGGAAATGACCGGCGTGTGCTCGCCAGAGCGCTCTGGGGGCCTCTGGTCGCGATGTTTCTTTTTCCGTGGCTCGAGAGGCTGAGAGCAAGGGACTGGATTCAGGTCAAAACTGGCGAGCGAGCCCGAAGGGTCTGCAGCGCCAGTTCGTCGCACTCCAGGCAGCCGACCCTGGTTGAGTGCAGCCTGCGTGTGGTCTCGTCCGAGACATGAGGCACAGATGATGTGTCGATCCTCGTCTGCACGAGGCGCAGGAACGAGACATGGAAGGAATGGTAATGTAAAGGATATGTGCCGGATGGCGCAGCTGGAAGGCTGGCTGAAGTCCGACGTCCTCAGGCTGCAGAGTTCCGCTGGGTGCGTATCGACGGCAGGCTTAGATCCAGAGCTCAGCAAGGTGAGTTGCTGAAGAAGAATTAATCTGACTAACCTGGCGAGACAAGGTGTTATCTACCCTTGGCTATGCAAATTATGTTGCCCCTTGTGGCAGGAATTTATAAGGACCTGATTGTTCCGTCCCGCCCAGCGGTCTCGCCATAGGTTGCTGCAGTTGCAGCGGCACAGCCAATCACCACGCAGCAGCTTCCTGCTGAGAACTGTGCAGCTGCACTGCATGTTATATGGTATTTTTAGGATACAAATTTTGCTTCAATATCTCGAGGAAAGGAATTCCCCATAGCGTTAGCAAACGCAATACGAGAGTATTCTTTAAACTAATTGTTTTTCAAACAAGTTGTAAGCGGTTTCGTTGTAATGTCACAACAAAACATTAGCATATTGCCCGTCCACTTATTGTGCGCGCACGCCACGCAGCGACCAGGGAAACCTTAAACACTGCAGGGGATACTGGATCATGTCGAGAAGACGCTGTGCTCTACAATGTGTTTATTGTGTCATATAGTGTAGGTATCTGGCTAACCAGCTAACTCACGTTATTAACCGGTTAACTCACTGTCTATTAATTCAGATTGTCTGTCTTTCTTACTATTTTAAGTAAAGATAAAGGATGGAGAAAGATTTGTTTTGCATACGTTAATGTTTACATCAGCTGGGCTAGTATGCACTGTTATTGATACAGTTCCCACATGTGCACCACAATACATTAGACACACACACACAGGTTTGTTGATGGACACACGTGCTAATGCTGATGGTGAGGAATTACAGTTGAAACATCTCATAATGTACTTCAAACTGAGTAGCGTCATTGAGAAACATCCTGCTCAAGGTTCGGGTTGAAAAATGAGTTCTTCCAGTGTTTCATCATTGATTCGGACTTGCGCTGGGATTTATGTAAAATTAATTTCATCATCACTGTCTTCAGTGTGTCCAATCCTGAGCTTTAGGTACAGGAAGTTTTGGTAATGGTCGCTGTATGCGGTAGACCAATGTACGTAGAAAGGAGGGATTTAGAGAGAATGATTCATCTGTCGAATTGTTTGAGACCTCCAAAACAAAATGAGGAAACGTTAAAATAGCATAATGGGGCACTTTAAAACTTTGCACACCTTTTACATTCACAAACCACTATATTACAGACTGTATGAAAGCTTATATTCAAAAAAAGCATAATAGGGGTACTTTAAGATAATTCCAAAGTTTCCTGTTAAGTGAATGTGACAAACAAAACTTCCTTCTCCCGAGAGTTTATCCGAAAAGCAGAAACTGAGCTCTTGAATCTAATCTATTGAAGAACTGAATTACTGATAAAACAGTTACACATTTGATTTCATTTGGTGACTAATGCCAGATGTCTGCATAGCAATTATAAGCAGACTGGATAGAAACAAGGCAATCAGTCTAGTAAATTTGGAAGTTGAAAATGAGTCACAAAATGAGGTATTACAAAAGATTAACCATCCCCTCTACTTAATACAAAGTGCAAGTGAAGTACAATCCTTTGTTTACTTCAACTTGCATACGCTTGATCATCTGAGATCAGTTCCTGCGAGTCATTTCCCCCTCATATATCTTGTTCCAGGTTGGTTTCAACACTGAAATCACTCAAATTATTCTAATGTTCTTAAAACATTGACTTAATAGTTTCCTTTTTTGTTCAGATGTCTGAGGACTTTAAATAATTTTAGTTGCTCATGAGCAGTGTTAAGCATGAGTTAGTATAGCGATGCTATTTTGATTTATTCTTTAGGCTATAATCTGTCTAAAGGTGATGATGTTGCAGTGTTGCTGAGCGATTTTGCTTAGGCACTTTCCCATTGAGAATGGGCAACAAATTTCTATATGGATAGATCAGTTGCCTGTGTCTCACCTAGGCTCATAAAGTTGCCCCGTGTATCATCACCTTAAGAGCTGGCACCATGTCGAGTGATACAAATGCATACCAGTGCTGGAAATTAGAAAAGTAATCCAATGTAATCAGTTACTTTAATAAAGTAATTTAAATACTTCCACTACTTATTACATATTTTAAATAATATGTAGCCTATTGCATTTCCAGTGTAACCTTCCAAACACTGTTCATGAGGGAGTAGTTATCAACAATTTGTGATTTTCATTTTTGTTAAATTCTTTATACTTTCTTGCTTTTTCTTTGTTTTTGTTTAACCATGTGATTGTGTCTATCTGTGTTGTATGTGCTTTTTGATTCCTATGTTTGTGTTGTTATGCTTGTGTGTACTTTGTGTGTGCCTTTTGTGTGTGTGTTCATGTCCAGGGTGGTGTGACCATCGACTTAGAGTTGCTCCTCCCCAAAGAGGTGAAAATGCTTCCCGATTCAAGCCCCCCGCTTCACTACAACGTCTTCCTCTACAAGCTCCCTAAATCCCCTAAAAAGTCCCCTGTACTGCGCAGGCCTCCAGGCAGATCCGTACAGGGGAGGCCCCTGTCCCAGCTCTGCTCTAGGCGCAGCTCCGAACCCGGCTACAGCCCCATTAGCACACGTTCCTTACCTGGAGTGCTCTCTGGGTCATCCAGCCCTCGCCTGGGCACGGCCTACACACCTTAATATGAGTGGAAGCCTTCAGCATTGTCTTATGTACGACGACTTGAACAAAAGAAATGACAAATTATACTTCACATACAGTATGCAATTTGACCATTACAAATGATGAGACATTGATTGTTAACAAGCGAGTGTTTTGAATGAACAAGACGTGGATTTGGACATGAATCAATATCTGAATATGAAACGAAACATTATAAAAGGTAAGACAAAGTAGCTGTGTTGTACAACGTAAATATAAAGGGAAAATAAGAAGTTGAAAAACTGTTAATTTTGTATTACAGATACAAAAGTGGATTTCAGATGTGTTATGGTGCCATGTTAATGTTTTATGTTGTTTTTTGTCAAACAGCACATTTATATTCACACACATGCATTCACAAAAATGATGGAAAATGTAAACATTCAGGGCGTACAAACTGTTTATTATTAACAAGGTGCTTTTTGTGTTTTTAATGTTAGATTAATACTTTCACTGAGAATAAAGAATTTTAGAATTGTTTAATTTGACATTGTTTATTATTGGTTTCTTTGGGCAAAAATGGGATATTCATTTTCATCATCTATGGAAATAGTTGAAAAATGTAAGTTGAGGTTTATATATTTTTTTAAATATAATAATAATAATAATTAGTTACATTTATATAGCGCTTTTCTAGACACTCAAAGCGCTTTACATATAGAAGGTGGGAATCTCCTCAACCACCACTGATGTGCGGCATCCACCTGGATGATGCAACGGCAGCCATATTGTGCCAGAACACCCACCAGACACCAGCTGATTGGTGGAGAGGAGACAGAGTGATGAAGCCAATCGGTAAATGGGATGATTAGGAGGCCATGATGATGGACAGAGGCCAATGGGCAAATTTGGCCAGGATGCCGGGGTTACACCCCTACTCTTTTCCTGATATGGTCACATTTGTTACACTGCAGTACCATATAACTGCAAAACTAAAATTTGGACTGATTATTGTTTACCCTAAAATCAAAAAAACAACACAAAACTACAGTGAATCAAATTTTGTTGAAAAGTTACCTGAGTTGTCTTCTGCATGTGATGTATATGAGACAACAGTCTGATGTATGCTGATAATCTAAACTGCATGTTCTCTAACCTAGTCCTCCACAAAACACTTCAATGCTAAGTGTGCTATTCTGCTCAAGCCCAAACCATCTTATAAAGAAAAAACTGGGTCAGTTCCTCTCCCAGTGCTCACTCCATCAAAGCAAGTCAAAAGCAAGGGACGGCGTGCACAGACTGCTGAAATAAAACACTGGGTACTTAAAAGAGTAAAAGGCTCACTAAGACAAAAACATTGACTAGCTACATAAACTGGATGCATGTTTTGTATTTGCCATTTGTTACGTTTTTGTCACGAGATGCATCAATACTGTTCAATACTATATTCTAGTCACTACCCATTAAGCATAGAGTTAATTTTGTTACCTCTTATCCAAGGCCTTTCTCTGACCTGTTAATGAATACAGTTTAAAGAAAAATGAAAATGTTATAGACTTGGATTAGTCTAAAGACCTGACTCAATTTGAGCATCCCTGTTTTACTCTTTACAGACATTAACTGCAGGATGTGCGTGCTGTAATTCTGTGGTTCTTTGTGCCTGAAGCAAATGAAGCATATTGATTTAATCTAAACAGCTCCAGTAACCCATGAAGAGGGAACCGACAAGCTCATTATAGGCAATCTTACAACACAACCAGACAGTGCCATCATATGGCCATGTTAGGGCAGTGGCGCGTTCAACAATACCCTTCAACAATGGTGCATTAGCACATAACAGTATGTTTATTGTATTATATAGCACAATATGTAGGTTTTATTTAATTAGGGATAAATACTGCAAAACTTCTAAGTGGGGTGGGGTGGGAGGACACATGGCTTCAGACTAGTGAAATTTCACTTTTCACTAAGGACCCTAAAACAACACTGGTAGGAGATAGAGAACCATTCTAAAGCATTGGCTTGGATGCCACTGCAATGGGGAAAGACCTGAAGATTATTCACAGATGCTTCCCATTCAGTTTGACCAAGCTTGAAGTGGTCTACAAGGAAGAGAACAGGTGAGTAGACCTGATCATTTTCTATAAAGGTAGCCACCTGAACACATTTTTAAGTAAACTAGTTTAATATTGAATTTTATACAGAAGCAACATATCCACATAAAACAGTGGTGTAAATCAGTCAAAAAGCATTTACCTAATTTTGTTAAGGTCTAATACAGAGCTAAAAGAAAGCAGTGTTTAAAATGTATCAAAATCATATGCAAGTACTAGAACAGTTTGGCCATTAAAATGTTTTGGAAACTATGGAAGATACATCCATAAAGAAATAGAAACACCCACAATCACCTCTTCCTCATCAGAGTGCAGACTAAAGTGCTATTTAGAAATAAAAATACAAAGAGTGATACTTGACAGTTGCATAGAATTACAGTGCAAAAGCGGTTTACTTTTTCTTGTAGTACATGTGGTAATTTATAGTTTGTAATTACTTAAGTACAGTGCAATTCGGTGTTATACTGTACATGTAAAAAAGGCAAGTGTTAGTGTGTTCAGACATTAGATCTTGTGTTGCAACTACAAAGAATCCAAATCATCAAAAATAAAAATAAAAATTCGGCAGCCCCTGTTGACGCCCCTGTTGACACCCCCGTCATTTTTGATTGTGCTCTGTGTGGTATCCTGACTACCATTGACAGCTCATGCACAGTTGTTGGTGGGACACAGCACAAGAGACCGCTGTGATAATTGAGTTGAGAATTGATCTACTTCACAATCAGTTTAGGACCCAATGCTGAGATTATCCACCTTGTTCTGGAGAAAGTCGGTCGGAGCAGCACTTGGTGTGAAAGAGGATGGCACACCTGGTCTAGGAGTGGAGATCTGGTTCTGGGATGATACCTGAACAGGTGATGGTGTAGGAATGAGGGTGCTGGCAAGTGATGGTGGAACTGGATTGTCCATCACTGGGGCAGCTGCTAGTCTCGATGATGGGTGAGCCACATTTTGAGGGCCAAGTATTTGGCTTTGACCAGGAATGTACATGGGTTGCCCCCCTGGGCCACTAAACATGTTAAATTGGGGTGGAACATTCTGTTGGCCCATAGGTTGTTGGCCCATGTGTGTTGGTGCAAATGAATATATATTACTTTGTGGAGGTACAGCTCCTGGTGGCATTTGGGGCTGACTAAGTGGACGATTTGGGATTTGGGAATTTTGGCTAAAGGGTGCCTGTGGAAAGATTTGAGAGCCTGGATGTACTTGTTGGGGTGCAGGGTTTTGCTGAGGTTGAAAAGATGTCGCGGCATACCCCATATAAGGCTGAGGCCTGTTTTGTGGAAGTTGTCCAGGATGTAACTGATTGGAAAGACTGCACTGAGGCTGAGTTTGAGCTTGCCCTGGAATGGGAGCTCCCTGAGGATGGGACACTGTCAGTTGGCCTGGTGGGCCATGCTGGGGTTGGATATGTGGAACTAATGCGGGTCGGTAACCTGAGGGGAGGCCAGACTGTTGTTGTGTTTGGCCTGGCATAGGAGGTTGAACCTGTCCAGGTGGGAAGGGGGGAAGGATTTGCCCAGGAAATGCACTTCTTGGTGTGGTTGAGGGGATGCTTTGTCTAGGCTGGGTGGTAAAGCTTTGGCATTGTGTTCCCTGTATGATCTGTTGAACAGAGGAAGACTGAGTCATGACAGTTGGCATCTGCTGCCCAAAAGAGTTTGGAAAGGATACTTGTGGTTGTCCGGGTAAACCAGGCCTAGTGGAATTTTGAGGAATCTGTCCCATTTGTGGAGGCACAGAATAACCCTGTGTAACAGCAATGGGCCCACCGTGAGCCTGCTGCCAGATAACTGGATTGTACCCCTGAGAAGGCACCTGTGGGGTGTTTGATTGATTAACCTGAGGATGGACATGTGGCATGCCTCCAGCTGATCTTGGTTGGAATTGCTGTGGTGGCAGCCCAGGGATTTGCATGGGAGCAAAGGGCTGGCCATAAGGTGCCTGATTTTGTGGGAGATTGTGGGACAGCTGTTGCTTTGGATTTGTAGTTGGAAATTGGGGGTTTGGAAACCCCCCCTGTGGCCAGCTAACAGGGGTTCCACCATGGGGAACAGGATGGGGAAGTACTAGACCTCTGTGCAAATTCAGATTTGGAGGGAGGCTTTGTAGTTCTTGTGGGAGATCTTCAAAAGAGGCAACAGGAGGACCTACAGATTCAAGACTGGAAGGGCCAGTTCTAGAACCAACAACTTTCTGGCCAACCACAGGCTTCCGAGTGGCAGGTATAGGAGGTGGCCCTTTTCCAATCTCCCTGCAGAAAGTAGTATGTCAGACAATCATGGAATGAGATACATTGTTGAAAAACAGCCATTTGAAAATTAATACCTTTACACTGATGATAAGAAGGTTGCAGATTCAATCCAAACATAAGCAACCCATAATTGGAAAATGTACTGAAATCTGAATCTTATCAACTGTAAGTAAAGGTACTTGATCCTGTACCTCCAGGTGTCTGTCTCTTCAAACAGTGTACTGAAATAAAAAAATAAAAAAATCTACCCACAATATGATACCCTTCCACTTTAGACAACTTACTTTTCCAGCAAAGCCACTCGCTCATCCTCTCTGGTTTTGCAACATGACTTTGTTTTGTCCAACAGGCCAGAGGTCTTCTTGTCCAGATCCTGGTAAAAGTCTCTGCCCTCCTTCGCCTTCTTGATCAAGTCCTCATATGCCTCAAATGAGGCAATCAGGGCTTGCACAGTGCCGTTCCATCTTCAGGACAAAATGAGAAGATTACACACAATGTCACTGAAACAGATACTAACAATAGAAACACTTGAGTCTTTTGACTATGAAAATACACAGACAAAAACGTACTGTTGCTCTGTAAGCGTGAGCGTCTTGCGGACAGGGGCGTACTGCACATTTGCTTCTGTCAGGGCTTTCAGGATGTTATCCTGAGCAGCCAAGTTCTGTTCTATATATCCCTTTAGCTGATCATACTTCTTCAGCTGCTCCGCAAACAATGTCTGAAAGAGAATTTAGAGGGAAAGAGAGAGACTAACATTTTTGACTGGTCATTTGTTCAATATGAATTGACAGCAGCACAAAGCAAGAAAAGGCAGTACAGTTTCAGTAGGTCATTAACCTTGATCTCAGCACGATCTGTGGTTACAAGGACTCCAGTGATGTCATCTTTATGAATAAGGTCACGGAGCTGACTCTCCAATGAGATCCTTTGCTTTCGCATTTCATCCACTTTGCCAAGAATAGTCTTCATTTTTTGCAAGGATGATGTTTCATCTTAGATGAAAATATATAATTACATTTTTACAACTCACAACAGATAACTTTTAACTTTTTTTCACAACAAAACACTTTTACCTTCACTGAGTTGTGGCTGGGGCAGGCTCTTTCTGAGTTCCTCAACAGATCCCTGTAACAGCCGTAGTTTTGGTATGTGCTGGTTCATGGCTCTGTGGAGCTCGGTGTTGGTGTTGCTGGCTGCCTGATGAGCAGCTTCATATTTCTTCAACTCTTTCTGAATCTCCTGCAAGACAGCAGACCTGGCCGGCAATCCCTTCTGCCCCACAACCTCCATTAAACTCTTCTCTCCAGCCTCATCTTCCTCAAGGGCACTACGGACCTCGCTCAGAGTTGAACCCACATCAGTGTAAACACTGGATAGTGCTGCAACACACACATGATTGGATATCATCAAATCCATCCATCAAATAATAATAATAATCCATCAAAATCAAATCAAACAATAATAGTAAATAATGAATTAAATGATAATAGTGTTGGTGCTTAGTAGCATAGACGTTTCACAGATCATAGAATCCTTGTTTTAATGTTGAAATAACTAAACATCACAAATTTCATCACGTTTTTTTTGTCGTCATTTTAGGTTTGTGTGTCTGTGTATACTCTCACCTTGCATGGCCTGGACAAGGTTCTTGACAGTGTCAGGTCGTACACTGAGAAATGCACATTTTTCCAATACAGCGTCAGGCAGAGATTTAAACATGTCAATTTTATACACCGAATCATTGCTCAGAGACTCCATAAATTTTCTGCATGAATCAAGAAGAGGAGAAAAAAATTCAGCTACTTTACTAGCCTATAGATACACAGAATAGTTCCCTCCAAAAATGGAAATTCTGTCATTATTTGCTCATTGTTCCTGGAAACCGGCATGACTTTTTTGAGAGTGAGTAAAGTATGACAGAATATTATTTATTTTTTTAGGTCAATATTTGTTTTTATGAGTAACTTACTCAAGGATTTGGTTTTTGTCCTCTATTTTAGCAACAATGTCCCTAAGTAACTTGGCCTTCTCCTCACTGAGAGAGTGAAAAGAAGAGACATAATAGTTAAAAACAGAGACTTTGAACATTTCAAGTAACACATCACTGAAGCATGTTACCAATGTACCAGCTGACCTGTAAAGGGATGAGGCCTCATGAGTTGCCATGGGAACAAGTTTAGAAAAGAGGTCAGGACCAGTGACACTTTGATCAGTTAGGCTCACAGGTAGGGGTTTCACCAACGATGCACCTGTGTAGCGAATGTCACAAATGCCAACTAAATAATGATAACTAAATTCTTTATGATAATTTTAAAAGAGATATGAAAGCCATTTGTATACCTTTTACTGCCACCAATGCGTCCAGACCAGGCACAGACTCATGGTAAATGAAGTCATTGTCTTTCTTAGCTGAGTTATATCTGAAACAGATTACATTACATTAATAAAATATTTTAAAACCCCTTTTGGCGAGATTAAACACCACAGCATACGCATAATAATACATTTAATATCTTACTTTCCACCAACCACATCCATCGTGAATTTCAAAGCTTCCTGTACAAGTTCTGGTTGACCCTGAAAAGGTCGATGAGTACACATGTAAATGTGCTTAATGAACAGGTGTGCTGTGTGTGGGTGTTTGAGAATATTTACCTTGCTGTGCCTAATTGCCTCATTAAGTTTGTCGATAGAGGACTGAAAGTATGCGACCTGTGGAGAAACAGCAGGCGACCTCACACTGTCATCTGAGGATATTATGCCCATATTGTGCATTGATACAACTCAGGTACACCAAGTATTGTCAAATATCAGACAGCAAAACAAATATTTATATTAATAATAATATATAATAATAAAATAATAGCACATTCAATTTGAAATGTCATGTCAAAAATGATGCATAATTAAAAAACACCAGCACATGCTTACTGCTTCTCCATATTTCTGCTGTTCCTCTGACTGCTTCCCCATGTGTAACTAATGAAAATAAAATGAGGCATGGTGTATAAAAATAACCAACAAGTCTATGAAAATGCATTAAGGGTTAGTAAAATGCATTAATGACTCACCCTCATGTCGTTCCAAACCGGTAAGACTTTCGTTCATCTTCGGAATTTTTTTTTTGATTAAACCTGAGAGCTTTTTTTTGTCCCTCCATTGACATTTTAGGCAACTGAAACTTTGACTCTTTAAAAAGTTCATACGTGCTGCGTAACAAGCGAGAATGAACCTCATTGGTTCTTGCTGAAGTTCATACGTGCTGCGTAACAAACGAGAAGAACCTCATTGGTTCTTGCTGAAGCTCATACGTGCGCGAATAACACGAGAATGAACCTCATTGGTTCTTGCTGAAGTTCATACGTGCTGCGTAACAAACGAGAATGAACCTCATTGGTTCTTGCGGAAGTTCATACGTGCTGCGTAACACACGAGAATGAACCTCATTGGTTCTTGCGGAAGTTCATACGTTCATACGTGCGAATAAAACGAGAATGAACCTCATTGGTTCTTGCGAAGTTCATACGTGCGCGTGAATAAACGAGAATGAACCTCATTGGTTCTTGCGGAAGTTCATACGTGCTGCGTAACAAACGAGAATGAACCTCATTGGTTCTTGCGAAGTTCATACGCGCGCGTGAATAAACGAGAATGAACCTCATTGGTTCTTGCGAAGTTCATACGCGTGCTGCGTAACAAGCGAGAATGAACCTCATTGGTTCTTGCTGAAGTTCATACGTGCTGCGTAACAAACGAGAATGAACCTCATTGGTTCTTGCGGAAGTTCATACGCTGCGTGAATACACGAGAATGAACCTCATTGGTTCTTACTGAAGCTAAAATGTGCTGCGTAACACACGAGAATGAACCTCATTGGTTATTGCTGAAGCTCATACGCAATGCGAACACACGAGAATGAACCTCATTGGTTATTGCTGAAGTTCATACGCAAGGCGTGAATACACGAGAATGAACCTCATTGGTTCTTGCTGAAGCTCATACGCAAGGCGAACACACGAGAATGAACCTCATTGGTTCTTGCTGAAGCTCATACGTGCTGAATACACACGAGAATGAACCTCATTGGTTCTTGCTGAAGCTCATACGCAAGGCGTAACACACGAGAATGAACCTCATTGGTTATTGCTGAAGCTCATATGTGCTGCGTAACACACGAGAATGAACCTCATTGGTTATTGCTGAAGTTCATACGTGCTGCGTAATACACGAGAATGAACCTCATTGGTTCTTGCTGAAGCTCATACGCATGAATACACGAGAATGAACCTCATTGGTTCTTGCGGAAGTTCATACGTGCTGCTTAACACATGAGAATGAACCTCATTGGTTATTGCTGAAGCTCATACGTGCTGCGTAACAAACAAGAATGAACCTCATTGGTTCTTGCGAAGTTCATACGCGCTGCGTAATAAACGAATGAACCTCAATGGTTCTTCCGGAAGTTCATACGCTGCGAATAAACGAGAATGAACCTCATTGGTTCTTCCGAAGTATGAACACACGAGAATGAACCTCAATGGTTATTGCTGAAGTTCATACGTGCTGCGTAACACACGAGAATGAACCTCATTGGTTATTGTAGAAGCTCATACGTGCTACGCAACACCCGAGAATGAACCTCATTGGTTATTGCATGTCAAGCGAACATGTTTGAGCTTCCATTGGTTTACCATAACCAATGTGTGAGTTGATAAATGTTTATGTGAATAAAAAGCCTAAACTCAATCTGTTTATCATATAAAGCAATCGTGTCTCTTCAGAAAATGTTGGACTAAACCACTCAATTCATATGGATTAGTTGAATCGCTTTAGTAACTTTTTGAAGTGTGACTCAAAGTTTCAGTTGCATAGCTGTCCTATTTAGGGACAGAAAGTTATTAGATTGTGTCAAAAAAAAATCTTAATTTGTGTTTGGAGGATGAACGAAAGTCTTACAGGTTTGGAACAACATAAAGGTGAGCAATTAATGACAGAATTTTTGGGTGAAATATACCTTTAAAGCGATATTTGTTCACCCAAAAATGAAAATTCTGTCATCATTTACTCACCCTCAAGTTGTATGAATTTCTTTCCTCTGTTGAACACAAAGGAAGATATTTTGAAAAATATTGATGACCAAACAGTTGATGGGACCCCATTGGCTTTTTTCCATACTACGGAAGCCAATGGGGTCCATAAACTGTTTGATTATGCATATTCTTCAAAATATCTTCTTTTATGTTTGGAACAACTTGAAGGTGAGTAAATTATGACAGAATTGTCATTTTTGGCTAAACTATCCCTTTAATATATAATCCATGGTGAGTGTGGTGGTCTCACGTGTGTGATGGCACTGAAGTAGCTGATCTTCATGTTGATGAGTTTCCTCCAATCTTTCTGAAACCTTCCTGGTACACATTCAGAATTATCCAACACCCTCAGACAATCCTTATAATAGTCACACACCTGCAATCAGACAGAGTTGAAGTGGCAAGTGCTCTGTAAATCAAAGACCTGCTGTGATCTTGACAGATAAACACATGTAGAGAACTTCATACCTGAGCACAAATCTTTGCTATTAAATGACACTTTCTGTTGTCTAATAGAGTTTTCTCCAAGAGACACTCTTGAGCCTGTGCCTTCAGTGAGAAAGATAGAAACAGAAAAAGAGACGAAAGGTTGTCGAATTAAAGTGGATTTTCCCAGGTAATAAAAGTAGCATTTGTGTGGTAGACTGTGTTTACCAGCATGAGGCTGATGTTGACTGACAGTGCCTGGCCGCTCATGTCAGAGCTGTAGCTGTGATTGTAGTGGTCTCTGAGGTAAGTAAAGGCCCCGGCAGAACACTGGAAATGCGTACAGGACACTTTCATCCCCTTAACACACCAACACACGCATACACAAACAAGGAGCAGCATGAGAAATTTCAGTGACTCATTTTATTTTTCTTAAAATTTCTTAAAGAAATTGCAAATATATATGTGTGCATATTCACCTCCTCAGACAGGCGGTTATCCACAGCTCCCAGCAGCGAGTGCAATGCACCTAAAATGGATTAGAGGGATTGTTGATTGATAAATTTGAAGTAACACATATATGTGCTGATGCTTTGATTTCATTTATCTTACCCAGGTTATACAAGACACAAGCCTGCTCATAGTTAATATCATCATGTGTGATATTCCTCCCAGAAAAGATGTCGGTCCTGCAAGCAGAAAGAAAGCAGGAAAGCTAAAATGGCATGACTATCGCACAACTTGCACATCGAGAGTAGCAAGTATGGTCTTATATCAAAGTGAGCACAAACGGCAACATTTTACCAAGTCACGGGCACTGCAGCCTCCTGGCCTTCTGCCATAGGAACACGACTTTGCAGAAAGTGCAGCTGACCACAGTACTTTCGAAGAGTGCTGCAGCCCTCAAAATCTCTCGGGATGTTTACCACACTCTAAGAATAAGATTTTTAATGCAATCTTCTTCGACAACCTTTTTAAAGCTTGTTAACTGCAGACATTCAAGTGTGCAACTACAATCCCATTGTATCTAACCCACCTGTCTAAGTTGCTCCAGCCTCTTCAGTGACTCACTGTAGTTCTCTGGGTTCTCACCATAGTTTATTTGAATGTACTGGGACAAAAGACGGTGAAAGAATACGGTTATATTGTTCTGTCATACACAGTATAAAACAACCACGATTAGGCAAGATCTTTTTGATGGCTTAATGCAAATGGGTATCATTTGGTTTTCAAATGACCGGGTCACACAAGCCATGCTTACTAGCATATTAAGGCCATGAAAATATCAATTTCACAATAACATAACTGCTGTAAAAAGGAGCTACGAGTAACATAGCCCTTGAAATCATTAAAGAATGTCAGCTCCTTGCAAAAGGTTAGGATACGATCTGCGTTCTATGCAGAACTTAATAATATATGTTTCACTAGGCAAATCATATACCTTTGTGAAACATAAAAAACTGACGCTGGGATATTGCGCAATATTAAATGCGTTTCTCCATTTTCATGTCTTTAATCAAAATATTTGAGTAAAACATGTTTTCTTAATAATATAATCCTAACTTGTAATCAGTGTATAGTTTTTTATCGCTTGTCATCTAGTTAACCTTTTGTAGGGGAAAAAGTAGTCATTTACCCATAACTTACTTTTGTAAGCTTCCCTAAATTACAAGACATGCAAATAGCTATTCTTTAGTGAGCTCAAAGGGTGGAGGATAACAGGAATGATCCTCTCTGGAGCTGATCACTGCCGTATAACAGGCTGGATTCGTGGGACGCGGATTGTCTCTCACCTGTCTGACAGGAGGACTGAACTGAAACTCCCCCGCTTCCTTCAGCTCCAGCCAAATCATCGGCATCCTGGGAACGGCCTCCATTTCGCTTCCACGAAGTATTACTTCAACTTTAACGCGAGTTTTAAGCACTTTCGTTCACTTTGTTTTATTTACCTAAAAAGGCGAAGCTAATTATGTCTCGATTTGATCAAAAACTTGACGCCCCGATCAACCTGACTCTCCTACCTTTGACTCGTCTTCAAAACAAATACGTCACCGGAAGTACGTCACTACTCATAAGCGATTTAGATTAGCTTTATTACATTGTTTGTCTCCAAATGTTGATAGCACTTACTCATTTTGTGGAAGATGAATCTATTATTAAGTTTTTACTCATGCTGTATTAAAAATACTAAAAACTTTTTTTTAAAATCTGATTTATGATCTTCTGAAATGGCCAAGGCCCACAGTCTCAAAGAAATCATTTGTTATTGTATATCGTCAATGTTGTCATTTAATTCATTTTTATATGGCAACTATACACAAACAAAAGTTCTCAAATTTCCAATTAACTTTTTACCTAATCTTCAATACAAATCTAGATCTTTAATAGTAATGTTTCCTAGAAAATGTTTTCATAATATAATGTACCATATTTTAGGAAAAAGAGTTGGCTCAGGAAACGTTATATTATAGCTTAAATGTTATATAATAAGATTTATTAGCCTATTGGTTTTTTCTTTCTTTCTCGTGTTACTCATTCACGTGATTTGTATGCACTAGGGGGCAGCAATGCATTACTAGTGTTTTGAAAGAGTAATTTGTAATAATCAGCCAAAAGAGCTCTTTATGAAGTCTAGAACGTTTTCGAAATAAAAACAAATAGCACACAGCATTTAAAATGTCTGTGTATAAGATAAGTTGGCCCCACTTTATATTAGGTGGCCTTAACTACTATGTACTTACATAAAAAATAAGTACAATGTACTTACTGTGTTCATATTGTGTTGCAAAACACCTTTGCTGATATTTAGTTGGGATACGGGTAGGGTTAGGGACAGGTGTGATGGTATGGGTAAGTTTAAGGGTAGGGTTAGGTGTAAGGGAAGTGTCAACTGTGTAATTACAAATGTAACTACAGAAATTAATTACAGATGTAATTACATGCAGGTATTTTTTTAAATGCAAGTACAATGTAAAAACATGTATGTACACAATAAGTGCAATGTATCAAATGATTAATTAAAATGTTAGTACATAGTAGTTAAGGACACCTAATATAAAGTGGGTCCGATAAGTTATTGTTGTTGATAAACCGAAATACTGATCTTCAGATATCGGCTGGTATAGGGCTTGGAAAAGTAAAAAAAAATATTAGGTGTAAGAAAATTTAAAAGGTCAACTGGTCTCTAAAATGCTTTCTCGTAAGGCTTTATATTTTGTGTCTCTAATGTCTCTCCAAAAATAAACACTCAGACAGCATATAATGATGATGATGATGAAAGACCTGAATCATGATTCTTTCTTTCTCACTCACTCACTCACTCACTCACTCACTCACTCACTCACTCACTCACTCACTCACTCACTCACTCACTCACTCACTCATTCTCTCTCTCTCTCTCTCTCTCTCTCTCTCTCTCTCTCTCTCTCTCTCTCTCTCTCTCTCTCTCTCTCTCACACACACACACACACACACACACACACACACACACGCGTTTGTTTTTGTGAAATGTGGGGACATTCCATAGGCACAATGCATTTTATACCGTACAAACCATATTTTTTATCCCCCTACACTGCCCCTGCCCCTAAACCTACCCATCAGAGGAAACATTCTGCATTTTTACTTTCTCAAAAAAACTTACCCTGTGTGATTTATAAGCATTTTGAAAAGTGAGGACACACACACACACACACACACACACACACACACACACACACACACACACACACACACATGTTGTGTTTCCATGTTTTATGGGGACATTCCATAGGCGTAATGCATTTTATACTGTACAAACCGTATTTTCTATCCCCTACACTGCCCCTGCTCCTAAACCTACCCATCACAGGAGACATGCTGCATTTTTACTTTTCAAAAACATCACTTAGTGTGATTTATAAGATGTTTTCTCATGGGGACCAAAAAATGTCCCCACAAGGACAAAAATTTGGATATTGCCATCTTTGTGGGGACATTTTGTCCCCATACCGTAGGGATTACCAGTCCACACACACACACACACACACACACACACACACACACACACACACACACACACACACACACACACACACACACAGCCTACTTTTAAAAGCTCTCTTGCACATAGCTGGTCTTGAGCCTTTGTTGCTCAGATCTTTTGTCCTGCATCTTTCCCTGTACAGCTGCTAAAAGACTTATTTTCAGAGCAGGGAAATGGGAAATGTCACCTGCGGGATGTGTAAGAATAGGTGTGTGAGTGTGGTTTGTGTGGTAGATGCTTAACCAAATGGGAGCTTTACTGCATTTGAGTGTCAGTTGTTAGGCTATAAAACAAGAATAGATTTAACCTTAAGGCAATTCCATAATTATTAAGTTTACTTTTTCCTTTCAAAACATATTTTAACTTATACTTTGTTTATTTGGAATAAGTGGAAAATGTGCAGCTATTTGTCATGCAGTAAAGTTTCCTGATGCTTGATGATGACTGAAAATGAATTGTGCGGCAAGGTCACAGATGCATATGGAAGAGCTGTTTGGAGAACAATGTCTCGCTCTTCAAGTCCTTGTTTCTCCAGAGGTTTCTAGAGCACTGGCACTCTGTATTGATTGTTTAACATCCCACAGTCTTTCCTGAGCAAAAGGCATCCTTTCCTCCCTCTTCTGCGGGGTGGAGTGCTAATCTGCCTGCATGGGGCGGCCGTGACATTTACCCAGGAATTATGGGAACATAATAAACTCTTAATCAAAGAGGCAATGACTTCTGCTTCGAGAGCAGGATAGCAGAAAGAGATGTGTCTGTGTGAGCAAAAGGAAAGAGAGAGAGAGATCTTTAAAGAGTCAAAGCTAGACAAAGATGCTGTCACTTTAGAGTGTAATCATGTAAAATATTGATTACTAATTTACATCTCCAGTGTGTGAGACACGACTAGTCCATTAGCACTCCTTTGCATATTACATTTATGATGACAACGTTATTTTATTTTGATTGGTATGTTCAACTTTTCTTGTTTGTAAGTCTACTTTGGGTTGCATTTTTAATTAGTGTGAAATAAAATGGAAAGTATGACATCCATTTGTGAAGCAAATCTAAGTTTAAGGTAATGCTTAAATGATGTGATCTTTTTGAAATCAGACAGACCTTTAATACAACTGACATGAGCAAAGAGACCACTTTTCGAATAGAAAGATCACGAGATATTTGATGTAAAATATTCAGACGCTTAGTGGATTCTCTGCGGTGACCGTCCAAAAAAGTGTATCTATTTTAATGAGTTGAAATCATTTGCCAATAATTAATAAGATGTTAATATTTTATATCTCATCACTCATAAGCCCAGCTGGGTCCTGCCTCTGACTAACCAATGAAATGACTGACAGCCAGCAGTCTCTCTACTGTAACCATGGTGACACCTGGTCTCTCATGGACTCAAGACTTGGAGACTTTAATTGGAGTTTACTGAACTGAATCAGAGTTCGTAGAATTAGAGTGGCTTGAATAGATTATAAATTAAAATGGAGACAGAGGAAAAGAAAAGATTTGAATGGGTTAACCAAGCAAGAAAGTTTGAGTGTTTGACAGCTACAGAAGAGGATAAAGACTGAGGTGTGTGTGATAATAACGATGGAAGGGGAAGATCAAAGAGTGTGGTATTTCTACACCCGTGATGATTGGATGATTGCACTTGTACGTTGTAATGTGTGCTGGTTTGAAAACATATTCTTTAATATTAATAGATGCTAATCTTAGAGAGCCGTGCAATGCATGCTGGGTAACACAGAGCCCGTGAACCACAGGACTTCTCCTGGTTGAGGTGGCAGGCAGCGTTGGATTAAACCCGCACCCTTCCTTCCAGACGTTTCTTTCCCTCTGGCATGCTGTTATTTAATAATACATGGCTTTTGGTTTGCTATGCAAATTGTAGCCTATAATCTCACGTGTGTCTTTCACAACATTTTTTAACAAGAGCGGACGTGGCCATTTGTAAGCTCCATGTGCAAGACTACCGATGTGCTTCCAGTTCCTATTATTTTAATATATTAATAATTGTAATAATACAGTCATCATTGGTTTGTATAGTTTACTGCACTTTGTCATTTTTATACACTGCCGTTCACCAGTTTTTAATCTGTAAAATTGTTTTATGTTTTTAGAAGAAGTCTCTTATGCCAACCAAGGCTGTATTTATTTGATAAATAAAACAGTAATGAAGTATTATTAAAATGTTAAATAACTTTTCAATTTGAATATGTTTTAAAATTTAATTTATTTCAGCATCATTACTCCAGCCTTCAGTGTCACATGATCCTTCAGGAATTATTCTAATACGATGAAATGCTGCTCAAGAAACATTTATGATTATTTTAATTTTAAAAACAGTTGTGTCATTTTTTTTTATTTTTTTTAGGATTCTTTGATGAATAGAAAGCTCGAAAGAACAGTATTTATCTGAAATAAAAAAACCTTTTGCAACATTTTACTAATGTTCAAAAGTTTTGGGTCAGTAAGAATTTTGTATTTATTTTTTGGGGGAAAGAAATTAATAGGCCTACATTTATTCAGCAAGGATGCATTAAATTGATCAAAAGTGACAGTGAAAGACATTTATAATGTTACAAAAGATTCTATTTAAAATAAATGCTGTTCTTTTGAACTTTCTATTCATCAAAAAAATAAATCCTGATGAAAATGTTTTACACAACTGTTTTCAAAATTGATAATGATCCTAAAAGTTTTTTGAGCATCAAATAATCATATTAGAATGATTTCTGAAAGATCACGTGACACTGAAGACTGGAGTCATGATTCTGATAATAAAGTCATGTTTATAAAAGCTACTTAAATGCCCTATTTAACTAAAACCTAGGCTACTCCTGGCTTAATCTAAGCCCTGTCTGTGAAACCAGGTAATAAACTGTAAACTTGTCCCTCAAATCTGATTGGTTGATTGGAATGGTGCTCCATGGATCGATGAAATCACTGGTGGCCTGTTGCAAAGCTGGTTTCAGTTGCTACCCAGAGGCCTGTTGCATGAAGCTAGCTGAACAAACTCTGAGTTTCCTAGGTTTAGAGTTGACATATCCAGATAAATCCAACCTGGTTTAGATCAAGTTCAATGGTTTCTCAAAGCTTGGTATAAACTTTTTCTGTCAACTCAGGTTTAATCCAGAGTTTGCGATTAACTCTGAAGCACATACACTTGAAAGCGTGACACGTGCGGCAAACAGCAAATCACAGTGTCCATTTGATTCACTTCTCACAAGAGACAAAGCGCAATTCACTTCTCTTCTGAAGATTGAGAGATTGTTTTGAAAATTATCATGAAATTAAATGCGTTTACAAAGCAGGAATAAACACTGCTGCTGCAGCAGAAGTTTGAGAAGGCAGCTGAAAGAATATCTGACTATATCAATGCATGATGTGAATCAAATATGCCAATTAATTATAGCGTCATAAAGAGCACAAATGAATACACGTTTAAAAGAATTATGAATGCATGTTTAAATTTATTTTAATATTTGGCTACTTGTCAATTAATATAATTAAAGTTTTTTCACTATAAACTACTTTAATTTGTTACAAGAGATACAGGGGGTGTGAGTTTTACTTGCAGCTGATTGGTCCAGTTTGAGTTTGTGATCTCTAACCCAGAATAAAACCTGCTCCAGATCAGAGGCCTGTTGCACAAAGCTAGCTGAACAAACTCTGAGTTTCAGAGTAGGTTTAGAGTTGACAAATCCAGATAAATCCAACCTGGTTTAGATCAAGTTCAATTGTTTCTCAAAGCTTGGTATAAACTTTCTCTGTCAACTCAGGTTCAATCCAGCGTTGCAATTAACACTGAAGCGCTGCACCTGAAAGCGTGACACATGCAAACAGCCAATCACAGTGTCCGCTTTGATTCACTTCTCTTCTGAAGATTGAGAGATCGTTCTGAAAATGATCATGAAATTAAATGTGTTTAAAGCAGGAATAAACACTTATGCTGCAGCGTCAATTTAAGAAGGCAGCTGAAAGAATATCTGACTATATCAATGCATGATGTTAATCAAAGAAATATTCCTAATAATTATAGGTTCACAAAGAGCTCAAATAAATACACGTTGTTTGAAAGAATTATGAATGCATGTTTTATATTTATATTAATATTTGGCTACTTGTCAACATAATATAATTATATGAATATATTATGTGAATTAAAAGTAATTATAATTCATATATTATAAATATAATAAATTATTTGCACCAAAAGAAGAAAAGATTTGCACCAAAAGAAAGTTTTTCACTATAAACTACTTTAATTTGAGAGATACAGGTGGTGTGAGTTTTACTTGCAGCTGATTGGTCCAGTTTGAGTTTGTGATCTCTAACCCAGAATAAAACCTGCTCCAGAGCAGTTTAGCTGTGTAGTGTAAGTTACCATGATGATTAACACTGCTAAAAACCAATCCACCTTCTTGAGCACGAAAAACCAGAGTTTGCTCAAACTAATCTCAAACTTACCTGGGTAGCAACTGAAACCAGCTTTGTGCAACAGGCCACATATTAGCTGTGTAGTGTAAGTTACCATGGTGATGAACACCGCTAAAAACCAATCCACCTTCTTGAGCCTGAAAACCCAGAGTTTGCTCAAACTAATCTCAAACTTACCTGGGTAGCAACTGAAACCAGCTTTGTGCAACAGGCCACTGGGTTTTAGGTACCATTAAAGGTGCACTATGTAGGATTTTTGCGCTCAACCATGGCGTCATCAAACTACGCCTTTGTTTTGTAGGCGCCCTCTAGCGGACGGAAAAGTTGCATAGTGCACCTTTAAAGTGATTTGGCTTTTAGCAGTGTTCAAGTCCCAGAGCAAGATCAAATATGAAACACCTGTGTTTTGCCAAATGTCTATTAACAACTGTTTTAATTATTCTGTTTTTATTTTTAATTCTTACACGTGTTATTCTTTTTCTTATCACTGTTTTAATTTCATTTTCTATGTAAAGCACTTTGAATTGCCATTGTGTATGAAATGTGCTATATAAATAAACTTGCCTTGCCTTCATCTTTATAGTAACACTCCACGGCTAACCCGCTCCAGGACAGGTTATGTTCTGGATAAGATAACTCAAACTGAATCAGCTGTGCAAAGTGACACACCTCTGATGCAATAAAGTTACTCCCCTTTATTACTCCAAATTAAAAGTCATTTCATAGCAAATGTTTTTTTTTTTTTTTTCAGACTAAAGTGTCTGGCTTTTAACAATGCTGATTTATAATAATAATAATTTTTAATAATTTAGATATCATTTATGTAATTATTATACCCATAATCAAGTACACATGTTTTCTTTTAGTTAATCAATCATTAATAGGCAATTAGTTAAAATTAATATAAATAGCCTATATAAAGGTCATACAAATAAGCTTTCAAATCAATAAATAAAGCTATAAAAACTTCTACATGTGACCTTAAATGTTCAAATCTCTCTATAAATCAGCTAAACTAACTTCATAACTTACTTGCATTGCCGTATAAGATTTTTCTTTAAGTTGTCCTCTTTCATAGATAGCTCTTTTCTTCTTGCTGTGTAAATGTATTTAAATTCTATTTTTTTTATCGTAATATTCTGCAAAAGAAAGAAATGTATTTCGCTGCTTCTCTCACAAGAAGTGTATCTCAGTTCCACTGATCCACAACATGATTGGCTGTTCACTACTGATGTCACAGCTAAACTCCTAAACTCAGGATCAAAGCCTGAGTTGACAGAGAAAGCTGAGGATCAGCATCATGGGACCAACAAAGCCTGAATAGATTGGTTTGGTTTTATCAACTCGACTCGAAAATAATCCTGTAACCTTGAGTTTGTTCAATCATGGTATGGGCTTCTGGTGTCTGGAAAACTTGGGAGAAAATAATTAAACCACCACACTTGATGGTTGCTTTTACATACTCCAAATCATCTATTATATAAATAATTTTAAACATGTAAGCATAAACCTTCTGATCAACATTTCTAAGTCTGAGAATACACATTTGCTGAAGTGTTGCCAAGTTGCCTCTTGAACGGTAGTGTTACAATGAGAGGTATGGTTTTAAAATATATGAACATTTATATTTTGTCATTGCTTATTCACCCTCACTCTTTATCAAATACAAAAAAAGTGTTGTTGTTTTTTGTCCATACAATGAATGATGTTGTTTTAGACCCCAATGACTTTAATTGTTTAGACAAAACAGTCTAACAAAATAATAACAAAATATCTTCATGTTCCACAGAACAAAAAGTAATACAGTTTTTATTTATTTTTTGCTAAACTATCGCTTGTTGATGACCTCATCAGTAGTTTTTAGTACTCTGCCCATTGGACACCAGTCCAATTGTTTCTCTCGTTCTGTCCACATCTGGCAGAGATGTGTGTGTTAGTGTGTATGCAGAGGAGGGGTGCTGTGCTGAGCAGGTGTGGTTACAGGAGGGGGTGAGAACGCTGTGAGGTTCAGTGGAGTGATCAAGAGCGATTTGGGGAGGAAATCTGGAGGGACAGGATGTGTGTGTGTTCAGAGGATTAGATTGGGAGATTGGCAAAGCGTTTGGCATTACGCTCTCACTGGGGTCCACACACACCCCTACAAAATCTGCAAGGGCGCATATGTGCTATGGTTGGGGGAGCAGAGCCGGAAAATCAAGACCCCACGGTTAAACAATGTGTGTGGTTGCGCGTGCACGTGTTGAGTACAACCGAGTGCTGTTCAAGCTTGATAAGACAGTTTTTAGTGCAGTGCTGACATCAGGGAATTCACTCATGCGATGATGGAACTGAGATTAAAAAAACCTCTTTGCATTATGCATGTCTACGGAGAGCCCAAAAACATTACTAGGTCAGGCATCTGACACATATGTGGGTCTGTGAGGATTTATATAGGTTAAATCTTTAACGGATGGCATTGTAAGACTCTCATGTCTTTCAGACAGAAACCGGGTCCCTTGAACAAAGCAGCATTATCATGTCACATTTCATAAAACATGAATTGTAATAAATAGACACATAACTAAACAGACATCTAATCTAAGAAATCCATGCTGACAGTAGTTAATCATGATAGGGAAAACTTACAGCTAAGCAGTTAAGCAGAAATTAAGACTTGTTTGTAAAATGTAATGTACAGTACACACGTTATGATGGTGTCTCCAAACTGTAGTGCAAACAGACTGCATGAGGAGGGTTTTCTGACTGAATTATACATGAACACAATATGTGACAGCTCTGTTATTATGCATGAGGCTCGCATAGCTTGTTAACTTTAAGCACAACTGTTGCCCTCAGACATTCCAAGGCTAATGACATTTAAACGGTTGAAAACTTCAGCAGCTGGTTTCCAGCATTTTTTATTTACCATGAAAAATACAGTGGTCATGTTGTACGCATTAAAGCGAAGTGATTGCATGAAGCCACGTTGGTCACTGTAGATTTTATAGAAAAGTAAAAGTATATGCCTATTGTTTAAGGATAATAATAACACCCTACAATTGTCTTGTACACAGTCTCATTTCAGGTAAGCAAAGGCTCTTTTTGACATATGGTCCAATTTATCATGTATAAAAGGCAATACATGTAATTTAATGGAAAATATTGTTCAAATGAATCTCAAGGAAACTTTTAAATCATGTACTATTATAAACATGTTAAATAAACCTTTTAATTTGGTAAATACAGTACATACTACATATATGAAAAACTGTTAAAATATGATCAGAATACAGTACAAACTGTAATTCTGTAAAAATATAATTTTAATAGTTTTCAATAATCAATAATGTTATCTATTTTTGAAGCAAATTATTCAAATATGCTGATTTGGTGCTCAATAAACATTTCTTATCATCAATATAAAAACAGTTGTGCTATTTAATCATTTTTCAGGATTCTATGATGTAGGAAGTTCAAAAACATTTATTTGAAATAGAAATCCTTTGTAACATTATACATGCCTTTACTGTCACTTTTTATAAATTTAATGCATACTCGATGAATAAAAGTCCATTTATGAATTGAATAGTTTCTGGATGCACAGTATATGCTAATTTAACTTAGTTAACCAATTAACATGGAGGCTATTAGATTTAACTTTTTCGAATTCAAATAAAAATTATTGTCAAATAATGTTTAAAAGGATGTTTGATTACACTTTTTGTTGTACTTAAAGAAAACGTCCACTAGCTGCATCCATTACTATGCGGGTGTTTCTTTAGAAAAAGACTAGGACGTAGAAAATGGATACGTATAAAGTGTTTACGTGACCTTTCTACAATGTAGTATATGGCTGTGTGTAACAAACAGGGTTTGAGGGCTTCGGATTCTAATGTAACCACTCCATCCACACACTCGTTCCCTTCATCAGTCAGTGAGCTTTAACTCATGCAACATTAATGCCTTGATTTATTCTCCTCACTTAGAGAGAGAGGGAGAAATGTCAACCATTGTCAGCATCTATTCATCCTTCCGTCTGTGCCTCCTCCTCCTGCTCTCTTCTCTAATGCACAGAGGTCAGCGCAGTGTGTCCCATCAGGGTATCCTTACAGAGTTTTGCTGTCAGTTTGATGTGTTTGCAACTATATGTCCACCAAACAGATGGAAATGCTGACAACGCTTACATACACTCAAAAATAAACAATTTAGTAATCAATAAATGGAGATATAATTATAGATTAAATAAAACAACAACTATCAAACTTAGAGAGTAGATTTATTACATTTATCAAATGTTTTGAATGCACAAAAATCAAAATAACTCTTTGAAGATGCATGTGCGCATGCAGTTTGAGGTTAAGTATTATTTCTTAAGCTCAGCCTCTGAAGTTAATATTTCATATATATATTATTAGTATTATTTAAGTTAATTGTTTAATATTTAAGTTAAGCTATTATGATAGGTTGCCATCTGTGCAATAAGTCCATTCGTGAAATTTCCTCACTACTAAATATACACGGTCAACTGTTAATGGGTATTATAATAAAGGGGAAGCAATGGGGAATAACAGCAGCTCAGAAATGAACTGGTAGGCCTCGTAAAATCACAGAGGGGTCAGCACATGCTGAGGCACAGAAGAGTCAATAACTTTCTGTAGAGTCAATAGCTGCAGACCTCCAAACTTTGTGTGGCCTTCAAATCAGCTCAAGAATAGTGCGTAGAGAACTTCATGGAATGGGTTTCCATGGCCGAGCAGCTGCATCCAAGCCTTACATCACCAAGTGCAATGTAAAGCGTTGGATGCAGTGATGTAAAGCACTCCACCATTAGACTCTAGAGCAGTGGAGACGTTCTCTGGAAAGATGAATCACGCTTTTCTGTCTGGCAATCCAATGGATGAGTCTGGGTTTGGCAGGAGAACGGTACTTTCCTGACTGCAAGTGTAAAGTTTGGTGGAGGGGGGACTATGGTGTGGGGTTGGTTTTCAGGAGTTGGGCTTGGCCCCTTAGTTCCAGTATAAGCTTCCGCATACCAAATACATTTTGGACAATTGCATGATCCCAACTCTCTGGGAACTGTTTGGGGATGCCCCCTTTCTGTTCCAACATGACTGCTTCACCAGTGCACAAAGCAAGGTCCATAAAGACATGGATGAGCGAGCTTGGTGTGGAGGAACTTGACTGGCATGCAGAGTCCTGACCTCAACCTGACAGAACACCTTTTTGGATGAATTAGAGTAGAGACTGCGAGCCGGGCCTTCTCATCAAACATCAGTGCCTGACCTCCCAAATGCGCTTCTAGAAGAATAGTCAAAAATTCCATTAAACACACTCTTAAACCTCGTGGAAAGCCTTCCCAGAAGAGTTGAAGCTGTTATAGCAGCAAAGGGTGGGCTTACTCCATATTAAACTCTATGGATTAAGAAAGGGATGTCATTAAAATGTATTTGCATGTACAGGCAGGTGTCCCAAAACCTTTGGCAAGATATTGTATATGTGTGTGTGTGTTTGCATTTTATTGTTATAACATATGAAAATATAATAAATGCATAATTATTTCAAACAGGTTTTATTGTTTAAATACACAACTGCGCTTGACAGTTTAACATGATCCAGTTGTAATACAGAAGTATGCGTTTCCTCTGTACCAGAATATTGTGTGTACTTGACAAAATCACTTATTTAAAGTCTTTCAGCTCAGCAAGGCTGAATCCACTAGATGGAAGACCCTGATCAAGGGTCACGTCATGCCCTTGTCCTTTAAACCAGCGTAAGCAAGAAGACTTGTGGGATCACAACCTCATTCAGGCATGGGCTCCCCAAACTGGAACATGTCCTCATCGTAGAGGTCTTCAGGGAGCTCTTCGTCTCCATCAGCAAAAAACGTGGGGAACGGCGGATTCTTGTTCTTCTCCAACCGAGTGGGCAGAGCTGTGTCCCTGACCTGATCAAGCAAACGCAAGCACAGCGTTTAGACAACTGGAGAAGCCTCTTCATCAAGATTATAATGTTTTTACTGCACTGGTCTACATACTATCATGTCATCATTTGCTGAATAAGTCGAACTTTGAGATACTTAAACTTTCAGATGAGTGTGCATGTAAGCAAACTCTAAGAGACAAAAACGCTGACTACATATGATCGATTCACCGATGCACTTTGTACACACAAACGCCTCTGTGCATTGATATAGATGAATCACTCAGCTCGAGTGTGCCAAGGTCAGTGCTAGTGTTGGCATGGACAGTACAGCACGTAACTTTTTTAAAACTAAATGCTGCTGAAAATGAAGACAGAAGATAAAAGCAAAGAAAATCCTTGACCTTCAAAAAGATATGCTACCCTGGGGACAAGCGCTTAACAATTGGCATACTTGGGAGTCTGAATAGGTGTGAGGCGTTTTACCTTAACGAGACAGTTGCGGTGACCCGGCACTGAACCGTTGATGTAGAGGACGTTATACTTGGTGTTCACCCTCCATATCTGCCAGAGAAAAGACCTTAGTGAAACTACAAACGCTCACACACAATTTTTCAAACTGTGACACCAGGTGAACTTACAGTAGGTGCCTCCTAAGCACAAGATATTATGATACAGCTGAGTTTGGAAATTGTGCTTACTGTGCATCCTGATGTGTAATAAATTTATTCAATTTGTCAGAGTACACAAAATATACAACAAAATGTGTTTATGCCACCCTAAATCTAGCTTACGGCACAGTGCAATGCAGAAAAGAGATATCAGCAGAATATGCATTTGGATTATGGACAAATGATCACACTGAGCAACATTTGCAACATACAAACTGTCTCTAAAAGATATAAAAAAGGTATTTTGTCTATTCTCATCAATGTACCTTCAATCCATGAACAGTGTCATATACGTTTCCCATCCTTCCTGGCATCTTCTTTCCTTTGAAAACTTTCGCTGGATCCTGATGGCAAGAAGACAAGTTACTTAACTCATCCATTAACCATTCAAAGAGCACGCTGAGGTCACGCTAAACTCTCGAGACCATATGGGACAGTTGCGGCTATCTGAAATGACTGATGTGAAACCTCTCAGAGAAAGTGCTTCAGTTTCTAAAAATTTACAGTGAGAGGGATATACTGTGTTTCTGAGAAGACATTCAATCAGTTCCTATCTTCTGTGACAAAATACATACCAACTTACTCCAACCATAAGCCTTCTAGTCTACTAATACTCTACTAACACTCCAATGAGAGTTAGACATGTAGGTGCAATGCTACTTATAGTCAACAGAATGTGTTAAAGGGACCATCAAAATAAAGTGAAACCAAAAAATTAAATGCAGGAAAACCCTGTAATAAAACACACTGGAAGTAAATCCATTATGTACACCAAACTATGAAAGTCTGTTGGTGCCTCAGTGACAAATTCACTCAGAGAAGCCGTCAATCTCATCTATCAATCATGATGTCACACCCCCCATTTTTATAGCATCAAATAACTAACTAAAACTAAAGCATGACAAAAACTGCCTAGAATGACAGTTGTAGAGCTTGTAGTATTAATTTTCACATGCAGTTACACGTTGGTTAAAAACAGAAAGTGGCTGGTAGATGTTGAAATCCACCAGCCACAGTGGCCGGTGGACAAAAAAGTTAATTTCCATCCCTGGCATGAAGTGACAAGTACAGAAATAAAAACACTCACCCCTCCCGGCCCCAGAGAGCCTGGCCTCCTGTGCGTTTTAGTTTGTCCATGGGAAGCTGGCTGACCTTTGAACCCCCAACGCTTCATTACTCCCTGAAAACCCTTGCCAATTCTACAATTAAAAAGAAGATCAACAGTGTAATTCAGGAAAGATGTAAAAAGAACCTTTAGTTAATATATGCTGTGTAACAACATAAGAAATATGAGGATGATCTGCAGATAAGCAGGATCTCAGGCGTGAAATAGGGCTGACACGACTCAAACGCTTTGATTAATAAAGAGCTCTTTGAAGCAAGGCTCTCTTCAATAAAGGTAATTTTTTTTAAATGTTAAAATACTTCATTCTTCTCCAACGTAATATTTAGAAACACAGAAAACAGAAGTCATTTGTTGATTCACCCAAAACACTGGGGCCATCCAATCATTGCTTTGTATCTTTGAACATCCCAACCTGTTTGAGATTGGATCAACCATTGATCTGAGTTTGGGGCAGGACTATCCGTTTGTCTAACCAATTTTAGATGCACAGGAAACCGATTTGAAAACAATCATTATTTTTGCAATTCTATTTGGTGATACTAGTGGCACTTTTATTTGAAGTATTATAATTTAAAACATTATGCAAAATTCCCTTTTACATTGTTTTTGAACATAATTACGTATCTGCAATGTGTCCACACCACCCTATTATGGTAAAAATCCATCCACTCTATTTGTTGTTTTCCCCATAAATCATAAAATGAGCAGTTCAGGAATGCTATACATTCAGTGCGTTTACATGCACCCTCAATATGAGATTATAATCTTGGATTTAGGCAATATTGCAATTAAACTTTACCTCATGTGAATGGAATACTGATTATCATAGTAACCATAGTAACATTAAATTAGGTGGCGTACGCCGATTTTTAAATCGCAATAAACATGCATGTAAACACCTTAATCTGTATTACCACTCTGACCAATGTGTGCATGTGCTCGGACGTAAACGGATGCATGTGTTGTACACATGCACATTATTCTGAAGTTTTCTCTTCTCCAAATCACTAAACTCTGTCAACACAACTCACTGCACAGTCTCTGCTCCGGGTCTTCATCCAGACGGCACAATGAACAAGACGGAAGCAGGCAAACCCGGCATTGCGATGTTCCGCATAATATCCAGTATGTCCATAAAAATTTATTTTAAAATTGATGCGAGTAGATTAAAACATTTTTGTTTTGTTTGTACTGTTTAACGTTATAGGCAGCGCTCGTCACTGTCATTTTTTACCAGGCCGTCCAATCACAGTGGAGGAGGGGCTGGACAAAAACTACACCAACCAACCATGCCGCTAAATAAGAATGAGCTTGCACACGCTTCTTATTTACGCATGTTTGGAATCCATTAATATACACACGTTTAACTAACGAGTCCGTGGTATACGAAGCGTTTGTAAATCTGGAGTTTTTTTATTTTGTGATGGAAGTGGAAAAGGTCAATTTTACGCGCAAATTACTCAGAATTTGCGAAAGTTTCATGAATGAGGCTCTATGTATTTGAGAACTGTGTGTATTTGAAATTGAGAACTGTGTGTATTTGACAGTTTAAAGTCCCTGTAAAGTCAAAATTAAACATGTGTTCTGAGTTTCTCACACCACAGATACATGTGTTATTAACCAACTAGCCAAATTTGAATCATAAAAAAATCCACAAAGTACATAAAATATCTTATCGAAATCTTGAAAAAATAAGCAGCATTCTCTGCTCTCAAATGCTGGGGGCGTGTCCATTGATCGGCGCCGAAAACCACGCCCACTCGCGGGGAAAGCGGCCGTAAACACACAAGACAACAACACTAAAGTACAGCTCACGAGTCACAACGGGCACCAGATGTCGGCGGGACGGGAGGATGAAGGTCGGGGCGGGAGATAGTCGGTTCGGCCCCATTCTGCAGCGGATTATCAGTGAATCCCAGTTGTTGCCGATGAAAGTTGGTAAAGCTAACGTATCCGGTGTAAAGACACTGCAGAGGCAGGTGTTGGAGGTGATCCTCAGCTCTCCATCAAAGTAGCTGTTCACAAAATGAATTCATCTCTTCTTGAGATCGTCTTTTTTGTTTTGTAGGCTGATTTGTAAGTTGTAGGCTGTAGTAACTAACGGTACTGACAGTAACTCAAAATCTAGTGGGTGAACTGATGCGAAATTGCGAATGTGCTCTAGTTATGGGGGAGCGGCCATGTGCTCAGTGGCTCCAGTGGGTTATCGAGCCACCGTTTTAACCCCGCCCAAAAAATCCGGAACACAGCAATGGTGAAAAACTTCTTAACGGTCTAACTTCTGAATTCAGTACTACATAGTTCACAGTCTTTGTAATCTCTTTCAACAATACATTTCTAACATTTCTAATGTGTTTAGAAACAAATCTCAGAATTGCCTTTACAGGGACTTTAAGTGCAATAAGATGCAAAGGAGAACTTTGTTTATTGCTCACACAACAGCTGACTTTCTATGCGCACGCTTCAGATGTTTGTGCTCAGAAAACCCCATATCCAAAGTTTAAACTGAAATTCGCATTCAAATAAGTAACTTTCAAGATGACAAAGAAATGCAAAGCCACGTAAGAGTAACGGCAATACAGATGATCAAAAACAAACATGTTTTGTTTGTTGATGCCCTTTAAGACCTGTAAAGGCTCTGCCCTCCTCTGGAAAGCAGGGTAGGGAGCAACAGCTCAGTTGCATTTAAAGATACACACACAAAAACCTGTTTTTGCTTCCACCCAAAAAGGGGCAATTACAGCATTGTAGATTAAGTGACTACCTTACTGTTGGGTAATTTGAACTGAAACTTCACAGGCCCATTCTGGGGACACCTGAGACTTATTTTACATCTTGAAAAAAGTACCCTTAAAAATGCAAAATTGCACATACATAAAAAATTAGCACATTGTGATAAAAGTTCATTATTTTCCATAATGTAATGATACACATTAAACTTTCATATATTTTAGAATCATTGCACACCAACTGAAATATTTCAGGTATTTTATTGTTTTAATACTGATGATTTTGGCATACAGCTCATGAAAACCCAAAATTCCAATCTCAAAAAATTAGCAAATCATGAAAAATTTCTCTAAACGAGCTATTACTATTAACCTAATCATCCGAATGACTAATTAACTCTAAACACCTGCAAAAGATTCCTGAGGCTTTTAAAAACTCCCAGTCTGGTTCATTACTCAAAACCGCAATCATGGGTAAGACTGCCAACCTGACTGCTGTCCAGAAGGCCATCATTGACACCCTCAAGCGAGAGGGTAAGACACGGAAAGAAATTTCTGAACGAATAGGCTGTTCCCAGAGTGCTGTATCAAGGCACCTCAGTGGGAAGTCTGTGGGAAGGAAAAAGTGTGGCAAAAAACGCTGCACAACGAGAAGAGGTGACCGGACCCTGAAGAAGATTGTGGAGAAGGACCGATTCCAGACCTTGGGGGATCTGCGGAAGCAGTGGACTGAGTCTGGAGTAGAAACATCCAGAGCCACCGTGCACAGGCGTGTGCAGGAAATGGGCTACAGGTGCCGCATTCCCCAGGTCAAGCCACTTTTGAACCAGAAACAGCGGAAGAAGTGCCTGACCTGGGCTACAGAGAAGCAGCACTGGACTGTCGCTCAAATTTTGCATGTCATTCGGAAATCAAGGTGCCAGAGTCTGGAGGAAGACTGGGGAAAAGGAAATGCCAAAATGCCTGAAGTCCAGTGTCAAGTACCCACAGTCAGTGATGGTCTGGGGTGCCATGTCAGCTGCTGGTGTTGGTCCACTGTGTTTTATCAAGGGCAGGGGATTTTGGAGCACTTCATGCTTCCATCTGCTGAAAAGCTTTATGGAGATGAAGATTTCGTTTTCAGCACGACCTGGCACCTGCTCACAGTGCCAAAACCACTGGTAAAAGGTTTACTGTGCTCAATTGGCCTGCCAACTCTTCTGACCTGAACCCCATAGAGAATCTGTGGGATATTGTGAAGAGAAAGTTGAGAGACGCAAGACCCAACACTCTGGATGAGCTTAAGGCCACTATCGAAGCATCCTGGGCCTCCATAACACCTCAGCAGTGCCACAGGCTGATTGCCTCCATGCCACGCCGCATTGAAGCAGTCATTTCTGCAAAAGGATTCCCGACCAAAAACCAGGGTTCCTACAGAATTTTCATTTCAAAATTCCATACTTTTCCAGACTCAAATTTCCAGACTTTCCAACATATTTTTCCGACTATATTTAACTTGTTCTGATAAATTGTTTTAAAATTCAACTGCTAACAAGTATGTTACATTCTAAAGATTTAGATTGGCGTTTTTGTCTTCTATTAGGATAGGAAAGTAGCTAGACAGGAAGTAAAATGGTGGGAGAGAGGGGGGCGGGATTGGGAAAAGTCCATGAGGCAGGACTCGATCTCGCGTCTCCCGAAGCACAACAGCACTTCATGGCGACGCACTCAACCACAATGCTATCGGCACCGTCAAGTATGTTACACTCTGAGTCAAAACCTCTATGTAGGCTATCATGTTAAATGTTAGCTACTGTTGCTTGTAGAAGTCAATTTAACACCAAACCCAGTCAAGTTCAAACCACAGCATTTTATCAAAACTGCAATGCTAAATCAGTGCAATGTTATTCATATTTGTAATTTTGAACATTTAAATAACTGTAAACCCCTACATAAACAGAAGGGACGTTCATGTACAATTAACCAGAAAATAAGAAAATAGAGCTAAAGTCAATTGACAATGCTTAATTGGCTGTTAGGTACAGAAAACTAGTAAAGACTCTTTAACCAATAGGCTAATTATAAATAAAATATTTAGAAATCCTATATTAAACTTTTGCCTTTTGTGATCTTAATGATCAAAATGCTAAATCAGGCACAGTTTTTTTTACACATTTACCCCAAAATGAATTTTCTATCATCATTTACTTACCCTCATGTCATTCTAAACTAATGAGACTTTTGTTAATCTTTGAAATCTTGGAAACATAATGATATTTAAAGGACTAGTTCACCCGAAAATGACAATGTTCTAATCATTTACTCACCCCAATGCCATCCAAACTCATGCCAACTCAATTGGTTGTTTGGAAAAAAAACAATTTCACTGAAGAAAGTAAGGCATGGATATCTTGGATGGCATTGAGGTGAGTAAATGATTAGGACATTTTCATTTTGGGGTGAATAAAGGATCTGAAATCTCTCAGATTAAAAAAATATATATATATTAATTTGTGTTATTATAATAAAGTCTGGTTTTGAAAGACATGGTGGTTTTTAGTCAAGCAGTTTGAGGTAGGGGCGCTGAGATGGCAACTGCTGCCTAACAACATAACCAATCACTGCAGACCTAATCTCCAGCAGATCAGGTGTAAAAACGATCAACAGCGCTGGCAGACTGATCCAAACGCCATGAAAAAAAAAACCCTGATTGTATACATTATATATTTATTATATACATTTAGAAATTGTTAATTTTATATTTAGAAAACGAAATAGGGACAATAGTCTGGAAACATAAATATTTTTCCATACTCTGATTTAATTTTCCATACTTTTCCAGACCTGGAAATTACTCAAATCAAATTCCATACTTTTCCATACTTTTCCAAACCCCGTAGGAACCCTGAAAAACATGGTTCCTTTTCTATTATTCAAATAGAAAAATGACAATGAATTACTGAATTCCCAAGAACAATTACCGCTGTTTTATCAATGACCTAGAGGCCGGAGAAAGTCTCTCTGTGGTTTCTCAAAGGCCTTTCTCTCAGATATAATCAAGTGTAAATCTGTGTAGAAAGGAAATCTCAAGCTGATTACTGCAGAAAGACCTGAAGTGACTCTTAGGCGGCCCTGGCACTCGCAGCCTGAGATTCACACACTCATTATTTGATGAGAAGATGAAGCTCTTCAAATTAAATAGATGGAGGAAGGAAGGGAGGGGGAGTAAAGGGAGAGAGGGAGAGAGGGAGAGAGAGAGAGAGAGAGAGAGAGAGAGAGAGAGAGAGAGAGAGAGAGAGAGAGAGAGAGAGAGAGAGAGAGAGAGAGAGAGAGAGAGAGAGAGAGAGAGAGAGAGAGAGAGAGAGAGAGAGAGAGAGAGAGAGAGAGAGAGAGAGAGAGAGAGAGAGAGAGAGAGAGAGAGAGAGAGAGAGAGAGAGAGAGAGAGAGCTTTAATTTGGGACAGTAGGATGCACGCTTCCGCTGACTAAAATATCAGTAAATCAAGCTTTGTGAAAGCATTTAAAAAAAGCATCTCCCTTTCATGCCATTTAAGTCAGCGTGTAAAAACAGTTCTGTAGCAAAGATTTATTTTTTAATAAAATGCCATTGCAACCCTCTCCAACTTGGTATTACATGAAGCTGCCTCCTAGTAATTTTTGACTTATAACAAAAAGCAGAACAATGCCTAAAAGCTCATATGACAGGGTGTACAGCAAAGAAGCTAAAAAACTCAGAACTTAAGCCTCGTTTCCAACTTTCCCTGGGAACTAGGAACTTTGGGGTGGTACTCTGTGTGTTTCGACTGCAGGAACCAGGGTCTAAATGAAGTTCCGGGTAAATATTCCCCCCTGCGAAAGCATCCCTGCTTGCGAGGTAGTACTTTTTCAAAGCTCAGGAACTTTCAGGGGTGGGAATTGGGCGTTGAACATGCTGATTCCTTAAGCATTTTATTTCAACCAGAATTTTTAAAAGTCTTTTGCGAGGTTCGTTCGTTCTACGTTCAGTCATCAGTCTTGCTCTTTCTGTCCATTGGTGCACGTTCATCTGAGCCATCGGTCAAAGTCCGTAATGACAGATAACATACGTTGTCATTTTAAATCTAGCTTTACAAGCTTTCAGAATTCGCTTTAGTATCAGCGCTCATCTCTTTTTCGTCGTTTTGTTAATTACCTCTTTAGTAAACCAATACATAACCAGAAAAACCAGCACAGCTTGAATCTCCTTATTGTTGCAGACAGTGTCGCACAAAAATGATTACTGTCCGTCGCTGACTGGGAGGAGCAGTCGCACGCAGTCCTACATTACCAGCCTAATAATTTGCCTAATCTTCATGGTACTTTAGACCGCAGTGGAAACGCAGGGGGAAAAAAGTTCCTTTAAAAAAAGTTCCTGGTACAAATTGTTCCGGGTAATTTCAGTGGAAACGGGGCTTAAGTTGTCAACCTAAAAAATTAGGACAGTGGGCAGACATTTTTTGCTGTGGCACCTAGGGAGTGATTGGGTACCTTGCTCAAGGGCACCTCAGTCATTTCCAGCCAGTATTGAGAATCTAACCTACAACCGGTAACCAGTCTGACTCTACCCATTAAGCCACGACTGCCCCTATAATTGTTTGTCCATCCCGGCATAGAGACAGTACATATTTAGGCCACACCCACACCATGGTGGGGGCGGGGGGATGGGCAATCCAACCCTCTCCATTGACTTTGTATTGCGTGAAGGCAGTGTTTATGTGTGTTCACTATTCTTAATGTGTTAACTAAATTGGAGGGGTTAGATACAAATTCCAAGTATGCGTACCACACTTTTCACAGTCATTTTTTGATAGAGCCAGTGTTTAAAGGTGGGATAAATTTACAAATTGATTATTTATAGTTTTATAGTCCCTGCATATTAATAAAATTACATATTTTTTAAGATTCTCACCTAAAAACGTGCATTAAGTGTGCGCGTATATATTTGACTCACGTTTTCGCTGTGACGTCCACGTATTGTCCTGGACGGAAGTGAGCTGCATAGAGAGGAGTGCCTAGATAAAAAACAAAAATACATTACAGAAAAATAAAACAACAAAACAAAAACCACGAACACTATGTCATATGGTTTATTTACTCAAACGTGTAATTACAATGATACAGCTGAAACAACTTTATTCTTCATCTGGAAATAAGTAAAGCGTTACCTGGTTTGATGATGGCGTTGTCGGTCACACAAAACGTGGTGAGTTTCTGTTTGGGAGGAACTCCTGCATTCTGGAAAATCTCTAAATATCCCTCTGGCCTCTGAGAGAAAGACAGATTGACTTTCAGTTGCTTCAAGTGATATACTAACTTTTATAATCCTTAAAAAAGGAGAAAGGGAGAAGAAAAAGAGAATACATTAAACCCAAACTGCTCTGCTGCATTTTGGGAGTTGATTGACTGCGAAGAGACTGAAGGCTCAGACTGAAGGTCAGGACAATTGACAATTACACTTCAAGCAGCACTTTGTAGCAGCTGTCAAATATAGACAGATGACACGCAGACACACAGTAGATTACTGCCAAAAAAATTAAAAAGGGACACCGACCAAAAGTTTTATTTTTTCCATTACAAACTCCATAAAACATTATATTTGAGAAGTTTTACAAAATCCTCCCCTACAGCAGCTCATGTTTTTTTTTCTAGCACCAAAAGTTCAACTAATAGAGAAAGACAAGTGAGAGGGGGGCAAAAGAAAACAAGAATCCTTGGTTTCCCATTTTAATTTTCCCTAACATGTGCACACACACATATAAAGGTGACCGCTATATCTACTGCTCATTATTTCTCTCCAGGAGCTCTTCAGGTCTTGTTATACTCCCTCTCCACAGAAACAGAACAGCTCTAGTCTATTATCCTGTTCCACCTCAGAGAGGTCAAGGATCGCCAGAAAGGTGAAGACGAGGGGGGGAGTGTGTGCAGATAAGAGCAGTCTTATTGAAAAACGTTAAAGACATTTCTTACTCACATGAAACGGAGAGACATTTTTTCCACCCACGATCAGAGCTGCAGTGCACCCATTATACTCTTCCTTGGATAGATGTTTCACCACTTGACAGTCCTGCACCTGAGAGAGAGAGATTTGAGTGTGATGAAGTTATAATCAGGTTATCATCAAAGTAAGAATCTGTTAATCTCATAAGAACAATCAATGAACTTTCAGATGAATAAGACACTAGTCAGAGAAACTTCTGATGAGAGTTTTGAATCATAGTTTTTAAAACACAGGTTTCCACAATACTCTGACAGGCTTTTATTTTTCAAATTATTATTTTTTTAAAGGTGCACGGTGTAATTTTTAGCAGCATCTAGCAGCGAAGCACATAGAGAAGCTACGGTGGCCTACTCAGGACAAAGATGTCGTCGTCTGAGACTGCAGAGAGTAGCTAGCACTCTGTAGAGAAGTTTGTACGTTACTGTAGTACTGTAGTACTACTGTAGAAACATTGATCCTCTTTACCTGTAGCATGGTCACCACGTGTCTCTCTCCTGATTTGGTCCACACAGGCATCATTCCGAGTTTAATGGCCACAAGACCGACTCGCCGACTCCCTAAGGAGATGCAGATTACAAATCAATACAACCATAAAAACTGAAGTGACAATCAAGCATCCATGTTATCAACTCAATTGAGCACAAGCAAGCTGCCTGCCTCCTCTAGGATCGGAGAGTAACTGACACTCACATACTCCAGATTTCTGGCATTATGACCATTTTAGACAGTAAAAGAAATGGACACAGCAACCCCATAGACTTCAACGGTGAAAACCGAAGTCAATTAGAAGCACTTACTTCCTGATGGCTTAGCGTACTGCACAGCCTCAGACTGAGCTTGACGATGTAGATGTGACGTGAGGAACCTGTCTGACAGTTGTAAGTCTTCTTGTAGTTGTGGAAAGTGAAATTGTTCACATTGTTTACTGTATTTTCCGCACTATAAGGCGCACCGGATTATAAGGCGCACCTTCAATGAATGGCCTATTTTAGAACTGTTTTCATATATAGGGCGCACCGGATTATAATGCGCATAGAATAGAAGATACTGCAGTCAAACATTTGCGTTATGCATCCACTTGATGGAGCTCTGTGCTAAAGGGAATATCAACAAAACAGTCAGATAAAGTCAGACTTTATTAAGCGTTCAGACAACTCCGTTCACTCCCATGGTAACGTTGTTCAAACATTGATGTGCATATAAACAATATCTCCCAGCCTTGCTAACTTTTCTCCCAAACGTGGAGGGGAACTTTTCCTTAATTCAGTAAACACGTAGCCTAGTAAAAGAAACAGTCAGATACCACTAAATCAAACGTTAGTGCATAACTCCACATTGTTCAGTTACGTATAACACGTCCAACCTGCCCGGCTCCCTATCGTCATTATCCGAAAGCACAGTACCGGTGTTTACTGACTACGGTAGCCGTAAGGCTGCAAGCGGTGCGGCTTTGTAGTTTACCAGTCGTACTGAAACATTTTATTATTATTAAAATGTTTGTATTGGTTTTTCATACTGAAACATTTTGACAGAGCGCCTTGATCCATATATAAGGCGCTCCAGATTATAATGCGCACTGTAGTTTTTTGAAAAAATGAAAGGCTTTTAAGTGCGCCTTATAGTGCGGAAAATACAGTAAATGTTTTATCCTGTTTATTTTGGCTCTCTATGGGCTTCTCCCTTGACTTTATGCCTCCACATCCCCCGATTGCCTCATAGACAGTGAAAGATTGCCTGCGAGCATCTCTTATCTATACGGTAATTTCTCTACTGTGCGACAGTTGGTTATGACGCAAACGTTAACCTATTTTTACAAAAACAGCTTCTACAGGATGATAGTGTAAGATAGAAGGTAATGAAGCCTTTTATACATTGTTGTGTTTCTTTAGGAAAAAAACAATGGACAAATGGAGTCTTTAAACGCCTCAGATGTAAAGTTATTTGCTGTCAAAGTGAAGCCAAAATGAATGCGAGTCAATGGAATGCTAACAGCTGGTGATGGCTTGGTTAGCAATGGCTGCCATTATGGAAGGTATACTTTCCGGGGGCTGGATTACCCCTTTGATTGTGACTCACCTTCCTCCCACTCATGTCTGGGCCAGGGCTCATCCTTGAGGGGGTTGAGTTTGTCTGTGGTCAGTTGTTGGTATTCATCTGTAACAATCTTCTTCAAAAAAGAAGCATTATCATCTGTAAGGTGTTCATCCCACCATGTGTTCGTCCGATGCGTCCTTACACAATGAATGACAGGAGTTCTGCTGAACAAAATAGAGACATTATGGAAACTGTCACGCTTTTTACGTAACTGTTAAATATCACGTTCAAAATAGATACTACTGACAGTGAGACTAAATAAAGCTGTTAAATGTGAACTAATACTCATATTAATATTTGATGTATTTGAACACAATTTCAAACTCAAAAATACTGCCGATATCAAATTATTAAACGAGAATATACGGTATTAGTGAGATTTACATGATGTTGAGTAAGGTACTGCATTCTTTTAGAATAATAATCTGTTTTTAACGTTAATAACTAATCAAATACCTCTGCAGCGCTGCTCCAGTTCGGCAAACAATTACTGGCGCTCCTCTTAGCAAACCATCAGCAAGACTTATAAACCTGCACGTCAGCGCTGTCATTTTTATTATTTATAAAATTATCAAGTAACACAAAACAGCTCAAACATTCAGCCCGACCCCATCATTTTATTCAACATGACAGTCTCGTGTTTGTCCTCCTGTAGCAGAATGTCATTCCTTCAACTTCCGGTGTTACACGGAAATACGGTCCCTGGTCTCTCCTTCTTCAAAATATTGTTCCTTCAAATTATTAGTTCCACAAGGAGTCAGGAGTGTGTTATTTCATTATTATTATTTTGTTGTTGTAGAAAACAAAATAGTGTTTGGGTTTGTCATTTACGGGTTCTGTTGTAATTTCTGCCTAAATGTGTTTGCCCAGCCTGATCTGGTATGTTGATTATAATAAAAATGGGGTTAAAACAGATTTCTGAAACACCCCAAACTTCACAATACAATAGGCATATATATATGCCTATATATATATATATGCCTATATATATATATATATATATATATATATATATATATATATATATATATATATATATATATATATAGCTCTGGAAAAAATGAAGAGAAGAAAAGCCTGATCAAAGGTGAACCAGGACTAAATATATCCTGTCCACTCTGGGGCAAGAAAACGTTTTTTTCTGCCATTTATCCAACATAATTAGTTTAGTAATCCTTTTTAGGAGAACTAGTCAGAATTTAAAACCTTGCTAACTTCAAATGATAAACTGAGGTGCAGAAAAGACAAGCTACTGGGGGATGTAGAAGATTAGGAGGTTAAGGATTTGAGGAAGATCTCATGCTGTTGTCAACCGTGTTTTCCTTGAACCGTTGCAGATTGAGCTCTAACCAAAACTCAGCTGCTCCTCTGTCCCACCAGCTGCTACTTCCTTCATGCTGCCAGCACAACCCTGCCAGCTGCTTCTTCCTCCAACCTGCCAGTTACATTTACCTCCGACCTACCATGCAATTTCCTTAAACACCCTACTACCTGCCTCATCCACTGATGGCTGTGTCTCAGTACAGCCCGCTGCCACTTATGTTCACACTCAGGGCTCTGAGGAACATTAAGTATGTACATATTGCAGCAGCAGGGGATTCTTTCCAGGAATCAGGATAAACTGACCACACAAAGATTTTGAATGTCCATAAGGCTATTTTCAAATCTAAAAATCTGAATCTAAATGTATGTTGAGGTACACAGGCTCAGATGCCAGTCAAGTCAAATGACCTTTATTGTCATTCCATAGAGACATACAAAGGAATGAAATGTCATGCGTCAACATGGCCACAGTGCATAATTTACACAGACCAGTCCTTTACCTAATAAAACATATTAATTATATTTAAATTTTTAATCTAGAGTTAAAAATCACGGAAACAACTAAACTGTTAATATTATAATGTAATGTAGTGTAATATAATATAAATATATAATATATTTTTTATATTTTATGTGTACACACACACACACACACACGTTGGTCTATGTAGTTTACGGGGACTCTCCATATGCATAATGATTTTTATATCGTACAAACTGTACATTCTATCCCCCTACACTGCCCCTGCCCCTAAACTTACCCATCACAGGAAACATTCTGCATTTTTACATTTAAAATAAATCATTGTTTAGTGTGTTTTTAAAGCTATTTGAAATACGAAATGTCCTCATAAACCACGTTTATGTTGTAATACCAGTTTAAAACCCATGTAGTTATACAAATGTGATCTCATAAATCACATAAACAAGCACACACACACACGCACGCACGCACGCACGTGTTGGGTTTTCATGTTTTATGGGGACATTCCATAGGCGTAATGCATTTTATACTGTACAAACCGTATTTTCTATTCCCCTACACTGCCCCTGCCCCTTAACCTACCCATCACAGGAGACATGCTGCATTTTTACTTTTTCAAAAAACATCTTAGTGTGATTTATGACCTGTTTTTATCATGGGGACCAAAAAATGTCCCCACAAGGACAAGGATTTCGGATATTGCCATCTTTGTGGGGACATTTTATCCCCATACCGTACGTAGGGATTACCAGGACGCACGCACACACACGCACGCGCGCACGCGCACGCACACGCACAGGAAGCAATCATTAGTGAATAAAAAATAAAAGAAAACGTGAATCAAAACTGTGATTTTTTTAAATGTGAATATTCATCTTAGTAAATATTCATGCTCAATTGCTCATTATCTAAAATATATCACCTGAATAGTGAATATTCTGAGAATATCCAGGGAATATTCTTGAAATTGAGCAAAACTGCCCATATGACCATTCAGTGCTGAAAAAGAAAATTGAAAAAGAAAACATCTGCAAAATCACAAACAAGAAATAGAAAAAGGAGATGATCTCTCTTTCTCCTGATATCCCATAGTCTTGTCCTGGTGATCTGAGTGTTTAATTATACATGATGAAGCTAACTGAAAGGCTGTGTGCATGTGTGGAGAGGAGTGTGTGCATGTTTGTGTGTTTAGACTTCAAAGAATCCTCTGAGTCGATCACGCCTCCAAGACTCCATTTCTCAAGGTCTTCTAATGCCTAAAAGAGCCAGTACATTCAAGCATCTATCTAAAATGTGCATGTAGTGAATTACAGTATTGCCTTAAAGAGAGACCTGTGTGTGTTTAATTTGATGCTGAGCAAGTTCATTCAGTGAACATCTGTACCAAAACAAAAAACTGAAACACAAAAAGTGGGAAAAAAACATTTTGTTTTATTGGCAACATGCAAAATACAGTCCTGGTTGCTGTAGTAAGCAAGCATACATACGCACACACTCCGAACAGAAGGAAGAAGAAAAGAAAGAAATGCGTAAAAGGAAAAGAGAAATGTGTCTAATACAACACCAGAAATACACACCTACTATTCTCAAATCTGAAAGGGACTTTATTATGTTAGATTAAGAAACTCTGTAAAACCAATGTCAAGAAACCTGTAGAAAAGAACAAAAACAAATAATCCCTAAATACTGTATTCACAGAATTGAGTCCAGTCCACATGCTTTCCAATAAATATGAATTTGTTTATAGAGCTATATACAATACACTTAATTGTATGTAACATTTGTAAGTCGTAAAGGCCTCACATCAAAAACAAGTTAAAAAATAAATACACTACTGTTCAAAAGTTTGGGGTCGGTGAGATTTTTATTAGATTTCTTTTTTACTTTTATTCAGCAAGGATGCATTAAATTGATCAGTGGCAGTAAAGACATTTAAAATATTATAAAAGATTTCTTTTTCAATTTAACACAGTTCTTTTGAAATTTCTATTCACCGAATCCGCATATTAGAAGGATTTCTGAAGGATCATATGACACTGAAGACTGAAGTAATTGGAATAAAGTATATTTAAAAAATAAGAAACTTTTTTTTAATTTTTTTTTATCTACCGACTCCAAACTATTTGCAGGTAAATTGAATAAAGCAATTAAATGTTTGCACTTCGGATTATAGAGGGCTAACAGTGTTTACTAATTGAGCATTGGTCATGCACTGGCCAAAAACTGATAATCCCTTGCCTCCTAAACTATTACATTATTGGAATATTATGCTATATTGGACTATATAGCCCTTGTATAGCAGGTCCACCAAAAATAAAGTAATAATATCTAGCAAAAAAAAAAAGGAAGGGGAAAAAAATCCAGGACTAATAAACAAATGCAAGTTGGAATCAGTCCGGCATATGAATCTAAAGGAACAGTCCAGTTTTCGGATTTTCTTCTATTTACACAGAGTAGGTTACGGCAGATCAAAAGGTGCTTGCAGATTGGTTTGGTTGCAGTGAAAGCAATCTATAACTGTCTTGTTAAAGGTGCACTCAGTGATTTATACCACATTACAAACTTTAACACATAATTGCTTAAGGGGACAGAATTTTGTGCATTCTGACTTGTTTACACTGTTAAAGAGTTGGATTCTCGAGCTAAACAAGGCCAAAAAAAAAAAGAAAAAAAGAGTTGGATGTATGATAGATTATTTCTGTGCCAAATACCCTCCTTTAGGATTCGAATAAGTTTCGTAAAGTTTTTGTTTTGTTTTGAATATAGCCCTGTATGACGTCATATCACACCTTGTATCAACAAGCTTATTTAGGGTTACGGGAGCCGTCGGCAGCACTGTCATTTTGTTTTTATACCAACAAATAAGCTAATAAGATTAAGCGTATCCGCAGTGGAGGGGCTTGAGGAAGCAGCTTCAACTCGAGCTTAGATATACCCCCCATTGGGACTACTAATGCCTGAAAGATGAGTATGGTAGCAAAATGCTTAAATTATGTTGGTGTTGGGAAGGTGGAGGGATGATTCCAGAGCAAGGTGAGCAGTTGCTTGTATACTCCAGCAGTTAACTGGAAGGTAATTGAAAATCATTCGCCATGTTGAGATCATATGACCAGCTGAATACTACTCAATTTATCTTGGTAACTCCCCTCTCATCAGACACTTTCACTTATAGTACAAATTAATCATGGCTGACTGCAAATATGTATGTAACCTCGGTTCCCTGAGATAAGGGAACGAGTACTGCGTCGAAGACGCCAGGGGGTTAACTCCTGTTTCCTGATTTTACTGAAAGCTTATAAAATCATACAGTGCTACTGCACAGCCATAGCAGTGAAGAGGGCTTTTTGCACACTATTGGCTGGCCAGTGGGAACTGCATGAACCAATGACAGAGCGGTGTAAATGCGCGAACCAATCGGTGCTGAGCCCGCGAAGCTGAGCGCAGAACCTGCCAATATGGAAGGGGCATCTGCCTGGTGCTTGCAAGATGCTCGCATTGCCATATATTCATGTTTAACGACTGAAGGCGATGGTCACCAGGCATTAGGATCATAGCACGGCAGTCTTATGCAGTACTTGTTCCCTTATCTCAAGGAACCGAGTTTACATAGGTAACCGAGTTCATTCCCTTTCTAGCGGTCAGTCGTACTGCGTCAAAGACGCCAGGGGAACCTATAAAATTCCACCATGCTTATGATAGCACAACAATATGTACTCCCTCAAGCTGGAGATCTGGGATGAAGGGCCCCATGTTATGACATATCTTGATATATCTTGATTTATACACCAAGGATTTGAGTCTGCAGAGCAGGGACCTCCAGGTTGAAAAAAAATTGGTAAATGTAGACGTGAGGACCAACCTGCTGCTCTACAGATATCATTGATAGAAACTCCACTGGACCACGTCCTAGTGGAGTGCACCTTGATACCTATGGGGCACTGTAGGCCCATAGAATCATATGCTAATGCAATAGCATCAACCAGCCATCTGGATAGGCTTTGCTTGGTGACTGGACAAACTTTTGTGCGACCACCAAAGCTCACAAAAAGCTGCTCCAACTGTCTGATGTGGGAGGATCGCTCAACAAATAATCTGAGTGCCCTGACTGGGCAGAGCAGATGTAATTGTCTCTTGTCCTCCTCAAGGGGGAGGGCAGAGAGGATAACCACTTGTGCTCTAAACGGTGTTGAAAGACCTTTGGGCACATACCTGTGTCTTGGTTTGAGGATGACTTTGGAGTCACCTGGGCCAAACTACAGACAGGAAGTGTTCACGGAGAGCACTTGTATGTCACCCACACATTTAACTGACGCTAGTGCTAACAGCAGGGCAGTCTTAAACGTGAGTGGCTTTAATTCGGCCGTCTGCAATGGCTCGAAAGGAGGCTCTTTAAGTGCTCTTAGGACAAGAGAGAGGTCCCAGGAGGGCACCATAGGAGGCCTGGAGGATTCAGCCTTCTGGCTCCCCTTAAGAAACGCACAATCATGTAGTTTCTTCCTACTGATTGACTCCCTGGTTCATTTTGCCCGGCACATGTATCTTTTTGGGAATGGGGAAGTAGCAGCTGTAAAAGCCTGACTCGCACTGGGCTGGGGGTACCACCTCTATGGCCCCTTTTTCCAAAAGGCTCTGTACTTCGGTTTTGAGGACGTGGGACACGTTGCTCTCCACTGAAGTGTGTAATATGCCCGCGAAGCGGGGTGGTTTGCGAGCGAATTGGAGCAAGTGACCTCATTGAATTGTGTTAATGACCCATTGTGACACACCAGGGATGGCCTTCCAGGCCTCAGCCCGGTTGGACAGGGGTTTCATAGTGCTGAGTGGTGGGGCACTGGACAGGGCGCTTACACTCGTGTGGTGTGGAAGAGAAGAAATGCTCTTTTGTTGAGTATTTATATTTTTATTGGGTTCGCTATAACAGTGGTCGAGTGTAAGGGAGCGTGCATTTACACGCAACAACATTTTCTCCCCTTACCGGAACTGGAACGGGCCATCGAGTGGAGGGCAGAGCCTGCTTTGCCGGCGGAAGCATAAGCTCTGCCTGCTATGGCGAAGTGGTTCTGCAGGGCTTAGACGGGTGTGAAACCTTGGGCTTCCATCCCAGCGAAGAGGGCGGGCAGAGGTGTGCATTGAGAGCAGCCTGACCCGGTGAGAGCTGCATCCGCTTGGGCTTTACCCAGACAGAGTACACTGTCGCCATGGCTGTCCTCCTTGTGCATTTCTGAACTGCATGTGCCACAGAGATGGCTTCGACATTAAAATGTAATTAGCTCTTTTTCGAAATATGTCAGAAAAAGGATACACCGAAGTGCCGGAGAGCGCAGGGGAGATGGTGCGACAGCTTGAGGGATCGCTGACAACAGAAGACGTTGATATCAGGCCGCTGACTCTCTCTCGCAGCGCTGGGCCAGGCTGGCTAACTCGCTGTTCCGCTGCAGGCTCGCTGTTCACGGCTAAGGTGAAGCTTTCAATGGAGGGATTAACAAGGGTGAGTAGACCATCGCTGAAGGAGAAAAATTTGAATATATGGCAATGTGATAGGCAGAATGCCCTGCCCATATTGGCGGGTTCTGCGCTCAGCTTTGTGGGCTCAGCACCGATTGTTTCATGCCGCTCTGCCATTGTTTCATGCAGTTCCCACTGGCCAGCCAATAGCGTGCTAGAGAGTCCTCTTCACTGCTATGGCTGTGCAGTAGCACTGTGTGATTTTATAAACTTTCAGTCTGTGAACAGGTGTTAACCCCATGGCGTCTTCGACGCAGTATGACTGACCGTTCGAAAGGGAACTTTTACTTTCAATGAATGGCTATGTCCGTAAAGACGTCGTTATTGCCACACCTCTTAAAATAGCAATGCACCAACAATGCGCCTGAACACACCACATTTTCAGACCAGCATGCCCATTGGCTGGCGCTGGACGTGAAAATGATAACCATGTCAGGCTGAAGCTAACAAAAAAATACTTGCATCATGCCTGGCTCCGCATTGCGCCAGGTGTATGATAGGGCCCTAAGAGTGCACATGAATTAAAAAATGATGTGCACAGATAGATAATTTAGAATAAACATGGCAATATTCCATAAAAAAACTGTCGATTTAGATTTTATGATTGACTTTAAGTCCAAGACAACTGCCATATTAGCCAGGCAAAGCAAAGAAAAAGACTGAGTGCACCTTTAATAGCACTAACAGCTGCGTAAGAAGAAAATATGAACAGCTGTGGACATTTTTGCCCAACGCTATTGAAAACCTGAGTGAAAAAACAACAACAACAAGGATGGACCTGCTTGTCGATACCTATACTGATGGAGCAAGCTCTGAAATGATCAATGAAGATATCTTGATGCTGAGACTCTGTGGCTGCTTAAATGGCTGTGCGTAGCTCAGGGACTGAAAGCCCTGGAAGACTCATAGTCCGACAGGCATTTGGGCTTGATGCCTTTTCCATTGTAGTAATCCACCACTTGATTGGGAACCTCAGCCAGCACACTTTTAGCCAGCGCTGCAGGAGAGGCCTATGTGGAAGAAAAGACAAGAGGCAAGGATGAGAAAAAGGAATATAGATGAAATCTCACACTCTCTTGTGCTTGAGTAAGTGATACAGGAAAGGTGTCACTCCTATTTCTCTCTGTCTGACAAAACAGGTGGAGACAGACCGGTGAAAACACAGCAGGACATAACTAAAAATAAATGCGCGCACACGCACGCACACATACACGCTCGCCGAACCATTCGTATCGGACAGCCAACTTCACACCTCCAGTGTTGCGCTATATTTATGAATTGTGTGATATTGCAGAAGTTGACCTGAGGTAGCAAGTTTCCTCACAGCAGTACTCTTGACTGTGGAGAAAAAACAAAGCAAAACCCTTCTCTGGAGTTTATTGCACAAGAAGCCTTGTACAAAAGGTTCAGTAAATAAAATGGAAAAACCTACCTGAAGATTTAAAAAGCACAACTACACCTCCAGTCACATAACAACTGAGAAAATACAACATAATTATGAAAGAATCTGAAGAGAGATTTTTGCCCAAAAGTCGCCATTGGCCACACTGCAAGATTTTGTGAGGGACAAATAGAAATTACTGACGCTGATGTGAGAGACACTCCCTAAAATATATAGACATCAATATATCTTCAATATAAAATATATTGCGTTTCACTCAGCAATGTTATGTTGACTGAACAAACACTTTAGTATTTCATTATACTAAAAATGAACATTGTCAGCTTTACTTAAGTGTTTGCTGTCAAATTAAAGGGTTAGTTCACCCAAAAATGAAAGTCCTGTCTTTAATTACTCACTCTCATGTCTCAGATTTTATCTTAATTTGTGTTACGAAGGTTAGGAACAACATGAGGGTGAGTAATTAATGACAGAATTAGCATTTTTGGGTGAACTAACCCTTTAACATTGCTGAGTGAAATGCACAAAATAATGTAACTAACTGGGCAGTGGATTTGTAGTTCCCAGCATGCTTTGCAAGGGACTGCATTAGGAGAGTACATTTAGTGATTAAGTGTTATTTTATGTGTTTTTCAGTAAAGGTAAAGATGCTGTTAGTTTATATTAAAGGGTTAGTTCATCCAAAAATGATGTGATTCATTTCTCACCCTCATGTCGTTCGACACCCGTAAGACCTCAAGTTCATCTTCAGAACACAAATTAAGATTTTTTGTTGAAATCCGATGGCTCAGAAAGTCCTCCATTGGCAGCAATGTAATTTGCACTCAAAAAGGTACTAAAGACGTCGTTACAAAGTCCATCTTACTACAGTGGTTCTACAATCATTTTATGAAGCGAGGAGAATAGTTTTTGTGCACAAAAAAAACTAAATAACGACTTATATAGTGATGGCCGATTTCAAAACACTGCTTCCTGAAGCTTCGGAGCATTATGAATCAGTGTATCGAATCAGCGGTTCGGAGCGCCAAAGTCAAGTGATTTCAGCAGTTTGGTGGTTTGACACATGATCCGAATCATGAATCGATACGCTGATACATAATGCTCCGAAGCTTCAGGAAGCAGTGTTTTGAAATCGGCCATCAATATATAAGTCGTTATTTAGGTTTTTTTTGCACAAAAACTATACTCATCACTTCATAAAATTATTGTAGAGCCACTGTAGTGAGATGGGCTTTTTAATGACCTCTTTAGTACCTTTTATGGGTCTTGTGAGTGCAAATTACATTGCTGCCAATGGAGGCCTTTCTGAACCCTCGGAGTAAAACAAAAATATCTTAATTTGTGTTCCGAAGATCTTACAGGTCTGGAATGGCATGAGGGTGAGTAATAAATGACATTATTTTCATTTTTGGGTAAACTAACTCTTTAATGTTTAATGTTCAGTTACGTTGGACATTAAGAGGAGTTTCTGAAATATTTTTGAATATTGTGGTTCCCATTATGCAGCAGAGTGAAGCCTGTGTTGAAATGTTTTTTGAACAAATTACTCAATATAGTTTTTTAAGTAAATTCTACAATACATTATTTGGAGTGTAGAAACAACTCAGTTAAATTTAGTTCATGTAGTTACATGAGTTTTTAAGTATGTGAACAAGGATGGTTTGAGTGAAAATAACAACAGTGAAAGTTCATTTTTTAAATGTTTGAGAGAAATGTGTCAATTCATGCAGTTAAGTGTTATGAAAAAATTCATTATCTGTGTGTGCCATGTATCATAATGAGCTATTTGTTTATCTTAGCTACAATCAAAATGTTACTGTATTGAAATTAATTCCGAACCGTGTCTCGTGTCGCCCCCAATGCAATCCATTTTAGGATCAAATAAAACAACTGAATTCAAGTTCTTCTCACAGCTGTCACAAAAAATACATTTATATTTATTTATTAAATAAAAAACTTAAACTACACCGTTATTGATATATACCAGGATTTTTTAGATAATTCACAAAAAAAGTTTTGTCTCATTTTAACTCGCATAAGCTTTATAGAAATAAAAACGAATATGTACTGAACGGAATAAAAAAATAAAACTGAGCTTTGCATGAACTCAACTCGACATCGCTGGGTCAAAGCAGGACAGAATACACCTAACGTCACCTAAAGAAATGCTTTCATAATGAAGACTGTTCTACATGAACGATTTCCCAGTCCTTAATTAAACTAAACACAGGGCTGTAAAATCTAAGAGCTTTGATGTTTTCCTTCCCTGTGTTCCAGCGTCGAGATGCTTGTTATTGGAGCTCAGACAGACAGCTGTGAGAGCAACGCACTGACCTGAGAGAGGAGAGAGATGAAAAGAAACCAGGATGCCTTCAGATGTATGGCATCCTCTTGTAGTTTGGTTTCCTGACTATGCCCTGACCGGAGGTATCATACAGTTTCTTAAATCAGCAAACCTGGCATGAAGCATTTCTTTTCATTAGACACATCTGTTCATTAAGCTTTGATTTATTAGGCATCCAGTAAAACTTAGGTTTTGCCTTCTATGTTCAGGATTACACCATATCCTGACAGGATTCTTTTAAAATGTTGTGTAGAAACATTTTGTTATTCCAACATGGGTAAATAATTAAGAATTTATTAAATGAAGTATTCAAGATACTGCCATTTTATACTCACATGCTTGAAGTTGCGGAAGGGCACAAATTGCACGATGTCCCTCAGAACGGGTTCTCCTTTAGGAGAGCGGAGGATTCCATCATCACCGTCCAGCATCTGCATGTCGCTGAAATCCGCACTGCCTATGCCGACGATGATGACGGACATGGGAAGGTGGGAGGCGTGAACGATGGCCTCTCGTGTATCTGCCATGTCTGTGATCACTCCATCCGTCAGGATTAGCAGTATAAAGTATTCCTAACGAAAGAAGAAAAGGATAAATGAGGAAAGTGATAAATAAAAATGTTGAAACTCATACAAATATGATCACCCGGTGTTTGTCTTTGTCTTGTGCTCAAACAAACTGTATCTTATCTTATTTTCATTATACTGTAGACATCCCTAAATTTGCCAGTCGGGTAAGAAAATTGTAATAAAAAAAATTATATATATATATATTATTTTGTCCTCAAAGTTGATGTGTTAGAAGCAGGAAAAATGGGCAAGTTTGACAAGGGCCAAATTGCGATGACTGGGTCTGTTCACGGTCTGCAGTGGTCAGCATCTATCAAAAGTGGTCCAAAGAAGGAACAGTGGTGAACCGGTGACAGGCTCATTGATGCACGTGGGGAGTGAAGGCTGGTCTGTGTGGTCTGATCAAACAGACGTAACACTGTAGCTCAAATTGCTCAAGAAGTTAATGCTGGTTCTGATAGAAAGGTGTCAGAATACTCCGTGCAACACAGTTTTTTGCGTATGGGGCTGCATAGCCGCAGACCAGTCAGGGTGCCCATGCTGACCCCTGTCCACCGCTGTGGCCCCTTTCAGCAGGATAATGCGCACTGCCACAAAGCAAAAATGGTTCAGTAATGGTTTGAAGAGCACAACAACGAGTTTGAGGTGTTGACTTGGCCTCCAAATTCCTCAGATCACAATCCAATCGAGCATCTGTGGGATGTGCTGAACAAACATGTCAGATCCATGGAGGCCACACCTTGCAACTTACAGGACATAAAGGATCTGCTACTAACATATTGGTGCCAGATACCACAGCACACCTTCAGGGGTCTAGTGGAGTTCATGCCTCGACGGGTCAGGGCTGTTTTGGCAGCAAAAGTGGGACCAACACAATATTAGGATAATGTTATGCCTGATGGTTATGGGGTATAGTTCTGAGAACAAACCGTAACATCTAATGCAGTTTTCACTTTTCATCTCAATAAAATTTTATAAGAAAGTAAGACAAAAATCCACCCATTCATCCATCCATTAAGTTTTACATGATTAAGTAATACATTTGCTCTGCTTTTTAATATATGCATCAGCAACTTTGGTTGTTTTTATAAAAAAGCAACAGCAGTAAAGCAGATGGTGTCAATATGGTTCTGAGCAGAAATTAAGCTCTTCAGTCTAATTAAAGGTGTTCTTTCTCTCTCTCTCTCTCTCTCTCTCTCTCTCTCTCTCTCTCTCTCTCTCAACTGATGTGGTGTTAATTTGAAAGGGATTATTAAAATCTTGTTTAAAATTGAGTTTACTTACTACACAAACTGGTCAATGATTTGGAAATGTTTAAATACAAATTGGGAGTAAATCAATGTATTTGTGATGTTGGTTATGATGGCTGCTTGCAAATGTATGTTTAAGTGTAATTTAGTTTGAAACGTTTTTTTTCTGTCTCACACTCTACTTTACATTTTTTTGAAACATTACTATTACTGTTTTTTTTTTGTAAATACATAGACCTTTAAAAGTCAAAGTCTCTCTCTCTCTTTCTTTCTTCCACTAACCATGGCCTCTTTGGTGTGCATCTCCTCGGAGGCAGAGTCGGCAACTTTCTGGATGATGGGAGCGATATTAGTGGGACCATACAACTGAATTTTTGGGAGGCAGTTCTGATAAGCCTCGACAACACCTTGAATACCTGTAAAACACACATAACAAGTCGGGTCATCTCCAAAAACACACACACTTGTTCACAAACATCTTCAATTAAGTTCTTGAAGCTTGATTTAAGCATAAAACTCTCTACATTTTGTAATGTTTTTCTATGCCAAATTATGACAAATTAATTACATTTGTGACACACTGGATGGATTTCATATGGCAAATTTCTTACCTTTGACCTCATAGATAAATATGGATATGTGGAGGTCTTTTGAAAGCAGGGACATTTTGCAATGACATTTTTTCCCTCAAAACAATAAGTTCAGATTGCTGAACAATTAGTTTCTTGTTCACATCAGATTTTAATTTCTTCCTGATTTAAGCAAATTGCTGGTGTTATAAGTACAATTGTCTACAACTTGCACAGTAATGCACAGTAAATGCACATGGCTTCTTGATCAAAATGAGTTGATTTTTGTAATAAAATAATTGCTAAATTGGCAAATGGCCTGCTGTTGTCACAATCACAATCTTACCAATCAAATTTGGAAGCATATATATGCCGTTAACCCAGCACAGTCACTACCATTTTTTACCATTGGAGGAATGTCACAACCATAAACAGCAGCAACTACAGCAGTACTGTACATTTCTATTTATACAGTGAAGTTGTTTTGTAGAAATGTGTTACATGAAAACTGAATATTCACAGTTACAATAAGAAGATACTATATGAATGTGTGGTGGAGATGGTGTTACAGGGGAAGACATGATAGACTGTGTACAATAAAAACAAGCTACTGTGAATTTTCAGTTTACATGTAACAAATTTCTAACTAGGTTTTGAAAAGTAAATATTGGGGTACATTTTGCAGACATGTAATAGAGTTCTGATGTTCCAGCAAACAGTTGTGACAATTGAACTTACAGTTTAGAGAATGTTTCAAAAGATTTGCCAAAGTGAATGAGAAAAAATGTAAATGCAATAGAGTCAGTTAATACATTCTTTTTGAGTGTGTGTGGGAGATGTTTGACTTAAGAAAGCATCGGAGTTCACTGAACTTTCATTTTGAAAAAAAAAAAAAAAGTTGTTTTGTTGACACTTTAATGACTTACCGGCACATTCTGGGTTATCCTCATCAAAATTCACAGCAAAATCATGAGAAACCTAAAGAGAATAGAAAAAGTGAACCTAATTCAGAACTAAACTTGAGTGATCAGTGATGGCAGAGTAACTGCTTTTAGAAACAAATTGCTTTGTTGGAAGGCATGGAGAAATAGACTCAATCGATTTAAACTTTGAACTCTGCCGATATTACATTATGATATTAGAGTCCATAATATAATTGAAGAACTACAACATTTGCTTTCTTTATTTTATTCATAAGTTTTCATGGTTCATTTACATTCAGAGTCATTGCAGCCATTGAATGGGTTAACACCATGCATAAAACATGGAGCTTCCCTGTGGCTCAGAACTACGGTCAACTAAAATGCATTCTTAGAGTCACATCCAACCACGCTGCGGCCGTGACCTCTGATTGTAACATGGCAACCAATCAGATGACCTGATTTTGAGTGATTGGCATAGATTAGCAGGAATGATGAGGTGAGTATTGTAAAAGGGCATCAGCAGTTTATGAATTATTCAGAAATCTCCTGTCAGGTAACGGCAAGGGATTCAGAGCACTCTGGTTTCCCCGGCGATTTATTATATTGTATGGGAAACTCCTTGCAGTTTTAAAATCAGGTTACAAATTCTGTCAAAATCAAATCAATAAATAATTAAAAAAAAAAAACAATATATAAATATATACACTCACCTAAAGAATTATAAGGAACACCATACTAATACTGTGTTTGACCCCCTTTCGCCTTCAGAACTGCCTTAATTCTACGTGGCAATGATTCAACAAGGTGCTGAAAGCATTCTTTAGAAATGTTGGCCCATATTGATAAGATAGCATCTTGCAGTTGATGGAGATTTGAGGGATGCTCATCCAGGGCACGGAGCTCCCGTTCCACCACATCCCAAAGATGCTCTATTGGGTTGAGATCTGGTGACTGTGGGGGCCATTTTAGTACAGTGAACTCATTGTCATGTTCAAGAAACCAATTTGAAATTATTTGAGCTTTGTGACATGGTGCATTATCCTGCTGGAAGTTGCCATCAGAGGATGGGTACATGGTGGTCATAAAGGGATGGACATGGTCAAGGTTGGGATGGACATGGTCAAGAAACAATGCTCAGGTAGGCCATGGCATTTAAACGATGCCCAATTGGCACTAAGGGGCCTAAAGTGTGCCAAGAAAACATCCCCCACACCATTACACCACCACCACCACCAGCCTGCGCAGTGGTAACAAGGCATGACGGATCCATGTTCTCATTCTGTTTACACCAAATTCTGACTCTACCATCTGAATGTCTCAACAGAAATCGAGACTCATCAGACCAGGCAACATTTTTCCAGTCTTCAACTGTCCAATTTAGGTGAGCTCGTGCAAATAGTAGCCTCTTTTTCCTATTTGTAGTGGAGATGAGTGGTACCCGGTGGGGTCTTCAGCTGTTGTAGCCCAGCCGCCTCAAGGTTGTGAGACCAATTACAGCGCTTGCGGTCCGCGTAGAATCGACGTGTTGTTATATTTTTGGAGAGCTGCACGTCAGGGTACGTTGTAGGCTATGCATGCTACACACAGCCGACGACGTAGCTACGGCGTACACTTAACGCAGAAGTATAAATTGGGTTTAAGAAAGCAAAGTTATTTAAAAATACAAAAAAGTCATCCAAAATTGCACATAATTCCATGTAAAAATTGTTTTCACTTAAAAGGGGTCGTTCAGCAAAAAATGAAAATTCTGTCATCATTTTCTTACCCTCAAGTTGCTCCAGACTTAAATTAATTTCTTTTTTGACTTACATGGTATTTTTTTCCATACTATGGAAGTCATTGTGGTCCATAAACACTTTAAAACACTTTAAAAACATAAAAATAATCATCAAAATATCTTCTTTTGTGTTCAGCAGAAGAAAGAATTTCATGCCGGTTTGGAACAACTTGAGGGTGAGTAAGTGATAACAGAATTTTCATTTTTGGGTGAACCGTCCCTTTAAAGCATAAATCAAATTATTCTTTTTTTTTTTTACATATAAAAAGAATGAACTTACTTTGAAGTCGGGTGGGATTTGGGCTCCAAAGCCAAAAGCGGGAAACATTTTGTCGCTGGAAACAGATCAGAAGAAGGAAGGATTAATGAGCGTGCATTGAGCCCCAGAGATGAGCAATGAGGTGAGCAGGGATGTGACATTGTGAGGGGTCAAATATAATTGACTCCAAGCTTAAGTGACATCTTGGGCGAGAGAGTGATTGAAGTGTAGAAAGACAATCCTTGACATGACAGCTCTGCATCCTACAGGCGCTGGCAGTCATAAGACCCAATGCCTGATTGATGTAATGTGTAATTAATTGATTAATGGTTTGAACGTTTGGTTAATGGCCTGTACTAAGAAAATAACTGGTGTAAACATTGCACGATGGAGTAGAGTAATAGTAGAGTCTGTTAAATTTCATTTGATAAAATTCAAGGATTGACTGTTTGCTTGACTGGCTGCATGATTGATTAGCTGATTTATTGGTTGACTGACTGCCTGTTTGATGGATTGAGTGCTGGGTTACCTATCGTAGTCCTGGCAGATCTCCCCAACGGCGATGAGCGCTTTGAGGTACTCATTGGGCTGATAAGGGTGGATGTAGTGGAGGGAGCAGCTGTTTCGAGGATCGCCATTTGAGGCAGTGAAATCAATCGCCACCTGCAGAACAACAACACTTAAACAACACTAAAAGGGATAGTTCACCAAAAATGAATATTCTGTCATTCTTTCTTCAGGGCAAAATTTTAAACAATTGGATTTTTCAATCCAATTACAATGACCAAAGCTTTCAAGCCTCAAAAAAGATTCATAAACAATGTGTATAGGACTTGTGCACTATATTTAAGGTCATATGACGCTTTGTGTAACGAACAGACTAAAATTGAATTATTCACTGTCACTGATAATCCTCCAGAAATGTATTTTGAACTCAAGAAACAAACAAGTTTGATTTCTGAACAATTAATTCAGGATGGTTTTGTAAACTGACTACAACGATTCGTAGAAATCAAAAGAATTTGTTCATGAATCGGACATTGCATCCATTCATTGAGTGTCTACGATTTACAAGATCCAGCCTATATTGTCTATATGAGTTTGTTTTTTCTTAAAGCTTAAGATTACATTAAGATAAATTCCAAAAGCCATCCAAAACCACTTACTGTGAACTGAATCTGACAGCCTCCCATGATGTAATCCAAGAAAGAGTGCATCTTTATGATCTGAAACAGAGATAAAATAATAATTATTAAACTGATAGTTCTGGTCCTGGATCCTGATAATTTAACAGATCATTCTAGTTATAAATAAATATAGCTAGGATACATAACAGTTTTTAACACATACACACACACACACACACACACACACACACACACACACACACACACACACACACACACACACACACACACACACACACACACACACACAAACACACACACGTTAGGTTTCCATGTCGTTTGGGAAATTTCCATACACATAATTATTTTTATACTGTAAAAACTGTATATTCTATCCCCTAACCCTACCCTAAGCATCACCCTCACAGAAAACTTTCTGAGCAACTGTTCGAGCATCTTTCACATTTGTTTACGTTGCATTACTAGAATTTATAAAAAATACTACCGGCCTACTACCGCTCAACATGTTTCATATACTCTCCAACATCGATTTTTACTCGCATTTGGCACTTGACGAGTTTTAATTATAGGCCCTGCTCACACATATATTTTCTAATAAGCTATTAAAATGCAATATATACTTGTACAAATGAACCTGAACTTTAGCTTTGCTTTTAAAATTTAATCAAAATATTTAATTGTTTTAGATCCAAGAATAACTGGTGGAACTCCTGTTGAAAAAATCCTGTATCCAATGAAAAATGTCATTGCTAATCAAAAACAAAGATGGTTACAAATTCATCCCCATGAGACAAAAATAAATTTTCTGTGTTTTCTCAGTCTAGAAGGCACCAAATTCAATTTCTACTACATTAATGACCAAGTTTAAATACAGATTCACCTTCCCAGCGCTGAAGTACCCCTTTAACTATTAACTAGCTGCTTATTAAAACCTGCTTTCTGTAAAGCTGCTTTGAAACAATGTGTATTGTGAAAAGCGCTATACAAATATATTTGAATTGAATTGAATTGAATTATTAGCATGCATATTACTAGGATATTGGCTGTTTATTAGTAGGAATAAAGCATATATTAATGCCTTATTCTTCATGACCTTATTCTACATCCCTTAATCCTACCCAATACCTAAACTTAAATGTTTCAAAAACTACATTACTAACTATTAATAAGCAGTAAATTAAGAGTTTATTGAGGCAAAAGTCGTAGTTAATAGTGAATATGTGTTCCCCATACTAAAGTGTTACCAAAAACTCATATTTTCTACACAAAATAACTTATAGTGCAGTGATTAACAGGCACAGTCGTAAAGGTGGTACAGTAGGATTAATTTACACTTCCTGTTTAACCCAGATCCAAATTCTTTATTTATTTACTGCCAGATAAAAAGTGTGAAAATGTTCTCACCTTGCACAGAGTCAGAATTACCATTCCAGAATTTCTGTAGTTCTTCTTCTTCACTTGGTACTTAGGATTAATACACTCCCACTGGATCTGCCAGAAACATGTTACAGTAAACAACACTACAGCACTATGCCATTCATTCAGCTCTGTAGTGAACTCCATTGAGCCACAAGATGGATTGCCTGGGCTTGCAGGTCTTTCATCTGGTCTGAGGTGTGCGTGTGCTATATCTGTATGAGAGAAAGATGCCCACAGGCTGATAGGCACATTGACAGACGGATATCTAAAAGACGCAGTATAACATAATGTCTGCAGTTGAGCTTTCAGAAAATATGAGAGTGATTGGCTGTAAGCTAGCAGTGCTGGCGATACTTTCACAAGCATGTCAGTGTTAATAAGTCACCTTTTGGCCAAGATCATTTTGTAGTTTCTCTTGTGATAATGCCTGTCAGGACAAAAAAAAGATATGTCTATCCAAGCCAAACAGTTCTTCATTCAATTTACATGAATACAGTAGCTCAGGGAAAACCTATAGTGATGCCAACATTTCAAAGATCTCAGTCTTGAATCCATGAGTTATTTAAAATGATGCAAGCAAAATTATCTCAGGCTGTTCTAAAAATCAGGTCTTCTCACTGAAGAGCATTCAAGACATTTTCTTCATAGCATCAGAGTTCCCCGCTGAAAATGAAGCACCTGTTTGTGAACCCCGCTAGCAGTGCAATCAGCATGCGCCGACGGATGAGGTATTCCACTGATTAACAAACGAGAACGAGAAGCGTATGTCGAAGCCTGTCGCCTTTGCTCCTCTGAGCATTCAAGGGGATGACGGTGAATATGAAGTTAATGGAATTTAAAGCCACACATTAACTACTAATCAGCACAGCCGGTAATAGATTTCAAATGAGAGGAGCAACAGAGCAGAGTGAACTCAATCAGAAGCTATAGACTGATGCATAAGTGTGTGCGGCATGGTAATAGTGTGTGTGTGTGTGTGTGTGTGTTTGAATATATACACTACACAAAAGTATGTGGACAGCCAAACATGATACAAAGTTTGGAAACATAAAAAAAAAAATTATCTTATGATTTTTTGAGTCAATCAACAAAACCCCTGAAAATTAGCCCATGATTTACTCACCCTCAAGTCATCCTACAATATAAAATTGGAAAAAGTCCTGGCTAATCCAAGCTTTATAATGGCAGTGATTGTGGCTCTGTTTTTGAAGTCCATAAAAGTGCATCTGTCCGTCATTTAACATGCTTCACGCGGCTCCGGGGGTTAATAAAGGCCTTCTGAAGCAAATCGATGCATTTGCTTCATATTTAAAACTGTATAAAGTAAATTATCAAGCTTCTGGCCGATCGCCTTCTATATTCAACTTACGGAAAAAGTGTAGTGCCCACTGATCTAGAGAACAGAATGCCTTTATTAACCCACCGGAGCCATGTGGAGCAGTTATGATGGATAGATGCACTTCTGTGGACTTCAAAAACAGAGCCACAATCACTGCAATTGTAAAACTTGGATTAGCCAGGACTTTTTTTTAGGCATAACTCCGATTTTATCATACCGTCATATACACCTCGGATGACTTGAGGGTGAGTAAACCATGGCCTAATTTTCATTTTTGGGTGATCTGACCCTTTCTATTCTAAAATATTAATTAAGAACAAAAAGATAAATTGTTTTTTATTTTCTCAAACAAGAAAGTTGCTAAGATGTTCAGTGTGGTTAGTCTGTTGCTATGCAGTTACTAGTGTGTTTTGGTTGGTTGCTAGAGTGCTTATGTGATTGTTAGCCCATTGCTATGCAGTTGCTAAGCTGTTCTGGGGTTCGTTTCCCGAAAGCATAGTTAGCCAACTATGGTCGCAAGTTCTGTCGTTACCAACATAGTCACTGATTTGGCGTTTCCTGAAATCATAGTTCCAACAAACAGCATTGGATGCATTGGAACTACATCTCTTGAGCTGTGATTAGAAGTTTTTTGTTAAATGTCATGAGAACTTAAAAAGTTCAGGCCCTTATAGGCACAATAAGTAACCTTACATCCAGTGCATTCTAAATCTTCCATTCTGTTCAAACATACATTTTAATCTATATATTTTAGTGTGCCAACAATTGGCACCATTTTTGAAGAGTGCGCATGTAAGTAAAATGCACAAGGGAACTCCGGAGTATATGACGTATGAGGGAACCCATGATGAATCAAACATCATATAAAGCAAAATGACATGAAACAAAAACAAGTTTCTTGGTGTGATTTTAGACCACAAAAATCTGCTGGAAACTGCACATAGAACATGTTAAATCAAAGTTGGCAAAGACCATAGCAATATTGAATAAATCAAGACATGTTTTGGGTAATAAATCAATGCATATTCTGTATAATACACTACCATATTTGAGTTACTGTGTGGAAATCTGGGGAAATAGCTACAAAACCAACTTACAGTTGTTCATTACAAAAGGGAGTAATCAGAATCATTAATTGTTGATAATGTTCAATATTATCCTTTTTCAGGAAATGAACGAGAAGGAGAAAGTGGCATCTACATCTGAGCCTACTTCAGCTTTTCATGCTAGCAAGTGAAGCGGCACCTGAGGCTTCCAATTTCCAGGACACGCATTGGGGACACAAATCGGCACAATGCCAAATTATATTTTATAACAGCGGAAACAACTTAATCATTTAGGGTCATACCATAAGAGAAAGAAATCCTTAAAAAAGGGTCTGTTTTTATTAGTGTACATCTCGGTTTCAAAATGTCCTCCAACCAATCCGCCCATATAGGTTGTTTGTCACTTCCTTGAAATACGACACATAGGAGTGTTCACTAAAATCGCTCCCCTATCGACGATATTTTAATTAATGAAATACGACACATAAGAGCGTTTTCTAAAGTTGTTCTCCTATTGACAACAGGACACTTTCATTTTAAAGCATTTTTCCCTTTTATCTGCATAATATTTCAGGTTTTGCATAGCTCAATTGGTAAAGCATTGCAATATAGTACAACAACATGTGATCATGCAATCGTGAGTTTGAGCCCAGGGAACACATGTGCTCATAAAGTGTGTATGCACTTTAAATCACTGGGTATGTTTAGGGATGGGGTGGGTATAAATAAAAATAAATATTTTTGCTAAATGAAAATATGAAAAATGGTGGTAAAAAGTCCACACATTGCATTAAAAATGAACACGCATTTTGTTATACGTTATACGACAGTTATAAGTCATTTCATGACGTCAGACGTAAAATGACACTGTCATTATTTTTAAGCCCGCTAGAGGGCGCATGACTTTAAAACGTAAATATAGGTCGTGATAAGATGCTTGAAAAACAACCTTTAGAGTCGGTTTTTTTTTTGGAGGATAGGTTGCTCGGTCTCCTTTCCATGAAGTTGTGGAGCGCATCACAAAAGTGAATAGAAACTCAGCGTATAGGCTACTACTTATCGCACAGTTTAAAAAAATTTTTAATCTGTATTTAAGTGAAATATATTTTGTATGAAGCCTCATGTTCTGTTGTTTATGTTTCTATTTGCACATCTAAAATTGAACAAAACAAATTTTGGTTGTTTTAATGAGTCAAAATACTTATCAATTTTAATTTAAAGATAATTTAACATGATTTTGGTTAACGGTTAATGATCGGTTAACAAGAGTTGGTTGTTGGTCAGGAAAACCCCCAAAATGAACATCCCTAATACAGCATATATTGTGGCCCCCTCATTTTAAGATGGGACCCTCCAAAAATAAAAATCTGGTTACGCCACTGGTGCGACCATGTTACTATGTTTTTGGGAAACAGATGTGACTAGTTGGTTTGTTTCTATAACGATGCATCATACTATGGTAGTACTAGTTAATCAGCGCGTTACATCGTTGTACGGGAAACGCACCCCTGCTTGGTTGCCTGGATGTTGCTAAGGTGTTCAAAGTGGTTGTTAGCCTGTTGCTATGCTGTTGCTCTTTGTTCTGGTTGGTTGCCAGAATGTTGCTATGTGGTTGTTACTTAGCCTGTTGCGATGCAGTTGCTTGTGTGTTCTGGTTGGCTTCCAGAGTGTTGCTATGTGGTTGCTAAGGTGTTTAAAGTTGTTGTTAGCCCATTGCTATACAGTTGCAAAGTTTTCGTTGGTTGCAAGACTGTATACATTCGGAGAACAAAATTACTTCCAGGGCATCGGTTGGTTCCGATTTTGGGCCCAGTTTTTCTGGTAATGTGAGGCGTTGGCAGATAACATTTTAAACCTCCCAATCTGCTTGCAGAATATGTCTGATATTTAGGATTTTAAATGGCATGATTACGGCTATGATTATGCTAGTACTTCCACAATTTCGGCCTCATCAGACCAAAGAATTTAGTCTGGTTTTTAGAATTTCCACAGCTTTTCACATGCCCATGGGCAAGCTCCAGTCGAAATGATGTGATATGAGTTTTATTAATGAAAGCTTTCTTCTTTACACATATCCATAAACTGCATGCTATTGCTTTTACTCATATGTGCTTCAGGGTATATTCAGTGCTTTAAAAAGTTTATAATGTCCTTGGCCTTTCTTTTTTTCCCCCTAGTGTCTTGAATCTCCTTGTTTCCCTGCTAATGCAATTAGGACACTCCTAAAAACAGGTATGATTCTAAAAAATTATATGAAACAGTTCAAAAGTCATGTTATTTGTAGATGGTGGACAATTGTATTGCGCTGAATTACTGAATTGTTGCGTTGATGAGAGAATTTTGGAAGTAGGGTCTATTTTGTGACTGTCTGTGTGTGTTTATTATAGGCCTACCTGCTTCCCATCCATGGCTGACTTCATCTCCTTGAAAGTGGTTTGAAATTCTCCTATGAAGTCATGTTTGCCATTAGAATCCCAGTCCCATACTGTACACTACAAAAAGAAAAAAAGAGTGTAAAAAAGCTAACCACATAGAATTGACAATATACATCATGTTTATGATACAGCTGAATTAATTCCAATATAACTGCTTTTTGACACAGAACTACCATTATTCTAAATTTATAAGATACTTATCCACATGTTTTATGGGGTAATTAAAAATAATAATTTTAACTTTGTGCATAAAGGTGTGTGACTTACAGTTTCCTAGATAACTGATAAATATCCTGTGCTAAGTAGTTTCCTATAACATTACAAAAGGTTACAATGTCACACACACAGACACACACACAGACACACACACACACACACACACACACACACACACACACACACACACACACACACACACACACACACATGTTGTGTTTCCATGTTTTATGGGGACATTCCATAGGCGTAATGCATTTTATACTGTTCAAACCGTATTTTCTATCCCCTACACTGCCCCTGCTCCTAAACCTACCCATCACAGGAGACATGCTGCATTTTTACTTTTTCAAAAACATCACTTAGTGTGATTTATAAGATGTTTTCCTCATGGGGACCAAAAAATGTCCCCACAAGGACAAAAATTTGGATATTGCCATCTTTGTGGGGACATTTACCGCACCGTAGGGATTACCAGTCCACACACACACACACACACACACACACACACACACACACACACACACACACACACACACACACACACACACACACACACACACACACACACACACACACACACACACACACATTTCACTATCTTTGTAGGGACTCTCCATAGGGTTTTTATACTTTACAAACTGTATATTCTATCCCCTAACCCAAATCCTAAACCTTAAACCTACCCATCAAGAAAAACGTTCTGCATTTTTACATGTTCAAATAAGCATCATTTAGAATGTTTATTAATCCATTTCCCGCTGGTTGTTACTATCCTTGTGGGGACAATTTGGTCCTCATAATATAGGTTACACAAGTACACACACACACACACACACACACACACACACACACACACTTATGCAAAATTATTCTTATGATGCACCTGCAATACTGAAAATGTAAATATTGAATTACATTAGTTTTTCTTAGCCCACTGGCAATTATTTTTTCTTGTTTTCAGCAAAATGAAAGAAAAAAATACCTTGCCAATAGGATAAGGAAAATAAAATATATACAAATAACAATTACAGTAATAAGTCTTATCATGCATAATTTTATTTCTAGATTTTTTTCTAAAAAATATATTGACATTATGGCGATTGCTGATATTGAAAGTCATCAGATGCACTAGAGTTAAATTATCTCTAATCTACTAGGAATATGAAGGAATAAAATAAACAGTACAGCTAAACAATTAAAACTATGAAAATTTCAGCACAACTCTTCTCATACGCATTAATTTGCAAACATTTGTTTTAATTCTAGACCTCCGGTCCTCTTCAGTCAAAAATGATCGAAATATTTTAAGTTTTGAAATGTATACATTTTTTTGCTTCATTGGAATAGGATGACACTTGGTGACTTTTGTCGCATTAGCTATGTAAACACACAAAAAATCATGGAGATGATTTGGTTATGTTAAAGGGTCAGAAAAAAAAAAGTCACACTTGGCCTTCATGGTCAAAAATGACCGATATAGGAAATAGATGGGAAATACACAAAAATACAAACATTTAGGGAATCTTTTAGTGATAACCAGAAATCAGCCATGATCCAGAAAAAAAGTGCACAGCAATGTAGGGGTGACACTCTAAAATATCAAGAGTGCAAAATAGAAATAACCAACCCTCCCCCCCCCACACATTTATGAACTAGTGCGACTACAACACAGTGCACATTTTTGCAAATATGTGAAACAAAATCAATAATTCAGCCACAATGCAGTAAAAAACAAACAGCAAGGAAGAGGTTACACTCTAAAACATCAAAAACTGTTCAAAAACAGACACAAACACTCAAACACACACTCGTGTAAACACACTCAGAGACACACACACAAACCACAATATTATACACATAAAAATGAACTGGTGAGGCTGTATCAATGTGGTAAAATTGAGCCAAAAGTCTCAAATAAGAGGTTCAAATCAGATCTAGTATGCTGTGATGAAACATGTTTACATTGTTACATTTTTATAGAATTTTGTTATATGTTAAAATTTTTCTCCTCTCTGCTCAGGTTTGAATGTAGTAAAATAAATGCTGACGCTTCAAATCAACATAAAACAAAATAAAAAACCTTGACAAAAAGTTGTCTTTGAGAATATCTAAGTATAAATCCAAATCTGCAACTTAATAAAAATAAGTATTTATGTCTAAACACTTATAAGCCAATTTATAACCCACTTTATATAGAGCTATATAGGAATCTAGTGGTCACAACAGGGCTTTACATCAGTTTTTCTTTTTTTACTCCCACCAGATGGCACTAATCTACCTTAAAAATTTGGATTTTGAATGCCTTGTTTCTACTTTGACATGGAATACTGTTTTAACTGAAAAATAATGAAAAAATATATGTTTTTTTTTTTTTTTTTTAATGGGGAAAAATAGCTAATTAAAATTGTATAAATATCATGAAATACCCTGAAAATTCTAAATAATAATTAAAAAATATTATTGAACTAAAATAAATTACATTGGTTTTCCTTGGGGGGAAAAAGTGTGAGCCTAAAACGAAGCAGACCAGTGGGCTAGAGTTGCTTCAAGGAGTAACAATAGTAGTGTCTCATAAATGATAGATTATGAGTATAAAAATGCACACAAAGTAAACAGTGTGTCCAAACACCAAACGCTGAGATAATTAATAACATCACAAATGCAGCCAAAATGAAAACAGCATCAGCTTTTCTTGCTACAGTGAGACTGAAATGTCACAGTTCATTTAGAAGATCTTTTATCTAGTCGACGCTGAATCTGGAGCTGAGGAGTCTAAAGTTTTAAAATCTAAAAAAGGATTGTGAAAGTCATACAAATGTACAGACAAACTGCGGCAGGTCATGAACCCTTCTTGAATTTTAATATCCTTTGTCATGTTATTGATTTAAATATATAACACCAGAGCCTGTACGCTGTGTATATGTGTCATTGTGAGTGTTGGTGTGTGGCAGGAGTGGCAGGAAGACAGCACACTGTAGCATTGCTGTTAATGAATCATTGATGCCGGGACATAAGCGGGTGGTAATCAAAATTTGAAGGCCATTTAAAATATTAATAAAGAGATGCTGTGGTTGACTTTTCAGCTGAAGAAGCGAGAACCAGCAATAACTCAACATGCAAAACTCACACCTGCACCTCTTCTCAATATAAAGTATGGAAACATCACCAAAAGATACACTATAAACCTCAACATTTTTAAGTTAAGAAATTCAGAGTTTAAGTAACCGGCAGATTTTTATTTTGTACTTATACATTTTAATTGTTCCTAACTTGAAATGTTTGAGTTCATTAATTCATACATTTAACTTAATATTTTCATGTAATCTCAAGGTGAATATTTTTATTAGTATAATCTTAGCTAGCTATAACAAGCTAATAGAGGGTATGCACGTGACATCCCCGTTGGACACAGTGACTGCGGTTACGCACACTGAGTGGCAAAAAGACTAGAGGCAGCATTGGTTTTCAGTATGAATGCTGTGAAAAACACTCAAAACCAGGCCCTGCCCTGGGGCTTAGCCATGGACCCCTTGGGCATCCCTGTGCCCCCCTCCAGACCAAGGGAGATGGACTTGATAACTTGATAATAGTGTGTGTTTTTGTCTCACTCAAACCGCTGCCACCTGCTTCTTCTGCTACTGAAGAAGCTGCCCATAACTGCAGGTCTAATATCATATTATTAGCGAAAAAGAGTTGGCAAAAGATCAGGTGCGTATCTGTATTTGTGCTTGTCAAATTATTCAGTTTCCAAAGTGTTTTTGCTTCGGTGAGTAATGCAGCCAATCACAGATATGTTTGTTGATTTCTTGAACGTTTTTGTCCAGTGCTGAGTTCCTCTCTAACAAAGTGTAGACATTATGCCAATAAGAGTTTTCCATTCTTGACAAGTGGCCACATGCATGCTTCAATACCCATTCGCATATTCTGGAACTTATTCTCGAAATCGTGATGAGTGACAGTGATAAATATTTATGTAGGCCTATGTATCAAAATCAGGCTCATATAAATGTCAGGAAAACACGTTTTCTGGCTGCATGTCAATATCCATGGATCACTGGATCTTTGGTAAGTTGTGAGGAACACCATACTGATTCCAACCTTTAGTTTAAAGTAATAACTGTTTGTTTTACTTGTGTTTTACTTTTACTTAAATCTCCCACTTAACATTAATCTTGCACAAAACATTATATAACACTTAATTTTAGAATTTACTCTCCCTTTCGAGTGCCATGGGCAAAGTATGCTGGGAAATACAAATTTCCAGACCAGTTCCAGTTAAACTTAAGTTTGTCTAAATTAAAATAAATAATTAAAAAAAAACAATAAAACAGTTCAGTTTACTTAAAATATATCAGTTCTGTGAACTTGAAAGAAGAAGAAAGTGCTAAATAATCATAAAAGTTAATTTGACTGAACTAATTTTGTTTAATTTAAGTTTGTACTCAAACCAATTCATTATTTTGAGCGTTATAGGGTTAAGGTGAAGTGATGGTGTCTTTCATTTACCCTGGGCTCCAGACTAAACTAAACTAAATATTTTTTTATGTTTTTACAATATATTATTAATTTATTAAAAATTAAAAATCAAAAAATTAAATCACAGCTCTAACAACATAATACAGTAACAATACAGTGAGGAAAACACAAGCTAGATTTCAAATTATTATTATACTTTTTTTTTGCCTTTGGGCCGTTATATCAATATTTGTCGAAGATTTAATAAAGTGCTTAAATGATAAATGACGGTGTCAAAAAATGCACAAAAACATTGTTTATCGCTTCAGGAAATAAAACATAACACACTAACTGTAAGTTATCTCACAATTGTACTTTCCATAACTCTATTCTTTCATTCCAGAAGAATTTACATAATTTGAGTTTAAGAAATTGTACCAATGTATACAACAGATAGGGCTCACAACAGCAAGAAAAAAAAGTGATTGTGAGCTTTCAACATTGCACGACGGTTTAACTGCCTTGTCTTCTAAATCTATTGATAAATCTGATAACATGAATAAAAGGTAACTGCAGTGGCTCAGTAACTCTGTGAATCTGAATTCAAAATGTGTTTTCACTGCAGAGACATTGCTGTCTGTGGGGCGTTGAGTGTAAAGAAGTCATGAATATTAAACAAACCAGTTCATGTTTATTCAGGGACATGTCCCCTAAAAAACCCCATCTCCCATCTGTCTGAATAGATGTCCTTGACTTTCCAACATCACCTACACATTTTTGGACTCAAATCAATAGTTTGAGTATTAGATTGAAAATTTCCTTTAACCAGCTTTAAATGAACATGTTGCACAACTGCTCATTCAGCCACTTGATATAATTGCCAAAGGCTTAATTCAAAGTGGCTTGTTTCCAAGCATTTAGAGCATTAGTTAATTTGCAGTAAGTGGTGGTTATTTTCAAGTAAAGCTGAGAGCAGCAAGGGATTCAGCTCTCAAATAAATTTATTGAGACATCAGCTCTAAATTGTTCTCTCTTAGTCTTTTTCTTGGCCTGTATCTTTTACTTTCTCTTAAATGTCACCTGCGCAGTATGTGAACGTTTTAGAAAGGCTTCAGTTCCAAACAGCTTTTGTGCAGAATCTCAGTGTGGTGCGACAGACTAAATCTCATCTAAACTCTCTGTTATGAGAATATAAAGAGAACCATCTTTAGAGCCAGATTATTACAATACAGCTCTCCTATCCCCACTTCTGCATTGGCATACCAATGAGTATATTACACCTGCAGTGCTGAGATCTGAATAAGTGTGTGTGATAGAGAGAGAAAGAGAAGCGAGGAAATGTTTGCATATTTAACTCATGAAAACTCCCAAGATTAATAAGCAAAAAAATTTAAATAAAATGTTTAAAGTGCTTTCAGTACAGTAACTGTGTTTTAATTTGAATAAAAATGAAATCAATATATATATATATATATATATATATATATATATATATATATATATATATATATATATATATATATATATATATATTACACTACTGTTTGGGAAGGTAAGATGTTTTTGTTATTTTATACTCACCACGGCTGAATTGATTAAAAGTACATTAAAATATGTAATATTGTTTTTTAATATATATATATATATATATATATATATATATATATATATATATATATATATATATATATATATATATATATATATATATATATATATAAATATATAAACATTTAATTTGCTGTTATACACCGATCAGGCATACACTGAAACCCCTAATAAATTAATTCAACTCAATTGATTTGAGTAAACTTGTTGCCTCAATTCAATTGAGTAATGGAGTCTCCCAAAACTTGTATATTTAAGTTCACTTAACTTGGTGCTGACATTCACTGTACTTAAATTGTTAAGTTCAGTACACCATGCTGGGTACTACCAATCAAAACTACCAATCAACATGCACTGCGGCATGAATAAATTATGCATCTGAATTGTGACTAATTTTCATTGATTCTTACTATATGCTTTTATACTTTTATTTTTTTTGTTCTGATGTTTTTGTAGCTTGTTTTATGTTCAGAGTTTATCTGTTTATCGGAATATTTTTTTTGATTGTCTCCATTGTTGAAATTCATATGCAGATTATTGATGTCTGTGTGTGTCTAACTAATGCCATAGATTTAAACATTTTGTGCACATAAAAAACAAAAACAATGTGTTCAATTACCACAACAGTGAAGAATCTCATGGCTATTATTATTAATACTTCAAAACTATTAATAACCACTTCGACAACCAGAGCATTACACTCTGCATTAGATGTTATCATCATCAATGAATTAACAACATCACTTGTTGATATTTTCTCTTGACTTTTTGTTCCATAACAAATGTGTCTCACAAACACAAAGCAGCCAGAGAACCAGTAATATTACACAGTCAAGGGTCAAGAGCCCAACTAAAGCAAACACTTATCTCCATCATGGTGTCTTTATTTAATTAAGTTTTAATTTTTTTTCGAAATTATTTTCATTAAAACAGAAATAAAGTTTGGTTAGTTATAAGTTCTGGTTAGTTATAAGTTAGTTACATATTTAGTTACATTAAATATTATTGTTAGGTTTAGTAACTTATGATTTTGTGTCATCTGAAGTAAATTTTCTACTCAAAATGACACATCCATACTCAAAGCAATCTATCGAATGTTTGTAATCATGGCTGCGTTGCGTTTTATTATAGAAATGTACCATTACTATTTAACCAAACGATCTTGACTCCTTCTGACCATTAAAAATCACACAAAAATAACTTTATATCTATTTATTTTTACTTACCGAATTTAAGATCGCACACGATGAATAATCGGCAACAGACGAGGCGAAAAGGACGGCCTTTTGTAAATGTCCTCCAATCAGTGAATTAGTTCTCTTGTTGCCAAACAGAACTCTTGCATGGCCAATCACATCAAAGCGAGACCAGAGTGAGCTATTTTAATTAATTATGGTTTTGAGTTCATACAACTTAAAATCTTAAGTTTATGTATTTTGTAGGTTAATAAGTTATACTAACTTATATTGTTGAGTTTCTGGACTAAACTAGTAATATCTAGTCAAGATTACTTGATTTGTTTAAGTAAAGACAACATTATGGTTTACAGTGTACCATTATGACCATATATATGTTATAATTCCTATAACATTGTGTTGGTCCCCCTTTTGCTGTCAAAACAACCCTGAACTGTCAAGGCATGGACTCCACTAGACCCCTGAAGGTGTGCTGTGGTATCTGGCACCAAGATGTTAGCAGCAGATCCTTTAAGTCCTGTAAGTTGCGAGGTTAGGCCTCCATGGATCGGACTTGTTTGTTCAGCACATAATGCTCGATTGGATTGAGATCTGGGGAATTTGGAGGCCAAGTCAACACCTCAAACTCGTAGTGCTCCTCAAACCGTTCCTGAACCATTTTTGCTTTGTAGCAGGGCGCATTATCCTGCTGAAAGAGGCCACAGCCATCAGGGAATACGTTTCTATAAAATGTTGTACATGGCCATCCTTCGCTCCCGCCGTGCATCAATGAGCCTTAGCCACCCATGACCCTGTCGCTGGTTCACCACTGTTCCTTCCTTGTATCACTTTTGATAGATACTGACCACTGCAGACCGTGAACACCCCACAACAGCTGCAGTTTTGGAGATGCTCTGACCCAGTCATCAAGCCATCACAATTAGACCCTAGTCAAACTCACTCAAATCCTTACGCTTGCCCATTTTTCTGCTTCTAACACATCAACTTTGAGGACAAAATGTTCACTTGCTCCCTAATATATCCCACCCAATATAATGTGGCTTGATGAAGAGATAATTTAGACAACATGACAATAAATGTTTTCTAATTATAATCAAGATTTTATGTCCAAATTTAGACGGTATTTGTCTACCCTACATTTAATGTAGTATTTATTGCCTCTGAATGTTGTTTTAGAAAGTTACAAGTTCGGGAGGCATTCCGGCGAGGAAAATATTTATATTCCAATTTATATTCTCAGAACAAACAAACAAAACAGAACTATATAAAGGCTATTCACATTAGCATGCTTAACTTTCAAAAATTTGATATAAAGAAAAGACATGCCAACTAGTTACCGACCCAAAGCAGGCAAAGCTGAAGCGAAAGCAGATTGAGATCGCCTCGGTCTGGAGTGAGGTTTACGTAAGGTAACGTGAAAATAAGCGGAGCAGTCTGAAATCTTCCCCAATGGCTCTCATTTTTCACCAGAGATTTGCACTGGAAAATTGTGGGGCGCTGTAAAGCTGGGGAGGACACAGGCACCCTTTGCCCCACTTAGTATCTTAATACATGCCTGCCGAAGCCATGTGATACATTTTAACATATCCTGCCTACTTTATGATTAAAAACAGAATATACAATCCGAAAATAGTTGTCACAGAATACTGAACACATTTACAATTTATAATTGATTCAGCTTATAATAGAGGTCTATGTTTTGGATGCTGACTTTGAGTCTAATCAACGCTATCTCACAATCAATTTGTATGTATTTGTACGAGGTGGATAATTTGTATGAATTTGTAAGACCTCACTCGTATGAATTTTTACACTGCAGTGATGGGTAGGTTTTAGGAGCGGGTTTCAGGTAGGTCATTTGTACGAAATCATACGAACTGACCAACGCGTCAAATACGTCCGATTTAGCAAAATTCGTAGAAATTTGGACGAGTGAGGTCATACAAATTAGTATGAATTAGCCACCTCGTAAAATACGTATGAATTGCCGTGAGATCGGGTTAGTCTAATATAAATTTCTGATCCAAAATCAGCTGTGTTGAGTGGATAACAGAGCTTCTTTCTCTCCATGGAGCCCTAAAGTGTTCTTTTTTACAACTGGATCCAAGGACAGAAAGTTCTCAAACCCAGAAGGACTGTGTGGGCTTGAATGGACTAAAGGGCATTAACATCAATTTCTGTCACTGGTTCCACCATGTCTGCTCCTCTCAGCCAACTGTCAGGACCCTCCAAACAGCCGGGCTCCATTTACCCACTCAGTAATTAGCTCACTATGAAAGATGTCAGCTGCAATGGTGAGGCAGAATGGATAGGACTGCCATTACATAAATCTGCCAAGATGATTCTAATGTAATGTGACCAAATGGTCATGCTGAGACCAGAATAAAGAGCAAAAAAAAACCCACACTGACATAAAAGCCTTGTATAAAGTGTGTTCACATTGCTGCAGTATATCGCTCGATGAGATGATTTACTGCTTTATGTCAGAAATACCAAATAGCGTGTCCAGTTATCATAGCAGTATGCATAATAGTGTAATAAATTATTAGCAAATCGAGTCGAAATAACTGTCCTACCTTTAACTCCCGCTCATGGTCTCCACTGCAGAGTGTGTTTAAAGAAACTTTGAATGATTTCCAGACAGGACTGAGGTTGTTCATAATGGTCTGGGAATAGAAAAAAAATACCCAGATCAGTTAAAACATGTACACTATATTTCTTAAATATGTATTATTTAATTATTATGCGTGTCTATCTGTTAATCTCACTTCTGTTCTGTGCACCAGTGATGCTGTTCCATCATCATTCACTCTGAAGATTTCCAGAAATGGATCCGACTTGCTAAAAAAGTCCTAAACAAACAAAGAATCAACCATTCTTGTTTTTAAGGTTAATGTAACATCTACAAATATTAAATAAGTGTTCTAGAAGCCTTTCTGAAAATCAAAATCATTATTTTTGCAATTTCGTTCTGTGCCGCTCCTAGAACAGAGATGACACTTGAGCTTTAATCAATTTTTGATTGATTCATACATTAACCCCAGGCGCATTTATTGTGTAATAAATGGCCTGTCCTGACTTTCTCCCATTTAGAGTCAGTATTTGAATGCACATCCTTTCTTGTTTTTTGAATGGTCCACTGTGTATTTAGACTCAAACTTGTCTTTATTTTGTAATGACACATTAAAATGAACGGTATATTTTAAAATATTAGCAGATGAAGCATTGCTCCATTTAAATTTTGGCTTTTCATAAACCATGAAAATAAAGGACAGTATGAAGAGCAACATTATCAGATGTTTGTCTCAATATTGTTGTAAGTGCCTGTTGAGCAATTTCAGAAATGTCACACCTTGTCATCCAGTTTCTTGGCACTGAAGGCGAGCTCCACATAGTCATCATTCCCAGACAGCTCTTCAGCTGTGACCTGTGATTTCAAAGAAGTCATAGCTCAGATTATGACGAAAAAGCACACATTTGCAGTGTGAAATAATTGGGGTGAAACGTCTACTCTTACCGTAATCGATGATTTGCCAGTTGTGTTTCCTTGCTTCAGTAAAGCTTTGGACAGTTTTCTCTGTGATACAATCTATGAAGCAAAAGGAGAGGACATGAAGCAAGCAGAGACACTTATACAGAAAACCAGACTGTAAACTCGAATAAATTATGAACTCATTCTAAGAAACGTCTGTAAAAAATAAGGGCCAAATGTACAGTTAATATGAAATAATTTTCCATTTAGATTATTCACAATACCACAATATTTCACAATATGTTTTAAAATTCCAGGTATTTTGAATTACACGTTGCATTAAAGGGTAAAATCATGGGCTAGTTTTTCAATCATGGGGTAAAATTGGTAAAATCATGGGCTAGTTTTCATTTTTGGGTGAACTAACCCAAAACCCTTTAATGTCTGTAATGTACAGAAGAAAAAGCAGAAAAGGTACCCCCCCCCCATGCTTTTCTTCTACAGATGTGTTCTTACAGTGTAATAGAATAAATTCATTATATATGAAATTATAGTTCGAAAAAAGTATGTTTTCTATTTCTTCTACATTGAAGCTTTTATCAAAATATATTAAATGTTCTGCATATGTGTTTTTATGGTAATTTTTGGATCACAATGAAATGAATCCTTTTAAAAAAATTTATTGATTAGATTTTTTTTAAGAAGAAGAAGAAGAACTTTTTGGAATTATTTTTTGGTAGTCAAAAACAGTTGATGCATAAAACAGCAAAGTTGTTAAAAACAAAGTTATAAATATGAATATAATTTATTTAAATATTATTAAAATATAAATAAATTACAGCACAATTACCAACAAGAAGGCTATTTATCCACATACTTTAGATAGTAACATTAAATAGTGATATAAGTATCTAGTAATCTAGTGATCAGGACCACTCGGATTCAATAAGAATGTGCACTTAACTCAGACCAGTTAACCAATATTAGAAACAAAATTTACCTTGTTAAGTATCTTCAAAAAGTATTTTCAAATCATATAATATGCACTACTTTACTTGTCAACTAAATTTTCAATGAAAATAGTTTTTACAAAATATAGCATTTCACCTTAACATCATCAAAACAAAAGAAGTATCTGTTAATACCATCCAAAGCCTTCAATTAGTTGTCCTCTCATGAACTCTCTTTTTCTCAAGTCCTCTTTACCCTCTTATGTCCCTTTATATACCAATGGTTGTAGCCTTGTTTTATTATAGACTAGATAAAAAGAGTTTGGAGTAATAGTTCATCTGCCCACCAGGCACCTTCATGCTCTGGTGAGCTCTCTGCTACCCTTTTGAATCCACACAATCCCTCTCATGTACTCATCCTCTCTCTCACGTACTCATTCCATTCAAAAGCTTTCATCTTCCCTACTGTGCTTCAGTTAAGTGTGCACTCTGCCGCTCGTTCGTGCATTCACCTGTCCGAGCGTACACTCCATGGCGCCCAGGAAGTCAGCCTCTTTAAGTCCATTATGGTTGCTACTGATGTCATGGAGCTCAAAACGGAGGCGCTGCACTTCCTCAAAATAGTAATCCACTGTGAAGACTTTGGAGAAAACCGGGCTGATGCTGCTGCGAATCACCTCTGTCCGATCCACCTGGAACCAATCAGAACATGGTAAATGTCACACACCAGCTCTGGGGGTTTTATTTAATAGAAATTTCAGGAACTTAGATCAGAGCTCTTTACAAAAATATTCCCCTCTGGGATCAGTGAAGTCCTACAGGCTGATTGATTGGATGATGAAAAGGATTTTACTCAATCCAGTTCATATCCTGAATCGATTCAGTTCACATTCAGTCACACCTAAAGTCAATGTCAATGGCTGTTATTGTACTTAAAGTCCAGGCTATTATGACAGGTGACATTACATCCAAAACAAACATCTTAAAATAGTATTATACTTAATCCCATGTATGTCCCATCAATAAGTGAAATTGACAAAGCCTGTCAAGAATACACTTCTGTTCAAACGTCACGGTTATGTGTTTCATTGTCTTGTTCTGTTTAGTTTCTAGTCATGGTTTTCCTTGTCACTGTTTACACTTTGTTCTCATTCATTTATTTGTTGTCATGGTTTCTAATTAGTTCTCATCTGTTCCTTTACTGATTTCCCCCTGTGTATTTAAACCTTCTGTTTCTACTGTTCATTGTCTTGTGCTAATGTTAATGGTTTGTTATGTTGTATTCTAGTTCTTGGAGTACATTAAAAGTACCTTTTGTCATTCATTCTGTATCACACATCCTCTTTATAGATTATGCACAGCACCCCTGACAGAATTCAAGACCACAGATTGGATTATATCAGCAAAAGGATTTAAAACTACGGATATACCTGCTGTTCGCCTCCTCCTGCTGGAGCAGGGGGATCGCTACATCAGGGATCACACAAGGGACTTTCTAGATTTGGCTTGCCTCACTCAATATCCAGACCGCTCGCTGTGCATATTCTATAACACCTGCCTCAACAAGCATTCGAAGGCACGCCTGCACATGGAAGGTCCTCGATGTAGCTTTGCAATATGTGGAGTGGGTGCTGGTACAGTGTGGTTTCCTTGTACATGATTTGCAATGCAGATGAGGACAACAACAGCCCCACTTCGGACCCCCAGCGTCTAGCCAGCCTTCAACCATACCCAGTATGGAGCATAAGCCAGAGCCACTGCAGACTCAGAGCCCAAGCCCACCACAAAGCGAGAGCCAGAGTGATCACCAGAGGCTACTTTCGTCCTGAAGCCCAAGCCCAATGCAGAGTCTGCCCGGTGTATGAGCCAGCATCGATGTCCATTGTCAAGGAAATATCAGTCATATTAGCACATATCATCGGAATGGATTGGAGCCCCACCCACACTCCTGTCGCTGTGGTGCCTGCTATAAGCTGGGTCGCTCAGGAAAAATATTTGATTAGATGGATGATACGCCTTAGTCTCTTCTGGTTCAGTGCAGTCCCAAGTCCTGGAAATCAACGCTTCCTCGGCTCCACCATGGTCTGTCATTCTTCAGGCTCCACCAGGGTCCCTCGTCCCTCTGGCCCCGCCTTGGTCAGTTGTCGCTCTGGCTCTGCTTTGGAGTTCTGACTTCATTCCAAGTCAAAAATCCTTTTTGTGGATTATATACACAGCACTTGACATCAAAAGTTTGGGGTCAATACATTTAAAGGTATTAACTTTTATTTTGTTAAAAAAAGTATATTTAAAAAAAAATGCTGTTCTTATAAACATTCTATTCATCATAATCCTGAAAAATGTGTCACAAATGACTGGATTAATGATCCTGAATATTCATCTTTGCCATTAAGAAGCAAAATTTTTATTTTAGATTATAAGAATATTTCACTATATTACTACAATTCACATGTTTTGCTGTATATGCCCACATTTATATATATGTATATCAAATGCATGCAGCCTGGTGAGCATAAGAGACTTCTTTCAAAAATATTTTTGAAAAATCTTACTGACCCCAAACTTTTGAATAGTAGTCCTAATGACATTTTGCATAAAGACAATAACAGCTAATTGTTTTTGTTTTTTGTTTTTCACTGAAATTATTTTCAGGACAATTAAGCACATTTATCTGTCAATCAATCAGTTCTCATTACTGTAATGCATCTGGCCATTTCTCTTTCACTACTCCCATTTACATTATTTATGCATGGTGCAAAAAAGACACTTTTCGGTCTCAGTGGTTATTCATTGTTCTTCTTACATCATTTAACTTATCTTGTTTCCAATAACTGGTCTTTGTTCTGCTCTTCAGATAACATAAAACATAAAATTGATTATACAGCAATATTAATGTGTAGATAGACTGCTTTCCGAATTAACAGATTAACTTGTTTGTATTAGACCAAATGATTACACACGTGTTACTTGTTATTATACATTACTTGTATTAAATTATGCAAGATTAACACAGAAGGAGGTCTGTGGGTTCTTAAACGGTTTTGTTGTATTGTACTATGCTTTGCATGTATTTGCGCCTATGAACTAATAAAGAACATTTAATAAATGGAAGTGTTTTTTATTTATTTCTTTTGGTATGTGTCCCATGACCGTAATATATGCATTTATTAATTTTGAGGGATAGTTCAATTTCAAGGAACAGTTCACCCAAAAATGAAAATTCTGTCATCATTTACTCACCCTCATGTCATTCCAAACCTGTAAGGCTTTCTTTCTTCTGCGGAACACAAAAGAAGATATTTTGAAGAATATTTGTAACCAAACAGTTCTGGTTACTATTGACTTTCATTTTATGGACCTAAAATACACAGACATTCTTCAAAATATCTTCTTTTTTTCTACAGAAGAAATAACCATACATGTTTAGACTGACATGATTAAATGATGACAGAATTTTTATAATTTTTGTGAGAAATAATTCTTTTTAGTCACATTATGGTAATGATAATATAAAAATAAGAAATTGTTGCTTCACAGTATTTAAAAATGAATACAGGGGAGAATGCGCTTAATTTCCCCGAAAAGTAACGTAAAGGACTTAAAACCTTGAATAGATTAAATTTATAAAAATCGATATTTTAAGTGACAAATGAGCAGAACATTTTTTTGATAGGTTACATGAGATTCTCCAGACTACCATGCCATAGGCCCACTTATATAGTTTCAAACACATCACTTTGTTTTTAACTTCAGTGCTCACAGCTGGAGTTCAAATGGCACTGCCTTATTAATTATGGATCATACCCTTATGTGCCTAACAAACCCGTGTACTAGAAACACCTGTTTTGTGCTGCAACTGAAACATTTCAGACACCTAGCAAAAAAAATGATATGCCAAATCACTTGAGTAACTGCACAACCTCGTCTTTGGTTTTATTAGCCAGGCTCAAGACAGCGTGACAGTTAGAACGCTTTCTGTGATCTAACGGCGCTGTTTAATATTACTTTCACATCACAGCATAGACTACAGCCTCTGAACACTAATCAGCCTTTAACAGCCATACACACATGCATAAATGCATACGGTTCCATAAAGAACTGCACTATATAAAAAGCTTCTGTTCAGTCCAGATTAGTGTTTGTAAAAATACAGTTACTGAAGTAGGCAGATTTTACAATAACACCAGAAGTTTTCTGAAATATTCACTACGTGAGGAAAGGGAGTGTGTGATTGCCTGACACACAAACAGTTGTTTCTTTGAAATGATGCATGAAAAAAGTCATTGTAAACTGTTAAAAAAGGTTTTCAAACATGCATACGACAATCACACTCTAGATTGTGTTTTTGTGTAGGTGAAAATGAGATGTTCCTTCATAAAAAACATTGTTCTGTTTGTGCTAGAGAATACAAAACCTGAACAGGAACACACCTCAAACCACTGTCCGTGGGACTGCATCTTGAGGACGACGCAGGGGTCAGGCTTGGACAGAGCGTCCCTGTCAGATATTCCTTTACAGGCCACACGGAGCTCCACTTTTGTCAGACATGGGCTGTTGAAGAGACCCAGCGTGGTGGCAGCGGACTCGTAGATGTTACTCATTTTGCGTTCCTGTTTTCAAGCTGTTGGAAGAAAATATGACGTTCAGCTAAAGCGTTAGTGGGTACATATAAATCTCTATAAATAATAATAATAAAAATCACCTAGTATGTTTATTTTTTTTTTTATGCTGACTAGATCAATTAAAACAAACGGATACAAAATTGCATTTAATAATTTGCGAGGGTCTAATTTTTTAAATATCTGATAAAGTGGGGCACTTTTTAAAACTGTTCTGATGGATAATGATCATTAATCATCATTCAATTATGAGCTTTCCTTTTGTGATATGGAACAGATACACTACATTTTCAGAGGTCATTAGAAAATCATGCTTTTCTTCAGAATGGATGCATTAAACTGATCAAAGGTGAAAGTAAAGACTTTTACTTTGTTGCAAAACAAACTCTATTTTAAATGAATGCTGAAATTGTTATCTGAAATGAACCTCTGAATTTTCTATTCATCAGATAATCCAGAAAAATGTCTCATGGTTTTTCATCCAAACATTAAGCAGCACAACTGTTTTAAAAAGAAATGTTACCAAAGCCACAAATCAGCATTTTAAAATGATTTCTCATCATGTGACACTGAAGACTGGAGTAATGATGCTGAAAATTCAGCTTTGCCAGAGAACTTAACCTATATAAAAATAGAAACTGTTATTTTAAATTGTAATAATTGTTCACAATATATTTTTTTTTACTGTACTTCTGATCAAATAATTGCTTGATGAGCATAAGAGATGTCTTTCAAAAAAAAAAAAATCCGACATATTGTATACAGTAGGTATGTCTCAAAGCTGGACCAAGATAATAAATCATCACAGTGACCTGGTATCTTGATCAAAACGAACTCACTACAACTTTTGAAAAGCCACCATGTCCACATTAAGAGAAGGTGAACTGCTTTTCCAGAAAGACAAAATTTTAACTTTTATGACTTTTTATAATGAGAAGTAGTTAATTATATATTTTCTGTGCTTAAACTGCAGCAAACAAACGCCAACGTCAGTCACTGCATGTGTTCAAAGGTCTATAATTAGGAATTACATGATTATTAATATTTGTACATTTATTAAAATTTTGGAATCGCTGACTTTTTTTCAGTTTGTTTGTTTTTTTACTCTTACCAAAACCCCACTTTTCATTCATTCACCCGATGGTTACCTTAAGAAGCTATTTCTACCTGACCTGGCCCTTAAAAAATGTAATCGCTGTAACCTCATGTAGTCAGGTTGATTCAGTCATAGCCTATTAAATAAAAGTTTTGAAGTCAAAAAAATCCAGTTAAGATGAAGCACGTTTTATAGGTTATCTAAATATTTTTTTATAGTCTCTAGAGGAAGGCAGTCTTTGAAATAATTTGAATTAATCACGTTACACTTATGAATGGACAAGTTCAAGTGTGGTGATTAAAACAGAAAACGGGTGACTTGTTAAGTTGGAGACTCCGATAATGTTGCTTTATAATGAAATTGCTCTTCAGTCAGGCGTCGTGTGGAATGAGCTCAGAGCCGTCCCCATGGGAGAGATTCCCTGGAACACGAGGAGCTGACCCCAATACTCTGAGACCATACCACAGAGAACGTGTATCTCTGTGTTACTCAATTATTCATGCCCCCTGCTTCCTTTGAGTGCCACATTTTTGTTATCATTATTGTTATTTTTAGATAAAAGAGGCCGACGTGCCGTTACGGGCTGCTGAAACTCTCCTGAGCTTTCTAGCCCTGCAAGATGGACAAAACTATTGCTAGCAACCTCTAGCAGTTTTTACAGTAAGCAATCGTCAGCGTGTCCCACTTTGATGCAGTATTTTAATGCACCTGGCCAGATTCATTGAGGTGACTGCGTGTGAATAGCCCCCATTGCCGGTGTTTGCACTGATGTGCTCCCATGCAGCCTTTTTGCATTGCATTTATTGAAATAATCCTGGAAAGCATGGAGTTTCCTGAAATATGATGAATAATCAAGCACTGAAATGGGTCGTGCTGCTGGACAGCCTCATGTGCACCAGTGGCCTAGTTTACATGAGTGTTATAAAAGTGCATGGACAACAGATGCAGATCTGCTACATATATTATGTTAATATTTACATGTATTAATTTAGATGATATATGTTAGGAAAACATGACATTTACACCGTTATGTCACATAACAAAATGTCTTTTTGCACCTTGGTTACGCCAAACTGACTTTGATTTGGCAGGCAAAAGTTTCCAATATTAATGCAATTTTAAAACAAAACTAGACTTTTTTAAATAATAAAATATTATAATTTCCTTTTTAAGAATTCCAGCCTTCCAGTGCACCTCTCTTGTGGTTTATAAATTTCTGGCAAGTTACACCACGTAGCAATGTTTAACTTTAAGTTTTACTAAAAAATATCAGAATTACTTTTAATTCAGAAATCGAAGCCATGTTCATCACAGAAGAGGTGCATTCAGATAGGCTAGCTGTTTACTTTTGTTTTTATATTTTCATTCGTTATATTTTAACGTCCCCTAGTACACACCAAATAGAATATTAAATATTAGACTGATCACCTTATAATCGATTTCCCATTATAAAGAATATTAGATTAATTTTACTACAAACTATGCCACAATTACTAATGACAGGCATACCACAGTGGGATTCGAACTGTATAAGTCTGAACTGCACTTATATTTATTCTGTAAACATAAAATGCAAACTGTGTCAATATTTGATAACGTATGCATTAAACTGTAAGGTAAATGGTTATTTTATCAATATGTAAAACATCACCAATCCCTGCGTCTTGATAGGCTATTAAATTGATTAAACTTACCCACTGTTTAAGTATAAGAAAAAATCCAAGCGATGCAAAGAAAAAAAGTTCCTCAGTGTTACGATCTGTCTGAGTGCAGTTTGCGCAGTGGACTCATCTTCCATCCGATTCCATGTCCAGATTGTCTACGGTGATAAAAGCAGCTCCATCGGGTTGAGCGTTAAAGGTGATGTATAGTCCGACCCGCAGTCTCCTCTCTCAACATTAGAGCAGGGCAGGCGCGCGCACTCTAGCTAACTTCACTGTTTAATCCTCCACCATGAGAGCTGGAGAGGAAGTGCAGGGTGCGAACACAGTGAAACCCTGCACTCTGGCGGTTAGTTCTGTAAATCACAATTGTGAGATATTGTGAAAAGTACCTTATCTTGATGAATACGAGGGCCTTATGCTGTGAAAAGTTGGAATAAATCAAACAAAACAATTGCCAACACATCCATAAATCTATTTTCCTGTGTAAAATATATTTAAATAAAAGATAAGGGATCCATAGTGAAAGGGCTCAGATATGGGGTCAGATGAACAAAAATAGGCATTCTATTCTATTCTATTCTATTCTATTCTATTCTATTCTATTCTATTCTATTCTATTCTATTCTATTCTATTCTGAGGCTCATGGCAGTCAGCTCTCTCAGTCTGCTTTCTTTCTTTCTTTCTTTCTTTCTTTCTTTCTTTCTTTCTTTCTTTCTTTCTTTCTTTCTTTCTTTCTTTCTTTCTTTCTTTCTTTCTTTCTTTCTTTCTTTCTTTCTTATTGTGATGTTTTGATATTTCGGTAACACTTTATAATAACTACATGCTATGAAGCATTAGTTAAGCATTAGTAAATAGTTAATTTATAGTTCATAAAGCATTAATAGACATTAATAGAATACAGCTATAAATGCTTTATTCTTGATTTATAAGCATATCTATAATGTGTTTAATAATTGTATTTTCATACTTTATAAATTATCAATTTATAATTTCTAAATTAAGTATTGCATTGTTTACAAACCAGTTATTTAGGAGTTGTCAGTGGTTCATAAGATCATGTAGAAAGTGTAAGTAAATGATTAATAAACTATTTAAATGTACATTTATACATCTTATTAATTAGACATATAGTAATAGTTACTCAGTTTGTTAATAAATGCTTTATTGACATGTATTCCTACTGTAGTTCATGATTAATTCTGCAATCTGATATAAAAATAAATGTATGTAAAGTTTAAACATTGCTGAATAAAAAATGTACCTGTGGATTACATTGGATTACAGGAGTGCCAAAATACAACAAATAAAATTATTATTATATAATAAAATATTTTGCAGTGTCAAAACCTTAAAACATTACAGAACAGCAGTGCAGAAGAGAACTGAGCCTTTGGAAAAGCCTTACGAGGCATAAATAGTCCTCACCAGATGAGCTCACAGAAAGAGTTAACTGACAACTACTAAATGTTTTATAACTACCTGATTTAATCATGAACTACAGTAGGAGTGCATGTTAATAAAGCATTTATTAACACACTGAGTAACTATTACTATATGTCTAAATAATAAGATGTATAAATGTACATTTAAATGTATTGCACATTTAAGTTTATAAATAATTTACTTACACTTTCTAAATGATCTTATAAGCACTGACAACTCCTAAATAACTGGGTTGTAAATAACACAATACTTGATTTAGAAATGATAAATTGTGTTGTGGACCTGGGGTAGACCTGGAGTAGGATGTGGACAATGAAGATCAATCGACATGTTGATCAATCGAAGGATCAATCGAAATACATGTTACTGTAAATGTCACAGGACAGCACACAAGACATTGTTTCAAACATGGAACACAGTGAATGGTACCAAATAGTTCTGATGGAAGTCAAATAGTAGGCTATAGTAGACAAAAGGTGTTTTTTTTCTTTGCTCTTGTCGAAATGTCTGCATTACTGTAGCAACAGTAAATCTGCTGAGGTTGGGATTGAGATCTCTCTCAATGTCAACCCATGGGTATGCAGTACTCATGGGCAACCAAGGTTGCGCGGATCGCATTTAATAACTTTGTTCTCCATCTTCTTTGTCCATGTCCTACTATAGGGCTACCTCTTCCTCTCACTTTACCTCTCCGCCCCTCATCCTCACTCTTCCTCTTACTGCAATGTTGCCTTCCATTTTTGTTGAAGACAGGCAAACTCACCTGTTGCCATTTTACAATGCTTACCCCTGATGGTTGAGTATACAATTAAGCACCTAAGTGTCTACACACCTGACCGATGTGTTTGATCAATTAGTTTATAGGGTTGGTATTTTGGAAAGCAATGCCTTGAAATGGCTAAGTGACATAATTGTCACACCACGGTCTGTCCAGCAGAGGGAGACTGAGAGCACAAGACCTTCTACATCTTCCTAATTCACTGCTCGTTATAGGTTCAATGAAATCACCTGTGCATAGATTGTTGGAGTGTTAACAGGTGTGTATTTAAAGACTTGCATTTGCTTTTACCTTTGCTCAATCTCCTGCCTAGACTATGTGTTTACCTGTTTGGGCTACCCTGAAAGACTTTTGCGATGACCTTTTTGACCAGCTTCTCTGGTAATCTTTGTTTTGTGTTATTGGACTCTTTTGCCTGCATCATTCAGTGTGGATTTGTATCTTGCTCACCCTAGCGCTGATGCTGAATCCTTTGTGTTTGCTCAAGAAAAACTCTGTTTTTTCCCTTCTAAACCTGCCTCTTGTGATTATCTGCCAATTGGATCCACACTGTCCCAATATAGCATGGTTAAAACTATTGGGTTTCCAACAACACAAATCCGGACCTGACAATAATGTTAGATTTCTGTGTCTAATGTAGAAAAGGTGTTTAGTGTTTTGCAGAAAGCGTCAGGCTGAGAATGTGTCTATAGTTCTGGGCTGAGGTTTTGCTGAATGAACCTTTATTGCCCCGAGGGGAATTTGTCTTGCACTCAGTGGAGCCACATTGAACATTTAAGCACAAACAACAATAAATAACAATAAATAAATAAAAAAAGAAAAGACACAACAATCATCTAACCACATTGAGGACGTAAAGAATACAAAACACTGACATCAATAACAACAAGATCACCACAGTAATGACAGTGCATCAGTCCACTGGCTACAAATGCATAAAATTAAATAAATAATAAATGGTAAAAGGTGCACATTTAAAATATCTATATTTATGTGCCTGAGCTTGATTTAGCTATACAATAACTGTATGCTCATTGGCACAAAATATAAAATGGCACGTTTGATTTTAGTCCGGGGCATTCTGAATCTATGACCTGAGGGCAGGGGAAACTCTGAAAAACACTCAGCTCCTTGAGTGTTAGGTTTTAATTTTAGTGTGCAAGCAATTGTAAAAAAAATAACAATAGCATGAATATTTAAAACTTGCATTTCGCAGGTAGTTTAAGACTGGATTTAGTTTGAGCTTTTAATAAAAAAAATTATTACGTGATGAGCTCAAGATTTTATTACATTTTGAGAAAATTATTAGTCTACATTATGAACATTTTATTACAATATTAATGTAATACTTATTACATCATCTGCAGTTATTAAATTGAGTAGCTATTTTATCTGTGCTGAAAATCTAATTCTTTCAGGTAGCTTCATAAACATTATATTTAATTCATGTAAAATATAAACATTACAGATCATTCATTATACACTACATCGAAAAATGGATAAAACGGCATCCAAAGCATTCAGTTACGGAAAAAAATTAATTGTAACAACACATTTTGCAATTACATAAACAATTATTAATCACAACTTACAGTAAGGTGAATAAATTGTATACTGTATGCACTGCACGTATAGTATTGTACTACAGCACTTGCATACTGTAAAAATAGTAGTTTAACTGCAAAAGCCAAAGAGTAAAAAAACAACAACAACAACAACCTCTCTATGAAAAGCATGTTACAGAACAGCAAAATCAAGGTCAGTGAGAAATTCCTTCTGCCTCAGCATCACGTCTTTGTCCTGGGTCCGGCCTGAAGACTTTGTCCACATCACAGGCAATGTCATCTCTTGCCAGGGAAAGGGAAAAGCTGGTGTGCCAGATCCAGCCTTAACAACACTGCCTTGCTCTTTCTCATCCTCTTCCTCCTTGTCCACCACCTCTTACACATACTCTCCTCTCCCATTCAGATTGTTTCCATCCATTGTTGGTATCATCATTCAGTGCACCTGTGTCACCTGTGCACTCTGAACTGGCTTGTTTTGTTCAGTTGGTTTGATCACATCATTATAAATAAGTTTGAACCATTTTGATTCATTGTGTGTAAACGATGACAACTGTTTTAGTTGTGTTTAACTTTTGCCTGCCTGTGTTTAGCGTTTTACAATACAAGTACATCACAGCGCAATATGTGTTTTAGAGAGTGAGAAAGTGTTTAGAGTTTTGAAAAAAAGAATCCATGAGGTCTGCCTAAACTTATTTTACAGAAAGAGTGATTTATTTGTCAAATTTGTTTGTGCTATTGGGAATTTGGTTCAAAGAAAGGGATTTAGTGTTTTAGCAGTTCAGAAAAATTGCAACTGATTTGTAGCCAAATACTTCTTTCATATTATGCAGAAGTGAGAGTTGCCTACAGGGGAGGGACAGTCTTTTGTCAGAAGACTAAGAAACTGCTCTAGCATGTTAAATATGGCCAATGATGCTGTACCTTAATTGAGAATACTGTATTGTTTTGCATACCAAGTTCATATTCAATTATTTGGTATTTCAACTTATTTCAAGGTCTCTTTAGAGAAGTGTAATGAAAAGTTTTGTTGAATTTCACAGTATGAACCCCTCTATTTATGTTGTATACTGTAACAGACATTACTGTACGCTGTAAAATGATTCCTGATTGCCAAAAGGCGGTTTTTGTAACAGTGTTATGAACTGATCTCACTAGTGCTATCTAGGCAGTGAAGTATTCGTTGTTTTGTGTGTCATATGAGGCCAAAGTTTGATTTTGACAAAAGAGAATATGTTTTTGATTAAAATATTTGAATTTGACGTGGAAGTTTGAGGTTTGACACGAGCTGATGTGTTTTGAGATTATGTTTATAGTTGTGAGAAAATGCTAAATTGTTTCATGAATTGTGTGTTAGCTTTCGAGAAAAACTGTAACAAATGAGCATTATTGTAAAGTGTTACTGCTTTCCATCTTTCTTTCTTTCTTGGATAATTTGATACAGGCTTGTCCTCTCATTTTCCTGCGCATCTGTTCATCCAGTTTTATTCTGAGTTTGTTGGTTATTTATCCCATGCATTGTTTGAAAATACAGTTTTTCTCGATTGTTTATATACATTTTCTGACAGCATGCCTCATACTCTCAGAACTCTACGCACAAATCAAAAAACACACACACAATGGGCAAAACCCCTCAATTCTCCTGCAAAATGAAACTTTACATTCAAAACAATGTTATTTCTTCTCAAAATGGTATTTTGTTTTCAAATGACACACACAAACCATCATATTTATAAGAACCAGTTGAACACTGATGTGCTCAGTGTAAAACACTAATGGAAAACACTTCTTCTCCATTCATCATAATGACTTAGGTCTTTTTTTTGGTTCAGTGTTACACTTACTACAGACAGAAATGAACCTGTTTTAAAATATTCTATTGTTTTTATCAGAGGGCACAAATACACAGTAACAAATATATTTTATTTTTCCCACAAAACAAATTTAAATGTAAATCCCAACCAACACAATGTTGCACATATGTGGTCTAAAACAACAGAATTATTTACTGTAGTTAAAACTATGCTGCTCCAAAACATAAGAGCTCACCTGTTGCCCTTTTATGCTAAAGAACTGTTTGCTAATGGTAAAACTGTATGACAGGTGTTTGCCCATGTGATGAGTCAGTGTGCATATTTGAATGGCAGTGTGTTCCTTGTGAAAACAAGAGACTTTCTGCATGTAAATTGTGCCAAATACAGAGAACTGTGTGTAGTGTTTTGAAAAAAGTGTGTTTTAGAACTGCAATTTGAGTGTAAAGCAGGAATTGTGCTTGTAGTTTAGCAGAATTGGTTCAGGGGGTTGGTGCACGAGTTTGTGGTCATTGTGTCTCAAGTACCAGTATTTGTGTGTCAACAATTGAGAAAAACTGTAAATTAATTCAACTGATAATAAGCCTATAATTTGAAGAAAAAAAACTTTATTACATTTTATTATTTTATTTTCTGTTCTATATTAAATTATATTCTTCACTAAGCAATATTCTTTATAGTAACCATTCTACTCTAATAACCAATATTCAATTATATTCTTATGTTTTCAATAACTATATTCTTTATAACATAACCTTTCTATATTCTATTCTATTCAATTGTATTGTATTGTATTGTATTGTATTCTATTATTTTCTATTCTATTCAAATAAAGATGGACCTTAAATCATTCCATTGAAGAATCCTTATGGGTTCCCTAAAGAACCTTTCAGTGAAAAGTTCTTAAAAGACCCATTTTTTTTCTTACTATGAAGAAAATGTTTCTTAATGTAAATAATCTTTTAACAACCTTTTGTGCGATGATCCATGGATGGTAAATGTTCTTCATGTAGTCATATATGCTAATAAATATTTTTTTTTTGTCCTTTTCTTTTTTTAAGATTTGATTATATTCTATTAACCTGAGCATTGTGGCTGTGATTGCGGCTCGAGTGGTCCACCACGCCCAGCAAGAAAAGCAAAGCTCGGCTCTGCGCGACACATCCGGGGCTCATTCAGGGGTGTCACTCAAGCCTGCGAAGATGGCGACGACGGGCAGAAATACACTCCTATCGGTTAGCACAAATGTAAATAACAGCATATCCGAAAGCCAAAACCCCGAGGAGGATGACGGACAGAATTTATGGTAGGCCTAGCCAGTTCTTTTACCCCCCATTCATTCTTGGATGTATGTGCAGAACGCGGCTTTAGGTGGCCCAGAGCCGCATGTGACAGTTGTTAGCCGCTAACTTGCAAATTGCCCCAGCCTGGCAGGTACACACAGGCCAGCCTGAATCAATGATAGCAGGGATGCATGTTCTATAAAGCAAAGAGATTTAAAACCTAACGCCACTCTGTGTTCCTTTACGTTCAGGTCATCGATATTGAGTGAGGTGTCGACGCGCTCTCGATCAAAATTGCCGTCAGGAAAGAATGTGGTGGTTATGGGTGGGTGTTTTTTCCTCTGTCACACATAAATGATGTTTCATGTCTGCTGTGCATCCTATTGACCTGCATGCTATTGTTCATTATTGTTGAATATTATACTATGCTGACTGAATGCAAGGGATTGAAGGTGCCGATCGCTCGCTCTATATGTGCACTGATGTTATTGTTAATGACCGCACGTCATTGTCTCTCCAGTCATCGCCGTCAGACACCGCGCGCACAAAAGACATTAGTGTCTGTCGCGTGAATTTTATATAAACGGACATTTATCCCGTCCCAACGATTTACATATGTTACAGACTGTCGGGGTTGGTCAATGGAGATAATCCGCACTCTCAGACACGGGCTTTGGCACAAACCCTATCGTGCACTGCAGCCTAACTAGACAGCATCATAGACGTGTTCCTGTATGAGATACCAAATAGGCTGTATGTGTGCCTATGATGCTTAGAAACTGCTATAGGCGTCTATGGTGACTGAAAATGCTGTCTAGGTAGGCAGCTGGCTAGTTTTTGAGACGCAGCCAGCCAGTGAATGGCTCATGTTTGCTGCCTCAGTGGGTGTGCTTTACTCATAGGGCGTCAGACACAATACTGGCATGCAAACTCTTAATGTCTTTCTGTTAGTATAATTTGCTATAATTTTCGGGACTGTTTGGGCATGTGTTTTTCTTACCATATTAAGATAATAATAATAATAATAATAATAATAATAATAATCGTTTTATTAATAAACTTCCTTGAGCTTCCTTTCAGTGTACAGACAGCTATCCTTTTTTATTACCATATAAAATCACACTTAGTTGTCTGACACAACTGAATTCACATTTATTTCTTAATTCTCCATCTAAATATAATAAATAATATATCAAGAAATCAATTTAAGAAATATTGTACTAGACATTACAAAAAAACAAACAAACAGAGGAAATCATTATGCATTACACTTTTATGCATATGTTTCACTTTCAGTGGCATTTTTGCCTCAATCTCAGGTTAATTTCAGACCCTTGGTATACACTTTTTATTTTTTATTTTAACTTGCGTACATTTTTATTAAATAATTATTTAGCAATCCAGAGTTACAGTGGTGGCCAAAAATATTAGAACACCTGACAGATCTGAAAATATTGACCTTTTTTGCATCCAAAACATTTCATTTTCATGAAACATGCAGATGGTATATCAGATGAAGTGAGTAATACTGTTTTTATCCACTTTTAACTTTATTAGTATGTCCATCTTTTGCAGCAATTACAGCAGCACATCTCTCTGGCATATTTTCAGTATATTTCCTCTGAAAACTTCAACACTACTGTTATCCCATGCCTTCTGCAAATGAAGCCAAAGTCTTTCCCTAGAATGTACAATAGATCCGTCCAGTTTATTTTCCAACTTGCCCCGAATGTGCTCGATGGGGTTGAGGTCTGGACTTTGAGGGGACCAAGTCCATAATTTTCAATGTTCCATCAGATTCGTTACGTCGCAGATAGTTCTGGCAATAGTTAGAAGAACGTTTTGGGTCATTGTCCTCTTAGAAAAAAATAAATAAATAAAACCCATCTTATTGGGCCAGATTCCAGGCCCAATAAGATGACTCCCAGATGTGAAGTGTTCAATAATTTTGGGCATCAATGTATATGTCTCTTTTCAACTTGAAATGGTTGCAAAACCTATCAAATTAATGTATCCATTAAAAGCACTGCAGCCATATTATACACTTTTCATTACAATTACTGTATTTTCCGCACTATAAGGCGCACTTAAAAGCCTTTCATTAAAAAAAAAACAAAAACGACAGTGCGCCTTATAATCCGGAGCGCCTTATATATGGATCAAGGTGCTCTGTCAAAATGTTTCAGTATGAAAAACCAATAAAAACAATTTAATAATAATAAAATGTTTCAGTATGACTGGTAAACGACAAAGCCGCACCGCTTGCAGCATTGCGGCTACCGTAGTCAGTAAACACCGGTACTGTGCTTTGGATAATGACGAGAGAGGAGCGGGCAGGTCGGATGCCGTAGTCACCCAACTGTTCAATTCGGACACTGAAGAAGAAGAATTCGAGGATTCGTGCACGGGAATGAACTGAAAAAGTGAGCTTTACGTGTTATACGTAACTGAACAATGTGGAGTTATGCACTAACGTTTGATTTCGTTTCTTTTACTAGGCTACGTGTTTACTGAATTAAGGAAAAGTTCCCCTCCACGTTTGGGAGAAAAGTTAGCAAGGCTGGGAGAAATTGTTTATATGCACATCAATGTTTGAACAACGTTACCATGGGAGTGAACAGAGTTGTCAGCATGCTTAATAAAGTCTGACTTTATCTGACTGTTTTGTTGACATTCCCTTTAGCACAGAGCTCCATCAAGTGGATGCATAACGCAAACGTTTGACTGCAGTATCTTCTATTATATGCGCCTTATAATCCGGTGCGCCCTATATATGAAACAGTTCTAAAGTAGGCCATTCATTGAAGGTGTGCCTTATTATCCGGTGCGCCTTATAGTGCGGAAAATACGGTAATTGTTTTTGCATTTCTCTGCATGTTATTGGAACAACAGGTATGAGAAATGCATCATGCTTGTATATGTTTTTCAGAATCCAAAAGTATCTAAGCTCCTAAATGTTTAATTTAATTGTCTGTGTGTTGATCTGACTTGATTACAGGTGAGGTGGGGTCTGGTAAGACCACCCTGGTGGCCAAACTACAAGGCATAGAAGAGTACATGAAGGGCCGGGGCTTAGAGTACCTCTATTTCAATGTTCACGATGATGATATTGATGGTAAGGATTAGACAGTTATCCAAAAGTTTGATATCGGCAATATATGGACAGGTTTTAGATGTGTAACCTTAAATGACACTGAATTAAAGAAAGCTGGTTGTGATCCACTACAAAAAAGCAATAGCTTTTGGCTGCGTTTACACTGCAAGTCTTAATGCACAGATCTGATCTTTTGACCATATCCGGATTTTTTTTTTGTTGGCACGACTGTTTACATTCACTTTAGACACAACTGTTATCCGATATGTGTTTACATTAATTTCCTGCTCAAAGTGGTTGTCGGTGATCGCTTTACTATGCACGTTGTAGACCCTCTGTTTTCAAATGGCCGTGCTATTAAAATGTTATATAATTAATGTCGGGAGGCCATGATTGTTTGCCAGCATGGACAAGATAACATCTGTCATGAAAATGTTGCAGTGCAAAATCTGACCGAATGGATGTAGACCGAAAAATAACGGTAATTTTCTGTTGTTATTTTATCTTTGGCTCATTAAATCTAGAATTCTGAAGTGAAATAAAGTAGTGCCGAGAAAGAGTGTAGCCTAATAGTAAAGCTTGTTTGTTTAATTACAGTGAAGTTATCGTCTCACTGCTGAGAAATACAATGTAGCTTTCAGTAGTGAAGCTGTTTAATTTTTAATTTTTCTGTGCTCGTGCAATTTCTTTCCGTTATAAAGTTTCCACCTCAATAAAAAAGCTGCGAGCGCATACAGGCCCATCTGATTCATAATACAAAATTAAAAAGCTATCTTTGTGGGCAAACGTGTTGCCCTTGCCTTGTGGTGGCTTGGAATTCAAAGGGGAATTGGATGTTGTGTTTAGACGCACAGTAGTTCGGATGTCCAGATATTGGATATGTATCTGATTTAAAACCAGGCTTGGAAGTGGCCCAGATCAGATGAGGTAAAATGGGATCTTGTGCCGATTTTCGTGTTTACACATGCAACAAATTCCGATCTGTGTTAGATGTGTTTTTTTTTTTTTTGTCCCAGTGTAAACGCAGCTTTTAATACTGAAGTGTTTTGAAGCAAATATTTGAGTTTTTAGTTAATTAGTTGGTAGGTAAGTAATTAGTCATGTCCTTTATTGAAATGGAAACGTTTTTGTCGTAAACAATAATAAATGCCATAATTGAGCACTGAGTTATTGAGTTTAATTTGTTAATTTTGATGCACCATAATGCATGTTCAATCTGAAGTATAAATAATGTTAATCAATTATTTATTTAAAAATACCATTTTAGCCAAATTTAATTATCCAAGACATCTGTAACCTGCGAGTATAGAGGCATTTTGGACCCATTTACACTGCATGATTCAAGTGACCCAATTCCGATTTTTTTCCTCTCATGTGGCACAGATCGGATATGTCATGTGAACGTGTAAGCAGGAAAAAAACGCATGAATTCCGATATCCTCAGATCGGATTCAGGCCTCATGTGGTAATAAATCCGATATGATTCAGATACGTGAATTTGCGTCTGCCTTGTAAGCGGTCAAATAGGATATTCGAGTCGCACGTCATTAGGAGATGTTGGGCGGTGGGGTTGAAGGATATATTTTAGTATATCTCTTTACATAAATATTAGTTTTCTACTTAAAAACTATAATTTCATTATTTTAATAACCTGATGACTCATCCGCACCTCCCAATAGGTTGCTTAAGGGGCAAAACATAGTTTTCTTCCAATTAAGAAGAGATGCACACTTTCAAGCAATTTTTATTTTACTAGGCCTATATCTTTACACAATATTTTTTTCTAGCTACTTAAAAAATATAATTTTGTTACTTTACTAACCCAACTAATGACTCATACGGGCTTAAGTAGATTATTTATTTATTTTTGCTATGTAAAAAGATATAGTCAAAATAAAAATTGCTTAAAAGTGCACAAATCTTCTTAAGTGGAAGAAAGTTTTTCCCCCTCACGCAACCTATTGGAAAGCGCAAATGACTCATTAGCTGTTTAGTAAAATAACTTAATTATAGTTTTTAATTAGAAAATAATATTTATGTAAAGAGAAATAGCTAGTAAATAAAAATTGCTTAAAAGTGCACAACTCTTCTTAAGTGGAAAAAAGTTTTTCCCCGTCATGCAACCTATTGGGAAGTGTGGATTAGTTGGGTTATTAAAATAACGAAATTATAGTTTTTGAGTAGAATAATAATAATAATGTAAAGAGATATAGGAAAATATTAGTGGCCTATTGTAGTATCTCAGGAAATCTTGGTCACATAGCTCTTCTGTGGCGGCTCCTGCACTGAAGCGGCAGATAAACCCAGACTTCAGTAAACGTCAAATAACTTTGGTCTGGTTAATACTTTTAAAAGCAATTTGCCTTGGCCATAATGTCAAATCAAATGAAAGAATGAAGGTGATTCTGGTAACACACATTTATCAACACACATAAGAACAAGAAAACGGTAAAAACACTCAGACTGAAACTCGGGATTTAAATTTCACGTATAATTAGCAGCCAATTTTATTTTTGTCGTGCAAAGCATTTAGCCTAGGCTACAAATTAAATTATGTTATTGAAATGTTGTAAAGTGGTAATGTGAACTTACATGAATTAACGTTTAAAAAACTATGCAAAATCAAAATTGAATAGTAACGGACTGCGAAAAGTGAGTGCAATGGGTACAACACAGTGGAGTAATACAGAGATTTCACGTCTTTTAAGCCTTTGGGGCGAAGACACTGTACAGTGAAGCCTAATAATTTTGTTTGGATCCATTGCATATTGTGCTGTTTTACTTTCTTTTCAGGGTCAGAACATATTGGGTTGTTTCGCCAGTGTATAGTGTAAATGCAAATATCGGATACGGGGCGCTTTTAAAAGATGATGTTAGCAGGTAGTCAAAAAAAATCGGATATAGTCACCAAATCGGAATTGTGCATCAAGACCTGCAGTGTAAATGCGGCCTTAATACAGGCATGCTAAAGCTAACAAAACTTTTTTTGGCAGATCACACACGGTGTAATGCATGGGTTCTTGATGGGGACCTGTACCACAAAGGCTTGCAGAAGTTCGCCGTATCGACAGAGAACCTGGAGGACTCGCTGATTCTGTTTGTGTTGGATCTGTCCCGGCCCTGGCTGGCCATCGATTCGCTTCAGAAATGGGGCAGCGTTGTGAGGGATTTTGTGGACAAGCTCAGAGTTCCCCCTGAAACCATGAGAGAGCTGGAGCTCAGATGTGAGTAGTGTCTTTGTGTGTGTGTTTGCATGCCAAGTACCCTGTAGGAATGATCTAGTGTGGTGATGCATTTTGATCTGTGGTAGTCCTATAGATCACTGCAGGCGGTGCTGACATTTCTTATACTTGCATGAATGAGTTTCCAGTTAGTAAAAAACCTTTAGGAAATGCAGTAAGAATGTGACTGTGTGCATGCAGTGACAAAGCAGTTCCAGGAGTATGTGGAACCAGGAAGTGACCTGGACGCTGTGCCCCAGAGAAGGAATCCTGAGTCAGAGGAAGAGAGTGTCCTGTTGCCGCTGGGAGACAACACACTCACACACAACCTGGGCCTGCCTATAGTGGTGGTCTGCACTAAGGTACTCCTGCTGCCTCAAACTACCCCTGACATGTAATTCAATAGTATTTAAAGCTGCAGTCTGTAACTTTTTCTTTGGTTAAAAATTATCCAAAATCAATTTGAGCAAATACCTAACCAGCCAGTGCTCAAAACTATCTCCTTACCGTAGTCCGATTCACACTGGTAAGCTTGTTATAATTTGGGTGGCACTGGTAGCTTTTCATGGGAAATAAGAACTTCCCGTTCGTCTTTGCGCCTTTATGTCATGTCTGTATACATAAAGGAGTCCGAGCTAGTAGGCTGTATCGCATGTGTGGATGTTGCAGGTGGTGGATCGTTTGTGGCCTCTTCTTACAGCTGCTGGAATGTAATTAAAGGAACACTCGACCATTTTTAGAAATAGGGCTTATTCAACATCTTTCCTATATTTAGATATGTGGGCAAATGCATTTTTGTCTCAGTGCATGCATTGTTTTAGTTTGGCAGGGTCGCCGCTAGCTTAGCTTAGCATAATGAATGGAATCCTATGTTGCCAGCTAGCATGTCCCGACTAAAAGTGATCCAAAAAAAACAACCCCCACCTAATTACTTCTTGTGGCCTGCATATTCACAACGAGTACAAATAGTGATGCAGATTAAGACTAGGCGATTTCCTAGGCAGATATTGATTTAGGACTATGGGGAAGCACAGGCAAAGCACTGCTACTTGGGAGCAGAGATATCACGCAACACATGAAATCCCCAATTTTCCGTCAACATACCGGCGTGTGTTGTGCATATGTTGTGTATTATCTCTGCGCCCAAGTAGCAGTGCTTTGCCTGTGCTTACCTATAAAATAGTCCAAGTTAATATCTGCCTAGGAAATGGCCTAGTCTTAATCTGCATCGCTATTTGTATTCATGCTAGCTGGCAACATATTATTCCATTCATTATGCTAACTAAGCTAGCGGCAACCCTGCCAAACTAAAACAATGCATGCACTGAGACAAAAATGTATTTGCCCACATATCTAAATGTAGGAAAGAAGTTGAATAAGCCCTATTTCAAAAAACGGTGGAGTGTTCCTTTAAACCTGTCATTTTAATGGCGGCTTGCAATCCAGAAAGTTCAAAACGACAATCATCATTGACAACTGGTGCATTGATAGACAACCCACACATACACCTCAAAACATTAGATTCTTCCACGTTGATTAGCTGTGCCGATGCACAACTCACGTAAAGAAGATAACGCCGCAAATTCAGGGTTCAAATAGAGATGACGACAAAGAGGTGTCTAACTTACAGACTGCAGCTTTAAAAGAGCAGATACAGCACTGGATGCATTTACACTCTTATTCACAAAAGTTTGGGGGTGGTTTTAAAAGAAGTCTCCTATGCTAACCAAGGTTGCATTTATTTGATTTCAATACATAAAAACAGTAATATTGTGAAATATTACAATTTAAAATGTTTCATATTTGAATATATATGTTAAACTTTAATTTATTCATGTGATTGCAAAGCTGAATTTTCAGCTACCATTACCCCACTCTTCGTTGTCATCAGAAATCATTCTAATATGCTGATTTGGTCCTCAAGAAACATTTTTTTTGTTATTATTTATTGTCAAAACAGTTGTGTTGCTTAACACTTTTGTGGAAATGTTGATGATACATTTCCTCACAATTCGATAAATAGAAATGTCAAAAGAACAGCATTTATAACAGCCTTATAAATGTCTTTAATGTCATTTTTGGTTAATTTTATGCATCCTGCTGAATCAAAATATGAATTTCTTAAAAAGAAATCTTACCGACCCCAAACTTTTCAAACAGTATTGTATCTGTTTGAGTAAAAAGTTAACATCTGACCTTTTGAACATAGCAATTTACAATGTCACGAATGTGAATGCTAAACTAGAAATGTTGCAGGAGTCTGTACATTTCTTATTCTTTTACTTTTTCATTATTTTAGCCTTTAGTTTATTTCCTCAGATTTTGTTCATGTGCTCTGAGACTATTGGACCCTTGAATTTCAATGAATCTGATAATCTTGCCATTTCTGTACGTTGTTTACCAAGATAGTTTTGCTTTTACTTTGACTACAAGCCCTAAGTATATTAAGTTACAATGATAGACTAATATATTAATGTAGTCTCCATTTCATAATTCTCTCTCTCTCTCTCTCTCTCTCTCTCTCTCTCTCTCTCTCTCTCTGCAGTGTGATGCGATCAGCACTTTGGAGAAGGAGCACGATTATAAAGACGAGCACTTAGACTTCATCCAGTCTCACATTCGACGTTTCTGCTTGCAGTGTATCCTTACACATCAGCACATCTAAACCAAAGATGTAATGACAATTATATTTCAATCTGCACATCTTAGTCATCTTGTGGACAGGTTATTTCTATGTTCAGGTTTATCTTTAAATGTCAGTATTAGGGCTGTGCGATTAATCATAATTGATTTTAAAAAAAAAATATTTTGGCTTCCAACGATTCTGAAAACAGGATAATCTTGGTAAAACTATTATTGTGCACAAAAATGTAAAAATGCCTGTTTGGAGAGTATTCACATAAACACAGTGTGTTATGTCTTAAGTAAACATACACAGTTGAGAAAGAAACGCGTGTGTAACAGTATATTAGATCTGTGCATTACCTCTTAAAGGGCCTGTTTACACCTGCTCATTTCATGCGTTTTCTCTGATCGGATGGCTATCCGATCGTGAAAAGACCAGGTGTAAATGCCCTCTGAAACGCATTTGAGACAGATTTAAATCTGATCGCTCAAATTACTTCAGGAGGTGGTCTGGACCACATGTGAGAGTGTGTTATAGGCTATATGACATGTTATAGCCAGATATGACTGTGCTACTGCAGCACGCGTCGCCGCAGATGAGCAGCTGAATATGTCCGCCCACCGCCTGTTGATTGGCATTTGTGAAATGTCCTCTATTATTCTGAAAAAAATCTTTGGGAAAATCGTGCTTTTGAAAATGCATGATTCGTCAAATAGGCGTCATTCGTACATGCAGCATATTATTATGAAAAACGGCTTTTTGAAAAAGCACATTTAATCATGGAAAAAAAGATTTTTAAACATTATAATAGTGTGTGTGAAGAGGTAATTGTGAAATATATTAAACAATAAATGTTGTGTTTTCATGTAATTTTGCTAAATAAATAGATTTATTTATTTAATAATTAAATTAATTTGTTAATTATGAAATTCATTAATTAATTGTTTAAATATTTCAGAATAAACGGTTACATTTAATTGTTGTTTTATTAAATTCATGATTTATTCAATTTTTTGTAATTTGGTCCTCCATAGCCCAAATCAATGAAATAATCCAAACAAGAACCTCACCATTACTAACCCAGACCTCTAAACTAACTGACACAAAGAAAAATGCAGAAACAAAACCGGGATCTTAAATAAGCTACTCTAACTACAAACCCAAAGTACAATTGAGGGCGGATCGGATTTATATCCGTTTTGCGGAGACACATTTATATGACCAAGTGTAAATAAAATCGACAGCTATCTGATCAGTAAAAACACATGAAGTGACAAGGTTTAAACAGGCCCAAAGTGGCAGCAGCCTAATAAACCTGCAGTCTGTCATTTAATCATAATCAAACAAATAAAACTCACTGAGCTTGATTGAATAACTTAAGTATAAGGAGTAATCTATATTTACTGTGTACACTAAGACTATGTAGTGTTAAGCAGTTTTATTTTACATGACATTTTTTGTTGTAAGCTACTACTTATACTACTTCTTTGTCTGTTTTGCTTGTAATTAGTTTCTTTGTCCTTATTGTATTGCTGACTGTTCACTTGTCTTATGTAATTATTTTGAGGATCTTTTTCTTATATTAATTAACTTAGTATTAGTTTTTACTGAAGTTGATAATTGTGAAATTTCAGTGATATTTAAAGTTACTCGTATCGTGAAATAAGACTTTGATCATAACAATAATCATGTTAAATAATCGTGATTTCAATATTGACCAAAACTAATCATGATTTTGCCATAATTGAGCAGTCCAAGTCAGAAGTGTACATTTTTGTGCACCTGAATACAATAACGGGCTGCACAGGTAGATGTTCTGCATCTCAAAATCGCCATGAACTCAATATTGACAAATCTTTTTCTTTTTTACAGAATGTTGCTGCATTGCTTATTATAAATGATTTATCTCTACACATTTTTTCATTAATTTTTTTATTAATATATCAATCTTTCATCAAAAACGTTAATCTCCCCTCCCCTCGGAGAGTGGGTCTATATATCCTCCATAACTGACAGCAAACTGACATTCAGATCTACCTCAGTTTAGTTAGCAAAGGCCAACTTCCTAAGATGAAATCAAATCCAATCCGGTCTTCCATTTTTCTCATTCCAGAAATCGCTTCACTGGAATATACGTCACAATAGGGAAGAACAGACTATGGCAACTTCCGTTTTTCGAATTTAATGTCTTGTTACATGATCTGCTGACCTGCCAAAATGGCTGCTTTCCAAAAATCTGTACAAATAGAGAGAGTCAAAGTGAAGAGCTCGCGTTTCTGTTTAAATGTAACTCATCTTGTTTTTCTCCTTCACAAGTGACCTTTCAGATGGGGCAGCACTACTCTACACATCCATGAAGGAGAACAAAAATCTAGATTTGTTATATAAATACCTCGTTCACAGGTTATACGGCTTTCCCTTCAACATCCCAGCTCAGGTGGTGGAGAAAGACTCTGTGTTTATGTAAGTGTTTGGTTGCCAAGAAACATTTCGATTTTTATTTTACAACTAAAGTCTGCACATTGAATCAAAATCAATTGCATATTGTTTATAATCTTTATGTAGAAAACAAAGTAATCTCAACAACTGAAACAAGGAATTATTTGTCAATTGATAACATTTACACCATACTTTTTTCTTAATATACATTTTCATTAATATCAGATTATTTGTGTAAAATTGGCTGTCATTAAAATGTTTCTTTAAATGGTAAATATATTTGTATCATCTGTCTCACTTGCAGCCCGTCAGGATGGGACAATGAAAAAAAGATTGCCATTCTGCATGAAAATTTCCAGACAGTAAAAGCTGACGACAACTTTGAAGATGTAATAGTGAAACCTCCAGTTAGAAAGGTAAAGATCTTTGCCAGAGTATGTGCAATTAAGCTATAGAGTCTCTTTCCCAGCGACTGCTCATTTCTGACATGTCTTTCCAGTTTGTACATGAGAAGGAAGTTCAAGCTGAAGATGACCAAGTTTTTCTACTAAAGTTGCAGGTAATTGCTAAATATTTTATAATATCTTTATTAAAGTTTTCCAGAGTGCCTGGGTGGGGTGTTTTATTCTTAAACTTGCAATTGTATACGTGCAGACTACCATTCAAAAGTTTGGGATCTGTCATTTTTGTTTATAGTAATATTGTAAAGTATTATTTCAATTTTAAAATAACTTTTCTATTTTAATGTATGTAAAAATATAGATAACTTATTACTGTAATGGCAAAGCTGAATGTATACAAAGATGAATAAAAAATTAAAAAAACAACAACAGCATTTTTTAAAAATAGAAATAATTTGTAACAATACGTATTTCCTGCCACTTTTCATCCATTTACTAAAAGGTATTACTTTCTTAATATACATATTTATATATTAGAGTTGCGTGGCTCAGCACTGTCACCCGAATTCGCTGCTAAAAACAAATCATCCACCCAAACGCACCTATGATTTTCTCTGATTTAGATATCTGCACCCAATCGTCACAATACAATTATTCAAATACGTTCCGCCCAATCAAAGGCTGGATATAGGCTCTATTAGTTTGTCAAATACAGTGCTTTACAGCCTGTTACATGTCATATACAAAACACTTAATTTGTCCTTGTTAAGTGTTTAAGGAAAACACTGCCAGAAGGCATATTTTCCTTGATTGGTTTTCCCCGAAGAGATATACGTTGTTGTTTAAAACGAGGTAAAAGTAAAGTAAAAAGAGTGACGCACGTTTGTTGTGTTTTACCGTGAAATGAGATTTCCGTGTCTTTATTCAAATTGACACATTAATGATTTATCTCTTATCCACCCATGACCCACCCGCAATTGATATGTGTTTTTTTTTTTATCAGAGTGTCTATTTACACCAATAGCAAATAGCGAGCCTTGTTGGCAAGTGCTATTCCCACTAGCTCTGCCTAACAATGCCTGTTTGGGCCAAACTAGATTAAAAAAAGACGTGCATATTGAAACGTGGTGTAGTCCGTAGAGCGTAAGGCTTGTGCAACAAGGTTTTGACGCGGTCGACGCAGGTTCGAATCCACCTTTTGCCAAGCTCACTCATCTCCCTTTTCCCATCATACATCACATCGGAAAAGCATTTACGTTCAATAAAATTAAGAAAATTTTCTAAAAGTGGAAATAAATTGCCTAACAAAATATAACGAAGTATTTATTGGGCAGGGCATTTTCATAAGTCAAAATACTACTATTTTGACTTAGTAAATAACATCTACAGCTATTTGTACTTAGTGTAAATATAGTCTATCGCTAAGAAAATGTTATTTTTCATTGTGTAAATAGAATCTAGTTGGCATTAACACTAGGTGCAAATAGCCGCCGACTTTTTTTATTACTTGGCCCGTCCACCCCTTCGATTATACGCAGATATGACCATGATTCACGCGCAGAGGTGGACAGAAGTGAAGTATTTTCACTCTGCTTAAGTAAACATTTTTCAAGTGTCTGTACTTTATCAGACACAGTGTTTTTCTTTGGAAAACTTTTACTTCACAACATTCCAAAGCATAATATTGTACTTTTTACTGTACTACATTAAGTATTAAGTAGTATTCAATATGAAATTACATTTAACATGTAGTACTTTCTTTCTTTTAATCAAGTAAATATAATTAAAAGTTTTACTTTTTTACTACATTTTTAATGTAATTAAGTATTAAAGGTAAAAAAAAACAACTTGATTTATGAAATGTAGTGCAGTAAAAAGTACAACATTATGTTTTGGAATGTAGTGAAGTAAAAGTTTTCCAAAGAAAAACACTGATAAAGTACATATACTTGAAAAATTGGACACTGATAAAGTACATATACTGAAAAATACTTCACTATTGTCCGTCTCTGTCTATGTGTCGTTAATTATTTTTATATATATACTGTATATATAAAATATATACACTCTATCTCTATCATCTCTCTCTCTATCACTCACTCACACACAACAAAGGTTTCATTTTCCTGTTTAAAACTAAATGTGGGATAAAGTGAGATTCAGTGAGGCTGCAGCTCAATAAGTCTAGTAACCTGAGAAGTTTTCTTAGTGATCCATGAAATGTGTTTGTCAAACAAATCATTACCAAATAGGAAAGACATAAACTCTGAATGATTTTTCTGTCTTTGTTCTGCTCTCAGTCTCTGCTATCTAAACAGCCTCCAGTCACTGCAGGAAGACCAGTGGTGAGTGTTTTACATGTGCTCGATTTACATTTCAGCCCACAGTGTTACTCGCTGTTGAGTCATGTTTTGGGTGGAGACCTTTTCTGCTGCAAGACATGTATTTGTATTTATTTTGTAGACACTTTTATCTAAAGCTAATACTAGTTATTGCACAATGTTTACATGCGAATTCATCATTGCTTTATATGTAAAACTTATATTTTTTTATAAAGTTTTAGAATCCTAAAACATTTCCGTATATGTGTGTAATAGGACCCAACAAACAGAGCTCCTACCGGCTCACCAAGGACGACCAACCGGTCAGCGGCAGCTAATGTGGCAAATGTCATGCCAATGCAATCAGGTACCAAGAAGATTGATCCCAACATGAAAGGTGTGTATAAGAGCACTGTGTTCAGGATGCATGCCTCCGTCTTCTCTCCACCTTCAGTCTCTTTTCTTCTGTATCTCGCTCTCTATTTTCTCTCCTCGGCTGCATCTTTCCAACTTTGGGAGTAACAGCTTTTGGAGTCACACCTTTCTACTTCCTAGGCATTCATTTTTTCAAGTCTCTGGATCTGGTTTTCTGGTCTTCAACACCCTTTCATTTTGGGAATAATGTAACTTTTGACCTTCAACATTAGATCCCATCCTCTTTTTGTGGCAAATCTTATTTATTTAGCTTTATCGGAAAAACGTTAAGTTTGTTTTGGGCCAGACTTTCATTGTCTCCAGAGACTGTCTTCCCGGAGCTCTTCCTGTCTGCAGATAAAGAGGACTACTCTCATGGGTTTAGATCATAGGAACATTGCTGCCATGTTTGGAGAGGATTAGGAAAGCTTGTTGGGATTAAAGCTTGTTTTCTTGCTGTATTTCTCTTAGACTTTTACTTTGACTTCACCTCCTTTACACACATTTTTAATTCCAGATTAGGGTCTGGTACATATTAATGTTTTGCACTGATCTGAAACTAGTTTAGGCTAGTTGGGTTGAGTTTTAGCTTGTATGATTGTGCTAATTATTGTAATTTCTCACGGCAGGAGGTCAGACCAGTGAGGGCGTTCTGGCTAACTTCTTCAACAGTCTGTTGACTAAGAAAGCAGGCTCACCCGGCCCAGGCGGCCAACCTACAGGAGGAGGGAGCAACACACCAGGAACAGTCCGCAAGTCAGGTGAGGGATCCTCCTTGACACTATCACTCACACATTCATATATATGTCCATTATCATGGTGTATTTGAAGTGTTTTGACTAGAAGAGTTCGAATTTGTATTTCCAAAACAAAAAATTCAGTATAAAACCTGTTTTACATGGTACAAAGCGTCACATGCATTACTCCTATCGGTACCTCTATGCAGGATTAAGTAAATTTTGGTTTTGTGACAACATTAGCTATGTTTCTATCCAAAGTTGCAAATTTAACTTGTGGACAAACTTGTGTATCGCATAAAACATTTGTGAATAAAGCACCGTTTCTTTTCCATATGTTCAAGAGATCTAAATCTTCACTTCCTGGAAAATTGGCACAAAATATCTGAAAATGGAAGTTCTTGCAATTGGGTTGCTTCTTTTGTACTACATCATAAATGACTTGCGCCTCAGAGAGCGCAGACGAATCGCAGTAAACGCTGTCATGTTATATCTTGCGTTCGGATGCCTGATGATTGTGAATGCAATCATGTGAGACAGTTCTGGGTGGTCATTATACCAAATCATTTTGATGGCAGACTTTGGCTCAGGCATTTCAGATAATCTAATACAACATTGAGATGCTGTACGATGAAACTCATCCTCTGGTTAGTCCAGTTATCCAACCACATCCTCTGTTGAGGCAAAGTCACCTAAAAAAATGTATTGTGTATCGAGGGATTTATTCAATAAATGTCTTTCCAGTAGGCATGGGCCGGTATCAATTTTTCATGTTGCGATTAATTGCTGAAGCTTTTATCACGGTATACGGTATTATCACGATATTGAAATAAGTTGCAAAAAAAGTGTTGTTATACTATAACAGGTTTAATAACTTTTTATTAATTACAAAAATAACATTTAAATAGGTACAATAAAAGCAATACACAAAAATGTATAAAGTAAACAAATGTTATTTGTAAAAGTATTATAAAGAACAATAAGTAGGCTAGCACTTTACAATAAGGTCTCACTAGTTAATACATTAACGTAAACAAATTTGTAACAAAGTTATTATAATGTAATTTTAAAAAATACAGCTGTTAATGTAAGCTCAGGTCCGTTAAATAATAGTTACAACTTTTGATTTTAATAATGTGTTATTAAATGTTGAAATTTACATTTAACTAAGATTAATACATGCTTTAGAAATATTTTTCATTGTCAGTTTGTTAACTTATGTTAAATAATGGAGCCTTATAGTGTGTGACTGAACAAAAGAGTCAGCACATTTTCAAACAATATTATATAGGCCATGTAGTCCAGATTAAAATATAAAATGTTTAAGTTTGAAAATAAATAGCCTTAAGTCTTTAATCCGGTTGTTAAGTCTGACATAACGCGGCAGCGCTTCCGGGTCCAAGCGCTTTCTCATACTACAAGAAAAACATCTCAAGGTGCTAATATACACACACAACATGGTGTAATACTACAAACTTTTTTTATCATCAACTTTATCTCCATACCAAAATTCCAGATGGCCAGACAGTGCTAGATCTTTTATAAATCGTTAAAATATAAATGTCTGTGACGCTGTGAGCACATAGACTGTTCTACACAACTGTAAGTATTTAAAATGTTTAACTTTTTAAAATGTTTAATGTTTAATATGAATAAATAGCGCTCATAAACGGCCATCGATGGCATTCTCAAGTGAAACGAGTTGAGGCTCGGACCCAGCAACGGTGTTCCTTACGTCACGACTTAACAAGCGGATATTACTGATATTAAGTATTTGGTGATGTTATGAACACCGTAACGAACACAGAAATCTGAATGGCTAAGTGTGAATGCTGTTTAGTAGTGTGAGCCTGTTTTGTTTACGAGGGTTACCGGGGAAACGGCTGCATTTCTGATGTTCCATCAGCACCCTCTGCTGCGTCCCCTTAACTCAGCCCGCCATGCGCTGCTCATGCACCTTGGGTTTGTTCTCATCAGTGTTTGTGCCTCTTTGATGCCGCACACAGCGGTGTTGATCATTTTAAACGGTAGATGGGTAAAGTATTCTTAAAGCATTCTAAAAATCTGAATATTTCGTAATGAATAATTATTCACTGTATTTTGAAGTGCCCACGATAACAATATTGTGCATGTTCATTATTGTGATATATTCGTATTACCGTAAACCGGCACATGTCTACTTTCCATCATAGTTTATGTGCATGTTGTCTTTTTTGGATAAAAAAAAAGAAAAGATCCGACTCAATTAAGCGCAGATGTTTTTGTTTGTTTATACCCATGTTTAGAAATTTGGGGTCGGTAACGCAGTATTATTATGCAATATTACAGGACACTAATAAAATAAATGGTATATGATGAAGTATGATTACATTGTTAGGGGTATAACAGTTTAGACCCAGAGACCAGTAGTGAAGAATGAAGACAAAGAGTCAGTAGTGCAATTAATTAAAGAGAAATTTTACTGAAGAATAGTTTGCAGTTTCATCAGCAGAAGCCAGCTTCAAGTCTCACAAGGAGTTCGTTGGTTGCACTTCCACTATACCGGTCTCGTCGTACCATACATACAATTGTCCCAACAGTTATACTGTTTTCAAGGTCTAGCCACGTCATTACTTCAAGGTGTAAGATTCTGATTGGCTCAGAGAAAATGCACAGTCCTGGTAAATTTCCACACAAGGACAGATAGCAGAGCATATCATTAAACTAGGCAGACTAGTTGTCGCCCCATGACTGGATTTAGATCATTGTTGACCTCGGAGGTTGCAGAAAGGCGTCTTCATGTCTGGGGTTGTGCAGAAAATGTCCATCTTCAATATTGGGCCTGCACAGATCATGCAACGCACACACACAAAATCTCCCCAGCATCACAGCTCTCCCAAGGTTGGAGAGTCTTAACTACATATCAACAAAGCACTTCACCAAAACATACTGATAACATGTGCTTTCTATCAATGAGAGGTAGAGACAATAGTACAGGCAATATTCATCTTGATTCTTTAGTGTTTCAGTAAAAGGAAATATAAAATGAATAAAATATAATAAAAAAATGAAAGACAAATTCATGTTTAATCTCTGGAAGCCAGGCAAAGTGAGCAAACACTGTTACTGCACACCCAGCATGTTAGGGGCTGTGTTACACATAGGCCAGACGCCACTCAAAGACTAAATACAAACTTTAGAAAACATAAAAGAAGAACAAACAATCAGTAGTTCTATTGATTAAAATCAACTGGAATTAATCATTAGAAATAGGAGGATAAATATTAATTAAGGCTTTGATTATGAATCTGATTAAGATATTTACAGGTATATTGAAGCGGCAGGGGATTTCAGACTCCCCCCTTCAACATGTAATGGTATACTAGTGGTGTCCCATTTCTTAGGGGAATAGTTTCACCCCTACTTCTTTCCACTCTGTTTCAAGGGGCAAGGGAAAGGGGTATAAAATAGAATTGGGATTGGGCCTTAATCTGATTCACTTTGCTTACAGCTGATACTTATTTTATGTAAAGGGAAATGTCTGAAGAATGAATAATATTGAAACCCGAAATGTAGCTTTTACCCTTTATCAAAACAATTGCATAGAACATACCCGTCGGGGTGCAAAAATACACCCAAATGCTGAAAAAAGTCTGTTCATAATATTATTTCAATCTGTTTGAGATATTTTGAAAAAGGGCTATTGTTCATTTAACAGCTTCTGAAGATGGCAAGATTTCAAATATTCAGTATCACAACTAAATGTTTGAAACAAGTTTCATGCCTCCTAGGAAAGTGTTTGCTCTCCCCACACATTGCATTCACATCAATAAACTAAGATTGGATTGTTTAAGTATTACAATTCCCTATTGTTATAACGTGAAACAGTCATGAATCGAGTGATATCCACTGCTATGGGGCATATTTGGAGGAATCACTGACAGGACTTTAAACTTTGAAACATTTAAGGACTCTCACATTTGATAATTCTAAACCCTGGGAATCCTTGGATATCTTATTTTTTTGTTTGACTCTGCTCATGATTTATCTAGAGTTAACAATTAATCCTGGTTATTCATTATCTGACATGTCACATATACATTCCTAAACCCTGGGTTACTGTTCTTATTTGCATATGTTGCGGTGTCAACAGTCATGACTGGATAAACACAAATCACATTTGGTTTTCAAGCACTGAAAATGGGTAAAATTCATTTGGATATGGAGCCGCATTGAGAACCCAATACCTCTGGGGTTGAACCATATAGCCTTAAAAGTTATATAAAGATTAAGATTCCAGAAGAAACATTTCTTTAGAACCAGAATCTAAAATCATATTAAGAGATCTTTAATACTACTTTAGTTACAGGCAGGCAAACTTTGGAAAAAGATCATTTTTGGCACTAAGACAGGTATGTTCTATGCAGTTGTTTTGGTCACATGTTAAATTAGGGTCCAATTCTCACTATTAACTGCAACTTTTTCCTCAAACTCTTAATTACTGCTTGCTTATAGTTAGTAAGGTATTTGTTAAATGTAGGTATTGGATAGGAATTGGGTTGGATCAAAGGTGCAGAGTAAGGCATTAATATGTGCTAATAAACAGCCAATATCCTAGTAATAGTGAAAATTGGACCCTAAACTAAAGTGTTACCATTGTTTTGATAGAGGGAAACAAAATCTATTTCTACTTCCAATATTATTTGTTCTTCAGCTGTATGCAAAGTGACCCAAATTTGGTTTTCAACCATTAAAAAGGGGTAAAATTCCACAATTTAAACATGGTCTCATTAGGATCCCAATATCTCTGGGATTGAACCATATAGCCTTAAAAATTAAGATTCCAAAAGAGATGTTTATTAAGAACCTATATATATATATAAAATAATATAAAATGATATTGAGTTACAGGCATGTAAACTTTGGGAAAATATGTATAGTACTCAGACAGGAATGTTAAATTCAATTGTTTTGTTAAAGGGAAACAACACATTTCTAGTTTCAACATAATTTGTTCTTTAGACATTCCTCTTTAAAAGAACAATGATCATCTATGTGCAAAATGGCTTTTTTTTTACCCTAAAAATTTACAATTTAACAATTTATTCATGGAGACACATTGAAAGCCCTATATCTCTTGAAATTAACCATATAGGGTTTTTAAAAAAACACAAATTTAAGATTTTAAATTATTCTATTAAAAAAATATTTATGAACCAAAATCTAAAAGGATATTAAGATATTTGTAATACTTTGAGTTACAGGCATGCACATTTTAGGGGGTAAAAACACATTAAGTGCTTGTCCAATTTTTGAACTGTCACTATTGCTATATAATGCAACAAAAATCGCAGATTTTACTAACAAACTTACCAATCTTTGTGTAAAAATAAAATAATGATGCGTCGTTGCGCAGGCGTTGTGACAATCTAGACCATGTAAAATTACCTTTACAACTACTTAATCGGATGAATTTCACTATAGAAAATAAAAATTATTCTCTGGCCTGTTTTTGAGACTGCCATTTTTCAACATCAATTTCATAAAAGCAGTAATGTGACAATGTCAACATATGAAACTTGCTGTTTCTGTGGACTGAGAGCCTTGGAGTGTTTTTTTTTGTCGTCTTAGTCTTTTAAGATTGCAAGTCATGGCTTCAAAATTAAAAATATCTCCCTATAGACCCACTTCATATGAAACAGCCCTCGGAAAGAGTTATGTTGACGCAATAGATGATAGAATCTTGAACTTGCAAATGACGGAGCAGGTCTGTGAGATTTATTATCTTTCAAAACACTTCAAATCTTGTCTTATGTTGTGCACGTGTGAAGTGAACGACACTGAAGCTTGTCTCCTGTTCTCCCTTTTTGTTTGTTTGTCATTTATATTGTCCTCATCATCCTCCTCTCCTGTACCTTTATCCTCCCACCCCAGATCTTTGACATCAGTGACGGTAAAATAAATATATTTGATAAAATCTCCTCTGCATGTGCAGTTAAAAACCCAAGTTGAAATGTCACTAATAACTCAGTAATCTATCCCAGAATGCAACGGAGCAAATTAACTTGCATACAGCCTCCTTAAAAAGGATGAAAACTGTCTTCTCTTACTCACCCTTATGTTGTTCCAAAACTGTATGACATGCTTTCTTCTGTGGAACACAAACATTATAATCAAGGGGGTTCATTGTTGTTTTGGGCCCCATTGACTTTCATTATATGGACAAAAACAGTTGGAACACATTTAAAAAATATCTTATTTTGTGTCCCAAAAAAGAAGGAAAGTCAAATAGGATTGAAACAAAAATATACATTTTTGAACTAACTATCGCTTTAAAAGTTAAAATGTAACAAGAGCTTAAAGGTGCGGTGTGTACATTTTAGCTGCATCTAGCGGTGATGTTGCGAATTGCAACCGCTCAACCCCTCTCTTTCGAAGCACACAGAGAAGCTACGGTGGCCGACACAGGACAAAGATGTTGTCGTCTGAGACAGCAGAGAGTAGTAAGCGTTCTGTAGAGCAGTTTGTCCATTAAATGCACAAAATGGGGACTTCACTTTAAGGGGACCCGTGGTGTATGTAGATAGAAATGGCTCAGTCTAAGGTAATTAAAACAATGAACTATTTTTATGTAAGGTCTTTATACACCACTGAAAATGTAGTTATGTATATTATTCCTTATAAATACTACACACTGCACCTTTAATAGTAATATGAGTAAAAACAATTAAAGAGTTTGGGCTGAATGATTGACAATAACTGCATGTAAAACATGCTTACTCTAAGGGTTTGTACATATAGCATTCAGCTTTCAAGCTTTAAAACTAACACCGCTAACGCAGTGGTTTTACAGCAAATTCTATTGTGTCCTTTCATATTATGCTTTTGCATCTTCGTTTGTTTTTAAACCCATAATGCAGCTTGATTTTATGGGAGTGTATTAAAGGTTAAGTACCTATTTGGTGACAGTGACCTCTCCCAATCATCATCCTCTGCCCTGATTTTCTTTCTGATACCATGTTTGAGTCAATTTCTTTTTTTACCCTTTTTTCCTTTTGTATGTATGAATGAGTGAGCAACAACATTCGTGTACACTGTTCATCGGTCATGATATTTAACCCCTTCAAACTGTCTTTCATCATGTGTATTAGCCAGGGGATGTTGGCCACGCTAAGGTGTGTGTTAGGCGACTTTCCCTCACTCGCATCCCTTTTCTTTAACCAGTGCTGCATCTCGCTTTTTATAACCACTATGATTTTATTGTTGTTGTTGTTATGGCAAATTGACACACTTGTGCATGTTTATCTTTTCCATGCGTTATACATCAACTTTCCATCTCCTTTCGGAGCCCTCGTCTTGCTCCTTTGTTATTGACACTGTCTGTCTTACACTGAGTTTTAAATTGCACAATGTAAGGCTGCCTAATAATCGCTGCATGAAGCTTCATTAAATCCATCTTTAAAGGAACACTCCAACGTTTTTAGAAATAGGGCTTATTCAACATCTTTCCTACATTTAGATATGTGGGAAAATGCATTTTTGTCTCAGTGCATGCATTGTTTTAGTTTGGCAGGGTCGCCGTTAGCTTAGCAGCATAATGAATGGAATCCTATGTTGCCAACTAGCATGTCCCGAGTAAAAGTAATAAAAAAAAAACCCAACTTATTAATTCTTGTGGCCTGCATATTCACAACAAGTACAAATAGTGATCAGATTAAGACTAGGTGATTTCCTAGGCAGATAATGACTTGGGACTATATTTGGGTGAAGCACAGGCGAAGCACTGCTACTTTTTTGATCACTTTTACTTGGGACATGCTAGCTGACAACATAGGATTCCATTCATTATGCTAAACTAAGCTAGCTAAGCCAAACTAAAACAATGCATGCACTGAGACAAAAATGCATTTGACCTCATATCTAAAAGCAGGAAAGAAGTTGAATAAGCCCTATTTCTAAAAACGGTGGAGTGTTACTTTAAATTTGGCATGATTTTCTAGATGCTGATTACAAGGTCCAGATCTGCAGACTTTTTCCACATTTCCTGTCGACACTCAGTGCATCTAATTGAAAAGTGAACTGTATGCAACTGTTAAAAAAAATATCTTGCTGACCCCACACTTTTGAATGGTAGTGTATATTTCCATTAGCAACTACATTTACCCCAGGTGAAGTTTGTCTTTAGGTGAGGTCACACTAGGCTTTGTGCATGCAAAATTACTTCTGACCCGCAACACTGCAGCTTTTTTCCCCAGCAGTTTGTGATCATCCAACCGGTCAGTCTGTGATATTGATGCTCTGCTGGTGAAATGTTTTAGTTATGATTTAGACATCAGTTTTGTTCAGAAGGTTAAAGCGTATTTGTATTTTCTGGCATTTAAAGTTGCCTGCATTCACATGCAAATGTATAGTCAATGACACAAAGACTAGTGTGATTGCACTTTTTCTAAGTTGTGCTATATTGGAGCAGGACACTTGCTCGAACAGTAAAGCATGACACATGCAATGTCAAGGGTTTGATTCCCAGGGAATGCATGAACTGAGACAAATTCAAATACTTGGAATGCAATGTAACTTTGGACCTGTCTGCCAAATGTGTAACTGTAGATGACATTTAAATGTTGGGTGCCTGCACTGTAAAGGTGGAGAATCATGTCAAAAATAAGATCTAGCAAACTAAGGGCCAGATTTACTAAACAGGGCAAAATATCATGTGAGTAAAAATCCAAGAAAAGCACCTATGAGAGTGGACCGTTCTGTGCGTGACAACGCACAAATTAAAAAACACAGACGAGCCGTATCATTTCCATAATGACCAACGCAATCTACCAGTTAGCGTCTGGTTTAAGACTGGCTTTTGGGGGGTGGTAAATAATGGCTCAAACACCAGTAAATTGTCAAGGGCAAACCTTAGTAAATCACTCAGCGTGATTAATTTAAATACTCTCCTCCCTTAAATTTTGTGTCTGAAAGGGCCACTCGTACAAACGCTGCAAAAATAACTGTCCACACCTTTTCAGCGCTAATTTTCTGCGTGTCTTTAGTAAATCCTGACATTAGTTTTTAACGCGAAAAGAGGGTTTTGCGCTGGTGCAAGCTGTTAGTAAATCTAGCCCTTAATTCTTTAAGGTACCATCCACAATTGCTAACACATAATTAGCGAATTTAAACCCCAAAGTATACTTCATTTTTTTTTACCTATACCATTAGCATGCGCGAATGCAGGCGGTCAACACATGGGCTCTAGAAAGTTTCATCTTTCGTCCAGTGTCTGCACTATTATTTTAAACTAAAGTTAAGGCTATCTCATAACCTCCTCACACAAGCACTTGTCAATGCAGGCGTCTGTTGCAGTCTCTCAGCATTTTGTGGTTGTTCCATCTCTTTAGTTTTGTTTTCTTCTTGACACAACAGCCCAGATCAGTTTTGCAACATTGTGGAGCAACTTATTAATGCAAAACAAATTGTGCATGTACAAAGTATGCATGGTTACAAAAAAACAAAGTGCTTAGCCATCAGTCCACTCATCCCTTAATTTCTGGGGTTGAGGCTAACCTTCTTTTACAGTTAGGATGGCCAATATCACCAACACTGTAGGTCCAGATGAATCACTCACAACATCCCATCCTCGTTGCCAAATTGTCATGGAAAAAATAAACTTTAATTATCATGGTGAAGCTGGAATTGAAAAACACAAGCAAAATGTCTTTTAAAAGCTTATATTCTTGCCAAGAAGGTCATGCAGGTTATGCATTCAGAAAGACAAAGTGGAAGCCTTACACTCTTTCTTTTATACTCTCATTTCAGTGGGTGAGGACTTCTAATCAATAACACAATAACAAACTCCTTAGTTGGTGTTATCTGCAGCTGTCCCACCTTGAAGTTTGCTATGGCTAAAGACAACGAACACACTAGTTCTTTTAAGAAAAGTATCAAAGATTATCAAACAAAATTGCGTTTACTACAGAAAACTAAAATTCCCGTTATATTTAACAAAAACATCTTATATGAGTTTAATATAATTTAAAAAAAATTGCATTTAAATGCTTTAGACACAATAAGTTATAATGACTGAAGATCAAATCTTTGTGTATGGCTTCAGGGATACTTTAAAAAATCAATATAGTCTCAGCATTGTGAATTTTACCTTTTAAAGCTCTAGATAAACATGGTTCTCTTTCACAGCTCAATTTTTATTCAAAATAAGTCCATTTGTGAGAGCTTTCACTGCATGCTTAATGTTATTGTGTTGGCTGAATGTTCCTTTATTTATTTTTTTCTTATTTCAGCTTTCAGGCTGAATGCTTGTGTGAGTCTGTGTAAAGGTTCATTGACAAGTCTTCCATCTCCATTTATTCCATCTTTGTGTTTTCTTTTCAGCTCCAAAAACCTTTGAATTCCCAATTCTTATTTCTGATCTTTCTGCTTAACATTGATCAATCGGGAAGCAATGACTCCACCGCTTCCCACTTGCTCTTGTGCTAAATCGTTCACTCACAGACTCACAAACACTGACACGCTAAGGTTTTAAGTGTATTGCCATCCCTTGTCTCTGACTTGTTCTTGGTACAATACAAGTTAATCCCAATCAGTGGCATAATGTTTATTACCACAAAAAAAATGTATTTCAATGTGTCCCCTTTTCAAGCCAAAATATTGGATATACATTGGGGCATTTACAATGGAAGTGAATAGGGCCGATGTGTAGTATAATCAGAAGATGTCAACAAATTAAATGTTAACATAAAAACATGAAAAATAAATCTCACTAAGCTTTTCTGTTGCCAATGTAAACGAATGCCCAAAAACTGTATAATTTATTTAAACCGCTTTATGGCTAAAAGGTTTAACAGAAGCGCAAATAATGTTGCATTATTTCTGTTATCTCTGTAAAGCTGCTTTGAAACAATCTGTATTGTAAAAAGTGCCATAAAGGTGACATGACAAGAACAAATGTGTTTTTATAAAATTACAAGTTTCAACATTTTTGCCTTTACATTCTCCAAAAATTGACCCCATTTACATTTACATTATAAGATTCTCACCGTAACCTTTTTTTTAAAAAGTACTTGTTGTAATAACATTGTCACAATTGCTGCAGATTAAGCTTAACTTGCATTGGACCCAGAATATCCCTTTAAATCTTTGGTTAGTACTGTTTCCAAATAATGTGATCTGAAATGTAGTCAGCGTACTTATACTAATTCTATCCGATTTGATCTTGTTCGTTCTCAGGCTCCAAGTTGGGGTTGACAGATGTCCAGGCTGAGCTGGACCGGATCTCCAGTAAATCTGACCTGGACTCCTCAGCCCCTAACGCAACCACACCCCCTGCCGAAAATGATGAACCTTGAACAAGAGGCGGGGTTTATTCACCGGCAAGCCCCTCCCCCTTTACACTGCTCTCTCTGCCTCCCTTGAACCTGCCTCCCTTCTGCCACCTCTCCTCCCTTCCTCTCCCTCACTCTTTCTCTTGATCTTGTTCAAAAGAGGGATTTATTCCTGTTTATTACTTGTAAGGCCAGTGACACAAAGCTGCATGTCGGGCAAATTGCGATTGCTATGTCTGTCTCCACACACGCGCACATGTACAGCAGACAGGTCCGTAAATAACCACAGAGGCAGGGTTGTCATAAAAAGAAGGACACTAGATCAGCGTTGGACACTAAAAGAGAGGCTTAGAGAGGAAATGGAGATGTAGAGCCAAGTCTGGATTAGAAAGTGAAGGGGGTTTATGAACTTATGTGTATATGTATGCAAGTTAGACTTTTTTTTGGATTTCAGTAGTGAATTATCTTATATGAAGGATCTTGTTCATCTAGAGTAAAAGTCAGTCAGCTTCTGATAGAAAACCGCACATTTTTACTTATCTAAATGTCTTACTAAGCCTCATCCGAACAAAAAATAAAAATAAAGGGAAGCAGCACATTTCCGTCAGAGGGATTCTTGCGTCACCTTGGTCACCTTGCGTTGGTGTTTTCATGAAGGGGTCATCTTTAGCATTCTTAATACCTGCCCTATTCCTAGGTGTATCGTTCACAGGACCAGAACAAACATACTGACATGATTTCAATGCTTTATAATATTCATAACCCCTTTTTTGCTGCTGAGAAACTGTAAACAAGTCAGATTCACCACTTAGGATCTGTTGCATACCGTAAAAGTATCGAAATATTGCACTATTACACAATATTAGGCAATGACACTGAAAATCATCTCTTACAATGCTGATTGTAGCAAAGTAGTACACTTAACTGGAGAGAGAGAGTTTTAGCTTAGACATGGTTTATGAAGTCTGTGTAACTGCTGAGCAAGACTATTGATGGGACTGACAACTATGTCCGGTGTAAAAATTTGTTTTTCTATGTTCTTAAGAGCTCGAAAATTGGATGTTTCTGTGTATGTCTGTTTTCATCCTTCAACTACAGCCAGTTATGGCACTGTTTATTAATGAATGCACTAGAGATCATGCAAACAAGATCAGTATTACTGTCTTTACATCGGTGTGAGTCTGAGTATGTGTGCAGGAGATGAGTAAATTCAGCCAGATTTGTCTGTTTAGAGACTTTAACGGCTAGAAATTAGTAGTGGGAAGGGGAGGGAAGGGGCGAGGCAGAGGTGGCAGGGCAGGTGAGATCTCCGATCACCCTCACCTGCATGTACAGTCATCAACCGAACTTCTTACGAGAGGGAGGGGGGAAATAAACATACGCTATTATGGTCCTGTAATTTCACAAGATGTAGTGATGTTTCTCTGGATCAGGTCTGTAATCATTCTATTAAAGTTGTATTTATTGGGACTGATTGCTGTCTTCGTTCTGTTGTGTGGGTGGAGAGAGACAGGAAACTGTTACAACACAGGAAGTCTGTGATCTCAGCAACAAAAAAAGTTCTTATTTGGAACAGTTTACTCAATGGTGAAATGAGCTTAGCATACACTGTATTGGGACACCCCTCCAAATCATTGAATTCATGTGTTCCAACCTTCATGGTCACAGGTGTATAAGATCAAGCACCTAGGCATGCAGACTGCTTCTACAAACATTTGTGAAAGAATGGGTTGCTCTCAGGAGCTCAGTGAATTCAAGTACTGTGATAAGTACTTGAATGTGATAAGTACTGTGATAAGTTGCCACCTGTGCAATTCCATTTGTGAAATTTCCTCACTACTAAATACTGAATGGTCAACCTTAAGTGGTATTATTAAGTGGTATTATAACAAAGTGGAAGCAAATGACTGTTCGCAAAGACCCGCCCCCTTTAGTTACTGTTGCTATGTCCGACAAGCTGCATTCTCACACCACACATCATGTTCTCATGCAGTTTAAAAACACATTGCAGAGCAAAGAGGATACTGACAACGCACTGACAGACAGGACAGAGCAGGTTACTTTTAATATGAAACTCAGTCTCAACTATAAATGTGTATTTTTTTTTATACGTTTTTTGGTAAACAATAAATACTGTTTTGTGGCTCTTTAATGTGTGGTGACCGGTTGCTGTAGCTGCTTGTGAATCAATCGTCTCGTCCTTCTAGTTAATTTATAGTATCAAATAAACTTGAATGAAGAAAGGAATGTAGTTTCAACCGTGGAAAGACATCAGTACACGTTTTTCAAGTTCAAGTCCACTGATGTTAATCATGAATAATTCGTGGATAGCATATTCGGTGATTCGATTCGGTGGATAGCGGATTATGATTGGTCAGATCGCCTATCAATCAAACTCCCGGTGAGGGGTGAATTGAAAACAACAGCAACTCAGCCACAAAGTGGTAGGCCATGTAAAATCACAGAGGGGAATCAGCGCATGCTGAGGTGCACAGTGCGTAGAAATCGCCAATTTTCTGCAGAGTCAATAGCTACAGACCTCCAAACTTTGTGTGGCCTTCAGATTAGCTCAAGAACTGTGCGCAGAGAGCTTCATGGAATGGGTTTCCATGGCCGAGTAGATGCAACCAAGCCTTACATCACCAAGTGCAATGCAAAATTATAGTGTTGGATGCAGTGGTGTAAAGCACGCCGCCACTGAACTCCTAGAGCAGTGGAGACGTGTTCCCTGAAGTGACGAATCACGCTTCTCTGTCTGGCAATCTGATGGATGAGTCTGGGTTTGGTCATTGTCAGGAGAATGGTACTTTATGGTGTGGGGTTATTTTTCAGGGGTTGGGCGTGGCCCCATAGTTCCAGTGAAAGGATTAATGCTTCACCATACCAAGACATTTTGGACAATTTCATGGTCCCAAATTTGTGACAACAGTTATATATACGGATTAAGAATGAGATGTCATTAAAGTTCATGTTGTGCATATAAAGGCAGACGTCCCAAAACTTTTGGCAATATAGTGTATCTACAAAGGTTTTTTATTTTTTATTTCTTGTCATTCAAGATTTGGCTGCCAAACCAACAAAAATGAACAAAAGTGTGAAAATACTAATAATACATTTGTAAACAAGACAAAACAATGTTGAGACTATTATAACATTAATTTGATCAAAATAAATACACTTTTATGCAGGGGTAATTTATTGGCATGGTATTATAATACCTTTTTATAATATTAAATGATTTATTAAAACTCTTACATAATCAATGAACTGCAATAAATCATGAGTGCAATAAGTGATATTTACTGAAACAACCATACCCCCCTTTACCAATTCCCCATCCATGCTGTCATGTGTTGAGAGCAGTTAAATATTTCAGAAGGAGCACTATAAATATCAGGACACTGTCTTTATACTGGTGGATCTGGAATAGAAATATATTATTTTAGATAAACAGTTCAGGATCCAGAAGTGCATGAACACACAAAGTGTACCTAAAGTATAGTTAAATTTTGGTACAATCAAATATACTTAACCCACTATGTTCTAACCATTTTATTACATGAAATAGCTTTAATCATACAAAACAAAACAGATTTTTGAGAAAAAATGTTGCTATATGTTTACATCTAGCTATCACAATTTGCGCTCAGGCAGTTTGGCGTGACTTTGCCTGGAAGGCTTCTGAGCCGTGGTTTGAAGTCATAACTTACGTGCTCAAAGACCTGCCTGGAACACAGCATAAGATCCCACGGTTAACAGTGCCTGTCAGAGCACAAACCAAGCCATAAAGTCCAAGGAATTGTCTGTAGACCTTCGAGACAGGATTGTATTGAGGCACAGATCTGGGAATAATTCTGCAGCATTGACGGTCCCAATGAGCACAGTGGCCTCCATCATCCATAAATAGAAGAAGTTTGGAACCACCAGGACTCTTCCTAGAGATGGCCCCCCCTGCCAAACTGAGCGATTGGGGGAGATGGGCCTTAGTCAGGGAGGTGACCAAGAACCGATGGTCACTCTGACATAGCTCCAGCGTTTCTCTCCAGAGAGAGGAGATTCTTCCAGAAGAACAACCATCTCTGCAGCACTCCACCAATCAGGCCTGCATGGTAAAGTGGCCAGACGGCACGTGACAGCCTGTCTGGGGTTTGCCAAAAGGCACCTGAAAGGACTCTCAGACCATGAGAAACAAAATTCTCTGGTCTGATGAAACAACGTTTGAACTCTTTGGCCTGAATGGCAAGCATCATGTCTGGAGGAAACCAGGCACCGCTCATCACCTGGTCAATACCATCCCTACAGTGAAGCATGGTGGTTGCAGCATCAGGCTGTGGGGATGTTTTTTAGCGGCAGGATCTGAGGGATTAGTCAGAATCGAGGGAAAGATGAATGCAGCAATGTACAGAGACATCCTTGATGAAAACCTGGCCTGGACCTCAGACTGGGGCAAGGATTCATCTTCCAACAGGACAACAAGCCAAAGCACACAGCCAAGATAACAAAGGAGTGGGACAACTCAGTGAATGTCCTTGAGAGGCCCAGCCAGAGCCAAGATTTGAACCTGACTGAACATCTGTGGAGAGATCTGAAAATGGCTGTGCACCGACGCACCCCATCCAACCTGATGGAGCCTGAGAGTTTCTGCAAAGAAGAATGGGAGAAACTGCCCCAAAATACAGGTCCTTCTAAAAAAATTAGCAAATTGTGATAAAAGTTCATTATTTTCCATAATGTAATGATAAAAATTAAACTTTCATATATTTTAGATTCATTGCACACCAACTGAAATATTTCAGGTCTTTTATTGTTTTAATACTGATGATTTTGGCATACAGCTCATGAAAACCCAAAATCTCAAAAAATTAGCATATTTCATCTGACCAATAAAAGAAAAGTGTTTTTAATACAAAAAAGTCAACCTTCAAATAATTATGTTCAGTTATGCACTCAATACTTGGTGGGGAATCCTTTTGCAGAAATGACTGCTTCAATGCGGCGTGGCATGGAGGCAATCAGCCTGTGGCACTGCTGAGGTGTTATGGAGGCCCAGGATGCTTCGATAGGCCCTTAAGCTCATCCAGATTGTTGGGTCTTGCGTCTCTCAACTTTCTCTTCAAAATATCCCACAGATTCTCTATGAGGTTCAGGTCAGGAGAGTTGGCAGGCCAATTGAGCACCGTAATACCATGGTCAGTAAACCATTTACCAGTGGTTTTGGCACTGTGAGCAGGTGCCAGGTCGTGCTGAAAAACGAAATCTTCATCTCCATAAAGCTTTTCAGCAGATGGAAGCATGAAGTGCTCCAAAATCTCCTGATAGCTAGCTGCATTGACCCTGCCCTTGATAAAACACAGTGGACCAACACCAGCAGCTGACATGGCACCCCAGACCATCACTGACTGTGGGTACTTGACACTGGACTTCAGGCATTTTGGCATTTCCTTCTCCCCAGTCTTCCTCCTGACTCTGGCTCCTTGATTTCCGAATGACATGCAAAATTTGAGCGACAGTCCAGTGCTGCTTCTCTGTAGCCCAGGTCAGGCGCTTCTGCCGCTGTAGGCGCTTCTGCCGCTGTTTCTGGTTCAAAATTGGCTTGACCTGGGGAATGCAGCACCTGTAGCCCATTTCCTGCACACGCCTGTGCACGGTGGCTCTGGATGTTTCTACTCCAGACTCAGTCCACTGCTTCCGCAGGTCCGCCAAGGTCTGGAATCGGTCCTTCTCCACAATCTTCCTCAGGGTCCGGTCACCTCTTCTCGTTGTGCAGCGTTTTTTGCCACACTTTTTCCTTCCCACAGACTTCCTACTGAGGTGCCTTGATACAGCACGGGAACAGCCTATTCGTTCAGAAATTTCTTTCTGTGTCTAACCCTCTCGCTTTAGGGTGTTAATGATGGTAGTAAGGTTGGCAGTCTTACCCATGATTGCGGTTTTGAGTAATGAACCAGGCTGGGAGTTTTTAAAAGCCTCAGGAATCTTTTGCAGGTGTTTAGAGTTAATAGATTCAGATGATTAGGTTAATAGCTCGTTTAGAGAACCTTTTCATGATATGCTCATCTTTTGAGATAGGAATTTTGGTTGGTGTGCAATGAATCTAAAATATATGAAAGTTTAATTTGTATCATTACATTATGGAAAATAACGAACTTTATCACAATATGCTAATTTTTTGAGAAGGACCTGTATGTTTTTTTTTTTTCCTTCAGTTTTTTTTTATTTTTATTTTTTATAAATTTGCAAAGATTTCAAACAAACTTCTTTCTCATTGTCATTGTGGGGTATTGTTTGTAGTGAAAATAATGAATTTAATCCATTTTGGAATAAAGCTGTAACAAAAAAATGTGGAAAAAGTAAAAAGCGCTGTGAATACTTTCCGGATGCACTGTATCTAATTTCCATTCCAAAGATGCTGAAAAAAAGTCCCCCCTTGAGAAGAGATGTTTAAAAAAATTTGGTTACTAGAGCAATTTCTGGAGCACTTCAACAGGTGTCTTGCGTGTGAGGGTGACAGGGGAAAGAGTTTTGGAAGGACATTCAAATGTCGTTTAACTTAAAAACAGCACATCATTAGCTACCTTAAGGCCTGCACTTTTAATTCCCATAATGCAATATATTGTATTTCTTTCTGAATAACAAGGAAATGAGTAGAAATTAATTGTTGTCACATGGCAACTCTGTAACATAAAGGGTTAAGTATATCTTTAGTCGAATCTCAGCACTACTTCCGGATAATTCAAGTGCATTAACTACAAAATTAGTTGTTCCAGTTTAACAGATTTTAAGTATATAAATTTAGTATACTAAAAGTACAATTACAGGATATTTATATTAAGTACATCCATATATAAATGTATTTGTAGTATACTTAGCATAAAATAAATGTATTTTATCTTAATATGTTGAAATACAGAAAAAGCAAATACTCTTACACAGCTCTTAACTTACCTGCAGGTTGTGGGTGGTGAGCAGCAACAAACGACAGTATCATACTACCAACTAAGAGATATGAGGCCAGAAGACCACATACCTGAAAAACAAACACCAGAAAAGCTTACAATATTATCAGTCTGACAGAGCTAAAAATATACTATAGAGAGGTGAGCAGCCATGTTAATGAAGTGCTGCAAAATGAGAACAACATCAAACCAGCAAACTTTGGTCTTTTACATACATTATTTCACAAAAGAAGGACTTCTCCTTCAAGTTTGATTGATTGTATGTGATAAAACTCAGCAGGCTATATTAAAACTGATGAACATTCATTGAGATGAAGCTCTTACCGAGGCGGCAACCAGAATGGGGACTTCATAAGACTTCAAAGCAGCTACAATGGACCCAGTGGAGATAAAGAGGAATCCTAGTGTATCGAGCACAAACTCCTTGAAGAACAAACGGAAAGACATTCTTAATCAGAACATCCATAATCATATACTCTTGTAGGAATGCGTGATTATAATGTGGGTAGCAGTTGACATGAAACATTGGGAAGAACTATGGAAAGTTGACATGTATAACCTAGTTTGACATGCTATACTCCATATAAATAATTAATTTTAAACAGCACTTTTTGATAAATTATCATCTTGTATATTACACATCAACGTTTTATGGAAACTATGGCTGTTTTTCTTGAAACTAACATTACACACAACACACACACAAGAAGCAAAACGTCACTCTTGAAAAAGCAAACTTCATTAAAAACTATTTTAACTCTTTTAAAAAATGTGTTTTTGCATTGTTACTTTACACAAACATCAAATTATTATCCACATGCCTACACACAGATGTGAAAAATGTAAAACACATAGGCTACGTGTGTGGAGCACAATACTCACGGCTAAGAGCCAGTTCACAAACGATATCCTTTTCGGAAGCCCAAAGACAGTCAGGAACAGGTAAAGGACAATTGTGATGGAGTAACCCAGCGTGACCCCTTCATAGAAACCGTACGCGTAAAAGCGGTTGAACCACGTCGAGCGAACGCACGCGAACGCTACCAGGAGAAACACCTGCATACACATAAAATGATCCGTTTCATCTCGAACTACGAAGATTCACAGTCACGATTAAAGGGACTTAAAATTGAGAGATTTTATAATTCACAAAAATGAAACGCGGAAAAGCGTGTTCAGTATTATGTTACATGAGGTGTGTCGATTCGAAATACTTACGAGCTGAGCTATTTTCAGAATTCCTTGTTTTGATAGTAAGTAGTCCAGAAATAAAATCTCCATCATCGTTCGGTGGTTGATGTACCACTACACTTCACGCGAAAAAAACGCGCGCGTGTAGTGGCCAGGAAACCGCATCTGACGCGTTGCTGAATTTCACACTATGATTCATAACTTTGTCACACATGCTCTTATCTGAGCATGAAACTCAATTCATTGGAACAAAGTAATAACAAAATAGATGAGCTCAATATGTATCTCATTACATTCTTGTAGTAGTGAATGCATATTTGACAAGCACTCTGATGTCGTGTTTGTGGTTTGTATGGATGCACTCTGTGAACTTTATTTTAATTTATAAAAGTTAAACGACTTGGATCCTATTTCAAAGGACAAATGTATGCTAATGACAACAGCTTGGATGCTTCTTGAATAACAAGAGGCTCTCACAAAAACATCATGAGGTTTTTCAACATACTTTTAGATCAAATAAGAATCAACATTTACACAGGTGAAACATTAAATGTCTATTTATTTATTCACAACAACCAGTCAATACACCTTATAATTATACTCCATTCAATATAGTTACAATAATGTAAGTATATCCATATAAATTATGAAAAATGCATCAAAACAAATAAATCTGTGTATTTGGATTTTGATTACAAATAATTGCAAATACATGCAGAGCAAAATATTCATTTCTTAATTTTTAATAAAAAAAGACAATCATCAATATCAAACATTTTTATATATAAATACTTCAACATCAATATCAAATATATATATTTGACTAAAAACTACAATCTACCCATCATTACACTTTATTCATCTCCTCTGTGCCAGGATTTGTAACTGAAGAACGCACTAACAGCGTAACTCAGAGATACTAGGAATGCGAAAAACTAGAAAAAAGAGAGACAAGAGTTAAAAATTAGATGCAAAACATGTATTTCACACAATCAAGAATGTAACCACATATTCTGGGCTGAGGAGACCAGTCGACCACTTATATAAAGTATTCCCCTCAGTGTTATGTTGGTTACAGCCTTGGCTTGCACTCAATTATCTAACTACTTCAAAATGATTATTACCGTTGATGCTGCCCAGCAGTTGAAATCATGATGACCTTTGACCCCCTTATTGACTAACGCTGCCTCAACAATAGCAGCTGAAGTGTACAATAAAGCCGCACTGCAGTTAAAAATGAGAACCTAAGAGAGCAGGGATGGAACTACAAATTATTTGAGACAATTATCACAATATGTTTCTTCAAAACCCTTAAAGGGATAGTTCACCCAAATAAAAATTCTGTCATCATTTCCTCACCCTCAAGTTTTTCCAAACCTGTATGATTCTGCTGAACACAAAAGAAGATATTTTATATGGGATATGGGTTACAAAGCAGTTGTGGGGCACCATTGACTTTCATAGTATGAAAAAAATAAAGACTATACACTCACCTAAAGGATTATTAGGAACACCTGTTCAATTTCTCATTAATGCAATTATCTAATCCACCAATCACATTGCTTCAATGCATTTAGGGGTGTGGTCCTGGTCAAGAACTGAACTCCAAACTGAATGTCAGAATGGGAAAGAAAGGTGATTTAAGCAATTTTGAGCGTGGCAAGGTTGTTGGTGCCAGACGGGCCGGTCTGAGTATTTCACAATCTGCTCAGTTACTGGGATTTTCACGCACAACCATTTCTAGGGTTTACAAAGAATGGTGTGAAAAGGGAAAAACATCCAGTATGCGGCAGTCCTGTGGGCGAAAATGCCTTGTTGATGCTAGAGGTCAGAGGAGAATGGGCCAACTGATTCAAGCTGATAGAAGAGCAACTTTGACTGAAATCACCACTCGTTACAACCGAGGTATGCAGCAAAGCATTTGTGAAGCCAAAACACGCACAACCTTGAGGCGGATGGGCTACAACAGCAGAAGACCCCACCGGGTACCACCTATCTCCCCTACAAATAGGAAAAAGAGGCTACAATTTGCACAAGCTCACCAAAATTGGACAGTTGAAGACTGGAAAAATGTTGCCTGGTCTGATGAGTCTCGATTTCTGTTGAGACATTCAGATGGTAGAGTCAGAATTTGGTGTAAACAGAATGAGAACATGGATCCATCATGCCTTGTTACCACTGTGCAGGCTGGTGGTGGTGGTGTAATGGTGTGGGGGATGTTTTCTTGGCACACTTTAGGCCCCTTACTGCCAATTGGGCATCGTTTAAATGCCACGGCCTACCTGAGTATTGTTTCTGACCATGTCCATCCCTTTATGACCACCTCTGATGGCTACTTCCAGCAGGATAATGCACCATGTCACAAAGCTCGAATCATTTCAAATTGGTTTCTTGAACATGACAATGAGTTCACTGTACTAAAATGGCCCCCACAGTCACCAGATCTCAACCCAATAGAGCATCTTTGGGATGTGGTGGAACGGGAGCTTCATGCCCTGGATGTGCATCCCGCAAATCTCCACCAACTGCAAGATGCTATCCTATCAATATGGGCCAACATTTCTAAAGAATGTTTTCAGCACCTTGTTGAATCAATGCCACGTAGAATTAAGGCAGTTCTGAAGGTGAAAGGGGGTCAAACACAGTATTAGTATGGCGTTCCTAATAATCCTTTAGGTGAGTGTAGTAGTCAATGGTTCCCCACAATGCCAATGGTTTGGTTACAAAAAAAATTCAAAATATCTTCCTTTATGTTCAGCTGAACAAAAACATTTATACAGATTTGTAACAACTTGAGGGTGATTAAATGATGAAAGAATTTTACTTTTTGGGCAAACTGTTCCTTTAAACTATGTTGCTTTTTGGAAGTTACTGAAATAATTGACTTTAGACTTGTTTTTTTGTTTTGTTTTGTTTTTTATCAAAATGTAGAACTATTTCCACATACCACCGTGGCATACTTTTTTATTTATTCACAGCTTTGTAGAGAGAAATCAGCTATAACGGTATAGAAGTGCACCCACCACTGTACTCCAAGGAATGTGTCGGATTCTTCCATTGGCCAGGTTGATAATGAAGAGGAAGAGGGTGAGAAGCCAATAGAAGACAGTCACAAACATCACCCATCCAAATGGGGAAAAGTGGAAATACTCTGTGCTTGCAATCAGTGCCCATACCAGCAGGCCAAAAATCTGAAGAATAGAAGAATTCCTGTTGCTTTAAATTACTTAATCCCCTGGAAAACCTAAATAGAGATGTTGCGCCACATGCTTGTCCAGTCATTTGTGATTTGTAAAAGGATCAAGGCTAAGTATTTTGTTGTTGTTGTTGTTGTTGTTGCTCAGAATTACTATAGAAAAAAAAATATACTCAATTTAAAAATGTCCATGGAGCTATAAAGAGTTTATTTTACATGACTTTTCCTATAACCAGATTTTTCTAGACAACAGGAACCATGTGCTTTAAAAGAAAGTTGATTGGGAGGTTAATTAAAATGATAATTTTAGTTATTGCTATCTCAATTTAAAGTAGTTTCTGTTCAGATTAACCTTAACGGGAAGTTACGTAAATGAAGTGACAGCTTTACATATTCAAAACAAAATGTGTATTTGCTAACAAGCTATTTTGATGAGCTGTGGCGAACCTATATTAAATTTAAAAGTTTACTTTTATACATAAAAGCAGAGTACTCTTTCAGAACTGGTAAAACAAAAACAATTAAACAAAAAATAATTATTAAAAAGTTGCCTCAATTTGGCAACTTGCAGATTTTAATTTTGTAATCATACATTTAAATTGCTTGAAATATTTGAGTAAGCTAATTCATACATTTAACATTAAAAATATCATGTAATTTCACATTTTTAATAGTGGAAACTTGACTTTAACTAGCTAATTCAATAAATGCCACCTTGCTTTTACACAATGCTTTGGTAGTTGGTACATTAGCATAGCATAGCATAGCACTTGCTGAATGAGGACAGCAACATAAAACATTTCTCATACTGTATATCTGTTCTTAAACTAAGCTCATGCTCCACTCGTCACCATGATGGTAACCCTACAAACAAACAAAAAACAAAAAAATAGAATAGAAATAATAGAAACGCTTCTAAACTAGCATAACAAAAGATTAAATAGCTACTACTGAATCTACCACTTAATGTTAATCTTGCACAAAAAAACAAAAACAAAAAAACATGCTGGGAAATAGAAATCCCAGCCCAGTTTCGATTAGATTTAAGTTTCTAAATACACATAAAAGTTAATTTGTTTGAACTATTTATTTTATTTTATTTGAGTTGGCTTTACTCAAATCAATTAAATATTTTGAGTTTCAGGATTCACATTGTAGGTTATGGGTCATTGAATTAAACTGGCCATTTGCATTCCATTTAAATACATAGCTCTATCACTATTTCACTTCCTCTGCAACAGAGCCTTATCTTACCTGCATTGAGACAGAAAGGGGAACATTCACACTGAACACAATGACACACACACACACACACACACACACACACACACACACACACACACACACACACACACACACACACACACAAATGAGTTTAGAATAATGAAAAATGTGGAAAATAAGATGTAGGGTTGGCTTCTCATTAAGGATCACTTACACAAATCACAAAATCTCTCCATATAAATTGTTATGGGGATATTATATAGTCCTAATATTAACGCATGCATTGTAGGCTAGAAACCCTCCAGTCAGAACTATTTCCTCCTAAATGCAAAGGTGGGCATTTTAACAGTGCTTGTTTGCATTTAGTCATGTGATAATCTGAAATTAACACTCATCCAAATGTTGACAACCGAATTCATGTATGAATTACGCACATATTACAATAAATCAGTAAGAACTTTGAATCGACGACTTACGATAACTGCTGCATAACTTCATCTTGGAGAGGAGAATAGCCTACATTCGGTTGCTTAGCAACCACGCCGTCCAGCGCACGTAATGGCTCTTAACAAAGCTCTATTCTGCTCGAGCAGATTCCAGGGCAAAAGCAAAAGGAAAGATAACACTAACAGAACAGAACAAACAGCAGAAAAGCTCTCTTCACCACTAACAAAATTGATTTACGACAAGCCTGTTGAATTCATTTATCAATTTCCCGTTTTAGTCGAGTTTTAATAAAGCCAAAATAAAGTTTACTCACAACTTCAACAAGGATGAGGTACTCAGGCACGCTCAGCATTGACTCTTTGTCGTACCACGGGGTCCCTGTGCTCGAATTCCCGCATTCCAGGTAAGGACTGCTCGAAGTTGTTATTACAGGTCGAGAGTTTGGATTCTCCGCCATGAATGCGACCCAAAATCTTTCTTCTCCACTTCAAAAAAAGGGTTGTTTTCTTCTGCGTACAGGTGGATACGAGCCAAAGACGCGTCGCATCCGATGACTTTGTAGTCTGCTTATTTAATGCCAGTACCAAGCACAGATAATGGCGAGTCCATACTTTAAATAAATAGTAGCGCCAATGAAAACCATCACAAAATTGTGTTTGCATACTAAGGTTGCAGCAGAAAAGACTCCTCCCACCGACCACCCCCATCTTTAACAAACCACCGCTGGCTTCCTCCAGAAATACACCTGACCAGGTTAGATATTGCATTTCCTGGAGAAAATACCAGATCGTTAAAGGCAGCAAAATAACAAAGTCACTATTTTGATACAATTATCCATTATAAAAAGAAAGAAAAGAGAAGGGGGTTATCATTTGCCGATGCCATTAAAAAATATATATATTTGATGTCATAATTGATGAATTCCACGCGTACAAAAGTGTCACATAATATAAGGGTTCCCACTAGATGGAGCCACAGTCAAAGCTCAGTCACAGTCACAGCTCGACTGCAAAATGAATAGACTACCCAACAGAAATAGACACAAAATAAAATAAATAAACAAATGATGGTGCATTAATTTTTTTAAATATATATATATATATATATATATATATATATATATATATATATATATATATATATATATATATATATATATATCATAATACACTACCTTTCAAATTAAAAGAATAATAATTATAATATCATAATACACTACCTTTCAAAAGTTAAGGGTCAGTAAGATTGTTTTTGAAGAAGTTAATACTTTTAATATTTTTATTTACCATTTAATTGAAATTTGTAAAAAATTTAAATAAAAAAATAAAATTAAAATCTTCAAAAAGTTCACAGTTTTCACAAAATATAAGGCAGCTCAACGGTTTTCAAAATTGATAATAAAACAAACAAAAAAAGTTTTTTGAGCACAAAATCATCATTTTAGAATAATTTCTGAAGGATCATGTGACTAAAGACTGGTGTAACGATGCTGAAAATTCAGCTTTGTCATTTCAGCAATAAATTATTTTACATTTTAAAATATATTAAACAGAAAACAGTAATTTCCCACAATATGAATGTTTTTTGCATTAAGTAAATGCAGTCTTGGTGAGACTTATTTGAAAGTCTTACTGACCCCAAACCTTTGAACAAAGGTCTTTGTATTATAATTAGTATAATGATAATAATATACTATTGCTTTCATGGCTTTGATGCTTTTAATGCAATTCAACTTTTTAATGTTTAGAGCTGTTTTAGAGTTGCTCTAATGTTGGTCTCTAAACAATGAGAAAAAAATGCAAATCTAGCAAAATGAGATCCTTTTAGTTGCTTGTAAACTCTAATTCTTATTTTACTGTAAAATATGGACCCAATAAAAGCACATGGCTCGTTTCTCTGTGCATATATGCAGCTTTAATGATTGACATGCTTTTCAGAAAATATCTCTTCTCTCTCTTCTCTACTGTCACATATAAATGATTAATCCATTAATGTTCAGATTCATAACCCATATTTCTCTGCCACACATTCATTAATCAGTCAAATACTTTGTGCATGTGACATTTGTTGTATAAAATTTAATATTCCTTTTTGTGCGCTCTTCGCTGCCTTGAAGGCAGATTAATGAGAAGAAGTCTAATTGGCTCAAAATTGGATTGATAAGTGGCTGCTGCAAATTTGCATAGAGAAAGTTATGAATTTTAATCTGTTTTTTTTTTCTTTTCTTTAAGTGGATGTGTGTGATGGAGAAGCTGCTGAATGCTCTTTTAATAAGGGGGGCAGCTCAGCAGATAGACGGCAAAAAGGGAATGTGTGTGGAAGACATGAGAGAAAGAGTACAGAGTAAAGAGAAAAAATTAGGAGATTAATGTTTATGCCGTCTTTCTGGTTTATAGGCATCTGTACCAAAACATTCACAGATGAAACCAATTTAAACAAAGCAACTGGGCGCATGGATGACGTTAGCAAGGACTGCATTGATATTTTTCACTCCAAAGAGCATGAAGAGCTCTATACAACTAAAGAACACCAAAGGAATAGTTAAAACAGCTAAAAGTCATGTGCTGTGTGGAGTATGCCTGTGTCTGTGTGAGGTTACCCACATAAAACAGAGAGTCATGTCCTTACAGGCCCCTCTCCCACCTGTGCTCAGACAACAAAGAAAAACAAGGATTTAAAGAAAAAGATTTAGTGTCTTTGACTGAATATGCGAGTAAGAAAATCACTCTTTCTCTGTGACTGAGTCTAAACACAAACATGTCTAAACACACTTGCACAGAAGGCCCTTAAAGAAAGAATAAATACATCAGAACTGGTCTAGACAGAGTTTTGCATTCAAAGCTGAAGAAAGAATAAACACTGGACTGATTATTGTTGTATTACTACCCTTACAGAAAGAAAATCTATTGTTCTATATATTAATAATCAATATATTAAATTATATATAAGTATATATTGGAAAATATATATAATATATTGTGTTAATATATTAAAATAAGAAATTGCCACTTTTCATATATTGAAAAATGTGTGGCTATATATTTACTAATATATCACTGTATATAATTTAACAATCAGTAATACATTTCATAATAAATATATATATATATATATATATATATATATATATATATATATATATATATATATATATATATATATATATATATATATATATATATGTGATCGGGTTTTTTTTGTGTATAATGCATTGCTGATATATTGATTAATGCAGTATAATCACACACATATGGATAATGTAATATTTTTTCTTATATTTCTATTTACTTACATTATAAATGTTTCATATTTTCAAGCTAGTTAACAATAGCACAAGCACACCTGTATGTACCAAAGTATTTAGCAAAGAGACTATCGCTGTGGTGAAGAGAGCAAAGCCGATTCATTTTAAATATAGTAACATAGTTGTAATGGTTTTGCCTATCATCAACCTAACAACAGGCTCGACTCTTCAGCAAAACAGTAACCCTAAAAACTCACACATACCAGAAACCCTTTTTAAATTCCACTTAAACTTCAAACACTAACAGATCTCCCCCTATATTAATACTGAGCAATACACATGAAATAACACCAATTTTAACATATACTCTCCTTTATCAGTCAGAAGCAAAGCATACAGGGGTCTAAAAATCTGCTGTAACTCATTCCGTGAATGTGTGCGTATATATACTGTGTGCACTGAAAAATATAAGCAGTAGTTTATGGAAATGTGTTATGTAATATATCACATTATATTTTGCAGTATATTTCCATATATTTTTGTTCCGTAAGGGTAATTACTGTATTTACATTAAATAAAAGGTGCCAGAAAGAACCAAAAATGGGTTTTCACGGCGATGCCATAGAAGAACCATTTTTGGTTTGCTAAAGAACCACTTTGTGAAAGGTTCTTTAAAGAACCATTTTTTTTCTAGCCATTTTATAGTCTAAAGAACCTTTCTACGCTATAAAGAACCTTTTGTGCAATGGAAGGGTTCTTTGGATATTAACGGTTCTTCATGGAACCATATACACTGCCAAAGAACCTTTACTTTTAAGAGTGTACTTGATGTTAGCAAGCTCAAAAATAAATTCTTAAGTAGTCTGAAAAAAGATTTAGATCTATAAAAACCACTCAATTGTCATCATGATGAGCTGGAGTGAGGGAACAACGAAGGAAAGTCCAAAACAAAACACACTTTATTAAAGAACAGAGTAGATCGCAGGATTAATAATTATAGATAAACAACCAAATCAGCATATAGAAGAACCGACAAGGGAAGGAACTGAACAGAGAGAAAGAATATATGGCAAAGATACTCAGGTGATAATCTTAAATAACCATAGAAACAAACGAGGACATAAACAGTAACAACGGAAATCCAAAACTAAACAGATCATGGAAACAGGAATAAAAGGAAATTTCAGAATATTAGATAACAAAACAGAATCTATAACCATAACATCAATGGCTGCGTTTTAAGTCCGAAATCGCATACTCTCATGTTAGTACTTATTTTGAATAAGTCAGTACTTTACAACCACTGAAAAAGCATGTTCTATATAGTGTGAATGTGTGTAGTATGAATGTAATCTGGGCTACGTTTAACTCCACTTTTAAGGTGATGATACACAGGGCAAATTTTTTTGAGCAATATTGGGCACTTTCCCATTGAGAATGGGCAGCCAATTTCTATCTGGATACTTTAGATTGATTGTGGGCCCTCTGTGGTTGCCTGTTGATGGCAACATTGCTCAAAAAATTGCCCCGTGTATCCACCTTAAGACTCACAAACTTCCCTAAGCACGTCCTCTCGGGGGGATCCCCACTGACATTTTGAAGTGCATTCAACTTCGTCAAGTGGACGTGGGAAGTTTAATTGGACAGACCCTCGACCCCTCGATTTTGAGTCTACTCAACATGTACACTTCAGGCAGCTCCATAGACCACAATGCATCATGATTGTGACGTCACAGTAGATTGTGCTTAATTTATCCCTACTCCACACAGCTCAAGGGTTCCGCCAGGGCAATGACGTACATCCAAGTGAACGTGACAGAGGGAAGTTAGCGAGGGAAGAGCATTAAAAATTTGACTAGACGTACTACATTTGCCCTGTTGCCCTTATCATGTGACCTACAGCGTCAGTTGCATCACATCACCGCCATTCACAAATCTTCTTCCGTGGCCTCATGGACTAGTAAAGTGTCCAACATATCCACACTTCAGAATCCCGCCGGAAGTAGTAGGTCTTTTATAAGTATTGTGAATTCGGACATATTCACATATGTGACATAATGTTTTTCGTCTACTATACGTATAGGAGGGCAGTATGCGATTTTGGATGCAGCCATACACTCACAAACTTCCCTTCCCTTAATTTTGAAGTGCGTTCAACTTTGTCAAGTGGGCGAGGAAAGTTTATTTCGACCCTCTGATTTTGACAGAGGGAACGATATGTCGATAAGGGAAGTCAGCGAGGGAAGGTCATTAAAAACTCAAACTCAGCCCATACTATAAGATAACAGTATTTTTGCTGCTTTGGAAGCTTCTGCACCAAATTTAGGGGTACATGGTGCAACAGTTTTTTTCTGCTCCCATGAGAATCATTTTTTTAATTGAACATTTTTGGGAAAACTAATTACTGTAAAACAAAATGGTAAAGAACTTTGCTTTGATTAAAAATCATGTAAATATAAAGGCAGTTAGAGGGTAATATTTGGTAAAAGGCCCCCTGCGGCACAATAATAATTAATGTAGCTACATATAAAATGTGTTTCCATATGCCATCACTTCTGATATAATAACATTCAAGTACTTAATCAATGTATGTCAAGCTTTGATAGGCTCAAAACCTTTTAATCTAAGAGTGAAATATATAAGTAAAATACGCAAAAAACAAACAATGTAAGTATATATTGGGGTTATAGGATATGTGAGCAGACGAGCCAGATAAATATTTGATAACACAGTTCTTATGTAAATAGGATTAATCCATATTTAATCTGTGTCGAAGTTGTTGGTGTGGTGTGGGAATTGTGTGTTTGTGGGTGAATGTGCGAATGGGGTTGCTCTACATCAGTCATATCACTGTATAGCTGCCGTCATTTCTGTTTATTGTTTAATTTGACAAATTCAAAGGAGGAGGCAAGGAGAGATGATGCATGTACACATACACACTCATGCACATACAAAAACATTTTATATTACAATGCAGCCTTTCATAATGGATAGAATACAACTAGATCCATGGCAAAATACGGCTCTTTGAAACAATAAAATATTGTATTGAGTTATAAAGCCAAATGATTTGTGTTGGTGTTGGATCTGTAGCATAGTGGTTAATACTCATGCTTCTGACACATTGAGCCATGGTGCCACCTAGGTAATAAAGGTTCAAGTCAGGCTTGCAGTATGCCCTGATCCCATCTCTATTTGCTCAATAATTTTATATCTGTCTCTGTCCAATCACCTCCTGGATTAAATTAATAATGAAGTATATAATTTTAATCCACAATGAATGTATAAAGCCACTCTTAAAAATATATGAATAATTCATGCAACTTCATGCAAGTCATGAACTAAAAAAGATTAGTTCACTTTAAAATGAAAATAGCCCCATGATTTTCTCACCCTCAATCCATCCTAGGTGTATATGACTTTCTTCTTTCTGATGAACTCAATCAGAGCTATATTAATAAATATTCTGACGCTTCCAAGCTTTATAATGGCAGTGACGGGTCCATTGAATTAGAAGCTCAAAAAAGTGCATCCATTCTGTAACAAACTGCTCTGAGACAAATGCTGAGGATCCAAGTGCAGTATTTATGAAGGGTAATCCACAAATGTAGTCAAAACAGGCAAAAGGTCATACACAAGCAAGCAGTCCAAACAAGCAAACAAGACAGAACAGACAGGCAAATGGGTAATCCACAGAACAGGCAAGAAATCCAAGACACATGAAACCAGGGAAACTCTCAGAAATGCAGTTGTTACACTAAACAAGACTTTGCAATGAATGACTGAGATAACCAGGCTATATATATGGTGAGGTAAACAGGGTAATGAGACACAGGTGGATCTGTGTCTCATTACCCTGTTCATACCCCAGACGACTCTGAAGGGTTAATAAAGGCCCTCTGAAGTGAATTGATGGGGTTTAGCAATAGAAATATCCATATTTAACACTTCATAAAGTAAAATATCTAGCTCCCGCCAGACCGCCTTCTATATTCAACTTACGAAAAAAGCGTAACTGGCGTGACGTATCACTAGAATGCTACGTTTTGAACCCGGAACTCAGTCTGAAGGAAGCTTGATATTTGGATATATTTTAGATAACTTTTTTTTTTTTTAGATCAATATATTTATTATTTTCACATGAACACTTCTTTTCTAACCACCCTACCATCCCTGTCCCACCCCTCAGTAGACAGAACACTCAAATAGACATTATTAAAAGAGATTAAGATTATACTTTGTTAAAAAAAAAAATACCAATTATTAAAAAAATAATAATTATAATAAAATAAATAGAAATAGAGGAAGTAGAAATAAAAAAAAGTACGGGTTCAAGTAAAGAAAGGTTACTTTGTCACATCAGCATTTTCAATTAATGTAACATCCAAATCATATATTCAATAAATTTGCCCTAAATCTTTTCGAACATAAATGTTTTTTTCCAGAGCCATCTTAACAAAACGTAAATTCTTCCTTTGATCAAGTTGGAGGACCGATTAATCTCCCAAAAACATAAATCTCGGATCAAATGGAAGCTTAACATTAATAATCTTATCAATAGTTTGCATAATATTTTCCCAATAGGTTTCTAGTTCCGAGCAAGTCCAAAACATATGCAATAGTGTACCAACCTCTATTTTACATCTAGGACAGCTGTCTGAATATGAATCACTAATCTTGTGTAATCTTTCAGGTGTATAATAAACCCTGTGTATAATATTAAACTGTATTAGTCTGTGCCTACTGTTGTATGAAAATGTTTGAGCATTTTTACAGATGTATTCCCAAGAATCTTTATAGAATATAGCTGGGTTGCAATGAAATGGAGTATTGTTATACACTGGTAATAGCCATTTACTTTTTTTTTTTAATCTCAAACCCTAATTTGCATGTATGTCTAATGAATGGGTTATTAATCTCCTTTGTAACACAAGTCAGGGGGAAGAATAAAGCTTTGTCTAGAGGAATTTCTCCTGCATGATATTTTTCAATTTGTGTCCATGCAGGTGGAAGAGTATTATTCATCTGCCAAAACCATACCGCTTTCATTTGTGCTGCCCAGAAATAACGCAAAAAATCAGGGAGTTGTAATCCACCTTTTTAAATGTCATATGTAATGTCTTAAGTTTAACCCTCAAAGTCTTATTATTCCAAATACATTTTCTAATTGCACTATTACGATTATTAAAAAATTTTTGTGGGATTGAGATCGGGAGATTTTGAAATAAATATAAAAATTTAGGAAGCACATTTATTTTAATGCAATTTATCCTGCCAATTAGTGATAACGGTAGTGAGTTCAATCTGAAGAGGTTCATCATTACCTTTTTAAGCAGTGGGGAATAGTTCAAAGAATATGCTTCTTCCAACTTTGAAGGAATATTTAGTCCTAAATAAACTATCTTTTCTGAATTCCATGAAAAGGGATGTTATCTAAGGGCATTTTCTCCGCAGCCAAGTTCAGTGGCATCATAACACTTTTATTTATATTAATCTTATATCCAGATATTTCTCAAAATGTTCCTAATAATAATAAAGCGATGATTCGGGGTTTGTAATGTATAACATTACATAATCCGAGTACAATGATATTTTATGTTCATATCCTCCTATCTCAAGCCCAGAGATTAATTTGTGTGCCCGAATTGCACAGGGGTTCCACCGCCAGTGCAAAAAGTAACGGGGACAAAGGACATCCCTGTCTAGTTCCCCTTGACAAACCAATGTGCGAAGATAAATCGGAGTTAGTACGGACGGTTGCCGATGGATTTCTATACAACATGCAAATCATGTCAATAAATTTAGAACCTAAATTCATTTTTTGCAAAATAGCCATCAAAAAAGGCCATTCTACTCGGTCAAAGGCTTTTTCTGCATCCAATGAAAGAGCAATAACTGGAGACTCGATTTGATTTGCCAAATAAATAATATGAATAAACCTCCGTATAATATCAAAGGAGGATCTATTTTTAATAAATCCAGTTTGATCCATATGAATCAAACCAGGCAAAACCTGCTCTAAACGTAAAGCAATCATTTTAGTAAAAATTTTATAATCAGAATTAAGCAGTGAGATTGGTCAGTATGAGATACAAAGGTTAGGGTCTTTGCCTGGTTTCAACAAAACTGTAATTAAAGCCTGATTTAAAGTCTCTGGCAAATCCTTTTTAATTAATTGCCTCCGTGTACATCGAGAACATCGAATCTATTAACTTTGGGAAAAAAGCTTTATAATAATCCATCGATTATCAATCCTAAACGTTGCCGGATGAATCATAGCATAAGTGACGTCGTTATTGCGAAGATGTCTTTTGAGGGCGCTTAATTCTTGTCGCTTTCTGAACAATGTTGATGACATGTATCTCAAAAAATTTGAATATTAAGACCAATACAAAGAAAAGTTTTTAGAAATCTTGGCCAACTGAAAAGTATGAACATGAAAAGTATGAGCATATACCGCACTCAATACTTAGTTGGGGCTCCTTTTGCCTGAATTACTGCAGCAATGCGGTGTGGCATGGAGTCGATCAGTCTGTAGCACTGCTCAGGTGTTATGAGAGCCCAGGTTGCTCTGATAGTGGCCTTCAGCTCTTCTGCATTTTTGGATCTGGCATATCACATCTTCCTCTTCACATTACCCCATAGATTTTCTATGGGGTTAAGGTCAGGCGAGTTTGCTAGCCAATTAAGAACAGGGATTCCATGGTCCTTAAACCAGGTACTGGTTGCTTTGGCACTGTGTGCTGTTGGAAATTGAAATCTGCATCTCCATAGTCAGCAGCAGGAAGCATGCAGTGCTCTAAAACTTCCTGGTATACGGCTGTGTTGATCTTGGACCTCGGAAAACACAGTGGACCAACACCAGCAGATGACATAGCACCCCAAACCATCACTGACTATGGAAACTTTATACTGGACCTCAAGCTATGTGGATTGTGTGCCTCTCCTCTCTTCCTCCAGACTCTGGGACCCTGATTTCTAAAGGGAAATGCAAAATGTACTTTCATCAGAAAACATAACTTTGGACCACTAAGCAGCAGTCCAGTCATTTTTGTCTTTAGCCCAGGCGAGACGCTTCTGTTGCTGTCTGTTGTTCAAGAGTGGCTTGACATAAGGAATGCGACAGCTGAAACCCATGTCTTGCATACGTCTGTGCGTAGTGGTTCTTGAAGTAATGACTCCAGTACAAAGTCCATTATTTGTGAATCACCCCCACATTTTTGAATGGGTTTTGTTTCACAATCCTCTCCAGGGTGCGGTTATCCCTATTGCTTGTACACTTTTTTCTACCACATATTTTCCTTCCCTTCACCTCTCTATTAATGTGCTTGGACACAGAGCTTTGTGAATAACCATCCTCTTTGCAATGACCTTTTGTTTCTTGCCCTCCTTGTGCAAGGTGTCAAGTCAGCAGTCTTCCCCATGATTGTGTAGCCTACAGAACTAGACTGAGAGACCATTTAAAGGCCTTTGCAGGTGTTTATTAACTGATTAGAGTGTGGCACCAGGTGTCTTCAATACCTTTTCACAATATTCACATTTTCTGTGATACTGAATTTGGGATTTTCCCTAGTTGTCAGCAGGGTGTTACAAACAGAGGTGACACGGATAACAGAGGCAGGTGAAAGCAGAGTTTATTTACTGAACCAGGAAGTGAGCAGAAGGTGAGAGTCAGAATGTGTGTTCAGGTGAATGCTGGATATGGAGGTGTTACGATACGTCTTCTTGACTGTAGAACAACGGGACACTGGATCGAAGGAGACAAGGACCAGGAGACAGGACAAGACAAGGAGACACTCAGGAGACGACGGAGATCAGGTAAGTAGGTAGGTGAGTCAGAGGAAGCAAGCATGAGTAGTAGCATGTGCAAACGATACCGGACGGTGACTGAGTGAGCGTGTGGGGCTTAAGTGCAGGAGGTGATTGCTGTGATGATGACGTGCAGGTGTGTGTGCTCAGTACTCAGGTGATTGGGAAAGTTGTGGTTGTGAGAGGGTGGAGCCTGGCGTACTTGCAACACAGGGATGGAAATTAACTTTTTTGTCCACCGGCCACTGTGGCTGGTGGATTTCAAAATCTACCAGCCACTTCATGTTTTTACCAGCCACTCTTTTGTTTTTAACCAACAATGTGTAACTGCATGTAAAAATTAATACTACAAGCTCTACAACTGTCATTCTAGGCAGTTTTTTTATCATGCTTTAGTTTTAGTTATTTGATGCTTTAAAAATGACGTGTGATGTCATGATTGATAGATCAATCAATATCTTTTATTACAGGGTTTTTCTGCATTACATTTTTTGGTTTCACTTTATTTTGATGGTCCCTTTAATACATTCATAAGTAGCATTGCATCTACATGTCTAACTCTCATTGGAGTGTTAGTAGAGTATTATTAGACTAGAAGGCTTATGGTTGGAGTAAGTTGGCATATAGTTGCACAGTTACTTATAGTCAGTAGAGTGTCTATTAGGGATCAACATGAAGAGTTAGCAGATATTAAAGCAGGCAGTCTAGGCTTCTCTAATGAGAGTTAGTATACTACTTACAGTAGATGCTACTTACAATCAACATAATGTTTAAATGGACCATCTGAATAAATTGTTACCATTATTTTTTTCTTATTTGATGAGTTATTGTGATTTATGAATGACAGATGATGGCTGCGCTTGTGATAGGGCGCATAACTGAGTGACAGTGAGATGAGCGGCAGTGGAAGATTGGTGGTTCGATCCCCGCGGTTCCACCTGACCAAGTGTCGAGGTGTCCATGAGCAAGACACCTAACCTCAGTGTAACGAAGTTCGTTGTTGTGGGAAGGAAGGAGGCGGGAACCGGCGAATGTTCAAAATACTTTAATACAATGAATAAACAAAAGGAAAGTAAATCGCGGGCAGCCCCTGACGGACGACTGCCCGCACACACACAACAAAACTTAAACAAAACTCAACGTAAAATCCAGGCCTGGTCCTCTCTCGTCCTTTCCTGAACTCGCCCGTCCCTTTATGTCTCCGAGCTCCCTCATGAGAGGACTTCGAGACCGGTGTGCCTCGCCACAGGTGACATTCATTAACAATCACGCACCGGTCTCCACTCGCTCCTCCCATGTCACTCGTTCGTCCACCTCGCCACACTCAGCTGCTCCCGATGAGCTGGATGGTGCCTTACATGGCTGACACCGCCATCGGTGAATGAATGGGTGAATGTGAGGCAACATGTAAAGTGCTTTGGATGGCCACGGGTCTGTTAAAAGCGCTATATAAATGCAGTCCATTTACCATTTATGAGCAGAGCTCCTCGCGCGCACTTAGCTCTTTCTCAAATTCCCATATTCAAAATCAAACGGCTGAAAGACCGAATCCATGTTGCACGTGGCGCATTCGGACAACTTTCTGCGTGACACTATCCATATTTTCAATAAACGGGAAAAAATCCTGTCCAGTTATGAAGTGTTTTCTGTGTTGTCAAATCTTCCGCGATGTTCTAACAGACCGGATTCACACACAGTCTGCTAATGTCCAATTTGTGACCTAATGACTTATTTGGACCGAATAATTTTAACAGATGTAACGGACGGACGCTGCACTCCCCGCGCCGAGTTGTGTCTTTTGCTTTCCGTCAACATCATGGTATCAACATTTAGAAAATCAGAATCGTCCATGTCCGCATCGCGATGCATCTAAGAATCGATCGACACCGTACTGCCGGTGAAACAGTATGCTATTTTTATTTACCAACCACGGTGGCCGGTAGGTGACAGATGATAAACAGGAACGTAAGCATTCACGTCACCAAAGAGCGCTTGGGATGCATTCGTTCTAATCCTAAATGGAGAACTTGTTCATATATGTAGCCTATTCACCTTTACTATTTCTCTCAAAAAATTATGATTGTGTTGGTAAGTACTCCGTGTATCCTTAAATTCTTTTTACAACAAAGTCAAAGGTTGTTTACACTCGTCTTCTTCTTCTACTTCTTCCAGCGTGCGTGCAGTTGAGTTCTGTTGAGAACTATGCATTGCTCAACATAGGTCACTTACTCCATTGGTCTGATTGGTTGTAGGTCTAGCCAATTGAGTGCAGAAGCATTTTCTTTCCTGGTTCAGGTTTATATTCATAAACTGTCCTGCCTTTTAAAGAAATCTTTCTAAACTCTGTGTGTGTGTGTGTGTGTGTGTGTGTGTGTGGGCATGTTTTGTGAAATATCAGGACACAAATGTGTATAATGACATGGGTATGACATAGGTATTACAAAAGAGGGTGAAATATGAGGGCGTTCCCCATGTCCTCACTTTTCAAAATGCTTAAAAATCACACAGGATGAGGTTTTTCACAGAAAGTAAACTGCAATCTCCTGTGATGGGTAGGTTTAGGGGCAGGGGCAGTGTAGGGTGATAGAAAATACGGTTTGTACAGTATAAAAACCATTACGCCTATGGAATGTCCCCATATTTCACAAAAACAAACGTGTGTGTGTGTGTGTGTGTGTGTGTGTGTGTGTGTGTGTGTGTGTGTGTGTGTGTGTGTGGGCATGTTTTTGTGAAATATCAGGACACAAATGTGTATAATGACATGGGTATGACATAGGTATTACAAAAGAGGGTGAAATATGAGGACGTTCCCCATGTCCTCACTTTTCAAAATGCTTATAAATCACACAGGATGAGGGTTTTTCACAGAACGTAAACTGCACAGTCTCCTGTGATGGGTAGGTTTAGGGGTAGGGGCAGTGTAGGGGATAGAAAATACGGTTTGTACGGTATAAATACCATTATGCCTATGGAATGTCCCCACATTTCACAAAAACAAACATGTGTGTGTGTGTGTGTGTGTGTGTGTGTGTGTGTGTGTGTGTGTGTGTGTGGTGTGTTTATGGCCTCTAGAAGTCAACGACATTGAGTCCAGTGGCAAACTTTATTACCACTGTCTAGTGTGTGTGGGAGAGAGAGAGTCTCTTGGGGTACCAGAGATCCCAGTGGCACTCATTATCTGCCTATTTGGTGTCACTAGTGGTCAAGCATAAATATGTATTGAAAGATCAATGTTTGTGAGTGTGTGGGTGTTGGGGTGTGTTTGCTCAGTCCCAACATCACTGCTGGGCCTTTATGCTCATTGAGACACAGGCCAGACTCTGTTTACTTCAAAGAGACCCTTGTTCACAGCTGAGAATTATATCTATTAGTGTCATATTCATTTACAAAAACCCTTTACAGTCTAAAGACTCTCTCTCAAGCCACGAACAAGAACCACAGACCCACACTACAAATTATGTTATTTCTTCTTGATGAACATTAATTTGACTTGCTTAGTGCGCAAATCGTATTAAGGTGCATATGTTTTCCTTCAGGATCAAAGAAATGACTTTCATATGGGACCACACTTTAAAAAATAACATTTATTCAAGCCTTCTGTTGATTTCAGCATTAGTCGCATCTTTCTTTCAATCTGTAAATGGTTGCATCTTGGTTTTATAAAATAACTTGCTCAATTGAGAGCCTAACCAACCGTATTTCCCTTGGGAGAAATGGAGAAGGCAGAAAGAAAGCAAAGCAGCAGGAAACGGAGAAGAGTCAGTGAACTGTGTCTTTCTTGGGCCCCATGTAAAGTCTTCTGGGAGCTGGAGGGAGTGTCTGGTCATCAAAAAGGGGCGTGGCTGCATCCAACCATCAAAAAGATCTCCAATCCCCTGGGCCGAGGCCTCCTGTCCAATTCATTCGAGGAGCTGTCAGTCAAATGAATCACCTCATTTTCAAACACTGAAGAACAGCATTTCTGTTCCCAATTAAATGATGGACACTTTCTTCAAGTACAACATATACATAAATGCAGCTGGTCCACAAAAGGGTCATTCATTAGTCTTCTTTTCCAGTCCTCTGGGATTTTAGAATTGTCGAACTTCATAGCCCAGGGGCCATATTCAATGAGGTAATCGAATTTTAGATTTTTACTTTTTTTTTTTATCCACTGATGATGCAATACATCAGGAGAGAAAAACAGAAAGAAGAGAAGAACTAAATCTACCTAGATGGAAGATCTGAAACTTTTACAGTAATTTATGTAGTAACTGCTCCATATGATGAAGTCTCAGACTGACAAATGCAAAGTTTCCCTGGGATTAGTCAGTGACTTTGCAGGTTACATTGTTAAACTAGTAGAGACATGATGTTTTGTGTATTATGAGTAAATCAATAATTGATCATGTAAATTACTCAGTATTAACTTAATATTAGTTGAAGGGACAGTTCATCCAAATATGAAAAATAACCCATAATTTACTCTTCTTCTTTCAGACGAATACAATCAGAGTTATATAATATATAAAAATGTATATACTGAATACCAAAGCTGGTCTGGCGGGTGGAAGCTAGATATTTTACTTTATAAAGTTTTAAATATGGATATTTTTCTTTCAAAACCCCATCAAAAGCCTTTATTAAACCCTGGAGTTGTATGGATTACTTTTATAATGGATGAATGCACTTTTTTGGGATTCAAATTTTGGGCTGCTATTATAATACTTGGATTAGCCAAGACAACTCCGATTATATTCATCTGAAAGACGAATGTCATATACACCTAGAATGGCATGAGGGTGAGTAAATCATGGGCTAATTTAAATGTTTTTGCGAACTATCTGTTTAATTGAACTGTGCTATTAAAGCAATATCGCACTCGCAATCTGATTTGAAATGGGCTCTTTTAGCTTGACCCATATGCAATGCTATAGCAACCACCCAGAACACCCTATAGCAACTACATGGCAATGTGCTAAAATACTCAGAACACCTTAGGAAAAGTGACTTTACATTACTTTTTTTGCAGCAGGATTTTTTAATTTATGCATGTCAAACAAGCTCAAAGCAAACTTGAAATAATCCATGTATGTTAAGGTGCGTGTTCGGATTGTAAATTGAGCTTTCATTAGCAATAGAGATTTCACTGGAGACTGAGGGATTGTCAATCACAATGATCTCTGCTGTGAGAAACATACATTGTCTTTGCTCTCTCACACAGACACACACACCCATAACGGAGCTGCTTATTAGAGCAGATAGGGGAGTCTGGGAAGTCATCGGGTCAAGAGATCATAGGTCACCGTGTTTGATTTCCCTGTGCACTGTCATGGATTGGGGGGGTGTGGCCTACGTTAAACCTGCCTCTGGCACTAAGACTGTGAATCACTCCTAGTAAAGCATGATTGACACCGCCACTGCCTCCAGCATACTGTGAGGGTTGTGAAGGTCATATATACAGTATGTTTCAGAGAATCAATGCACACACACACACACACACATAATAACGAATCTGCATATTTGCATACTTGATTAAGTCTTATGCGATAGCTTTGAAATATATGATCTAAGATGCAATAAACCGGTCCGTTCTTTATCTGGGAAAAATCCTCTTTGTGCTACTGCGCTCCAAAGACAGGTGAAATTCTAGTATCACTTCTCTGAGGACCCCTTCAACTGTCTAACTGCAACTTGCCCCCATTTTCTTTTCCTTCGTTTCAGTGCAACAAAGAGTCTACTTAACAGATAATTACAGCCCAAAGCTCAGAGAGATTAAGAGACACTGCAGAGAAAGAGAGAGAATATCAACTAAAAATTGAGTTCAGATTTTTCCAGTGACTTCAATCTATTTTTGATCAAGACTTTATATATTTCCTTATCAGATTATTATTATAATTTTAGCTTGATTACGAAATGAAAATGTTCCTGCTCAAAAGTTGTTTCTTCATAGCTCAGACTTAATTGAGTGCTCCAGCATGCCTCATGTTTGTCTCACGTATCCTAAAATTCCATATAGAATAATTCAATGGACAGAAATAAAACCAACCATAAAACACAAAGCAATTGCATGCAGCTATTTTCTTTGTGCGATTCATTAAGTTCAGTAAAAAGTAAAAGTATTTGCACTACAAACCAGTGTTTTTATGATAATGATAATACATTAAAAGAGGATAGCCAATACCAGTTTGCAATATAAAGCAGCATAACAGATTACTTTTGTACTGCTAAAATAACTGGAAGCGAATGATACCAGAAGCCTTGCACATTCAAATTACGTTAAAAGAAGGTGTATAACATAATTAACCAGATTTGATCCTATATTTATAATATCAGAAATATTCAAGTTTGAATATAAATTAATCACAATCTTTATATCACAGACTTTGGTATCTTGAAAAATGTAAACACAGTTTGAGTGATTGTTGAGATCTCATCTGGTCCTCCAGAGGTACATTTGAGTCTTTCAACTTTATATTTAATCTCATTGCTGTCATCTGAGTAACATCTGAGATATTACAGAGATATTTCTTTCCTGTTGGTTGGTACTGGACTGCTGACATCATTAATTAACGACATCATATACAGTACTGCCTCATATGATCTCTCTAGCTCTCTTTGCACATATAATGAAGCTTCTCTCCTATCACTCTTAACTAAACCGCTTGTACATTATCAGGAAACTCAGCGTATCTGGGTTTATCTCTCGGTTCATCTCTTTTATCTGAGTAAAAAGCAGGCTTTCATCTTCCTGTTTCAAGTGTGTGTCTGTCCCCACCCAGCCTCTCCGCTCAACCAACAGACACCTGCACACGTGTGCACGGATGTGCGTGAGTGGCTATAAGTGCCTCTCCTGCCATAAACCCCCTGGTTGCCAGGCAACAGGCCCCTTGCTCTTGTAAGAGAAGCTGAATAAGCATGTCCATCGGTGTGTGTGTGTGTGTGTGTTTATGGGGCTTCCCGACCTTTTACTTAAACTGCAAACAAATAGTGAATCAGCCAGTGCTGGAATTGTTGTGTCAGATAATCACTCATGACAGCCCAGCTGTATCTAGATGTTTGTTAGAAAATACTTTGTGATGGGTGTATTACAGTTTTATTAAGAGAGTTGCTCTTTATTAAACTGTATTTTGTGATGATAATGCAAGTGATATTGCCAGTGCAAAACTGGCTGGCACAAGATGGGTTCAAGGGTATTACTATGTGGTTGTTAGGATGTTCTGGGAGTTTACTTACTGGCCCAAGTCAAAAACTACAACTCTATTATCATGATCTCCAAATATGGCTTGAGCTGGGTACACAATGTAGGATTTTATAATTGTCTTTATACCATGGTCTGTCTGAATACTTGATTCTGATTGGCTGGATGGTGTGCAATAAAATGTATATTCTATTATATATTATATTTACATTTTCCTAAACTCTTAAAGGGGTCATATAATGGTACATGCACTTTTATAAGTTAATTGTACAGAAATGTGTGTTGGCAGTGCCTGTACACAACCATCCTATAATGTTAAAAATCCATCCACTGTTTTTTCTCCTTAAGAAAGTTTTCCCCTGTCTCAAATCGAGCCGTCTGACATGTGACGTCACACGGTCGGACGCCCCTCCCACGATTGTTAATTGACAGCAGCGTTTCAACACAGACCCGCCCTGAGCGAGCTGTCATCTTAGTCCGCCATTGTGGATACGCTGGAGCAGAACGGCGTCTAAGCGATTGTGGTGTTCTGTTCTTGGGTGTAATAACGAACACAGCAGTCATTTTGATGTTCCTAAAAACGAACCGCTGAAGACACAGTGGCTAAGTTTTGTTTTCGAAGGGAATATTCCCCCCAATCAACGTCAATGCTTTCATGTTTGTGCGAATCATTTCTCACCAGACTGCTTTATAAACGAGGGTCAGTATAAAGCAGGTTTTGATAAGAAGCTGCTCCTGAAAAAAGGATCAGTACCAACTATTTGTGTTCCTGCTGCACCTCCAGAAGAAGTAAGTGTAACCTTTATATTAATCTTTGCAAATCGCTTGCACGCTTCATGATGAATGCGGCTAAAGTTTACAGGGTAAGTTACATTACGGCATGCTTTCTATGTATGACGTTCTCAATATAATTCATAATCCCACGACGCGTTATGGTTATGGTTATTGTGTTATTATAAACTATTTAAGTTACGCTGACAATCTGTCAATGAACTATATATCAGTAAACACATAGCTACCCTGCCAGTACATATAAAGATAGATCAAAGTGACATTACGTTAACCAACCATTCTGAAATGTCCTGTTTAAGCCTTAATTGTTGAACTTCGTTGGGCCGTCATCTTGTTCCGGGTCTGACTCCGGTTCAAATTGATACGGTTGCACAGATGTGTCCTCAGAGACTCCCATTGCCATTTTTTCTCCAAAATTTTTCTCCCTCAACTGTTGTCAAGGCAACACTCCACGTGCATCATGTCAAAACGCCCCACAGAACAGAAGGGCGGGGTGAGCAAGGCTCATTATCATTTAAAGCCACATGCACTGAAATGGCTTGCTGAAAACAGAGTTGTTTTTGACCAGGTAAAATGAGTGTTTTCTCACAATACTAATGAGAATTTTTAATTAAAGTATATTACAAACTTTTCATTTAGACACTAAAGAATCATATTAACTTATACTAAAATGGCATTATATGACCCCTTTACGGAAGTTAGCACAACATCGGTCTGCTGCTTTTACACAAAATGCATACAGTTAACACAAATTAAAAAAGTTTGAACTTCTTTTTCACCCAAGCTCAACCAAGACCAAAACAATGGATTTTTCCTACCAAATTTACCAATGCTTTAACACTATGTCAGAACAGATAACACCATGTTCTAAACCTAACCTTATAGGCTAAAGTCAAGGTGAACAGCTGTTCATATTGTGAATTGAAACACAAATATATCCCTTGTATTTTATTCCATTGCTACTGAAAAACAGCTGGTTGAAGTTATACAAATATATAAATCACGCCTGATTCCAATCTAGGAATTGTTCAGGTGATGATGTTCTTTCAAGCACATGACCTTATGGTATACAGTAAAAGAGGGCCTATTTGGGCTGATCTTGTGTGAAAAAGGAACAATATAGGGCAACACAAAGAAAGTAAGAAAAATGCCTGCTCAAGGGATAGGAAGAAGAGTACCAGGACAAGGGAGAGGAGTGGGACAAGGGCAAGGGAGAGGTTGAGGAGTTAGAATGCATGGTGGCGCTCAAAGAAGGGCCAGAATTAGGGTAACTGATGAAATAAGAGCTGCTATCATAGACCATGTCATAAACCACAGGCTTTCGTACAGATAGCCTGGTGAACGAGTACAGCCAATTCTCAACCGGGACACAGTGAACACAGTCCCATTATCCAGATTTTTTCAAGATACCAACAGGTAGGATATTGTATAAGGGCTTCTCCTACTACAAAATGTAAATTATTTTACCATGTATTACAGTGACTGTATGCCTCTAGTCTCTGATATGTAACTGTATTTTGTCCATCTAAGGATTCAACATCTACCTGAATGAAGAACAGGAACCGGCTATTGTCAACACAGTGATTGCTGATAATTAAATAAAACTGAAGGCATTCTATAAAGCTACTCTGAGATGGGTCATTCATTTTTCTGTATTGAATTTCTGCAGCACAAGAAACAAAATGAATGCATTTACTAAACCCAACAAAACAAAAATGTGGAGAGGCTTCAAAAGACACATTCTATGATCAATGAAATATACTGTCTATCGTATAAGGGTAAACCTGACACATAAAAATACAGTTTTTCTTGATTGCTTTGATGCAGCCGTCAACTCAAACTCCACAAAACAGCAAACACACAGGCCTAAAATGACAGAATCGGATTGTCACGGATGGATGATGATGAAGGTGAGACATAAAGGATTTTAAAATGCAGCATGAACTTTATTAAACAAAAACAAAGGAGTATATTCCAACATAACGGTATCCAACACAAGAGAAAGGCAATGTAACAGCGCCTATGAACACAATCAACACTGAGGAAATTAAACAGAGGGCATTATATCCACATGAACTAATAAGGGTCAGGTGTGCGAAATCAACCAACCAATGAACAACCATGACAAGCCAGGACAAGCGGGAACACAGGAAACAAAGATAAACAAACTAAAAGTCCTTGAAAATAAAACCAAAACACTGATATATCGTGACACTAATCTGATAAAAGCCTCATAACCCTAAGGTACACATCGCAGTAGTAACAGTTGACGGTGTCGTGTGAAATTGGGTCCTGCTTCAAAATCAAGAATCCAGGACACCAAGCGAGCCAATTGGGTCTCAAATAACTTTTAATGAGTACTCATTTCTTTGCCTGATTACAATTCCTACAAAATAAAGTTAAATGTTGTTTGAACTACTTTATAATGATCATTAATGTCTAGTTGTGTCCCAAATGACATACCACACTACGCATTTAAGCTACATTCTTTGTACTGTCTAGTATGTTTGCTTCTACATAATTAAAGCTGCAACCCTTACGTGTCCAAAATTCCACAGCCACCAGAAAGGGTGTACATGGTCTGCAACAATGCTTAGGTAGGTTGTACTTGTCAAACTAACATCCACATGGATGGCAGGATCCAAGGTTTCCTAGTAGAACATTGCCCAAAGCATCACCCTGCCTCCACCGGCTTGCCTTCTTCCCATAGTGCATCCTGGTGCGATGTGTTCCCCACCTTCCCCCAGAATACACAGTGCATCACAGTTTGTTGCGTATGGGGCTGTATATCTACAGACCAGTCAGGGTGCCCGTGCTCACCCCTGTCCACTTCCGAAACCGGCAACAGTGGACACGTGAGCATCAGAACTGGACCAGGAGCAATGGAAGAAGGTGGCAACCTGGCCATCCACATTATGTAAAGAAAACGTAATTCATCAGACTGCACTGTGTATTCTGACACCTTTCTGTCAGAACCAGCTTTAACTTCTTGAGCAATTTGAGCTACGGTAGCTTGTCTGTTTGATCGGACCACACTGTTCATGTCTTTGCTCCCCACGTGCATCAATGAGCCACGACCCTGTCAGTGTTATTCACTTCACCTGTCAGTGTTCATAATATTGTGCCTGATCTGTGTATATTAACAATGTTAAAGAATCAGGGAAAAAGGATGCAGGAACCGGCGAACATTTAAACACTTTATAATGAATAAATAAACACAGAACAAAATTAAAAGTGGCAGCCCCTCATGGATGCCTGCCGCTAACACATAAACAAAACAGATGTAAAATAGTCCAGACCTGATTCTCTCTCTCGCCCTTCACTGTCGTCACTCCTCCTTTAATGCTTTCGAAGCTCCTCTATGAAAAACTGGAGACTGATGTGGTGCTCATTATCAATCACGCCACCGGCCTCGCCCCGTTCCTACATCCCTCGTCCTCATCTTACGAGAAAACTGAATCCTTGAAAACTGCCTTGTCCTGCTTTCCACTTCATGATATATATGATGAAGACCTGTTTGCAAGGATTCAGTTTTCTCGTGACACAGGTTCATTTTGAATCAGACATAACCAGAAAATGGTTGCTTTTTAACTCTTTTTGCTTTTTAACTCTAAGTAATTTTTCAAACCTCTAAGGCCCTGTCCCAAATGGAACCCTTAGCCGTCATGTTCTTCCTCCAAGTCCACACCTTTGTGACATAATGCCACTTTAATTGTTGATAGAAGTCTGTAGCAGAGCTCGCTTCATTGCAGGCTTGGCAAAAGTGTGCGTTGAGCATGCATATCGCACTTGCGAACACCCCTCTGAAACCTTAAATGACAAGCAGCACACCCTATGGTCTTTTGGACTATTATATGTCCACAAGACCGCAAGTGCACATGAAGTGCAGGGCCTAACTCACAGATTAATAAGAATAATTTCCCACAAAGCGGGCAGTATACGGCTTGTGTCGTGTTTGTTAAAATGTCTCTAACGGCATCCTGATGATATCTGATGAAACCCCACATGGATGCACACAAATGTCGGAATTTGTGGGGTTTCATCAGATATCATCAGGATGTCGTTAGAGACATTTAAATCCAAATCCACAGTACTTATGCTTGATCTGCCTGCTGCTTTTGACACAGTCAACCATCAGATCCTCCTATCAACACTCATGAAGATGAGCATCTCAGTAACTGCACTTCTTCCTCCTAGGTCCTTCAGGGTGTCGTAGAGGGGTGAGGTATCTAAGTCACAACATCTAGCTACTGGGGTTCCCCAGGGCTCAGTGCTTGGACCACTTCTCTTCTCCATCTACATGTCATCCTTAGGATCTGTCATCCAGAAACATGGCTTTTCCTATCACTGCTATGCTGATGACAGCCAGCTCTACTTCTCATTTAAACCTGATGATCCTACAGTTACTCTTCGTATTGCAGCCTGCCTGACAGACATTTCTGGTTCGATTAAGGACAATCACTTTCAACACAACCTTGCAAAAACCGAACTGCTTGTGGTCTCAACCAACCCAGCACTTTATCACAATTTCTCCATTCAGCTAGATTCATCAACCATAACTCCGTCCAGGACAGCCAGGAAGTGGCTGAGTGAGTTGTTATTGATGATAAGTTAAACTTCAATAACAACAACAGCCCGGACCTGCAGATTTGCGTTATACAACAGTAGGAAGATTGCGTTCTGCAAGTGCACAATGCCTCATAGTGGCATCCTAAAGAGGCACAAAATCAATCTCACAGACCTTTTCTTGGCCCGTTCCTACCTGGTGGAACGACCCACCTATCTTCAAAAAACCTCTAAGGACACATATTTTCCAGCAGCACCTGACCAATTCAACCTTAACTAACTTAACTAATCTATTAGTTTTTCTTTTCAGTGCTGTGCTAGACTAACTGAGACTTGTTACGGCACTTTCATGCCGTTGCCTCTTGTTTGTCTGAATGCTTCTATTGCTTTCATTTGTATGTTGCTTTGGATAAAAGCGTCTGCTAGATGATTTAATGTAAATGTAAAGTTTAACACTTTATGAGCAATAACAGCGATGCTGGCCCTCTGCTCACACCAATAACGAAAATATAAAGATAACGATAACTATATTATGATCCACACCAACACACGATATTGTGGGCTGCAGTTTTGTCATCTTCCGATTTAAATGCTCAAGCTCTTTAAAGTTGAGTCTGGATACTGAAACAGCTGGAAAATTATTTTTATTTTTATGATATCTTTATCTTTAACGTTTTGGTAATTGTCTTTGGTGTAAACAGGCATTTACGGTTCACGTTTCTGTTTTAATGATTATTTCACTTTAAAGTGAATTCAGTAATTATAATCTATCGAATGTTCCTCCCACACCCCGTATAGCTCCAGAGAAAGAAATATGAACTGCAGTAAACCATTCTCTACTTTGACACTTCCCATCTTCACAGCGCTGGGACTGACAGACACTAGATCATGATCCGTCTATGAGCTTTGATCTCATGGACTGTCTCTCTCAAACACACAGACGTCCTCACAGGTGTGTTGCCTCGAGGTAAGAGAATATGTGGGAGGGAAGGTCACAGAGTTCTTGGGTTGTGTGTCTCTCTCTCCAGGGCAGCCAAAATCTCCCGTACTCTTTCTGGGATCTGATGATGTGACCGCTAAGAAAGTGTGTTACAGTTGTGTATATAACTTTCTGTTTGAGCGTCAATTGTTTTGTCTTTAACTATGGCCAGTTTTTTCCTTTGTACTTAATATCACTTAAAACATATTTGCAATGTCAAATAGTGGAAATGCATCAGGATGAATGGTCATTTAGTCTCCACCTCAATATCATTATATTTGATAGCACTGTCTGATGCAAATAACAAAATAACATTTTAAACATTTATGGATTAAAAGGGCCACTTGCATAGGCAAATTTTAGCTATAGCATTTTAGGCAATGTGTGTTAAATACACAGAAATGACACTTTATTGTTCAAAAAGTGACAGTAATATTTATAACATTCTATTTCAAATAAATGCTGTTCTTTTGACATTTGTATTCATCAAAAAATCTTGAAAAAAAAATACTGTTTTCAACATTGATAATAATTAGAAATGTTTTTAATAGGCATATAAAGGATCATGTGACACTGAAAGGCTTTAAAAAGTAATGCCAGATTGTCTGGTGGAAAACAAAGGACACTTTTTGCAGACGACGTCACACTGAGTGAATCAACTTAGAATGGCTCTAATTTACATGTATTTAATTCATCTGCATCTCCCCCATCCTACTTCACCCCCTCATGCCGTGACCATCGGAAACATACCCAAAATCTATATGATCTAAAAATGAACAAATACTAAACAGTATATATGTGTTTGATATCATTGGAAATGTCTTAGTGCGACTGGTACAAATATCTCATCTCCACAGAAGCAAACAATAACATATTAAAGGTTTTAAGAGTTTAAAGAGACCTTGCCTAGTATGGTAGGTGTGGCTTTCAACCATTTGGTCTTTTGTCAATACTACAGGTCTGAGACAGCGATTACATGTAAATTCCCTTTGTTAACATATGTGTCCATTTGAAAGAAGTGACTGTCTTGCTGAGTACTTAAGTTGATGTAGCAGAAAGTTCAGGGCGCAATATTGTATTCAGATTCGCCTGTAACGTTGTGTGTCCAGCCAACGTTACGTAGCCTATGGAAAGTCAGGAACTCTCTCACTCTGTACTTCAGAGTATTTTATATTATTACTGTTTATATTATGACTGTTTAATAAATTGTTACATTTTGATTTATTCTGACTTACTCTGGAATTATGAATGGGTACTTTCCACAAAGGGTTAAACGGAATAATTAAATGTGTGTCTAACTATTAAACATAAATTACCAAATAACCAAATTGGCATTCTAATCTAAATTCTAAATTATGATAAAATGGAGTCAGATAAAGAGGAATTGGAATTAGATCCATTTTGCCCAGCTGAGAACACCGAACGCGCAAATCCCTTCACCCGCTCTTCTCTGCCGCCATTGGAGCGATTTCAGCGGCCTTACAGACACCAAACATTGGCTGCTGAAAATTCAGCTTTACCATCACAGGAATAAATCATATTAAAATATATTAAAATAGAAAAGTCAAAAATTTCACAATGTTTCCATTTTACTGTATTTTTGGCCAAATAAATTCAATATGAATATTTTTTTTTTTTCAAAAACATAAAATCTGACCCAAACTTTGAAATAGTAGTGAACTTTTATTTTTTTTCACACATCACTTATCTCATATTTCATCTCAATCTCTGTTAATATACAAGTACATTTTCTACTTTATTGAAGGCAAAAATGTTTTAACGTGGTGTAAATCAACCATCAATATTTCTACGATGGATTCTGATGTTAAGATTGAAATTTTGACCCTGGGACAAGGCTAAAACAACAAAATCATGAAATGCATTTGAAAAGTAAAGAAAAATAAACAATGAGCATGTAAAAAAAAAAGTTTTAATGTGATAAACATTAAATCATATAACAAAAAGTCAATTAAAAAATAAAAAATAAACCCTAGATAAGTGCCTAAAGTTGAAGAAAAGTTTTTGGGGTGTGTACTTTCCAGGCTCCATTGTATGTTGCCCTGCCCCCTGTCCAAACTGGGCAAATCCATCCCCCTCTCTTTTTCTATGTGAAGAGGGGGATGAGTGTGTTTTTGTGGAGGCGGTGAGGGCTGCTAAGCACAAAGCTCTCTGGCAACACTTCAAACTTCAGCCGCCGTTTGGCAAGGCCTCAGTGAAATTCCACTCCAGACACAAAAAAAAAAGAGGTGGAGGCAGAAAATGGAAACGTTCATAAAACTTCCAGAGTGCAAGATAAAATGCTGCTGCTAAACAGCTCATTTAAATGGTAAAACGAGCAATATTTGTATGAATATAGTTTTGTGAAAACAACAATTATGCAGAGCCTCAGACTCAACCTCAAATATAAAAATGAATGGTGACTCTATTGGGGACAACAGATATGCGACTTCAACAAATCAGTTAGAAGGCATATCAAACATTAATGGATCATATCAGAACTGCTGCCTGTTTGAGTTAAACCCAACTGACTTGAATCAAGACATCCGTTAAGATAAACACGTACTCTGATCAGAGGCTCATATGGATCCGATTTAGAAAAGGGGGTATCTAATGCACCCATTGTGCGCGAGTGTAGATTTCATCATCTGCCCTCGTCCCTACATTCAGATAAGAGAACGGAAATCTTTTCCACCCTTCTGAGGCTGATTTATTGATAGGGAATCTTCAACTTTGATTTCAAACAGACATGTAAGAGATGTAAAGTTGCCTCCAGAGGAGTGGAAAAGAATGACAGGCAGCAGAGAAGAGAAACTCTTTGATCCATTTAAACATATAAGTTTATAGAAATAACTGCACAGTCAGATTGCACTAAAAACCAGTTAAAGGTAGGGTAGGCAATTTTGTAGAGGCTAGAAATAGCAAGCTAGCTTTAAAAGCATTAGATCCCACCCTCCCTTCAGAGGGCTCTCCAAAGCCAGGCCTCTTCAAAACACATGAACTCGCACAGCCAGAGCAGATTCTGCAAAGCATCATGAGAGACGGCTCTAATTACCTCATGTCTCAAGGCACATAGCAATAATAATGAACGTAAATGAGTTCAGGCTTGTACCAACTGCAGATAAATTTCGGCATTGATAATGTTGCCATCTTGTAATTATGGTTACAACATAGCAAGGCACAGAGAAAAAAGATGTCTTCAGGTTTTAGAACTACCTGAAGGTTTTAAAACTAACTATTAACATGGGAAGACAGCCTAATGTGTATACACATCATTCCACAGGCATGGAGCATCAATTGAAAAGGCACAATCACCTTTTAACTTCAAACGAGACCATAGCACAGTCAACATCAACCTGTTTAAAGACCTTAAGGGCCTTCGGTGGAAAAGAAGATCTGTAATGTATTTTGGAGCCTAGCATGAACCTAGCATTTCAGCATTATCATGGAAATTCACAGATGAGGACCTAGATGGTTATTTATCTGTTAATAGAAGCTGGTGGTCTAAAAACTACATTTCAGTTTTAGATTCATTTAATGTTAGAAAGTTGGCTGCCATGTCATAATTTTCCCATGTTTCAAAAGGACGTAAACCTGGGTATCATCCGCATAAAAATAAGGAATATTATATTTCAGAAAAATCAAACCTAAAGGGAGAAAATACAATGAAAACAAAAGTGGGCCCAAAATCGACCCCTGAGGTACACCACAAGTTCATGGTACCATAGAGAAAGAAAAATTCCCAACCTCCACTGAAAATGATCAGAAAGTTAAGATTTAAACCAATTCCATGAGGTACCTTGAATTTCTACACACTTACTCAACCATTCAAGCAATATAGCAGGCTGCACTGAGAGAAGAATTGCAGTTACCTGAATTCACAGCTAACAAAAAAAATAATTCTAGAACCAGACTGAAACTTGTCTAATAGTTTTTACTTAAAGCTACATTGTGTGATATTTTCCCCCATTTAGCGGTGAAAAGGTATATGACCATCCAGTGAATATTAGTTTCTGTTCCTCTCAATTCCGATTTCGTTTTACAGTGGCTGATTTAGTCCAAGATTAATATGGCTTCCAGTTCGATCAAGTGATGAGGTTACTTTAGAAAACTATTATAATTTGCAGTTATTTAATTTGTCAGTTAACATGTAGGTTATGACATCTATGTAAAATGAATAATAGTTTTTAAAAAATAACGAAACCTTTTAGTTATTTTTACCATTTCATTGCTAACATCAGCGATCAGGTTCCCAGGCGAATGCAAGCTAATCTTAGTAAAGTAACTTTTATCGGTGCTATCGTTATTCTGTATATTGTATGCGACATCACTAGCGTAAGGCAAAGTTTACATTGTAGGCTATATCAATCTCAAGCAATCCCCTTCTTCACATTCGACACAGTGCCATCGAGTGTTAAAGCGGCGAAGTTTGAATTCTGGGTATGTCCCTCTTTGGCTAATGTACTTTCAAGATGGAGGGCAACATGGCGTAGCGCATTCGAACCCCTCACCCGTATGTATTTTCAATGGCATATTATAAACTTAAGAGAATACTTTATTACTTGAAAGAAGTAAATATACATTAATGAGCACATTTTTGAAAGAACTAAGTGTTTTTAGCTAAGAATAAACTAAAAAGTTACACAGTGTAGCTTTAAAGGTGTCATGAACTGGCTTTTTATATATATATATATATATATATATATATATATATATATATATATATATATATATATATATATATATATACTGTTGTCTGAGGTCAACTAATGACGTTCGTGTGGTTTTTACAAACATCATAATGAATAAGTAATAGGCTATTTTCTTTACTGGTTTTGAGGCTTTCTCCTGAACGCTGGGTTTTGATGGGCGAGCCACACTGGAGACTTGGGAGTAAACGCCCACGGCTAGGATTGGATAATATGTGCATATTTAATGAGCTTCAGCTCCCCTGTCATATCTATGAACCCGATCTCGCGAAAATGCGTATCAATAGTACGAGTGTGCAATCTCGTAGAATGTATACGCCAAAATGAGTTTTGGCGTGCATATGGTCTGCCGTTTTTGGTGTGCATATAATCGCACTTTATGGCGTATTATACGTCTGAACAATTTATCTCTCATCCACCCGCGATTGATTGGAATAATATTTCTGTATTACTTGGCCCGCCCCCTCGGTGGATATAAGCGCAAATCGAGCACACACACACACACAGACACACACACACACACACACACACACACACACACACACACACACACACACACACACACACACACACACACACACACACAGACACACGTGTGCACACGTCCTTCAAATGTCAAGACATTTGGCCCATACATGTCCGAGTCTGACCCCGAATCACAATAAACCAACAAATAGGGCATTCTGCAGCCTGTAATAGCGTGCTAAAGGGATGTTCTGTTAGTACACATAATCAAAACGATCTATAACAATGCAATACTATTACATATTAAAAAAACACGTTTTACTCGCATATGTGAGCTGTACCATTCCTGTCAGCTCCATTAGAAGGCACAGCATTGTGTTTTAATCTCAGTATTTCTGCAAATCCAGCATCGACCTGAGACTTGTTTACAAACGATTTTGCAGTGAAATGAAGCGAACACATGTATAATGTCTTCCACACGTGATCTGGAACTTCATTAAATATAAAGTTCAACCACACATTCCTAATATTACGATCAGAAGGAAGGTTATGCAGCGTTGGTGTTCTTTCACAACCAGGAATAGCGCAATATCTTGCTATCTTCTTCGGCATGTTTATTGCTGCTGGATAGCGCAATTCGAACAGCTCCATGAGTCGGTGGGTGGGGAATTGAATTAGACGTGCTTATTATTCTGTAGAGGTGGTGTTTTGCAACACAATGACGTCCGGATGAAGCACTCTATTGTTTTTTGGGCCTGGTGTCTATACAAGCTTTTCTTTGACTAACAATTAAGTTTTCAGCTCTGAAACTTACAGGATATTCTTATATTACCATGACCTTTCATATATCAAAAGCTCAAGGGAAAGTTGATTTCTCAAATTATCACCCCTTTAAAAATATAGATTGATGGAATTGGGATTGATATGGAAGAAAACCTTTTCCAGTACTCTGGATAAAAATTATAATTTTGAGATAGGACAGTGGTTATCTAAACTGAACTTTTTTCAAAGTGGATTCACCACTGCGTGTTTCAGGATTGATGGAACAGTGCCTTGAGACAGGCTATTATTACTATTTTTTATTGTTAAAACAAAAGGTTCAATGACACCCAGCACTTCCATAAGCAAACGAGAAGGCACCACATAAAGAGCACGAGGGAAATCCACAAGAAAGGAAGACATAGGCTTTAACTAAATAGGCTATACATGGGTCAATACCAGATAAACTTTGGGGATACAAGATCAAATAGTATTAATTTTACAGACCAAAAAAACCCAAAAACAAGTCATCACAGATTGTAGGTGTAGCATCAGGAAAAGAAAGCATAGTGGGATTTAGTACAGTATGTATTGTCTTTGGGCTATGTGCATGATTTGCTATCAAGTTAGCAAAATATTTTCCCAAAGCAGCCCTAAGAGTGCTGGTAGCTCACTATGCAGCCTCTCATGGTTTTATACTTGGAGATAGTTATCTTTCTTCCACCTTCTTTCAGGCTTTCTCCAATCCTGACTGGAGGCACGAGGGTTGTATCTTTGTTAATCTTGCATTTGTAGCTTGGGTTTCCTAATTTTAAACGGAGCAAGAGAGTCCAAAACATTGCCACATAAAGTGTTAAAATAAGAAAGTTGCTCTTCAACAGACAAGAGAAAGAAGACATAATATAGAGCAAACACCCCTAATAAAAGCATCTTCAAACTTTTCAGATATAGCAGAATTAACATACCGCATGCAACAACATGACTTGACATTGACCATTGAAGTATTAAGCATAGTATTAAACAATACCAGCTTATGATCTGATAAATAAATAATTGCTATATTACTGACAGAGACAGAATGAAATGACCAAATCAAGAGTATGACCTTGTTTATGAGTAGACTCTTTGACAGTGTGATTAAAAGAGTCAGTCATTTGCAGAAACTCATTAGCCAAAAGATGAGAGGGACAACACACAAGTATATTAAAATCACCAAGAATCAAAAGTTTGTCATAAGAAGGTACCAGAGAATATAAAAAAAATCCTGCATCTAAATCTTATATATAATGGGATGGCCGATGAATCAAAGCACAGATAATGGCATTCTGCTACTTATCTTAACTCACTACATTCTAGTCACATGAGGCCAGGCATTATCATGCACTTGGAGGAACCCAGGGCCCACTGGACCAGCATAAGGTCTGACAATGGCTCTGAGATACTGCCGAAGGCTGTGCAACCCTTCAAGGATATTTCTCTCCAGACCATTACTTACCCACCACCAAACCGGTCGTGCTGGATGATGTTGTACGCAGCATAACGTTCGCCACAGCATCTCCAGACTCTTTCACGTCTGTTACTTGCTCAGTGTGAACCTGCTCTCATTTGTGAAGAGAACATGGTCCAATGGTGGACTTGCCAATTCTGGTGTTCCCTGGCAAATGCCAATTGAGCTGCACGGTGCTGAGCTGTGAGCCCAGGTACCACTAGAGGATGTCAGGCACTCATGCCACCCTCATGAAGTCTGTTTCTGACAGTTTGGTCAGAAACATGCACACCAGTAGCCTGCTGGAGTTCATTTTGTAGGACTCTGGCAGTGCTCCTCCTAGCACAAGGGAGCAGATACCTCATGCCTCATGCTAGAGACAGTGACAAGGACCCTAACAAAACTAAAGACATATCAGTCAGGAAGAATGAGAGAACATTTGTTTATGGCAACCACCTGCAAAATCAATCCTTTTGGGGGATGTCTTGCTGTTGCCTCTCCAATGCAGGCCTAACTGTTGTCACTATTATTTGCACCAAAGCAGGTGAAACTGATTCACTATCACTTATGCGATCGATATCCCTGAAGTTTAATTGATTTGGTGCTATACTAGGATGATTAAGTGTTCCCTTAATTTGAGTAGAGCATATTGTACACTAGGGGAATAACGGTACATATTCGTACCAAACCGTTTCGGTATAGAACTTCCGATACCGTGCACATGTACTGAACGCAATCTTTAACAGTAGGCTTGTTTTACACGCCGGAACATACTTCAGAGTTCCCACATGAACATAAGTAATCTGTCCATTTAATCACAAAATTCAAACAATAAACGCAGTTTTGTCGCTCTTTAATGTGGCATGAGAGATCTGTATAGGCACGCAAGTGAATGTAATCTCTTCCTAATCAAAGAATAAACATTAATATTTGAAGGTATGTTGAGGATACATTACAACTTACCAAAATACACCCTATTTTGTGAAATCGCTGTGTTTCATCAGCAGAAAGTAGTAAAACAGCTTGAAAACGTCACATTTACCGCAGTCATTCAGTGTCCACAGCTCACTAGAGAAATCAACTCTTACACTAAATATGCACTATTCATTATATTCTACTTAACCTGTTAGTGAGGTCTTGATCATTTAATGTTTAAATTATATTTCAAGTAAAAACTTTTATAATTAGATTTAGAAGTTAATGCAAACGCTGCCTAATGTGAAGTTAACATGTTTTCATACAATGTTGAGTGTTGATATCTAAAAATAAACAGCAACTGAACAGGCTAATTTGGGATCTATACATTTTGTGCAAGTAAGGGCTCCCTATATGGTTTACGCTTTACAACATTAGCAAAGATACATTGTCTTTAAGAAACTTAGTTATAATTGAATTTAAGGACAGACAATGTGTTCAGTAAACCATGTTTTTTTTTTTTAAAGCGCCATTTTATTTTTAGTTCACTCCTCTGCTGTACTAAATCTGTGCTAAATAATGCAAAACCATTGTAGAATTTTGAGGGTAAGGAAAGAGCATAATTAACTTGAATTATGCTGTGAAATGTGAAAAGCAATTTAGTAAAATTTAAAATAAGTGCCTTATACTTTAAAATCACACAAACACAAATGGAATAAAAGTCTTTTATTGATTAGCCATGTCATTATCCATGATCCCTCCAAAAAAGCCGCACGGGTTAACAAACAATGACGTTGCTTCAATAGAGACTACCTCCAGATAGCATAGAAAAGATTTCTGTCTCTGTGTACACCTCATAAACCCCCATCTACAACCACCCCCCACCCACGCTGCACCCACACCCTTTTTGGAACAATAGTGACAATGAAAACTGCTTCTCCTTGCTTAACATTAAGCATTTTGTAAGAATGCATATAATTTTTTGAACTCCCAACAACCACCATTTTAACTGATCATATAAAAAGCTACACATTGTTACACTTTCAGTCAGATTACATAGGAACTGAGATTAGTGTTGTTCACTAGCACGTGATAAAGATCCAGAAACCAATGAGGCAAGTCCACTACAACTTAACACTATAGAAGACATTTATAAAAATAAAAAATAAAATAATAAAGAAAGAAAGAAAAGAATAAACAAATTTATGGCAGAAAAAAGGCCGGGTTTAAAAACCAAGCTAGGGTCAGTACCATAAAAAGGTTGATTTAAAAAAAGAAAAAAAAAAAAAAAGTGTTCCATCTTAAAAGATCCTTTTCATGTGCACTCGTCAGTATCCACATCACAATCCCTCTGTACTTGCATTTTTCCATCCAGGGCAAAAATAAAAAAGGGTCATAGTAATTAAGGAGACTGACATCCACCACCTCCCATTAGACATCTCCCCATCGTCTGCGACAAGTGTATTGTGTGTCAGGCACTTTCTGAAACACTAGCCCACCTTCTGGCAAACCTTCCACGACTCTTCAAAATCACAATGCAGATTCATTCAACAAACAGCTGTGGAGAGACAGAAGTATATTAACATTTATATTAAAACCTAAACAGAATGCAGTGAGTTTGAAAGTCATCTTACCTTCAATACTTTTAGACCACAAGTGTTTTAGAGGTCCGTGTCAAACCACGCCAGCTGATTGGAGTCTGTAGGGGGCAGGCCATCCATCAGGTCCTGAGCATGGCCCAAGTCAGGCAGTCCTTCTACTGGGTACTCTGCTCCAGGATGGTGGCCTCCCATCTCATGCTCCAGCATCCCATCCATACCAAGACCATCCTGACCGTAGCCAGAGTGGAAAGAACGATAGCTGGGGTCTAAACGGGATAGAAGAAAACTTTGAGTTGTGTGTACACAAGTGTTCAAATTAAAATTATTTAAACATGTAATTGTTGAAATATATATTTAAATGAAGTAAAATGAAAGATGTCTTACCATCTGGTCTGTATCCAAGTGGCTCTCCCTGAGCACCAATATCAAGACCTAGGTCACCAGTCTAAGACAAAAAATAAAAAGTCCATAAACAGGATTGAGATTCACATAGTGATTGAGACCATTTCGCCATCAGTGTGTAGATGAAAGTCCGTACCTCGTTCCAGGACATGGGCTCGGTTCTGAAAAGAGAGCTGGTAAGTTCCACAGAGAGACGTTTCTTGTAGTCCTGAGGCTTATCCTCAGACATGCGGAACAGCACTGCTGCAGCGTATGTGGCTATAGAGAAATGTACATGACAGATTTACGATTAAAATGGAAAGCTTTTGGGTCTCGACCCTTTAGCTGGTAGCATAATCCACAACAAAAGAACAAAAATTATTTGCTGTAATGCTGTATGGTATTTGACAGTCAATAGGGGGCAGTCACTCACCCACTCCCTCATTTCTGGAGTGTAACAGCTCTGTGAGAGGAGCCGTGGCTCCTTCTGCTTCAATGGCCTCTGCCGCCTCCTTATCCTGAGCCAGCTCACACAACACTCCTGCTGCTACCCGCTGGATATTCTCAATGGGGGAATAAAGAAGCTACAGAACAAGAGAAACAATTTAGAAACTCATAAAAAACAGGTTTACAAGATTAAAGATAACAGCCACCTTGTATCTTGATTTTTAAGGTGAATGTGCGCGCATGTAGGCAATGATCAAGCAAAGTCATACTTGTACAAATAAGGGGATGGTGTTGAGCCCCCTGATGACGATTCTGTTGTGCACATCTCTGGCCAGGATGTGAAGTGCACCAGTGCAGCCTTCCACGATCTCCTCCATACGAACGCCCTCCTGATTACAAATCAGACAATTAGTACAAAACTTTCCACAAATGCCTTTTAACCATTACAAAAAACAAAAACATTCAACTCACCACAAACTGTTGCTGTGTGCCGCCCATTGAAGTGCGTCTCTGGGTGTCCTGGTGTGCCCTCACCAGCAGTTGGACCAATCGAGGAATTGCACCCTGCTCACGGAGTGGCGCATGATTGGCTGGGCATAGTGCTAGATTTCGGATCAGACCGACTGTGGCCTACAAGGATGTGGAAAGACTTGTTAGAATGTGCAACCATAGCACAAAACTTCAGAAGAACTAGACACCATCTAGCACACTCACCTTAATTAACGGCCAGTGTGAGGGTGGGTGCAGCAGTTTGACCACTACAGGTAGGCCATAGTGAAGACGCACTGCATTCTGGGCCATCTCAGCATCTTGGTGTCTGGAGGTAAGATGGCGTAGCGCGCATACAGCAGGCTCAGTGATGTCCTCTCTGTCACCAGCCCTGAGAACAGTGCGGACCAGTGCCTCGATTCCTCCAACTTGGCAAACCATCATCTTGTTCTTGTAGTTGTTACATGTGAGGTTGGATAGTATGCCGGCGGCACATGTGACCACATTGATGTCATCAGAAGCAAGAAGCTGAACTAGAGTGCCAAGAAGTCCTTCCATCCCTTCCTACAACGAATGAGAAAAAAGGGAAATTTAAAAATAAGCAGTTCATCAAAAACTGATGTTACCATTTTAGTCCAATCATTCACCTGCTTGGTGGCAGCATCTGACAAGTTTCTGAGGGTCCAGAGGCAGTTTTGAACCAGACGCTGGCTGGGATCTGTCAAGTGAAGGCCGAGAGCCTGCATACCACCTGAAAACCACACAGAAGCAAGATTAGATGCCGACATCACATACATGAATGCAGACTTTAAAAAGGCACAACCAGGCAAGTACATACCAGCCTCGACAATGGCAGGTTTGTTGCTGGAGCAGACGGACAACACTTTGAGCACACGACTTGTGGTCCAGAGCAGTTTCTCATACGTGTATGTTCTCATGATGTTGACTAGAGCCTGAGGTCCTCCACTGGCCAGGATGATCAACTGTGGAGGGAAGAGTTGAGATAAGAGCATGAATAAGTAACTGTAATAAGTAATAATAAGTAATAAGTAAATAAGAAGTAAAAATAAGTAATCTGTATATTTTTCTTTCCCATTTAGCAAGACCAATGCACTACTTGCCTTGCTCTCCTGGTTGCCATATGCCAGGATCTGTAAGCAGTCTGTGGTGATGGCGAGGAATTTGACGTTAGTTTTGTTGAGCAGGGCCACCATCTTCTGAAGTCCTCCAGCTAGACGGACAGCCATTTTAGCACCTTCCTGGTGGAGTAGGAGGTTGTGCAGGGTCGTGATGGCATAAAATAGCACACTGTCCACGGGGGACCTGGAAATACAATCATGTAATATAGTTTAGTGGAGAACTGGTATAAGTAGGACAAATCTCAAGACTAAAGTGCCTTTGTTTGGGGTCTTCAGCATCTCAGTTTTCATGCAGCTCTACTCAAGGCTTTAAAAAACCTGCCTTCTTTGCTTTGGTGCCCTTACCCCAGCATTTTGACAAGTGCAGGGATTCCTCCTGACTTGAAGATAGCAAGAAGGCCCTCTCTGTGGTGGGACAGGTTGTGCAAGGTGCCAGCAGTGCAACGGGCAGTCTCCACATCATTAGTGTTCTGCATGGTCCTCACGATTGCAGACACCATCTGGGGAGAGCGCATAATGGCGTGGCGAGAGGCCTCTTTCTTGGAGAGCTGGTGCACCATCACTGCGGCTTTGTTCACAACCACCTGGACATCAAGATTGAGTGTTTTAGGGTAATCAAGATGGAGTGAATTTGAAACTGCTGGAATTGGGTAACTTGTCATTTATCAGTGAGGTTTAGTAGAATAACTGCAGACAGATCAACCAGCAAAACCTGGAGTGAAACGACTAATTTGCTTTTTAAATGCAGAAATCTTTCAAAGGGACTCACTCTACCAACCTCACATCCGCAAATATGCAACGTTACAATGCGAAACTGACAATGAAGCACCTGAAGTTTAGCTTTTGGATGTTGTCAGAGAGCATTGTTATTGCTTCAAATTTCACTATATGGCTAAAAATAATCTTCATGAAGGCTCTTGCTAAAAGATCTTCCATTTTTAGCTTGAGCTGCAAATAAACGTTCCCAGGAGCAGAAATGTCTTGTCAAAGAAAATTGGAATTTTGATGGCTTAAGAACACCTTAGGAAACAAACATCAAGTACTGGAACATTCCTAACCTGGTCCTCATCATTGAGAAGCTTGGTGAGCTCAGGAATGGCTCTTGTGGCCAGCTCAGCATCATCCTGGTAGTTAATGAGATTGACAACAGCATGTTTGAGCATTTGGGAAGGCTCAGCCAGCCGCTGCACGTTGGTAGGGTGAGCAGTGTCAAACTGGGTAGAAGCGATCTGCATGCCCTCATCAAGAGTCTCTGGAAACATGGCGGCACGGACGCGCTGTGCACGGGTCATGGCATACTGCCCATCCAGGTCTAAGAGAGGAAGTTTGTGATTTATCCAGACAGGAAACTTGTAAGTCTTAAAATATCCAGGCAGAAGGGCTTACATTTGTACTTTTAGTCTAATAGAGGCATGACTGTGTTGGTAGCAAATACAGTCACATACCTGTCACCTGCTCAGGTGTGAAGGGCTGGTTGAAGCCCTGCTCCCACTCATAGAGCACCTGGTTGTCCAGATCCTCCTCTTCAGGGTTGCCTTTGCCTGAGAGAGAAGGTGCTGTGGTGGTGGCCCCAGAGTGAATACCTGAATCCAGGTAGGACTGCTGCTGCCAGTGACTCACAGCAGCTTTACGATCCTGCTCCATGGCCATATCAAGCTCCATAAGGTCAGCTACAAGAGACCGATAAAAAAAACAATTAAATTTTATGTTGCTCCAGGCAAATTTTTAGATGGGTTTTCCTCAGCAGTCCTCTGCTACATTAAAGTTTCAGGAGCACACCATAGTTTTACATCTCAATGAACTGGAAGTAAAGTATGCGATTTGCATTTTTCAAGGCCTGCCAGTTTATTTCCATATCAGCAAAGCATACATTCAAACAGAAAAAAATAAAATAGCAACATTACAGTAAAACTAAAAACCTTCATACTTTTTTCTATTCTATTAAATTTAAAATTTTACCTTTGAATATTGAATTAGTAAAATTTATACAATTATTAAATTTAATAAGAAAGGAGCATTTACATTGCTTTTGATATACTGGCTCTCTGAGGGTTAACCGAAATCATTCAGTAAATAAACCGGTTCTTTCAGCTTATCTGTGTTTGTGTCTGCGTCACGAAGCAGTCACGGGGCTAGCATGTTGATAAACTGACAGGTTAATTTGGAAAAACACTCACCCTGGGTAGCCATCGTTGTGTCAATCCCTCAGCCTGAGTGACTTTCAAACCTGTAGACAAACAACAAAAAGCCAATCAGGCTTAATCAAAAAATAAAAGCTACATAACAGAACAAGCATATAAAAAGGTCAAGATGATGCTAAATTTGACAAACTAGCAGTAACATTTGGCTTTTCCCCTCAGACAGCAGCTGCTTTTTACAAGCATGAAAGACACTAATCGTCATTACAGACCCTAAAGGTAGTGTAAGTGGTGGGGAAACTCCCCTCATTTAGACTTCAGGGTGTCACGCGAGAGCGGGAGACGGGACGGTGAGTCATCTTGGCAATGCCAGTAAAAACATGCTGAAGGGGTTAGTCAGTCAGCTTCATTCATCCAAAGCTGATGAGAACAATACAGCATAAAGCATCACAAATTATGTGATTATAAACAGCCCAAAGACATGAAACAAACATTGTTGTTATTAGGATCTTAACTTAATGAAATCAGATTTACTTGTTCTCCTTAGGGCAGCTAATTTGCCTACAGGTTACAGACTTATTCTGGAATAATTGGACAGACACAAACAGATGAACAAGAAAACAAGCATTAAGTGTTTTCTTAGAACCATTTCAACAATTTAGTGTACCAAAATTTTCAGTTTCTGATTAGAAATTAGACATTTATAGTGACTCAAGCCAAAAACTTCCACCTAACAATATATTCAGGGGTGTATTACTACAGAAACAGATACTGTAACTTGTAAGTGACTGAAAAATAGTGATTGTCCCTAATGTGTACACAGTGAAACCTGCAGGAACCCTGTTTATAAATAGTCTAGTCCATTTTCTAAGTCAAATTTAAGACTTAAGACCTTTTTAAGACCATTATGAATGAAATTTAAGACATATATTACACAATTTCAAAAACGTACATAATGAAATACAAAATCATAAAATTACTTAAAGAATATTAATTTATTTAAATTGAACAAAGTATCAGTAAACTTGCACTTCCTCATAGCTTAAATCTTTTTTTTTTTTAGATATATCAATTATTTTGGTGGTAACATTTTGTGGTGGTCATGGTTCTCTCATAATTAGGATGCCACATTTACCATATTATGTTAGATGCACTAGTCACACATGACAATATAAACAAAATGCATGACTATTAGGTTGCTTTCACTTTAAGACCTACAGTAATGTGCAGATCCAATACTGACACACATACCAAACTTTTTTTTACACACAACATACCCGCCAATATGGACATAGGGATAATGTGTGTGTTTGATCGTTCAAGAGTAATGAGCCTATAGACACATTGATTCATATACTTGCACGAGAGCTGACAGGCGGCAAGCACGTGCACGGAATCCACAGCCAGTCTGACATCGCTTTTATTAAGTATTTTTAGTGCGCAAATCACTTTGCCCGGTCCTTGGCGCTTATGCGAGACGGTAGGTGAGAAAGAGTCCCCTTCACTTTCATGATCGCTGAACTGGATAACTAATTTAGCTGAAGAATAAAATCCGTTATTTGTCTGTGGTACAATCCGAAAGAGACTCGAGCTAATAACACGAAAGCTGATTGGCTGCAATATAAGATGCATGCTGGTCTCATTTGTAGTTGTAATACAGCGAACTATAGTTGGACTAGCGAAAGAAAGAACTACAACATCACGGAATAAACACACGCTAAAGTGCTGCTGGAGCACTTCAATGAACATTAGAGGTAGAGTTACATGGACGTAGGAAAATTAGGACCGGTTTAAAATTATTTAATACCTAGAACTCAATACTTACGCCAGTTTAAGACTTTAAGGCCTAAAATTTAGATTTTTAAATGCAAGACTTTTTTTAGACTTTAAGACCCCGCGGGAACCCTGTATAAATCAAGCATTAAGTATTTAAGATGCAAATAGTACATTTCTAATGGGTACTCACAAGACAGTCTTGTTCAAATGTTACAAGCAGCTGGATGGAGTGCAAAAGGATGTAACAATGCAGGAAAGACAGGTTTTAAAGAAAAGTCTGACTTTAAAGATTAAATGCAGTGATATTTTAATGTATAAATTAAAGATCAATTCTTAAAGCTTCAAGAGTTTCGCAGTCAAGAATTTGTTGTTTGATTACCATTAAACAGACAGCAGGAATAAACCTATGTTTGCAAGGGTACTCACCAAACTGAAAACCCTAATAAGTTGATTTAACTCAATTGATTTGAGTAAACTCGTTCCCTCAATTCAATTGAGTAATAAAGTCTCCAAAAAAACTTGTATATGTAAGTTCACTTAACTTGGTGCTCACGCTCACTGTACTTAAATTGTTAAGTTCACCAAACTGGTACATGAGAAGTTCAGTACACCATGCTGGGTTCTACCAATCAAAACTTCCCCACTGGGACTAATTTTCTTTGATTCTTACTATTTGCTTTTACTTTTGCTGTTTTTGTTCTGATGTTTTTGTAGCTTGTTTTAATAATCAGAGTTGATCTGTTTATCTGAATTTTTTTTTTTTGATTGTCACCATTGTTGATATTCATACGCAGATTCTTGATGTTTGTGTGTCTATCTAATGCCATAGATTTAAATATTTTATGCACATAAAATTTTATTTCAATTACCACAACAGTGAAGGATCTCATGGCTATTATTATTAATACTTCAAAAATATTAATAACCACATCAACAACCAGAGAATTAGACTCTGCATGAGATCAGGGATTCATGTTATCATCAATGAATAAACAGCTCACTTGATATTTTCTCTTGACTTTGTTACATAACAAATGCGTCTCAAACACAAAGCAGCCAGAGAACCAATAATATTACACAGTCATGGGTCAAGAGGCCAACTAAAGCAAACACTTATCTCCATCATGGTGACTTCCAACGAAACTAAGTTAGTTCACATATTATTGTTAGGTTTAGTAACTTACGATTTTGTGTCATCTGAAGTTAATTTTCTACTGAAAATGACACATCCATACTCAAAGCAATCTATCGAATGTTTTTGATCATGGCTGCATTGCGTTTTATTATAGCAATTTACCATTACGATTTAACCAAACAATCTTGACTGGCAAAAAGGACCGCCTTTTATAAATGTCATCCAATCATTGAATTACTCCTCACATGGCCAATCATATCAATTCAAGACCAGAGTGAGCCATTTTAATTAATTATTTTGAGTTCATACAACTTGAAATCTTAAGTTTATGTATTTTGTAGGTTAATAAGTTATACTAACTTATACTGTTGAGTTTCTGGACTAAACTAGTAATATCTAGTCAAGATTACTTGACTTGTTTAAGTAAAGACAACATTAGGGTTTACAGTGAAGACAGGCATGTTGACAATTGTGTGAATTTTTAAAGACTCAATTCTGTATTCACACGGTGTTTGTCTGAAACGCAGCTTTCCATGCATGAGCATGGCAATGGAATGTCTGTGTAGTGTGCACAAAAAAAACATCACATAGCATGCACAAGTTGACTTTCGCTTCTCTTGCGCTTCAATGTTTAAATTGGCAAGGCTGCAGTACTGGCTAGAGGTCTGCTACCTCTAGCATGTCAGGTTTGTGTTAATGTTAAATATATTTGGGTTTGGTTTTGCAGAACCCCCCAACAACTACAAATAACGCAAGCATTTAAAAATTAAAATCACAATGCTGTAATGACCTCTGTAAACCTTAGTCTCACGCAAAGCCTTAGGCTAGGGCTGGCAGTTCATGGGGCAGGACATATTGAGCGTGAAAAGATGCCACAACAAAATGAAAGCTGTCAAGCATTCAGAATGTGAAGGGTTTCCTCACGCTAGCCTAAAACCAGAGAGGACAAGTTTTATTTCCATAGGAAACTGCTCACGTCTGCATCAGGGCCAGTCTTCCTTCCTGCATGGGCCTTCAGCGCACCAAGCAGCAATTAAAACCAATGAAATAAAATCTAAGATCCCTCCTCGGCTCAAAGAAAAGAACCTTAGAAAATAGGTCTAAAACAACATCCTTAAGTATAAATCAGCATCAGATTAAATTCTTCAGAATAAACCGATGAGTTAATAGCCTTAATGGTTATTAATAGGGAGCACTTTCACAAAAGCATCTAGGAAGCGGACAAGCCTTGGAAACGGAAACGTTGACAGAATCTGGCTTCCTGCTGCAGTAAAAAACAACATTCTCGCATCTTGCAGGTCTCAAAAGATCTGATATGCGTCATATTGGGGTTAGCAAGAAACCGACAGCCTCATTTCCAACTAAACCAGAAATTCAGCAACAATCAATGTGGTTAATCTGACCGCAAAAATCATCCAAGCACTGATTTGGTGCCGTGGAAATGAAAAGCATCATTGTGGCAGGGAAGATCAGTGGAAGACCGCATATTTAACTTAAAGTTAATAACTATGAACGTATACACAGCAAATGGAATAGGGACATCAATATAACCTCAGAACAAGAGGGAAATTTGAGTTAGCGGAGCAGCTCTGGATAGGTTTGTGTTCACGTCCCAGTGAGACGGTAGACGCAGAATACCATCAGCGCAAACCTCACAATGAGAGTCCATCACTTGCATATGCAAGTACATCTTCACTCAGGCAACTAAATATCTATTAGCCACTGGCTAATAAATGCTTAGATTTTACTCGCCTGTGTATGGTAGAGACTAAGAATAAGTTTAACATTTTCACTTGCTGAACACTGAGATACAAATTTTCGCTCTGTCAATTTCAGTGCAATGGATGCACAGTGTATCTGTATTTTATGTACCGTAAACTCTCGTTTGAAGGCGCAAGACTTGCCGCAGCTTTGCTGAGATCGCTGTGTTTCAAACATGCAAAGAGAGAGTCTTAAATATCACAGAATCGTATTCATTTGGAAATATATCTTCTGCTTGGTCTTAAAAGAAGAATGTGGTTTCTCTGTTAGTGGGCAGGACTAATACACAAACAGAAAGCTCATTGGCTGGCACAAGGGCTGGGCCGATAAACGAGATCAAATTGCGATAATGTCGATAACGATGATAAGCTCTGGACATTTTTACTCTATGGATTAATGTAACAACCAATCACACGACAGAAATAAACGCTTTTAGCTTGCATGTCAAAGTACATGCTCTGCTGGCTAAGAAAACTCGACACAAGAAGGAAAAAATTAGTGGAAACATAGAAAATTTAAAGTGAAACTAACCTTGCGAAGATGACGATAAAAGGTAGCACGAATTCAGTTACTGATTTGAACAGTGCCACACAGACTATATTTATCCGCTCGGGTGAAAGTCTACACGGCAGTGCAGTTTACTCTGGTCACGCGACACCGAACAGCGCTGTGAGATCCAGTGAGAAGCGTGTGAATTCAGCGAAAACAAGCGTCTGTGATTTAAACTACTTTAAAAGTCAGCCAGAACAGCGCTGAAAAACACTAAACACTGTGCACAATGACACAGTCAGAAGGATTTGCGATTTACAAATCTCCATAATTTAACATGGATTTACTGTGGTGATACTAACTGCACCATGGTACATAGCAGAAATGTGGGGTATTCATATAGAATTGTATTATTAATGTAGACATACTAAATGTATTAAAGGAGTAATTACAGTATTTTTTTAAATGGCTATAGAATGTGCATTTATAGGCTACTAAAAGGTTTTAGGCTACTGTTTTTCATACAAATATCAAACCAGATAGATTTGACCATGGTAGCAAAGAGCTATATGCATGGTATTAACTTATCATGATCTAAATATATGATACCCTGGAAGACCTGATATGAACAAATAAAATTACCATATAGAAATGAGGTTGTTACAATTTTTACAGATATCCATGTTTTTGTTAATGACCATACATTTACAGCTGTATCCTCCTGACTAAAGCTACTATTGTCAACTCACTGTCAAATGTGCATTTGTAAGACAAAAAAGGAATACTGCAGCCTGCACAGCAAACTGTGCCAAAGCTATATCAGGCAACAGAAACCCGTTTCATGACTAGAAACAAATCACCCATTAGCACATGCAGAAACGAATACATATTTTTTTCTATTAAGACATTTAATATAAGGGAATATGACTGGAAATGGGTAAGGAACTCACATGTGTTTGTCATAATCTGACAATAAAGAGTAGCTTAAAATAAATCACAATTAACGGCATGGTTTCTACAACTTTCACTTGGGAGCAAAAACCTCTAAATTTGAAAGAAAGAAATATTTGACATTTATCGAAATCGATATCAACAGATGAGCATTTTTTAAATAGGGATCACTTTTTAGCCACGTCGCCCAGCCCTAGCTGGCACTTATCTATTACCATCCCGGTTTTGATTTCAGCAAATCTGTTCAAGTGAACACTGACAACTTGATTAATATTCATGAACCCTGCAGCTTATCAGTTCTTTGTGTTGTAGAGCCCGACCGGTTTATCGGCCGATATAATCGGCATATGCCGCAGATGTAACTGCGCACCCACGCGTCTCAGCGAACGAATAGTCACTTGTTGAGTATCATCATAAACATAGCCGGTTAGGTCTTAAGTGAGCATAAACATTAAACCAGTATATTTTTTTAGAAGTATCATGGCCCACAGAGTATCTTGTATGAATCTGAAAAAAGAACAGACCCTGTTTTATTCTAGCATCATGCTTTTTTTTTTTTAAATCAACACTTGAATGTGTAAGTTTCATGAAAAAGCAACATCAAGAGAAAGAAAAAAAAGTGACTAACTTGCATACAGAAGGGATTCAGAACAATGATCAAAACAAAGCTTCAGTCCTATAGCTTGTCCTGGGTTGACATTTCATTCAATAACCTTAGGCAGTTCGATTTCAAAAAATATATTTATAAATGTTGATTGCGTTATTATGCATCTGCTTAGAAGAGATTGCTCGTTCCTGCCTCTTCGCCTGTGTTTTGCTCAGATTCTGTACTTGTTCACATGATGTGTTATAGTGCCCGTACCGTATAACAGTGAAAATGTGTGTACTGTGTATAGTTATAAAGAAATAAACATTTGTGTATATAATTAAGAAATATTTTCATATAAATATATTTATAAACAATTAAATGTATACGTGAATGTGTGTATTTATATATACACATAACTATATACAGTACTCACATACATAAATGTATAAAAATATTTAATTTAAATCACAATTAATCAATTGACAGCACTATTATAAAATGGAACAAATAAATAAGCCAATGGCGATTCTTTTGCCACGATGTGTAGAGGGTTGGAGCATCACATGTACTTGAGTATGTCTTTACTTTCGATTTATTCAGCCATCAATCTGCATTATACTGTAAATTCCATTTTTATGATTGGATTCCTATCCAAAGTATTCCTCCTATACTGAAAATTTGAACTTTTGACAGGATAGAGATTAGGGATATGGAATAATTTGAGAGTCTAAAGCAATCAAGTGAGAAGTTGTGTGCAGGTGAGATTCTTTGTCTGATATATTATATAAGCAAATGTATGTACAATATGATAATCATGTGTTCATGCCATGATATATCGTCATACCAGTATAGAGTTTTAACCCTACTAGAGGTGTAACGATACCCTTATGTCACAATTTGATACACATACCAATACAATAATGCTATACTCTAAGACAACGTTAATAAAATTAAATTTAAAAAAAGGTACTGTTGATTAAAATGCTAAATTGGGTATTGGATTGGGGGTTGAAATGAATAGGCTTGGATTTGGTCCAAAAACCCATTGGAAACCCAATGCATTGTCCTAATGGTAACACCAGAATAAAAATATTCATGATTCGGAATCTGAAATTATGTTTTAGCTTTAAATGAAAGTTATTAGTCTGAAATAATTTAACAATTAGAAAAATACTTGCAATGTCACTGACTAGATATATTTAATGTAGTACTACAATATTTTATTGTGGTACTGACGCAAACTCTGTAAACCCTCCCTCACACAGTAATTTTTATTTTGGGTGAACTTTACACAAATCGTCACGGATACATTTTTGTATTGCGATATATTGTGACTCGATATATAGTAAAATGCCTAAACCCTATTATGTGAATTTAAATACATGACATTTAAGGATGTTGCAGGGAATTCCAAATGAATGCATTTGTCAAGAGAACTGAACTTCTAAAAGATATCCCATGGTAATCATGGGTGCAGAGAAACTGTGAATCAGAACTCTGCTCAAGTCACATGCACTCCAGAGCTCTTTGGCTAAATTGCAACCTTCTGCAACTAGGTTAAGTGCTGGTTCTCAGCTGGATGAGCATCCAGGCTGTCTGAGAACATTCAGTTGAAAGAGAAGTAAACAACTAAATCATGTGGAAACTTTAGAATCAATGTCATCCTTCACAGTCACCCCCCATAAAATAACTCTTGGTACATACACCATTCTATAACACTACTGTAGCAGATCTTCTCAACACAACCGCCAAAACATAACATCAAAAGCCGTTTTCACATACAGGCATTTATAGAAAACCTTATGATAACATCCTGTAGTCAGCACTGGACATTCCTCTCCAGAGTGTATGTCTGCATAACATAAGATACAGCACTTCAAATACAGGCCTGCACTGAAAGACCCCGCTAGCGGGAAATGCAGCGCTGTGAAGCCATGCCAAGGTTAATAAATTAGGCTTTTTAAGGGTGCATGTGAAGGGAGATGGTTTGATTTGAGAGCAAACAGAGGCAGCTGTAGTAGTTTATGCAAAATGCATCATCCTCCACAGTGGTGAGAATGACCTGGAATTAATTTACCAGACAATAAACACAGAAGGAAGTCAGACACAAACTCACAGGGTTTTTTTTGCGGCACCAGTCAGCATTCCACACAGGCGCACGGGAGGCGGACGTGCAGACGAATCACTGTGTCATTATGGGACGGATTTGGAAACCAAACCTTCAAAGTAAAGGAAGGCTGCCTGATTAACACTTTTAATGGGCTCGTTTAAAGCTTATTCACTGTATCCTGTGAACACAAGCAGATAGGTTTCTGCAGAAGGCCAGTGCAAACAAAGCACGTTTAAGTTGCCTTGTCAAAAAGCTATACTACGAATAAAAAGGTCTTACAAGTGGTTCAAACTTATGTATTGTTTGATGACAGAAAATAAGGGATTTCAAGCAAAACTGACAGCCACAAGGTCCATTCACACCAAGGACTATAACTGTAAAGCTAATGTTCATTCTAATTGTGAGAATATTTAAATCCATACCACTGTGCTTATAAACAGAACCTTTAGCCACCATTCAGCTTCACTAAATATTTTCCATAAAAAGTGGTCATCCAACTTTTGTCAATATGTTTGAAGCATGAAGGTAAGTGGCAATTTTACTTTTGGTTAAACTATCTGGAAGATATTTTGATTATGAAAGATATAATTTACAACAGCAAACATGAGTCAAGTAAAAACAACTATTAGAGCAAGTATACATTGTGTGCAAAATAACGAGTCAGTCAAATTATTTTCAGAACATTTTCACAGGTTCTTCCACAAAAACACAATTTTCTGCGTATTATGGGAAACCAATGTTGTTTTTAAACAGACTACTCTGGGTATTTCCCGCACAGATATACACTCGCCGCTAGACAACGCGACCACACACGCGCAATCGTGGAAAAGTTTAGACCTCTTCAGTTTCCATAGCGCACGGTGCCGACTGACTTAAGCCCCACCTACACTTCCTCCAGCGGATACGCGCGCGGTGGCTGATCTAAGGTCAGTTCTGTCGTGCCTCTCAAGGTGGGTACGTCTAACTAAAGTGTGTGAAACAGCTGTTCCAGACTGTGGGAGCAGAGAAACCCGAGCCCCTCCTAAAGCACGCAGGAATTCGGCCATCGGGGCCTTTGTTTCAAGAAAGAGCACTGAACCCTGAAATATTTCCCCTTCACAAGCTTAAAAACTTGCCTATCGGATGACGCCAAAATGTGACCAACTAGAACATCACATTGGAGGAGATAGTTCTTGCAGCCTAAACTCACTTTTTTTCCCTGACAAGTCCATCATGGATAACCACGTACACACACGTACGTGTTGCTGGATGGATAGGTTGTCAGGACATCAGTTAATTAACAACTAAATTCAGACGTATAGTTTTAAATAAAATACTCAAGATTCTCAGAGTTAAGCTGCACTTTCAGATTAACTTAATACACGCAAATAAAGTTATGCGATAGAGCAAAAAGAAAAGAAAAAAACGAAATATATAACATTTCCATCATTCTCAAATGATAAAACTAGTACATTTCTGGCTGACACACTATTACCGCACCAATCTTACAGACAACAACATAAACACTTAAACCAGTTTTAACCATACATTTGAAAAAAAAAAAAAAAGGTTCGCAAAAGACAAAACAAGTAAAAACTCCCCGGTATATCTGACGACATAAACCATTGATGGAGAGGAAACTAAAAATCCCTATGTGGTTACGAAAAACAATGGGTATACGCGTGTGGAAAAACAACACGTGAAGTCCCTGAAATCATAAGTGTATTTATTAATTAATAATTTTAGTTTATCGATTGAGATCTGCTGGTTTGCTGTTAGCTCGCTGCTCGAGCCATATAACGTTAACTTAATGAAGGCTAACATTAGCTAACGTTAGCCGGTGTTTGCGAAGCTACCGTAAACAAACACAAGAGTCAATGTGTGTCGTGCATAAACCTGCAACTTCCTGCTAAAACCAGTATAAAACAAAACGGAAAAACATCCAAACCAAGCGTTTTTAAATACTCAGGTAGCCGAAGGTATATCCAACCCCAAGTCTTGCATGGAAAACCATGGGAAGATCCTCCGGCTTCTCCAATCAAACTAACGTTACTTGGAGTTTAAGCAATCCTCATTTAAAAAAAGCTTACCTGAAATTAAAACGAAGAATCTCTTTGTTTGGCCGGCGAAGGCTGACCAACGCGGTGATATTCTAATAGGAATGAAACAGCCAAGCCAACCGGTGAAATTCCCGGACGGGTAGCTGTTCTCCTGCTTTAGCGGTGCTGCAAACCTTTCGCGCTGATGTAAATCTAGACCTTAAAATGGCGTCGCTCAGACGCAGCTCTTATACGAGGAATGCAGTTCATGTATCCTACCGCACACAAAAAACTAGGGCGCAGCAGCGGTTCGTCCAGTATGAAGCTAAGCGTTAGTATTATATGCATATGTTGACAGGTGATAATCAATCATTATTGTATCATATGCAGAGTACCATGTCTAAGGTCTGGGTGTTTTTAAGTCCACACCGGGTATGTGGTATGCGCGGAGTAATATAGCAGCTACAGGAAGGGCGAGGTGCGTCCATTAGGTTGGAATGTGGGTGTTTTGAATGGGATGTTGGGAGCAGTTATACAAAGGTAACATTTGTATTAGGGATGCAGGAAACGCTGTTCCTGCTGCAGGACGGTTAACTTAAGTTACAATTTTCTTCTTCTTCTTCTTCTTCTTCTTCTTCTTCATCATCTTCTTCTTTTTTGTTGCAGCCTAACTAATAGCTTGTAACTTTCTTATAGGCTATAGGCTTATCTTTTATAATGTGATAAATCATAGGACCTAACGAGCACTGGATACTGTAGGCTAATAGTTTTGGACCTTCATCTTCTAGCCCTTCAGGTTGTCACTGTAGCTTATATTTATTTGTGGTTACTAAAAAAGTAATTTAATTGGAAGTCAGTTATGAAAAAATATATTTTTACTTCTACAAAATCTGCTGTTTGTTTTGACACTTATATTGTTTTCTTTTTGTGATTTTACTTAATAATAATAATAAAAATAATGTGATTTACTGTTCACAAATGCATTTTACTCTCCATATCCAACCTGGAAAACAGCACAACATACACAAAAAAGAAAGCCAAAAAGAAAGCAAGAACAAATGCTGTAAATATATGTTCATATATACATATATATCTTTTTTTATTGTAATGATCAAAGATAAAAAAAAGTATATCTGAAAATCATGTAACATGTTTAAAAATTGACAAATTAAAATATGTCACATGATTTGAATATTGGTTTAAAAAGGAAGACATGCAGCTTTAGACATACACAAATGCATTAAATCATATATTAATTGAGACATATAGACTAATAAAGCAGCTGTCTAATCACTAAGAACGGTGATGAGGGGTACAGGTTTTCATCAGCATGTATTCTGTGGATGTTAGGGTCGTGTGTGTGTTTGTGTGTGTGTCTGTGAGCGTGTGTGTGTGTTCTGGTATAATCCCTACGGTATGGGGACAAAATGTCCCCACAAAGATGGCAATATCCGAAATCCTTGTCCTTGTGGGGACATTTTTTGGTCCCCATGAGGAAAACAGGTCATAAATCACACTAAGTGATGTTTTTTGAAAAAGTAAAAATGCAGCATGTGATGGGTAGGTTTAGGGGCAGGGGCAGTGTCGGGGATAGAAAATACGGTTTGTACAGTATAAAGTGCATTACGCCTATAGAATGTCCCCATAAAACATGAAAACCCAACATGTGTGTGTGTGTGTGTGTGTGTGTGTGTGTGTGTGTGTGTGTGGACTGGTAATCCCTACGGTATGGGGACAAAATGTCCCCACAAAGATAGCAATATCCAAATTTTTGTCCTTGTGGGGACATTTTTTGGTCCCCATGAGGAAAACATCTTATAAATCACACTAAGTGATGTTTTTGAAAATGTAAAAATGCAGCATGTCTCCTGTGATGGGTAGGTTTAGGGGCAGGGGCAGTGTAGGGGATAGAAAATACGGTTTGTACAGTATAAAATGCATTACGCCTATGGAATGTCCCCATAAAACATGGAAACACAACATGTGTGTGTGTGTGTGTGTGTGTGTGTGTGTGTGTGTGTGTGAGCGTGTGTGTGTGTGATCATCATTCAGTATACAGAGTGAAAAAGGGACATGTAACTAATAATTTGTTAAGTACTTCTGACAAGGAAACATCAATTTATATATATATATATATATATATATATATATATATATATAGAGAGAGAGAGAGAGAGAGAGAGAGAGTTATTCATAATTTTTACTTTAATTTTAAAATGATTAATAACTTTATGTTCATAATTTTAACTGGATGATTCAAACAAAAAACAAACAAAACAAAAAAACACCACGTGTTTACGTAACATGATTCTTCAATGATGCAGTTTACCAGATCACATTGTTTTCGATGCATACACTTAATTTGTGTTAGCACAATATTATTTGTGTGAATTTTTTTTTTTTACAATGTTGTACAGTGAAATGTTGTATCTGAACATCTAGAAATTATAATTTAATTAAAGCCTATTTGACATCCAAAAATGGGTGTTTATAAGTGCTTGTGTGTGTTTCCGTATAACCCTCGATGCACATTTTGGGCAGTGGCCATGGCCGCACTAAGTGCTTCTGAATGGTGGGAGTGTCCTTAACAAATTTAAGTGCTTTATGCCTTTCATCAGGCCAACCCCCATGACCCACATCAAAACAGATAGGATCTCTTATATTATGGGCCCGTTCACCTAAAATACAAAACAAAACAAAAAATAACATATGATATGACTGGAAAGAAAGAGTCAAGAAAATAATTTCACTTTGAAAATGAAATCTTTACCATCAGTTTTCTTTTCCAAACAGAAAAAAAGATTTATGTAATGATTCTGTTATGTAATGGAATGTACATTATAAACAAAATACATGCAGTTTTATAAAAAAAAATACCCATTTGTCTTTTATTTAGCTGCTTTGTCTATTGGCAAGAGGCACACCACACTTTCAGTTCATGCTGAGAGTATCAGGTGTGAGGTAGTCAACCAAAACTCAAACAGTCATATTTTAATAACCTCCTCCTGTTCCTTATTTTCCTAACACACCGTTCCCCAGTACAGATACGCCACATTTACCACGGCCTGCAGAATCAGTCTGTCATGTCTGTCTTTAACCTACTTTCACAGGTAGATTTAAAATCTTAAAAATACTTATTTATATTACGTCTTACAATTTTGCTTTGAGAGGAATAATATTTATTAGAGGAATCATATTTTTTACTTGCTTTTATATTGGAGTGGATCTGTTGCCTTCTTTAGCATTGAACAAAGATTTTATTTAGCATCAACCATTTAAGCATTAAACTACAATTATAAAATTAATTCTGAAGTCTTAAAAAACAAATCAAACATATACATTTACATTTAAAATGAAAATCTAAACTGAATAACTGTCATAAAATTCCATAATATACTTAAAAATTAAAAGGAATCTTATTATTTACCATGGAATTTTATGACAGTTATGTTATGTCATAAAATATATATGTTTGCTACAAACATATATATTTTCTAACTAATAAAGTGACAATCAAACAGTACAAAATGTATTTATTTGTCTTCAACTAAATAATTAAAAAACATACATTTTCTCTTTGATGTGGTTTGTTAGAGAAATACTGAACAAAAATGAAGTATCGTTACCAAAGGCTGATAATTTTGTTATCTTTATTCTCATCACATTCTTTTTTATGTAACAGAAATTACACAGTCCGACACCGAGGAAATCAGTGAGACTGAGGCCTTTGTACCGAAGATTAGCGAGCACAGATCGATTGCAGATGGTATACAATAAAAGGGAGAGAAATTTTCAATATTGATGCCATGTTACTTTCTCCTTATATCACATTTACATTCCACAAAATCGAAGAAAGGCTTCTTGAGTCATCTTAATATAGGCTCCGAATCTTATTCTGCTTTCACAGAACTGCGCTTGTCTTTCACCCTTTTTGGAGGGATCTTCTTAAAAACCAGAGCACACCTTAAACCTAGCAGAAAATCAATCAACTCTCATCTCCTCACCTTAAAAGTGTGTGCGTGTGTGTGTGTGTGCAAACAGACGAACAGAATAGGCTGCCTCATAATATATGGCTTTGACAATCCTCTGCTTCACTAAACAAACTCTCATGTGCAGTTGGTTCAAACATTCATGTAATATTATGTCATCTGCACACTTGTTAACATAACATAGCGGATTTTAAAGAACAAATAAATGCAGTTTGGATTAAAAATCTCGGTCACACTTTATTTTAAGGTGTCTAGTGTAATTATGCATTTAAGTACCGTGTAATAATAATTAACTATGTAATGTAGGGGTAGGGTAGGATTGGGGTTTGTTGTAGGGTTAGTTCCATGTAACTTGCATAATTTCTACATGTAACGTGACAAGGACACTGTAAAAAAATAAAGTGTTACCAAAATCTCTCGTATTTTCTCTCCTTTTTTTGTCATATATTCTCACTAAGCAGAGATTCCTGATGGAAGTGCACGCATTCATACTGATTTAATTTATAAACACGGCTTTACTATTGTTCATTTCTCCTCTCATCCTTTTCAATGATCTAATCCCATCCTTCCGCTCATGCTCAGTTTGCAGACATTCTAAATCATTTTTCTGTCCTCTTTAACTAAATGAAATCCTCACATTAACCTTATTGCATTTTTTTAAATGTTCTAGGTAGGACTGTGCCACATGCAGCAATTTGAGCAAAATTCCCAGCATGATTTAATACTAAACAGTTAAGGAAAAAAGTTAACAGAAAAAAAACATAATAAGACAAATTTTGAAGGCTTGAAACATATTTTAAATAAAGATAATTGTTTTACCAAGTTCAGAATTAAGTTTGAGGATGATTCACACAAAACTTGATTTTCTGCAAGCTTTTTTAAAGGTAAATTAAAAATACTTTTCATTTTCATAATTTATAGTTTATTTATACAGTGCAACAAGATACATATATAACTACAAGTAAAGCTGCAATACCAAACATGACCTCAATCCCAGTCACCTTAACCTTAAAACATATCTATAGATCCATTCAGAATTATTAAACTAAGCAAAACTGAATGTGCATAAACAGCGTACTGACCTTCGCAAACTCCCATATAAAACACTCACCATGCGACGGTATATGTTCCTGTGCTTTATTCAGCCTCCACAGACTATCCTGCAGTGGCTCATTAGGGGCAATAGACAATTTGGCCATTTCAGATGAGATTTGCGGATGCTTATTGGCTACATTTTATGTCATATCTTGAATATATTCACAGCAATTGGCTAAACTGCTAGACCCGCCACCTGTTGGCAATTTCTCAGAGCTGAACTTGAGACCTGCGGACAGGCAAAAAGCTCAGGCCTACATTTTGCAGAGATGATTTTCATATCATACACATATCAATTTAATAATAATAACTATTATTACTTGGTGTGTGTGGCTCAGGGAGGGCGTTGGCCAGCCGCAACTGAATAAAGCATGCTTTAGTTTGTTTATTAAGATGTTTTTCTCATGGGAAACACTAGCTAGTAAAATTACCACAATGTAAGTAATTTCAGGTTTTAGCACTGGTTCCATTTGAGTCACAAGGCAAGTAAAATCCGACCCTAAAAATACTTATTCAAAAATAGTGATAATAAAAATGCATAAACACTCAACATAATAAAAAAAAGTTGCTCTATTTATATACTCAATCTTATGAAATCCATTACATCACATGCTCACTGTCAGGATGCGTTATCATCATCCAAGTGCAACTATTTTGCCATCTTGGTTAGAACAATAGGCTATATATCGCATTCCATTCCATCTTTTGAACACTGTGATGAGCCTGTATAATATATCTCTATCACTGATTTCTAAACCCACAACAGCAAAACATTAGCATAGTCAAACGTATTCAAGCAAAATCTTACCCATAGTAACATGCAACTTCCTCCACTCCTGATGAGTCAGATTTGCACATAAACCCAGACATTCTGCAGTATATTAAAAAAGCAAGTTTCTATTTAAATTGAATTTACAGTATGTGAGCAAAAAAAGAGAGAATCTGAGAGTGACTGAGATTGCTTGCTTTCACTGTTCGCATCCATTTCTGAGTATCTCCCGTTTCTTCTGGGACAGAAGGGGCATATGCGCACTCCAGGAGGGGTGGGTTGGCGGGGGTGGCACCCTGAATTTTTAAGCCTAGATTTCTAAGCTCTTTTTGTGGGGAAAAGACGCCGCAATCTGGGCCTCTTCTCCCCAGGAGCCATTAGGCATGGTTTGGTGGCCAGCATGAAAAGAGTATGAGGACTTGGCTCAAAAGGAAAAAAAAAACAAAAAACGTTTTGCTTTTTTTTTTTTGTAAAATATATATAATTTCTTTATATTGTGCTATTCGGCATGTGGCGCAACCCTGGAGATTTGGTAATGTGTGAGATGAGAAGTGAGGGGCTCAGTTGGCATCGCATCTCTTCAAATGAACAGCGGGACGTTTGGCCAGAAAAGGATGCAGGATTATGCTTGGATAAGGAGCCTATATCTATTATTTCTATTCAGCAGTCTCTTTCTATTGTGTATATCTTTCATTCTCTATCCATATTTTGCCTACAAACAAATGTGCACTCTTCTCTAGCCAGGATTCATTATATTATAGGTCTCCAAGGGACTTCTTCACACAGCTTTCTTGCTTTAAAAAAATGTAAGACATAAGAATTTTAAAACATATTTACAGTGGTGCTCATGCGTGAGACAATGAGAAAGCGGAGCAACTGTTAAAATGTCAGTCTAGTGGATTTTTATATAAAACAACATATAAAAAACAGCTGATGAAACGTTGGGGCAATGTTGTTGTTGTAAAAAGACACAATGCCACACAATATAGTATTCAACTGAGACGCAGCAGCATTGATTAATGGCACTTTTATAAAATTAAAACTTAAAAAAAAGTTTTTTTCGCCCTGGTGTTGTTCTAATGCCGTATTCCCTTTCTTTTATGGACCACAAAAGGAGAATTTTAAAAATAATGTCCTGCTCGCACTCGTCTATATAATGGCAGTGAATAATCAAGTCACCTTTATTTATATAGCAAACAACTTCAAGCTTTTTAACAAACGCACAAAAGTATCACAGAATGATCCTATGCGGCACGTGCCGTATTTTCCAAGTGTTCTGGGGGAATATGTTAGGGTTTTGTGAAAAACTTACATTTATATTAAATTTAATGTATTTTTTAACAAAATTCTTGACCTTGACCACGCGCATTCGTGAGACTCTAAAGGGCCACAGTTGACCCCTTCTAACCTAGAAAAATCACTCACAAAAAAAAATCACCATGTAATTTCTTCTCTTTGGTGAATATATCTGTTGTGTTTGTTGTAACAAGAAGTTACCACATTCACATCTGTCAACTGTTCTTTTAACTATCATCAGACAAACATAGTTACCGAGTCGCTAATATTTGTTTTTCACCAAACCATATTGTATATCCCAAGTACACTTAGAAGGCACGTGTCACATGGGTCCATTCTGTGATACTTTTGCGGTGACGTAAAATAGCTTGATGCTGGTGCTATTTACTGCCATTATGGAAAAGCGGGACATTTAATGCATACGGCATTGGAACAACACCAGGGTGAGTAAATGATGACATCATTTTCATTTTAGGGTGATCTATCCCTTTAACTTGACACATCGTCTCAAAAATGTGGCGCACATGCGAAAAACGCTGTAATTAACAGTTAGACAGCATAACGGTCAAAGACATACATCTAAGACATGTTTACAAAGAAAATAACAGCACTGTGTTCAGTGTGTATTTCAATTTAAACTTGCTAGACGTTGCCGAACCTCACAAATGTCACAAAAACTACTCTGTTGCTGCTTTTCTCTATTTGTGTTATTAATCAAAACAACCTAAAAATTATAATATTCGGCACCCTTTCTCTATTTTAATAGATCACTAAAAAGCAATTATGGTAGAATTCATAGTGAAGTGTTAAGAAGAATAGAAATAAATACAGGTTTGAACAACAGAAAGCACAGATTTTCAGAGTTACCAGATATGGGGTCAATATATCTGACACTGTGTGTATCAAATATTTTAGAAATTATGCATAATTAGGTGAGTTGGCTTTATGCAATTTACAGTAAACTGTATCAACACACACTGTGGTTTTATTAAATATCTTTTTACCAGTGTCAGTGTTGTTATGAATTTGACACGTTTGCATGTTTTCATTTCCCTGCAATAAGTCGTAAACAGTTATTTTGGTAATTAAAAGCATACTAGTGGCACTAAATACATTTCCTGGAATAGACTGTGTGTGTGTGTGTGTGTGTGTGTGTGTGTGTGTGTGTGTGTGTGTGTGTGTGTGTGTGTGTGTGTGTGTGTGTGTGTGTGTGTGTGTGTGTGTGTGTGTGTGTGTGAGAGAGGGAGAATGTGAATTGTGAAAGCTATGTGTTTCCAATAACACATATCACTGAAACCATAGCAATACATTTTTGAAGTCTAACTCTCTCCATTTCTCTCAATCTTCCTCCTCATCCCCCACCTATAATCATATCCAGAATTAGATCTAGTGCATATGTATTTCTGTCTGAGAAAGTGATACAAGAAAAGTGAAGCTAATGTTAGATTTCCAGTTTGCTTCACTAGCATAACTAGATTTTCTCCCTCTGATCAGAATTGTTCGCACCGTCACTGTCGGTTTACTCAACACTTGTATGTGTGACTGTGCGTCAAGAAATAGGACATCATCCTATGACAGATGCTGCATTTTGCATTATTTATAGAATCTAATAAAGGACAGATGCATTTTTTCACCCTTTTTTATAAGACAAATAAAATGCAAAAACAGTATATTACTGAGCCATGCTGCACAATATGGAATTTTCCACGCACGCACACACACACACACACACACACACACACACACACACACACACACACACACACACACACACACACACACACACACACACACACACACACACACACACACACACACACACACACACACACACACACACACACACATGTTGTGTTTCCATGTTTTATGGGGACATTCCATAGGCGTAATGCATTTTATACTGTACAAACCGTATTTTCTATCCCCTACACTGCCCCTGCCCCTAAACCTACCCATCACAGGAGACATGCTGCATTTTTACTTTTTCAAAAACATCACTTAGTGTGATTTATAAGATGTTGTCCTCATGGGGACCAAAAAATGTCCCCACAAGGACAAAAATTTGGATATTGCCATCTTTGTGGGGACATTTTGTCCCCATACCGTAGGGATTACCAGTCCACACACACACACACACACACACACACACACACACACACACACACACACACACACACACACACACACACACACACACACACACACACACACACACACACACACACACACACACACACACACACACACACACACACTTTCTTGAGCTGCAGAACAGTAGTACTGAATTTGGGATTTTCCTTAGTTGTCAGTTATAATCATCAAAATGAAAATAAATAAACATTTGAAATATATCAGTTTGTGTGTAATGAATGAATATAATATATGTTTCACTTTTTGAATGGAATTACAGTTTTTTACAATTGCTATGACAATTTTTTCAATACTTTTAACAAATTTTCTAAACTCTTAACGCAGTTACCACAACATCTGTCTGTTTTGGCTATACAATTAACACATTTATTGTTGCTTTGACACAAAATGCATACAGTTAACACAAATTTAAAACGCTTGAACTTCTTTTACACACAAGCTCAACCAAGACCAAAACAATGGCTTTTTACTGCCACATTTACCAATGCTTTAACACTGTATGTCAGAACACATAACACCTTGTTCTAAACCTAACCTTAAAGGCTAAAGGCAAGGGAAATAGCTGTTCATATTTTGAATTGAAACACAAATATATCCCCTGTATTTTATTCCATTGTTACTGAGAAACAGCCAATTGAAGTTATGCAAATATATAAATCACAGCTGATTGTTCAGGTGTTGATATTCTTTCAATCACATGACCATATGGTATACAGTAAAAGATGGCATATTTGGGCTTCTTTGGGGGCAGAGGAAAGCTCCTAAATGAAGAACAGGAACTTGCTATTGTCAACATGATGATTGCTGATAATGAAATAAAACTGAAGGGCATCCCATAAAGCTACTCTGAGATGGGTCATTCAGTTTTTGTATTGAATTTCTGCAGCAAAAGAAACAAAATAAATGCATTTACTAAATCCAAGAAAACAAAAATGTAGAGTCTTCAAAAGACACACAATCTATGATCAATACAGTTTTTACAATCGCTATGACAATTTTTTCAATACTTTTAACAAATTTCCTAAACTCTTAACGCACCGACACACCTACATCACACAATTGGCAAAACAGTTAATTTCATGCTCAAAATCACACATTGTAAACTAAACTCCAACACTAATTTTCAAAATACAATAATTCACTAACACAATACACTATGTCTACCAAAACCCTAACACATGTTCTCTTCCAACAGGAACATTACGTCAATCATAGCACAATGTCATAAAAAACTAACACTTGATGGAATTACAGAAACTGCATGATTTTATGTGTCAGGTCTGCCCTTATACAATAGACAGTACATTTTATTGATCGTAGATCTTTTGAAGACTCTCTACATTATTGTTTTGTTGGCTTTAGTAAATGCATTCATTTTGTTTCTTTTGCTGCAGAAATTCAATACAAAAACTGAATGACCCATCTCAGAGTAGCTTTATGGGAAGCCCTTCAGTTTTATTTCAGTATCAGCAATCACCATGTTGACAATAGCAAGTTCCTGTTCTTCATTTAGGAGCTTTCCTCTGCCCCCAAAGAAGCCCAAACAGGCCCTATTTTACTGTATACCATATGGTCATGTGCTTGAAAGAATATCAACACCTGAACAAGATGGGAATCAGCTGTGATTTATATATTTGCATAACTTCAATTGGCTGTTTCTCATTAACAATGGAATAAAATACAGGGGATATATTTGTGTTTCATTTCACAATATGAACAGCTGTTTACCTTGACTTTAGCCTATAAGGTTAGGTTTAGAACAAGGTGTTATCTGTTCTGACATACAGTGTTAAAGCATTGGTAAATTTGGCAGTAAAAATTCATTGTTTTGGTCTTGGTTGAGCTTGTGTGTAAAAGAAGTTCAAGCATTTTAAATTAGTGTTAACTGTATGCATTTTGTGTCAAAGCAACAATAAATGTGTTAATTGTATAGCCTAAACAGACAGATGTTGTGCTAACTGTGTTAAGAGTTTAGGAAATTTGTTAAAAGTATTGAAAAAATTGTCATAGCGATTGTAAAAACTGTAAAATGTGCTGTCTATTGTATAAGGGCAGACCTGACACAAAAATCATGCAGTTTCTGTAATTCTATCAGTGTTAGTGTTTTTATGACATTGTGCTATGATTGACGTAATGTTCCTGTTGGAAGAGAACATGTGTGAGGGTTTTGGTAGACATAGTGTATTGTGTTAGTGAATTATTGTATTTTGAAAATTAGTGTTGGAGTTTAGTTTACAATGTGTGATTTTGGGCATGAAATTAACCGTTTTGCCAATTGTGTGATGTAGGTATGTTGGTGCGTTAAGAGTTTAGGAAATTTGTTAAAAGTAATGAAAAAATTGTCATAGTGATTGTAAAAAACTGTAGTGAAATAAATCAACTTTTTGATGATATTCTAATTATATGACCAGCACCTATATATACAGTAGGTACGGAAAGTATTTAGACCCCCTTAAATGTTTCGCTCTTTGTTATATTGCAGCCATTTGCTAAAATCATTTAAGTTCATTTTTCAGTTTTTTTCTCATTAATGTACACACATCACCCCATATTGACAGAAAAACACAGAATTGTTGAAATTTTTGCAGATTAATTAAAAATGAAAAATTGAAATATCACATGGTCTTAAGTATTCAGACCCTTTGCTGTGACACTCATTTATTTAACTCAGGTGCTGTCCATTTCTTCTGATCATCCTTGAGATGGTTCTACACATTCATCTGATTCCAGCTGTGTTTGATTATACTGATTGGACTTGATTAGGAAAGCCACACACCTGTCTATATAAGACCTTACAGCTCACAGTGCATGTCGGAGCAAATGAGAATCATGAGGTCAAAGGAACTGCCTGAAGAGCTCAGAGACAGAATTGTGGTAAGGCACAGATCTGGCCATGGTTACAAAGAAATTCTGCTGCACTTAAGATTCCTAAGAGTTGTTCCTTATGGCCTCCATAATCCTTAAATGGAAGACGTTTGGGACGAGCAGAACCCTTCCTAGAGCTGGCCGTCCGGCCAAACTGAGCTATCGGGGGGAGAAGAGCCTTAGTGAGAGGGGTAAAGAAGAACCCAAAGATCACTGTGGTTGAGCTCCAGAGATGCAGTCGGGAGATGGGAGAAAGTTGTAGAAAGTCAACCATCACTTTATGGCAGAGTGGCCCGACGGAAGCCTTTCCTTAGTACAAGACAAATGAAAACCTGCATGGAGTTTGCTAAAAAAAACACCTGAAGGACTCCAAGATGGTGATAAATAAGATTCTCTGGTCTGATGAGACTAAGATAGAACTTTTTGGCCTTAATTCTAAACGGTATGTGTGGAAAAAACCAGGCACTGCTCATCACCTGTTCAATACAGTCCCAACAGTGAAGCATGGTGTTGGCAGCATCATGCTGTGGGGGTGTTTTTCAGCTGCAAAGACAGGATGACTGGTTACAATCGAGGGAAAGATGAATGCGGCCAAGTACAGGGATATCCTGGACAAAATCCTTCTCCAGAGTGTTCAAGACCTCAGACTGGGCTGAAGGTTCACCTTCCAACAAGACAATGACCCTATAAGGACACAGCTAAAATAACGAAGGAGTGGCTTCAAAACAACTCCGTGACTGTTCTTGAATGGCCCAGCCAGAGCCCTGACTTAAACCCAATTGAGCATCTCTGGAGAGACCTGAAAATGGCTGTCCGCCAACGTTTACCATCCAACCCGACAGAACTGGAGAGGATCTGCAAGGAGGAATGGCAGAGGATCCCCAAATCCAGGTGTGAAAAACTTGTTGCATCTTTCCCAAAAAGACTCATGGCTGTATTAGATCAAAAGGGTGCTTCTACTAAATACTGAGCAAAGGGTCTGAATACTTAGGACCATGTGATATTTCAGTTTTTCTTTTTTAATAAATCTGCAAAAATGTCAACAATTCTGTGTTTTTCTGTCAATATGGGGTGCTGTGTGTACATTAATGAGAGAGAAAAAAGAACGTAAATGAGTTTAGCAAATGGCTGCAATATTACAAAAGTGAAAAATTTAAGGTGGTCCGAATACTTTCCGTACCCACTGTATATACACATTAACCCATTCCATGACGCTATCTGCGCACTGTTCCTGAGCTAATCTTAAAGGGTTAGTTCACCCAAAAATACATGTTGGTCCAAAAACAACAAAAACTGAGACTTTATTCAGCATTATCTTCTCTTCCGCGTTCGTTTCAATCCCGCTGCGGACGTAAGAGGCTGCTGCTGCATTATCTGGTTTCCATGTAGTCTGAGGGAGACGCGCGCTTTGCGTCTTACGTCAGCAGTGTCACTGTGGACTTGTGAATGGGGATTCAAACAAACACGGAATATAATGCTGGATACCCTTACGCAACAAAAATATATTGCAATATACTAGAATTTATATTGCAATACATTAGAAAATTTATTTCAATATATCAGAAACTTCCTCATATATTTGAAAATATATAGCAATATATGGATGGACAACCTATTGATTCATATATTAAAATACATTGATATACAAACAAACTGTATTACATTATTGCATGTATGTTTATTGAAGCAAAGTATTTTTTTATGAGTTAAGCAAGCTCATGCACAAGTTTACAGAGGTTGATTAACAATAGTCCAAATCAAATTTTGCATGACATTCATTATATTTTACATTATATATGACAGACGTTGTACATTAGATTATTTCATTTACCATGAATACAATATATAATATAATTATATATAATATATTATGTAATATAAATCAATATATTTAAGACAAGTTCCCAAACTATATTATCTTAAATTGAGGTATATTGTCACAATATAATATATATATATATATATATATATATATATATATATATATATATATATATATAATGGCTCTTCCAATATATAATTTAATATAATGTGGGACATATTTCAATATACTTAACAATATATTAAGTAGTATAATAATATGTATTTATTCAATATATGAAAACGGCAATAATTGCAGTATTTTTCCATATATTGCAATATATAATTTACATACATAATATATTATTATATAATATATCATATGATATATCACTATGTATATTTCACAATATATGGAGACACATTAAATATATTGTCACGTAATATATTGAGAAATATATTTTTGTTGCGTAAGGGAAAGTCATAGTTTTTGTTATTTTTGGACCAACATGTATTGTCGATGCTTCAAAAGAGTCTAACTAACCCATTGATGTCACATGGACTACTTTGATGATTTTTTCATAACTTACTTCCTACCATTTTGGACACGGACTGTAGAGTGTGCATACACTTTCAATTGAAGGAGGCTCACGGACTAAATCTTAAATATCTTAAACTGTGTTCTGTAGATGAAAGGAGGTCTTACGGGTTTGGATTGACATTTGGGTGAGTCATTAATGACAGAATTTTCATTTTTGGGTGAACTAACCCTTTAAGGCCACGCAAAGTTTGGAGGTCTGCAGCTATTGACTCTGCAGGAACTTATGCACACTGTGCACCATGCACTCGCCCAGCTCTGTGATTTTATGGCCTTCACTTCGTGGCTGAGTTACTGTTGTTCCCAATTGCTTCCACTTTGTTATAATACCACTAACAGTTGACTGTGGAATATTTAGTAATGAGGAAATTTCACGAATGGACTTATAGCACAGGTGGCAACACGGTACCATGCTTGAATTCACTGCTCCTGAGAGCCAACCATTCTTTCACATATGTTTGTAGAAGCAGTCTGCATGCCTAGGTGCTTGATTTTATACACCTTTGGCCATGGAAGTGATTAGCACACCTGAATTCAATGATTTAGAGGGGTGTCCCAATTCTTTTGGTAATATAGTACATACACTCACCTAAAGGATTATTAGGAACACCATACTAATACTGTGTTTGACCCCCTTTTGCCTTCAGAACTGCCTTAATTCTACGTGGCATTGATTCAACAAGGTGCTGAAAACATTCTTTAGAAATGTTGGCCCATATTGATAGGATAGCATCTTGCAGTTGATGGAGATTTGTGGGATGCACATCCAGGGCATGAAGCTCCCATTCCACCACATCCCAAAGATGCTCTGTTGAGTTCAGGTCTAGTGACTGTGGGGACTATTTTAGTACAGTGAACTCATTGTCATGTTCAAGAAACCAATTTGAAAAGATTTGAGCTTTGTGAAATTATCCTACTGGAAGTAGCCATCAGAGGATGGGTACATGGTGGTCATAAAGGGATGGACATGGTCAGAAACAATACTCAGGTAGGCCTTGGCATTTAAACGATGCCCAGTTGGCACGAAGGGGCCTAAAGAGTGCCAAAAAAACACCCCCACACCATTTCACCACCACCACCAGCCTGCAGAGTGGTAACAAGGCATGATGGATCCATGTTCTCATTCTGTTTAGCCAAATTCTGACTCTACCATCTGAATGTCTAAACAGAAATCGAGACTCATCAGACCAGGCAACATTTTTCCAGTCTTCAACTGTCCAATTTTGTTAAGCTTGTGCAAATTGTAGCCTCTTGTAGTGGAGATGAGTGGTAACCAGTGGGGTCTTCTGCTGTTGTAGCCCATTCGCCTCAAGTGGTAACGACTGCATACCTCGGTTGTAACGAGTGGTTATTTCAGTCAAAGTTGCTCTTCTATCAGCTTGAATCAGTCGGCCCATTCTCCTCTGACCTCTAGCATCAACAAGATATTTTCGCCCACAGGACTGCCGCATACTGGATGTTTTTCCCTTTTCACATCATTCTTTGTAAACCCTAGAAATGGTTGTGCGTGAAAATCCCAGTAACTGAGTAGATTGTGAAATACTCAGACCGGCCCGTCTGGCACCAACAACCATGCCATGCTAAAAATTGCTTAAATCACCTTTCTTTCACATTCTGACATTCAGTTTGGAGTTCAGGAGATTGTCTTGACCAGGACCACACCCCTAAACACATTGAAGCAACTGCAATGTGATTGTTTGATTAGATAATTGCATTAATGAGAAATTGAACAGGTGTTCTTAATAATCCAGGCTCATTGGAAATACGTGACTCTGCCTACATTTTTGCAAACCCTGAAATATGTACCTCCAGGTACGTTTTCCTGCACTTTTGGGTGAAACGTCCACTAGAGGCGCTAAGTGGTATCAGTTTTTCTCAACCCCTTCCCTGAACCTAACCATTTGTATATTATAAAAAAACAAGATATAACAGGCAGATACGACTGCAGGCACAAAATATTTAAGTGTTTCGAGGCCAAACAATTGATTTTTGTGAAGAAAATCCCCAAAAGCGATCAGCGTTGAGTCCACCCGCAGAAGATCATATTTGAAAATTGCCGCCATCACATCAGCTTTGACAGCATTGGCTGTCATTGTTGCGCAAACCGCCCGTCACCCCGCCTTCCTCATTAGCACCAGGTGAAACTGATCCGCAATCTGTTGAGCGTGCCCGGTCGGATAAGGCAACGCGCCGCCATTGTTGGTATGCACCGAGCTGACGCTACAGCAGACAGCAGCGCTGACCCAAAGACAATTGAGTGTAAAGCTGGAGTACTGAAGCCTTTTTTTAGTTCAAACACTGTGCGGAGCGGTACTCACTAAAGGACTTTGAAGTGACAGCCGGTAAGCTCTGAAGCCCTGCTATTGTCACAGTTCACAAGGTGTTTATTTGTGTAGTGTGTTAAAACGCATCTTTGTATATGTTTATATTTTAACGGTTAGGGTTTGATAATATTTACTTTATTTGAGTTTGATTTACTTTTGATTGCTTAATTTACCTTGTTTAAAGTCTATGAATTATTGCTTAATCCATTTGATAAATATAAATAATATATAAATATAAATAACTTAAATGATTTGACTATTAAAATCAAGGGTAGATTGTTTAATTTATTAAAATAGCAATTCATTGGGAAAGATGGGTAAATGCACGTTATTTTAGTCATTGTAGTCAATTCAACTATACAAATGTGTAAAGGCTATTAAAATGTATTTATTCTGTACTTTAAATGTGAAATTAATGATACGGAATGTAACTTTTGTTGAGCTGTGAAATATCCATCAGTTTTACTTCAATATATTATTTAACAACTCAGACCTATGTGAAATGTACTGTTGGCTTGGGTTTGCTGGTAATTTACACTGTCTATTGTATGTTGTATTTTTAAAGGTTTTTCACCTAAATAAATGGATGGAGAAATTCATAAGGCCTAATCATTGAGTGAGATCCAGTTAAAAATCTTCAAAGAGTGAGACTTATCATCTTCAAGTGTGGAAAAGCGCACAGTTAGACAATACACTTGACAGTGAAAACCGCTACCAGGATTGGATGATTTCGCCTGGAGGCCTGGAGGAAGAAAGGTAAACTGCTGTGGGGGAAATCCCAAAGTGCATCATTATTCCGTTGTTCCACCCAGAGGGTATGGCGGAGGCAAAGTCGTTGGAGCAGCATAAAGCTGAAAGAACCAGCGCAAAAAGACTCTTCACTGCTCACAATTCCATTTCTAGGACCCATACGGACATGTGTGAGGAAGAACTCAGAGAATGCTTCAACAATCTTTCACTTCAAGCCACAAAGGTCATGGAGGCAAATGAGGATGTAGAGGCTGCTTTCATCGCTGAGTGTGAGGCTGGGTTGATGCAGAGGACGGGCCAGCATTAAGTTCGCATCAGAAGGCTGATCTAGAAAGGACGAGGAATGTGACCAGAAATTGAAGGAGGGGAAAGATCTAATTCTGAAGACTCTCTGGGACAGTTTTGGGGAGCCCCAAATGTCCCTGGCTTTCCAAGTGGCAGAGGCGGAGGGTGACCGGTCTTTTCTGTCCAACCTTGTACGAACCTGGAAGCATATGACTTCATGCTGAGCCACCTGGGAGGGTTGGTTAAAGCTGCAAGAGAAGCGCATGTCCGTGGAATCGCTGGGCTCCTTCTGCTGAGCAAAAGACTTTAACAGCCGCCTGAGGGAGCTTGAGGTTGGTCTCCTAAGCTGGTTTCCAGAAAGGCTGAATTCATTCAAGCAAGAATCAAGCAGGATTATGAGAGAGAAGCAGGTACATCACACAGTTCTCCAAGACCAGCCATCAAGTTGAAGCCTACATCCCTTCCCAAGTTTGCTGGAAGTAAACGTGATTTTCACCGCTGGAGGAAGGAGTGGAAGCTCTGCAGAGGCAAGGCGAACCGACTGGGTCAAAAGAGGTGAAGAAGTTTCAACTGCTGGATAGTCTTGACGATAAAGTGGCCAAAGAGTTTCACTTACAGCTTATAATACAGCAGAAGAAATATTCCGTGTTCTGGAGAATCGTTTCGGGAATAGAGCTGCTATTGCCCTTGAAATTGTGGAAGAGTTGCAAGCTATGCCACCAGTAAGAGGTCACCAAGCCAGAAAAATAGTCGAACTGATTCAAACGATTGAAAAGCCCTGTACGACCTAAGTGAGCTCGGAGACACCGGTGCCATGAAGAATCCCTTAGTGACAAAATCCATCGAGAGCAAACTCCCGGAGTCACTAAAGAAGGAATGGCTGGTTTATATTACTGATGAGAAAATGCTGTAGCGCCACAAAACCGCTTTGATACGCTCCTGAAATTTCTTAAAGAGCAGGAGGTAATATATGAGCAGCTGGAGCAGTTAAGAGAAGACGAACCCAGCAGAAGAGAGACCAGGCCTGACCCAAGGCATGCCAGGACAAGAGCCACCAAAGCGAGCAGTGACCCTGCAGGTTGTATTATCTGTGGAGATGGCAAACACAGGAAGAAGCTTTATTTCTGCAAGAAATTTAAGACCCTGAAACCTTCCGAGAGAAAGGATGCGGTAAGGAGGCTCAGAGCATGCAACAGATGTCTGGAAATCCATGATGGTGGTGCGTACTGCAAACCTACTTATCTGTGCAGAAATGTGGAATGCAAAGACCAGCAAACCCCAGAGCACCATTATTACCTGTGTCCATTTGCTGAAACCAAAGGTAATCTCCAGAGAAGATCAAAGTCTGGCTCGGTGGGAGGCGGTAAGTGCACAGAGTCTCAGGAGGAGTTCCTCTCCAAGCTATTACCTGAATTGGCTCAGCAGTGTCGAGATGCATTCTGCAATTCAGCATCCAGGACCTTCAACTCCATGACAAGTGAGCAGGGGCTACTAGCAGAGAGTGGTTTGAGAAGTTCCAGTCATCATGATGCTATTACAAGTAACGGCCAACGCTGGACAAAAGGTCGGAACCTTGATTGACCTAGCCTCTGATACAAATTACATCACTCATAAAGCTGCAAATGAATTAAACCTTCGCAGGGAAGATGTCACTCTGGTGGTCCATGGAGTCGGTGGGATGAAGGTATCAGTTGAAACAAAGCGGTACCTGCTGAAGATCAGAGTTAGCACCCCCAGAGGTATTCTCAAGTCGCACCAATTGGTGTGTTATGGACTTGACAGTATTGCAGAGGTCCATCGGCATGTGACGGCCAAGAAGCTGCAAAGAATATTTCCTGATGTCCCACTACATGAGCTGGTAAGACCCAAAGAAATTGAACTCCTGATAAGCCATAAGGAAGGACAATTGGTTCCCAGAGGATTCGTGCAGTTGGAGACCTTGTTCTCTGGGATGGTCTGGGGAAAACTATTGAGGTGCTCACCCTGACCTTTTGAAGAGCTTGCTGTAACTGCACATATGTCAAAAACTCATTTTGCACGCTCAATGAGGACTGCAGCAGTCAAGTATGAAGAGTTTACCTGCAAAAGTTCGGCTAATTGTCTGTCACCTTTGTATCCTGTTGCTCAGTCGAGCACTGCAGCCCTCAAGCGAGATTTCCTGGAATGGTGGAAGTGGGACAGTATTGGAGCTGCCTGTGAGCCCAAGTGTGGAGGTTGTCGCTGTGGGAATTGCCAGCCAGGGGGCAAAGAAATGACACTTGCTGAAGAAAGAGAAGTGGAAATGGTGAAAATGGCTTAACATATGTAAAAGGAGATGAGCACTGTGAGGAACCCCACTGGCATACTAAATACCCATGGACAGAGGATCCAGTTTCCTGCCGAACAACAGAAGGGCTGTCAAGCAACATTCCTCAGGACAGAAAAACAGCTGGCAAAGGAACCAGAATGGAAAGTGGCCTATGCAGCACAAGTTCATGACATGGTCCATCGCAAAGCCGCAGTAAAGTTGTCAAACGAGGTGATTAAGAGCTGACAGGGCCAGTGTGGTACATTAGCCACTTGATCGCTCCAAATCCACACTCTGTTACAACCCCAGTAAGGCCTGCCTGGAATAGTAGCCAAAAGTTTAGAGGTTTGAGCTTGAATGATCTGCTGCTCAAAGGCCCTGACGTGCTTAACCCCATTCGTGCTGTCCTGTTGAGGTTTAGAGCTGGAGTCTTCGCTGCCTTGGGTGACATAAGGAAAATGTATAACTCCTGGCTGGAAGACAGAGAGGTCCATCTGCACAGATTCCTTTGGCGCGATTCTGGAGAAGAGGACATTGAAGAATATGCCATAACAAGGGTAAATATCGGAGACAAGCCAGCAGGCTGTATTGCTCAACTAGCCATGCGAGAGACAAACCTACCCATATTCAATCACCTTAAGGAAGAGCGACGTGTGCTGCTAGAAGATGCTTATGTCGACGACATACTGACTTCTCACAACAGCATTGATCAGCTGAAGGTCATAACGTTACATGTTGAGCAGATTCTAAAAGCTGGCGGGTTCCACATGAAGCCCTGGGTCTATTCAGATCAAAGTGGGAGGAAAGAGTCTAGAGACAGGAAGACTGAGCCAACGACTATGTTCTTACCAAATCAGCTAACAGAAGATGATAATAAAGCCCTTGGCCTTGGGTACACGGTACAAGACGATAAGCTCCACGTCATGATCGCTGTGAATTTCTCAAAGAAAAAGAGGAAAATGAGACTTGGCCAAGATTTGTTAAAAGGGCAGGTGAGATCACAAGCGCCAAATCCACTCACCAGAAGAGAACTACTGAGTCAAGTCTCGGGGCTGTATGATCCACTAGGTCTGGTGACTCCTGCCAAGCAAAAAGGGGCAATTCTGGTGCGACGAGCCTTTCAAGAGGCCAAAGTTAACTACGGCCCAACTGGGGATACCTGGGATGCAGCTTTGTCGGAAGGGCTCCGGGAGGATGCAATCAAGCTTCTGGAGGAGTATGTTGAGCTGGGACAAGTAAAGTTCATCAGACCCCTGACACCCCCAGACGCCACTGTTGAACCTGTTGGTATCACTTTCTCTGATGGCAGTGAGCATGCGTATGGAGCAGTATTATATCTGCGTTGGAGCTGCAGTCAAGGCATAACTGTGAGGCTTGTCGAATCCAAGGCCAAACTGACCCCCCTCGACCATAAGGGCGATGCCGTAAAAGCGGAGGTCTGCGGAGCTGTCTTTGCTGCCCGGTTAAAAAAGTACTTCCAAAGACATTGCAGAATCCAAATTGAGAAATGGTATCATCTTGTTGACAGTCAGACCGTCTTAGGGGCAGTACAGCGTGAAAGTTATGGTTACCAAACCTTCTTTGCGAATCGAATTGGAGAGATTCAATGCAGCACCAACGTCCAGGATTGGTGGTGGGTTCCAGGCCAAGTGAACATTGCAGACATCATCACAAGAGGAGCTGGCCCAAAAGATTTGGATGAAGACTCTGAGTGGCAGTCAGGTCCAAAGTTCCTCAGTCTACCAGTGAATGAGTGGCCGATTAAATCTGCTAAAGATGTTGCTGTTGCAGCCAGAGAAAACATCACCAAGATCCAGAAGAAAGCCTTTGTTGCAGCACTTACCAGAGCTCGGTTGAAGAAAAAGAGCTGGAAGAAAGTCAAAGTTTAATCCAGACGGAGCCAAATAGACCACCTGGTGGAACAGCAGTTCAAGAGCTGATTGATGTGAAGAGATTTAGCAATCTATCACGGCTGATTAAGACAGTGGCATTGGTCTGGAGAGCTGCAAAGAAGTTCCTTCAAGTCAAGACAGTGGATGAACTAAAGTGGGAGGCAGTGTCATCAGTTGGTATTATTACTCTCAAGGAAAGAGAGGATGTATTCAGGGACCTCTGCCTGGCAGTGCAAAAGGATGTGATCTTCTCTAACACCACAATAGATCGCCTGGTCGTCTATAGAGACAGGGCAACTGGACTTTTGGTGTGTGGGGCAGAGTTCAAGCCTTTCATGAGGACCTCAAAACGGTTCCCCTCTTGCCCTTTGAGGCCTGGATCACAACCTTGTTGGCTCGTGAAGCTCATGACGGCACATGATGGAGTGGCGGCACCTTGTTGAGGATGAGAAGGAAAGCATGGGTTTTGAGAGGAAGAAGAGTTGCTCAAAAGGTTGTTGACCGTTGTGTCTTCTGCAAAAAAGCAAAGGCCAGAGTATGTCAGCAAGTAATGGGTAAACTACCGGAGGAGAGAACAAGACCTGCTGCACCATTTGAGTTCACCGCCATTGATCTGTTTGGACCTTACCAAGTAAAGGACGATGTGAAGAGAAGAGTGTCAATGAAAGTATGGGGAATTGTCCTTTGCTGTATGGCAAGTAGAGCAATTCATGCAGAGCTGGCCAATACTCTTTCTACAGAGAGCTTCCTGTTGGCATACCAGAGGTTTACGGCAGTTAGAGGTCATCCCCGAAAGGTCTGGTCAGATCCAGGAACCAACTTTGTTGGTGCGAAACCTGTACTGAAGGATTTGTATGCTTTCCTGGAAAGTCAAGATAAAGCAACCTTAGAGGAGTATGCAGTTAAAAATGGAACACAGTTTGCCTGGAAAGTGCATCCAGCCGATTCGCCACACCGAAACGGGGCTGCGGAAGCTGCAGTACGTATTACAAAGAGGGCTCTCCAAAGTCTCGCAAAAGGGTCAGACCTCACTTTCAGCGAGTTCTTGACAGCACTTCAACTAGCAGCCAATCTGGCAAACGAACGTCCCATTGATGCAAGAATTCAGAGCCGGGAGGGCTGCATACAATATGTCACGCCAAATACTTTACTGCTTGGTCGAGCCTCACAGACAGGGGATTACAAGACATTCGACTTCGCTAGCTACCCCTATAAAAGGCTGCGAGAGATACAAACCCAAGTCAATTGCTTTTGGAGATCATGGAGCCAGCTGGCTGGTCCAAACCTGTTCGTGAGGAACAAGTGGCATACAGCGGAGAGGAACGTCGCCGTTGGAGACCTCGTGTGGCTATGCGATCAAAATGCACTAAGGGGGCAGTTTAAGCTCGGAAGAGTTATCAGTGTAAACTCTGATTCAAGGGGCATCGTAAGGGACGTAAATGTTCGAGTGTCTCCAAACCACTGTGTTCCTGTCCCAAATTCAACGGTCAAAGAATCTGAATCCTGTGAAAGGAAGAGGGTCTGTCAAGGTACTGTGCTGCATAGAGATGTCAGACGCCTTGTTGTTCTTCTCTCGATTGAAGAGCAAATGAAGAAAGAGTAAAGGCTGCAAAACGGCACGGGTGCCAAGGTGTGCGATCTTCCAAGGGAACTATGAAAGATCGAGTGGGAGGTGTTGCGGCAAACCGCCCGTCACCCCGCCTTCCCTCATTAGCACCAGGTGAAACTGATCCGCAATCTGTTGAGCGTGCCCGGGTCGGATAAGGCAACGCGCTTCGCCATTGTTGGTATGCACCGGGAGCTGACGCTACAGCAGACAGCAGCGCTGACCCAAAGACAATTGAGTGTAAAGCTGGAGTACTGAAGCCTTTTTTTTAGTTCAAACACTGTGCGGAGCGGTACTCACTAAAGGACTTTGAAGTGACAGCCGGTAAGCTCTGAAGCCCTGCTATTGTCACAGTTCACAAGGTGTTTATTTGTGTAGTGTGTTAAAACGCATCTTTGTATATGTTTATACTTTGGTTAACGGTTAGGGTTTGATAATATTTACTTTATTTGAGTTTGATTTACTTTTGATTGCTTAATTTACCTTGTTTAAAGTCTATGAATTATTGCTTAATCCATTTGATAAATATAAATAATATATAAATATAAATAACTTAAATGATTTGACTATTAAAATCAAGGGTAGATTGTTTAATTTATTAAAATAGCAATTCATTGGGAAAGATGGGTAAATGCACGTTATTTTAGTCATTGTAGTCAATTCAACTATACAAATGTGTAAAGGCTATTAAAATGTATTTATTCTGTACTTTAAATGTGAAATTAATGATACGGAATGTAACTTTTGTTGAGCTGTGAAATATCCATCAGTTTTACTTCAATATATTATTTAACAACTCAGACCTATGTGAAATGTACTGTTGGCTTGGGTTTGCTGGTAATTTACACTGTCTATTGTATGTTGTATTTTTAAAGGTTTTCACCTAAATAAATGGATGGAGAAATTCATAAGGCCTAATCATTGAGTGAGATCCAGTTAAAAATCTTCAAAGAGTGAGACTTATCATCTTCAAGTGTGGAAAAGCGCACAGTTAGACAATACACTTGACAGTCATATGTCTCGTGACCATTTGCGTCATTACGTCAGCTTTGATTGTAAAATGCCAATGGCTCTTGTGTGTCTCGTGACCGACCGCGTCACGCTCAAGAGTTGTGTATTATTTGAATGAAATATGAACGAGTGGAGGGTGGTAGGACTGGGGTTAGTTGCTCCAAAATATAAAAGTAGCCTTTAAATATTCATAAAATCATGTCTACTTTTACAAATGCAAAGAATTACATTTATTTCAATAGGAATTAAAATTCGTGCTTACACCAAGTTTTTCTTGAATTGTGCTTCCTATTGAAAAAGTGCAGGGAACGTACCTGGAAGTACATATTTCAGGGTTTGCGAAAATGTAGGCAGAGTCACGTATTTCCAATGAGCCGGGGTTGTGTATACCGTAAGTAGAATACACATTTACCATCAATATGAGTATCTGAAGGCTTGTTTTAGAGATCATACACTCATCGGCAGCTTCCATGGAATACTAAACAGATGATGCTGGGAATTAACCTTCTCTGTTTAATGTGAGTATTGATTAAAGACGTACAAGGTGAAGCTAAAAACACATACTTATAAACAAGTACACTCCTCACTCACATACTTATATGTGCTGTCAGCACAACCTTGACATTAAGACATGCCCATAAAACCCAATTAACATGTATCTTCAGTGTACACATGGGAATTCTTAGCCGCTGCTAGAATGATGACCTTCATCTAGCGTCAACATTGTCAGAAAAAAATGGATGGAAAATATGTGAAAATTTATGTCTATACCTTTTCAGATTGTAATATACCCCACAAGAATATCACATACAGGCCATCATTTCAAGATGCCCTTGGACACAACAGCCTCTGAGATGGAGGCTTCATTTTATATCAAAGGAGACATAAATTCCATTTTGCTGCCAGACTTTATGGACAGATTATTCTGAGAGAAAATGTACAGGACAATAGCAATGTACACAGAGGATGAATTCAGATGGATAGTTTCCCCTGTGCAGCAGGAAATATGTCTTTTGGTATTATTCAATTGAGCCGTTTCCTTTTTTTCTTAATCTTTAATAGTATGTTTCAGAAGGGTTGCATAACCTGTGGTAAGATACAAACTAACTTGTTTAATTGCTCTACAGGTAATTATATTTCAAATTGCACCTCTTACAGACCAGCACAGTTTCAGAGATGTTTTCTCATCTGTGATTGGGTAGTGAATCACCTGAATACAAAATAACAGTGTCTGATTCGCTACAACATTCGTTTAAGAAACAAAAGCATGATTCAGAGCTGTATGTGAAGTACACTGTGTTCTTTAAAATGAGAAAATTGAAGAGATCAAAGTTGTGATATTTATAAATATAAAATCACAGTAGACTCCCATATAATTCTGCCTATTTTCATATGCAGCAATGTAATTGATTACAATTTTTTATTAGTGGTTGTTCAGTTAATTTTCTGCCTGTGTTTGAGTTGTCCAATAGGGGGGGGGGAAACCCTAAAGAAATGATAAAGAAAATTTCAGCGTGCATGAACATTCAAATTATTCCAGACAAGTGTTCTTTGTCACACAGAAATTGAGGACTTCAAGTGTGAGATAAAGCCATACTTGAAGAGAAACATCATAAAGCGATTTATTCCCTTGGAATATAAAATATTATTATTACACACTTCTGTACACGCCTTAATGTTCAGACACTAGGCCTTAGCAATAGAATAAGGCAGTTTTAAACAGGCAAATGAGTCAGAAAAATGTTATTTTTGTATATTTCAAACAAATACAGTATATAATGCAGAGTTCGTAATTTATAATTCATAATTTATTGTGTTTTTTAAACAGCTTTTTACATTAATAATGACAGTCCACAGTAATCTCAAGTCATGGGTGTGATAGAAATTAGAAAAATATGAAGACATTCATATTGATTGCTGTAAATGTTCTATTTAGCATGTAAATAGTGTAAAATTAATTAAAACAATCATTACAAAATTCTGCCACAGACCAACGCATTTTGATTTGGTCAATTAATAAGCAGATTAAATCAAGATGGTAATCAGTTAGTACAAAGAATAAAGTCATATTGTTCTGAATAGGATATGCGAGAATTTACAGTGTTTAATACACTTAGAGCCCCATTTTAGGCCTGTGTTTCATGTGAATCTGTCTAATACCAGTGTTCTTACGTTCCTTCTGGATGGATACAAGGGATTATACATTGTCTTTCATCTAATAACAGTTTGCACTTCTCACCTCATCTACTAAAGCCTTGTAATCAGCCTAAGCTGATATACTGCAACGTGCAACGAAACAGCCCATTTCATGCCCTTGCTCATGTTAAATCCAACAGTACAAAGATAATGAAATGCTGAATATGTACACTTTGAGTATATTGCACAGATGTGGATGACATGCAGTAACAATCAGTTCTTTTTTTTTCATGTTTACATTTTACAGTTCATCCACCTGAGGAAAGTGTGCTATTTTTCAGAGCTGTTAGAGATTTTTAATCACGATTTAGACTAGAGAAATGTAAAATAATTGGCCTGCATTCCGACCCATATTCACATGTTCTGAACTGGTTGTAAATGTAGCTGCTGCTAGGCCCGCAGTAACTATTATGGCATTTTCAGCATTGGCTTCCCACCAAACCAAACATCCCAGACCCTCCGCTATGGCAAGAATTTGAAGTCAAGCCAATATTAGCACAGAGCAGAATCTGAAAGTATGAGCATATTCTGACTTTAAATGATATTTCACCACAAAGCTGCTCTTATACTGCACACCCGGAGAGATGAGCCAAATATCGATCAGCTTTTAAAAGCTGTATGATTCTACCTCAGGTAGCGTATCGATCAAATTCCAACACATCATCTCCTCAAACCTCTCAATGAATCATAACCTATTTATCAAGCCATCATTAGTATGTACTGTAAGTGTGGTAATACTCAAGCATTAGCAACTCAGTGTCTTGCTAGAATGGCATTCCATTACACAGAACTAGGTATGACCGAATACTAACTTTTACATACCCCATATCTTTTCCTTTTGCTCAGAAATATATATTATTCCCAGCTAGTTGTCAAATGGCTGGAATTTTTGCAGGTCGATCAACTCAAACTGGAATCTCATGATCCAGGGTCGATGTCTCGGTCCAGAAAGACATAACATGATGCAAAAAAGAAAATACAAGAAAATTAATAAGGAGACCAAGTCCATGTTAAGTCCTCTGTGGCTTTGTAAGAAGAAAGTGAGGCTGGAACACAGAAGATTTCGCTTTTCTTTCCTAAATAAGTGGCTGTTGGAGCTTCAGGCCCCCCAACTGTGCACAGCATGGGCCTGGAGCTGGGAAAGCCAGAAACAGACTCACTTAGCACAGAGAATGCTATTTTGTGAAAAAAGAAAATGAATATCAGAATACCTTAGAAATATTTAGGACTTCAGTGGGAGAAAGCTAAGTCATTCCACTTTACATCACATTACTTTATAATTGAAGGAAATGACCAAAACCATGTCAACACAAACACCTGCAATAAAACATATGTAATAAAGCAAGTGTGTAATGTGTTTTTATTTTTATATCAATATGACTTTTATCAACCTAAACATATGATGAACAAAGGTCTTACGGATTTGGAATGACATGAGAGTGAGTAATTAATGACAGAATTTTCATTTTTGGGTGAAGTATCCCTTTGAGTTTAATGTATATTTACAGGAATACTGCATATTCATTTGCATCATTGCAACAGTAAATGTGTTGATCTACATACACTGTTTCATCACTGTTTTTACACACAATATATTAGCAAAGTATCTCCCTGCTACATGCAGTCAAGTCACATTCGGTCTCTTCAGACTGAGAGGTTAATGAAAGAACCAGTGCAGCTTATACAATGACTAAACCAACATGAACACAAACACACACTCTCTAGTCTATGTCTGGAACCTAATATCATGTTAATGACCCTGTGCCAAGGCTGCCTTGCATTATGGGGTTTGCAAGTAGCTGGTCGGTCGCTTTAGTGCGGGTGGATTAGGGAAATACTGTGGCCCCTGTGCAGAGCGGGGTCACAGGACTAAAGGGTTTACCCTGGACACACAGACCCAGACTGACACTCTCTCATTCGGCTGTCACTTTGACTCACCTCTGCGAAGCTCCGCACCCTCTCCGAACAAAAGAGTCTCTATTGTTTTCTTTCTCTCTGCAGCCAAACCCTCCTGCCTTTGTCCACTTCCAGCTTCTTCTTTTTTTTTGTCATTGAATCTTTATTTTTTGTCTTTCTTGTTTGCTTTGTATTTATCGATGTTTTGTCCTTTATTGTAGCCTGTAACGATATTCATTGCAAAGTTAAAAACTTTGTTCAAATTGTTAAAGCAAGATTGTTTAAAGATTATAAAATTGTGTAACTTCATTTCAGAATCAAATGCTATATTCATAAAATAAAAAATAAAAGTACAATAAAAAAAATACAATACACAATTACATTTCTTACAAAATTACAACCATAACTATATAAATTCTTCGGTTTTTAATATTTGAGTGCAGAGCAAATACACCAGTGATTTGCATTCACAATAGTATGAATGTGTAGTCATAACTCCTCATTTATTTATAAATATTCCTCATAAATATTCTTATTTGTGACCCTTGTCATAAGTTAAAAGAAAATTTAAATTGATATTTATACAACATCTTAAAGCTGAATAAATAAGCTTTCCATTGATGTATGGTTTGTTAGGATAGCCGAGTCCTAAAGTCCTAAGCAATGCATATGGAACATGATCTTTACTTAATATCCTAATAATTATAATAAAAGATCGATAATTTTAACCATTCAATGTATTGTGGCTATTGCCACAAATATACCCATGCGATGTCTGTTTTGTGTTATGCCTGTTTTGTGGTCCAAGGTCACATGCATTTATTAGCCTAGAATACAGATACATATTTACTAATGGAATTCAATAGGAGACACAGGGACTGCAGCACACAGTTCTGTGGCTTGCTGTTTTGCCACATGGTTTGACATAACAGACTGTTTTCCAAAAATAGCATGGCCAGAAACATAGAGGTCTCTCTCATATGTTGGTCATTTGCAAAACTGTACAGAAGGCCTAAATGAGCAATACAGCTTGAAATGAGGTACAAAGTAATATACATACTGCTTACTAAGGCCTTTAAATGCACATAGTGCAGCAGGCTCAACACAAAGGGTCTTTAGCTTCAAAGCTTATACTGCTTCAAGACCTACTGTTGGATTTTGTCTTAAAATATCTAAATGGAGATCAGCAGTGATATTGAACTGGTAATCACTCTCCACTTAAGTATGGATAATTCTTTTTAATGTTACTGTGCCAACAAACTAACACACATAAGAATAGAATCTAACACATGCTGCCATGGGAATATTCATTCAAAATAAACCAAACACAATGCATACAGATCATTATGGAAATTAGGCTCAACAGACAGATGTTTACTTAAAGGCAGTTCAAATTCAAATAGTCAATCATTTATCATTTTATGGTAATAATCCAATAGCAATTTACTTATTTTTCCCTTTTAATGATTTTAAGAGCTAGCCATCAGAAGCTTTAAAGGGATTGTTCACCCAAAGATGAAAATGATCTCATGATTTACTCACCCTCAAGCCATCCTAGGTGTAAGACATTCTTCTTTCAGACAATCAGAGTTATATAAAAAATATAAGCTTTATAATGGCAGTGACTGGCAGCCCAAAATTTGAAGCCCAAAAAAGTGCATCCATCCATTATAAAAGTAATCCACACGGCTCCAGGGGGTTAATAAAGGCCTTCTGAAGCGAATCCATGGGTCTGTGTAAGACAAATATCCATATTTAAAATTTTATAAAGTAAAATATCTAGCTTCCGGTGGACCGCCTTCTGTAATCAACTTACGAAGAAAGTGTAACGCCTCTCGCAGTTCTAAACGCTTACACTATCGAGCCAATAACGCCTTTTCCTTAAGTTGAATACGAAAAGTGCATGGTCTGTCTGAAGCTGGAAATTTTACTTGATAATTTATTAAATATGGATATTTTTCTTACACAAACCCATCGATTTAGCCTAGCAATCTAGACGCAACCTAGCGGCAGCAAATTTAATCTGCCCGCGAGTGTCGTCTAGCAACTCTCAATACCCTTCTGAGCTGGAAAAGCCTAACTCTGGACGGGCCAATCACATTGTGTATAGAGTCGGTGGGCGGGCTTAACGTAATGACGGCAGAGTTAGACGACACCGCTGACACATTCGGTTCGACTTTGCTGGTGTTTTAACTACCGCCACTCCAACATGTAGTAGTTTATCGGCAACACTTTGTTTTTTCTTTAGTTTCTCGAAAATGCTTGATGAGTGTGCAAGCATGCCCGCAATTCTCATATTTTTTTTGCAGAAACGGCAACAGTCGTTGTTCTCCATACCGTAACATACATTACCATACCCTTAAAATTTTGGGCTGCCATGCACTGCCATTTTAAAGCTTGGAAGAGCCAGGACATTTTTAATATAACTCTGATTATATTCATCTGAAAGAAGAATGTCATATTACACATGGCTTGAGGGTAAGTAAATCATGGGGTAATTTTCATTTTTGGGTGAACTATCCCTTTAACCATCTGTTTGAAGCAAAAGTGATTTTAGAAACAAGAATGGTATTATCCGGTTGTTTCTGTTTTAACCCTAGCAAAAATACAGGGTCTGAGATCCAAAACATATGTAACATATCACAGAAATCGTTGAATTGCTAAAGCAAATAAATTTTGATATTTTGCTTATATGCAGTTTTCAAAAGTAATTATAGGTATAATTAAGAGTTATGTCATCCTTAATCACCCTCATGAAGTTCCAAACCTATAGGCATTTCTTTATTTTGTGGAACACAAATGAAGATATTTTGTCTGTAAAATTAATATAAATAGGGTCCAATGTTCTAATCATTACACAAAAAGTATTCTTCAAAATATCTTTTGTGTTCTACCGAATCAGATTAGTAAAATGACAACAACATTTAACTATCCCTCAAGAAGTATCAGCAACCTGACATTTCAATGATATATATTGTGCTATTAAAATATACTCTGCGAGATCCCAAACAGGAGATGATTAAGTGATGAAGACAACATGATATCTAAATTGAAATGCTTATTGCATACGGCAAAATTTGCACATTGTAATTTCATTGGAAAATCTTTCGCATTTGCAACCTTGGCCTGCACTTCAACAACACAATTTCTCCCGGCTGCTCGAAGAGATGTCTAAACTAGATATATGAGTATGTGTGTGCGCATGTGTGCGTATGATAGACAGGGACGCCGTCTCTTATGTTTCATTATCATTCCTGTTGCAGGCCCTCCATGAAAGAGCAAAAATCCAGAGATTTATGAGGCGGCTTACCCCCCGTAGCGCGCATCATCAATGCTCTGCGCTAACCAGACTAACTCACAAAACACGCACATATACACTTAGACTTGCTTTGCCCTCATCTATGCCCAAACCGTCATATGAGCACATACACAGATGCTTCATGACATTTGCACACTGACAGACAGACAGCACTGTATAGGGAGTGCTGAATTAAGGCTTAAAATAGCCCAAGTGCGCACTGTCAACAGATTGTCGCATTATGACAATTGCATGTTTGCACATACAATTGTTTTTTTTCAAATAAGAGACATATCAAAGCGTGATTCCTGCTGTGCAGGCTAGTTAGAGCGAGCAGACAAGGGAATGAATTTTTTACAGGCTAGCCTCTCTTTCCCAACACACAAGCACACACACATACAGTCACATTCTACTTTAAGTCTTTTTCATAAATAATTGTGTGTGCAATTTGAGTGACAGTGTGGGCACAGCGAGTACAAATACTAATTAAGTTTCACAGCAGGGGGCGGAGCTGTAAGAACGATTACTTTTGACAAAGAGGAAATTAAACTCACTGCACAATAACATCATTTGCATATTTATTCACAGAGATATGCTATAGATGATTTGGACTGGACTGTTAAGCAAGAGCATTCTGTCTGCAAAACAACTAGTCATTTCCTGAAAGATATCTCAAACTTTGCAATAAAACCAGTCATTTAAATCGCTCAGTGGGTAACTTGGATTTTCACTTGAGTATAGATGTTTTCAGACTGCTTTTCCTATTAAAATTTTTCTTTTTCTTTCTTTTTTTGACAACCTCATGAATGCTGGTTAAGATCTCAGCATGTGGAATGAATGTTTTCACATTTGCTATCGAAAAATATGCTAATAAGCATACATATCAAGTAAAAAATCCTATGACAGAAAGTTGGAATTATGACATACTAAATCATAATTATGGGATTATAATGAGAAAATAGTTACTTATGTCATTATTTTGACTTTTTATATCATAATTGACTTTTAATGTCATAATTATGAGATAAAGTAAACAATATTATGATATACTATAGTCATTATGAGATTATAAAGGTGAAATTATGACTTACATTTATATTATAACATACTATGATCATTTTGACTCTTTAAAACGACTTTATTTCATAATTATTACAGAAATGAAAAATGATCGCATATAATTATGAGATAAAAGGTTAAAATATGATACACTAAAATCATAATTATGAATAAATCCTAATTTAGTTAAATTTTGAGTTAAAAGGTAGAAAATATGAATTTCATAATTTTGAATGTCATAATTTCGACTTTAATGTCATAATTTTGATGACATATTTGACTTAGTATGTCTTAATATTGACTTTTTATTATCTTATTAATATTATTTTATGTCATAATTATGATGAAAAAAAAAAAAAAGTTTTATATGGTGGAAATGCGTTTTCATATGTGTATTGTTAGATACATACACACACCTGGCAGGTGACTCACCTGCAGATAACAGTGAGGTCATGCAGGAGTTGAGGGGAGAGAATGACCTCTTTGGATAAAAGAATGAGTCATTATGAGTAAGCCCACGCATGCTGTAACTAACACCCACGCATACATTCCCACGTATCGGGTAAAAGGGCTAGTTCCTCCAACAATGAAAATTCTGCCATAATTTAGTCCAAGAAATAGGCCCTTTATGCGAACACACTCAAGCGCTTGGCTAACGCACTACCAACCGTTTGAAGATAGCCTACTTCCGTTGATCTGGCCTTAGTATACTCACTCTACATAGCCTACCTGATCAACAATATTTTCTCCAAAGTTCAAACTGTTGCTCCGCCATGATAGTTTATGACCCGATAGAAAAACTCGTCGAAAAACAGTAGGCTAAATCAGGTGTTCATCGAGCGACGAGATTTAAATATGGGGCGTGTTATAGTGGAAACAACGGATGCAACCATAGACTGTATGAAAATAGTATGCAACCTAGTTTACGGTAGGCCTACGTTTGTTAAATGTTTTATATTTTCAAATAGCACATTTTTGTTCTTCATTAAGTTAAAAAAAAAAACGAAAAAAAAAAAAAAAACCGGGAGACCGGATGGTTGTAACATTTTTGACATTTATGTCTATATCGTACTTTTAAGCCAGTGTGTTCAAAATGTGATTCAAACTAGTCACAAGTGTCTGCTATTAAATGAGATGGCTATTATCTTTGGAACACAAACAGAAAATGCATAGTTTAGTTTCAAACACGAGGAGTGAAATGTTACAATTCACCCCATAGTCTGGGTCAGTTGTAACATACCCTGGGGTGAGATGTAACATTATGATGAAACATAATGAAATAAGTATTATGATAAAAAAATATATATTGAAAGCTTTTTATTCAACACTGACCAGTCATCAGTCATCTCAGTCATTGTAATTGACCATAATAAATTTAACTTGATCACAAAAATTGTGTGTAAGCATGTTTGTTACAGTCAGTCATAGTATTGGCCATAGTAAAATATTGATATTGAATACTCAAACGTGTGTGTGTGTGTGTGTGTGACTCTGAGACTCTCAGTCATAGTAATTGACCATAATTAATTGAACTATTAACTATTAACTATTAATTTCATTTTTGTTACAAATAACCCCGGGTCTTGTTGTTACAACTAACCCAGAGTCATGTAGCCATGAACTAGCTCACCTTACAGCTAACAACTAAAACATTAGCTCTAACAACTTGCATGAAAAATATCTACACAGACACACAATAAACATAATTTAAATTTAAAGAGTTTAACTACAAAACAGAAATTCCCATAACAAAAATAAAAAGAAGTAAAACTGGTTACTTTCTTACCTCAAATTTGTTTTTTTCACTCTAACATCTGCTATGCCTTCCACAGAACTCTACTTTATCACATATGGAATAAGGGCTTCATTTAGCATGTGCGAAGTGAATTAGGTGATTTGTCCTGGTTGGACAGATTGGAGTTGTTACAACGGACCCGTGTTACAACCGTGTTACAACCATCCCCGGTCTCCCTATATATATATATATATATATATATATATATATATATATATATATATATATATATATATATATATATATATATATATATATATATATATATATATATATATAGATGAACTGAACTGATTGCATAATTGATGAACTTTACAGTTATTGAACTGAACTGAATCAATTGAACACTGAACTGATTTCAACTAAATAAAGGTGACTTGACAAAAATAATAGGCTACTTAATTTTAAATACTGTATTTTTGTAATTACTGTATATTTGTAACCTAAATATTTTCAATCTGTTTCAAAACAAAAAACAAATCACAGAACTATCATTTGGTTTCAGAACACCTAGAATATAGCAAAAAAAAAGTTGTATAGCCTATATACTGGATGCTGTATTTGGGCTTTTTGTCCTTTTTGCAGCTTGACAAACCCCCGGTCACCAACACTTTCATTACATGGAACAGACTCTAGAGCAGCTAGAACATTCTTCATAACATCTTGTTGGAAAGACATAAGGGTGAGAAAATGATGATAAAATTTACATTTTGTGTGAACTATCGCTTTAAAATAACCATGAAAAAGAAGTTGCGATAGTCTTTTCTTCCCTATTATGACATATATTTTGAAACAGCTTATCGAACAAGATAAACTGTAGGGCGGGACTTGATTTCTTGGTGACTTTAAGATGAAACTATCCCATCATCCTAGAAATGAATACTGGCCAGTTTCCAGTTCTTTTCTTTTGTTTATGTTTGTGTTTGCATTCATTCACCAAAGTACTGTTTCTTATTTGAGTAATAAAAACATACATGCGCTCACATACAGGAAAGGGGCCTGCCATGTGATGCTGAAAATAAAAAAAGTAAAAAAGTCTAATGTGTGTGCATGTGAAGGCCAGTTCAGGTTGTGTCTGTGAGAGATGTGTGTGGGTGGATTGTGGCTGTGTGAGGAATGGGGACAGTGTGTTTATGTGCGTGTGAGCAGAAGTGTGTGTGTTCAGGCTTGTAAGTCACTGCTGAGTGATGCACAGGTTTTGTATGAGCAGGTGAGTTTGCTCACATTTGAAATGAGTGTGCTTGTATGTCAGCTTTTTTTGGCTTTCTGTAAAAGAAATGTCATTGTAGCCTACTTCAGACATTGTTTATGCTTTCAATCTTTCAAACAATCTTATGTCAACAGACATGACCCTTTTATTGTATCTCTCTGCCGTAGCATCTATTATATATTTTTGTCTAGTAGAGCTGACCACTGACCACTGTGCTGTACTGTCATCTAGTGGCCTCTCTGCGTAACTTGATTTTGTCGATGCTTCCGTTCTGCTTCCAGGTATTTTAGCTGTAGCCTACAAAAACGGTCGGCTATGCTGCTTTATATGCAAACTGTTCTTTGTTATATTATATTATTTTATATTACTATCCAAATCTTAAACACATTGGTTTGTAGTGCATATTATTCTACCGATTCTTCCAATCGTGTGCACGCATGGCATTACAGAAAAAACTTAGTTCCGCGTTGCAACATAAGGTGAGCGTCTACTAAAGCTTCATTTACGTGCTATCGGAAATTTGATTCCTACTTAACGTTAATTCCCATTTCTGAATTTACGATTTATGAAAATTCCGATAGCACGTGAAGGCAGCATAAAAGCAGACTAGCCTATATTCAAACCAAAATGTATTCAGACACCTTCAACACATTATCACAATTTCTTCTCTATAGGTTAGAAAATGGTTATAAAATATGACAAGAAAAAAGAAAAGGATTACAATAAGCTGTCAGCTGTTAAATTTAAGTAATTACACAATTAGATACCAATTTAGGTCAAACAATTAGGCTACCAAGCAATGCTTCATTTTGTTCAGTCTGGTGTAAAAGGTCGCATTAGCAATTAAAGAAAAAACACTTAAGACAAACATGGTCAGGCGAGTCAGGTCAGAGTGTCTGAATAATATACGTATATTATTCAGAGTGAGAGAGGGAGCGAGAGAGAGAAATTACCTACAATTCCCAGTGAACATTGCGCGAAGTGTACGGTTGCTAAGCAACGCCGTCAGACGAAGATGGACGCTTCCGAGCCGCTAAGCGATGAAGTTACTTTACAAGGTGAAATAACATTTTTTATGCGTATTTGTGGCGCAAAATAATGTGCTTGAGAAACGCGTCGTGTTCCTTTCTCGTTTAAACGCAATACTTAGGTAAATTTGATGAAAAACAGAACTCTTTAACTCATGGTCATCAAGCAGTAAGTTAACGTTAGCCTAAACAGACTTTACAACTGTTTGCCTAACAAACAAGTATTTTCATGTAAAGAAATATTAAACTTGTTTAGTACAATTTTATGCAGACATTTGAGCACATTCACCTTGCATATTTTCTCATTTGTGTGACAGAAAAACATAATTTATATGATTCGTTTTAATGGCATTTTGATTTCAGAGCAGGCAGATGCTAAGGGGGTTGAAGAGTGTGATGGAAACCTCGAGGAAGAGCACAAGAACTTAATCCCACATGACACGTATTACAGCTATGAAGACCTGTGCTCCAGACCCTTCATCACCGCAGACTCCAACATCCCACAGAACCTACTGCACCTCTCGTATCCACAGCAGCTAACACTAACTCAATACTATATTACTATAAACATTTCAGCAGCCATTATGTGTGAGTATTCAGTATATCATGATCCTTCAGAAATTATTCTAATAAGATGAGTTGCTGCTCAATAAACATATCTTAGTTATTATTATCATTGCTGGAAAGAAAACAGTTGAGCTGCTTAATATTTGTGTGGAAACCGCAGTACACCACCGTTTAACATTTTGGAGTATGTAAAAAAAAGAAAGAAAATAAATAAATTAATACTTTTATTCACAAAGAACACATTAAAGTTATCAAATGTGACAGTAAAGACATTTATAACATGTAACACAACTTTTTATTTCAAATAAAGACTTTCTATTCATTATGATAATAAATATGGTTTCCACAAAAATATTTAGCAGCAAAAACCTTTCAACATTGATAATTATAAGCACCATTAATAATAATTGAGCACCAATAATAATTGATAATATTTTCTGAGGGATCGTGTGTCACTAAAAACTGGAGTAATGGCTGCTGAAAATTCATCTTTGCCATCACAGGAATAAATGATTACATAAATGCAGCCTTGCTGAGTGTAAGAGACTTCTTTATAAAATATTAAAAATCGTATTATTATTCCCAACTTTTGACCATATAGCTATATAATAAGTTTGTTGTCTTGAGAAGATTTCATTTAATTTGATTTGCTTCTTAAACTGAGGCCAGACATTCATTTGGCTATGACTGCAGGCGGAGAGGAAACCTACGGCTATTGGATGAGCATATTTTGGCCTTCATAGCCGGAAATCTGCTCATCCTATTGGATGTGCACACCAAAGAGCAGCGTTACATCCGCTCTAGCAGCGGGGGCGGCATTGGTGCTATCATGGTACACTAATACTGTTATTTAGGTTACAATATCTGAATGGAAATGCAAGGGCAAGTTAAAATACCAACAACAACCAAGAATGGCCTTGAGTGTATGAGTAACATGAGAAAAGTCATAGCACTTACTTTAAACATGCTCAGACATAATAACATTTTACACTGTATAGTATGCACATAGATTATTATGCACAATTAGGTTATTATACAGATTTTTGTGGATCTTAAGACCTAGTATCTCCCTTTCTCTCTTCAAAGACTCATCCAAGTAAGCAATATTTCGCAGTAGCAGAGAAAGGCTGTCATCCTAATATCATCATATATGAGTACCCATCCCTGCGGCCTTACAGGATCCTCAGAGGTAGGACATCAGTGACAGATCAAATGTCTTATAAAAGTATAACTTAAATTTGAAAGAGATGTGATTTGAGACAGAATCATACATACATCATTTTAGTCTGTTTGTGTTTAATGTGAAGGTGGCACAGGCAGCACATATAGCTATGTGGATTTTAACCGTGATGGCTCTTTACTGGCCAGTGTGGGTGGTGCTCCAGACTACATGCTTACACTGTGGGACTGGAGGCAAGAACAAGTGACACTGTGCAATAAAGCTTTTGCTCAGGATATCTATAGGGTCACCTTTTCACCTGACTGTGTCGGACAGCTCACTACATCTGGCTCTGGTCACATTAGGTCTGTATTACTATAATTTATCCACATATGCATTTACATTAAAACATTTTTTTTTTTTTATTTAATCTTTCAAAGATGCTTTTTGTATGTTAAGAAAGAATATTCATACACTACCTTTCAAAAGACAGTAAAACTTTTATTCAGCAAGGATGCTTACTTTTAAATGAAATGAAAGACTTTTATCATTGTTACAAAAATTATATTTCATATAAACTGTCCTTTTGAACTTTCTATTCAGAGAATAATCATAAAATGAATAATGTTTTCCACAATAATAGTAAGCAGCACAACCGTTTTCAACAGAGAGAATAAAAATAAATGTTTTTTGAGCAGCAAATCATCAGCATATTAAAACAGGCCTGTAACCTCCATGGCTTTAAAAGAGGAGAAGTCCCCCCAATAATTGGAAATGGGCAAATTGTAACCCCAATATTTTATATTTCTTAATTCTGCTCTCCATTACGTATCGCTCTGTTTGTTGTTAGGATGGCAGACAATAACCATATACATTTTTATGCTGGTCTGCCTCAGTGGTCTAGCAGCGCTTGTCAATGTCAAAATGATGGCCAATCAAATCAAAGAAGGCGGGGCTTAATGTTCACTGAAGATGAGAATGTTTTTACAGTGAAAGAGAGCGTGCGTGGGAATATATAAGCTACATATTTATTATTTGACAACCGTTTTATGATGGATAAGTGTAACGACCCACAGTAACATACTATGATGCAAACTACTCAACTACTCAAAGTAATTTTGCCATTTTGAATTGAAAATATGCAATCATTGAAATGATGTCATTAATAAATGAATGTGGCAAGACAATATATATATATATATATATATATATATATATATATATATATATATATATATATATATATATATATATATATATATTACATTTTTGACATATTAGACATACAAACAAGAGTGAATGTGTGCATGTTTTTAAATAAAATATTTTAGAGTTTAAATGGATTACTTCACAACTATGTAGGCTATAATTAGACCTAGAACTTATTTTACCGTTCTTACTTCTTCTTTATTTCATTCCATTTTCCCTTTTAATCCTTTAATTATTTTATTTCTTTAAATACCCACCCCCTCCAAAAAACAACAGCAATAACTTTGGTCCCCCCAATGTTCAAGACATGGGACCTATTGCACAAAACTAAGATAAGGGATTAGGCCGGGATATCTTGATGATCTTGTCATCTGTATGCAAAATTTAGTACACTGCTGTAGTGCAAACTTACCCTGAAGGCACACTCACATCAAGAACAATAACGATAATGAAAGATAACTGTATATTAGCGGATAATTTGAGCCAGGATCACCAAGATATCCCGGCTTAATCCCTTATCCTAGTTTTGTGCAATAGGCCCCTGGTTACGGTCTTGTATTGGAATAATTTCTGAAGCGTCATGTGATACTGGAGTAATGATGTTGAAAATTTCCGATTTGCCATTACAGGATTAAAAAAAAGTTATTGTAAAATGTTTTTCACAATATCACTGTATTTCTGATCAAATAAATAAAGAATTGGTGAACAAAAACAGTATAAAATCTTACTGACCTCAAACCTTTGAACTTTTGTCTATATATGTGATAAAAGAGGTTTGGGTTTAATGTTTTTTAGATTCTGGAAAATGGCCAATACCTTCACTGGTTTAAAGTTGCAAGGGTTGCTAGGAAGTTTTGGAAAAACAACTGTAACAGATATAGAAGGATATGTGGAGCTTCCTGATGGCAAGGTTTTTATCAGCACCTTCTTACATTTTGCGTATTCACACAAAAAAACTACACACTTTTTAAATGAAATATGTTTTTGATGAAAATCATTCTTTCTCTCTCTCTCAGGTTGTGTCAGGATCAGAGTGGGGGAATATGCTCCTTTGGGAGGGGGGTCTGATAAAGGTGGAAATATGCCGTAAAGGTAGACGCACATGTCATAGCGGAACCATTTACCAGTTTAATCTGGATGAGGGAGAACTAATGACTATAGGATCTGATGGTGTAGTCAGAGTAAGTACAGGCTGATAAGTGAGATTATGCTACTTCACTGATTTTTGCTGTTGCTAAAAAGTGTATAATTATTTAAAACAAATTTATTACACAGAGAGGATGTTTTGTTTTCTGAAAGCTTTTAAAGCAATTTCTACATATTTTTCCTCAGAGCTGGAACTTGGAGACCATAGACACGGCAGATGCAGTTGATGACAGTGGCCTGTTTGAGACAGAACCCATGAATGAGATAACAGTTGGCCGTAATGTCAGCTTGTACTCTATGGTCAAGAGCTCCATGCCAGAAACCTCCTTTTGGTTTGCTCAGGTATTAAATCTTTTTTTTTTTTTAGATATGGAACTTGCTTGCTTTATTTATTTATGAAAATGTTTTAACCATCTAAGACCTAGTCTTTTTTGTGTATGTGTGTGTGTGTGTGTTTGATTTTTAACAGGACTCTAAAGGCAGTATTTGGAAACTGGATCTCTCATTCTCCAACATTGTGAGTCATTTTAAACAGGAGCTTAAAGTCCCAGTGAACCGGAAGTTGCAACTGATTTTATTTCAGTGCTGTGACGTATTTCCAAGTGAAATGGAATATTGATTAGAGGGCAGGGTTTTACTTCAGCGCACGTCCTCTCCATCTCACGCTCATATCAGACTAACGGTTGGAGGGGAGTGGTTAAGGTTATTAAAACCCAAGTCGTCAAACTGACATCATCTGAGAAGGAATGCCATTTCAGACTTGAAGTTACTTTTCAGATTTTGCTTAAAGATTACCACAGCAAAAAAAAAAAATTCTGTGTATTATTTTGCACTGATTAATTGTTCACCCTAATGTCCACCAGTAATGTTTGCTAACAAAGTATGTTCACCCTAAGACCAGTAAATAAGCGATATTTTGATTCATGAGGACTTTAATCTTTTTTTTTTTCATGGTTGGTCCAATAAGATTTTTTTCTGGTCTTTTGTTTTGCAGACCCAAGATCCAAAGTGTCTCTTCTCATTTCATGCTGGTGCCATTCAAGGCATGGATGTTTCTGAAAGTAGCCACCTCATGGCTACTACAGCCTTGGACTGTAAGAATTTTTTTTGCATTGACCAAACATATACCCACATACACAGACCTATAATGTGTTCATGTAAACATTGACAAATACCTATTTTTACTACTCAGCCTCTGTCAGGGTGTTTGACTTTCTTTCAAAGAAAGAGCTCACAATAAGTCGCTTCAAACAAGGAGGGACAACGCTTACCTGGGCCTCAGACATGGTAATGTAAATGAACTTCTTAGAAACATGTTTATAAACTCTCTGTTCATCATATGGATGAGCGAATAGGGATCCCACATAAAAAAATACATTTTTATTTGTAATGCACTTTACATTAAGTAGAATCTCAATTATATAGTATATTATAGTAAAATTACTCTAGTAAATACTTTAGTGTTTTTGAACTGTACTATAGTAAATATACTACAGTAAATTAACAAAGTGTAGTAAATACTATAATTTACTACAATATACTAAAATCTACTGTAGTATCTTTACTATAATATGGTTCAAAACACTATAGTATTTACTAGAGTAATTTTACTGTAATTTTACTATAATATAACATAGTATTTTTCCATGTGGGATGTCCTATCCAATATTAAAACTCTGGGAGATACTATAGAGACGCATCGTATCATAATCTGAAAACCACGCCCATCTGAGGGGAAAACAATCCAACCCTCTCCATTGACTTTATATTGCGTGAAGCTGCCTCCTTGTCATTTTTGACTTTTAACAAAAAACAGAACAATGTCTAAAAGCTGCTGTGACAGGGTGTACAGCAAACAATCTAAAAACACACAGAACTGAGTTTTTATAAAATGTCGACCCCCCCAAAAAAGAGCATTTAAGGACACTAAAGTGGATACAGTCAATTGAGACAGCTTGTTGAGACAGTGTCATATTACTCTGAGAACTACGCCCACTGGAGGAGAACGTAAACAGTGACGGGATATGCACAAAAAAAAAAAAAAAAAAAAAATATATATATATATATATATATATATATATATATATATATATATATATATATACGGTGGGGCAAAATCAGCCACCAATTGTGCAAGTTCTCCCACTTAAAAAGATGAGAGAGGCCTGTAATTTTCATCATAGGTACGCTTTGACAATACACAACTATGAGAGACAGAATGAGAATTTTTTTTCTGCAGAAAATCTGATTTTTAAAGAATTTATTTGCAAATTATGGTGGAAAATAAGTATTTGGTCAATTAACAAAAGTTCATCTCAATACTTTGTTATATCAATCAATCAATCAATCAATCAACTTTATTTATATAGCGCTTTTACAATGACGATTGTTTCAAAGCAGCTTCACAGTGTTAAACAGGACAACATTGCAACAAAATTTGATTTGGCTAGTTTAATTTGGATAGTTTATAGAATTATATATGACCAAATTAATAAATTCTATTTGTATATTTAGTTGAGTAACTTGGATCATAATTTGAGTGTCCCCAACTGAGCAAGCCAAGCCAAAGCGACAGTGGCAAGGAACCAAAACTCCATCAGGGCATGATGGAGAAAAATAAACCTTGGGAGAAACCAGACTCAGTCGGGTGCCAGTTCTCCTCTGGCCTATTATTAACAGTGTATAATTATTACTCTGGCAACCTTGCAGGTCTTAAATCATATTAGATAGGAATATTCGAAATTTTGGGTATGACGCACGAGGACGGGCTCATTTAGGATGGCGCGTTGATTACACAAGAATATGAATACTTGAAAGATCGGAGTTATTGCGCCGAGACGGGTTAATTTAGGATCACGTTCGGTGAGGCGAATTCAGAGGAGACACTAATGGACACGGTCTCAGCAGACACTCCAGGATGAGCTGGTCATGTCCAGATGCAGGTCCACCATCCGATCCGGACACGGCCTGGATCCGCCGACTGCAGTAAACCTCGGGATAAACAGAGAGACTAACATTAGTGTGGATGCCACTCTTTTTATGATGTAACGAGTACATCAGGTGTTATGGGAAGTGTTCCCGGTTCCGCTGACCTAGTTAATGCAGCCTAATAATCAGTCATTTGATTTGAATAAAGAAAGTTAAAAATGTTCTATGTGTATGCCATAGTAAAGAGATGTGTTTTTAGTCTAGATTTAAACTGACAGAGTGTGTCTGCTTCCCGAACAATGCTAGGAAGACTGTTCCAGAGTTTAGGTGCTAAATAGGAAAAGGATCGACCGCCTGCAGTTGATTTAGATATTCTAGGTATTTTCAACTGGCCAGAGTTTAGAGACCGCAATTGACGTGATGGAGTATATTGCGTTAAGAGCTCGCTTAAGTACTGGGGAGCTAAACCATTTATTGCTTTATAAGTAATAAGCAAGATTTTAAAATTTATGCGATGTTTAATAGGAGCCAGTGCAGTGTTGACAGAACTGGACTAATATGATCGTACTTCCTGGTTCTAGTAAGAACTCGAGCTGCTGCGTTTTGGACCAGCTGGAGTTTATTTATTAGGCGAGCAGGGCAACCACCCAGTAGAGCATTACAATAATCTAGCCTTGAGCTCATGAACGCATGTACTAGTTGTTCAGCATTTTGCATTGAAAGCATGTGACGTAATTTAGATATATTTTTAAGATGGTAGAATGCAGTTTTACAGATGCTAGAAACGTGGCTTTCAAATGAAAGATTGGTATCAAAGAGCACACCCAGGTTCCTCACTGACGACGAGGACTTGACAGAGCAGCCATCGAGGGTTAGACAGTATTCTAGGGCACTCTTTGTGGAGCTTTTCTGTCCAATAATTAAAAATTCAGTTTTATCTGAATTAAGTTGCAGGAAGTTACTATTCATCCAATTTTTAATATCAGCTATGCATTCCGTTAATCTTGTGAATTGGTAAGTTTCGTCAGGGTGTGAAGAAATATAGAGCTGAGTATCATCAGCATAACAATGAAAACTAACGCCATGCTTCCTAATGATATCTCCCAGTGGTAGCATATACAGGGTGAAAAGCAACGGTCCTAACACTGAGCCTTGCGGTACTCCATACTGAACTTGTGATCGGTGTGACATCTCTTCATTTACTGCTACAAACTGATAACGGTCAGATAAGTAAGATTTAAACCATGCCAATGCAGTTCCACTAATGCCAACATAATTTTCGAGTCTATTCAAAAGAATATTGTGATCGATAGTATCGAATGCAGCGCTAAGATCGAGTAACACTAATAGAGAGATACAACCACGATCAGATGATAAGAGTAAATCATTTGTAACTCTAATTAGAGCAGTCTCAGTACTATGATACGGTCTAAATCCTGACTGGAAATCCTCACATATACAATTTCTTTCTAAAAAGGAACATAATTGTGAAGACACTGCCTTTTCTAATATTTTTGATAGAAACGGTAGATTCGAGATTGGTCTGTAATTGACTAATTCTTTAGGATCAAGTTGCGGTTTTTAATAAGTGGTTTAATTACAGCCAACTTAAAAGTTTTTGGAACATATCCTAATGTCAAGGATGAATTAATAATATTAAGCAGAGGATCTATGACCTCTGGAAGCATCTCTTTTAATAGCCTAGTCGGTATAGGGTCAAGCATACATGTTGTTGATTTTGATGATTTGACAAGTTTAGCCAATTCTTCTCCTCCTATAGCAGTGAATGAGTGTAATTTTTCCTCAGTGAGACTACAATGTTCTGTCTGAAGTGATACTGTAGTAGGCGGCTGCATGGTTATAATTTTATTCCTAATGTTATCAATCTTACTAGTAAAGAAGTTCATAAAGTCATTACTGCTGTGTTGTTTACAAACGTCAGAAGTTGAAGCTTTATCCTTTGTTAATTTAGCCACTGTATCGAATAAATACCTAGGGTTGTGTTTGTTTTCTTCTAAAAGAGTTGAGAAATAAGCAGATCTAGCAGTTTTTACGGCCTTTCTGTATGCAATCATGCTCTCTTTCCACAAATTGCGAAAAACCTCCAGTTTTGTTTTCTTCCAGCTGCGCTCCATTTTTCTGGCTGCTGTTTTAAGGGCCAGTGTGCTCGTTGTACCACAGCGTTGGATTATTTGCTTTAATCTTCTTTAAGCGCCGAGGAGCAACTATGTCTAAAGTGCTAGTAAAGAGAGAGTCAGTAGTTTCTGTTGCAACATCAAGTTCCTCTTGGCTATCTGTAATTCTGAGGAGATGGAACTGATGAGGAAGATTATGTATAAAGCAATCTTTAGTCAGCGGTTATAGTCCTGCCATATTTGAAGCGAGGATGGCTTTGCAGCCTTAGCTATATTAAGTATACATGATATTAGGTAATGATCTGAGATGTCATCGCTCTGCTGCAGGATTTTAATGGTATCAACATTTAGTCCATGTGACAGTATTAGATCTAAAGTATGATTAAGGCGATGAGTGGGTCCAGATACGTGTTGTCTAACTCCAATAGAGTTTATAATGTCTTTAAATGCCAATCCCAATGCGTCTTTTTCATTGTCAACATGGATATTAAAATCACCAACAATTAGTACTTTATCTGCAGCCAGTACTAACTCTGATAGAAAACCAGCAAATTCTTTGATAAAGTCTGTATTGTGCCCTGGTGGCCTGTATACAGTAGCCAACACAAATGTCAAACGGGATTTATCATTTACACTACACAATGTTACATAAAGCACCAAAACTTCAAAGGAATTATATTTGAAACTAGACTTCTGAGTAATACTGAAGTTATCATTATAAATTACAGCAACACCTCCCCTTTTCCTTTCAGACGCGGCTCGTGTTTATAACAATAATCTTGGGAGTGGACTCATTTAAAGTAATGTAGTCGTCAGGTTTTAGCCAGGTTTCTGTCAAACACAGCACATCTAGGTTATGATCTATAATCATATCATTAACAATAAGCGTTTTTGGCGAAAGGGATCGAATATTCAGCAACCCGAGATTTATCAATTGTTCATCCGTATTATATCTGTTGTTTATTTGTTGGACATCAATTAAATTTTTACTGTTGAATGGTTTTGATGGTTTTTGTATTTACTGATTCGGGAACAGACACAGTCTCTATGTGATAATATCTAGGTGAAAGCGTCTCTATGTGCTGGGATTTAGCTGACTCTGGTGACGTGAGACAGCTAGCAGACGGTTGGTTTAGCCAGTTTGTCTGCTTCCTGACCTGGGCCCCAGTGAGTCAAGGTTTAGCTCTAAGACTATGTGCCAAATTACTAGAGAAGAGCAGCACCAGCCCGGTAGGATGAATGCCGTCTATCTTCAACAGGTCGGGTCTGCCCCAAAAACTTTTCCAATTGTCTATGAACCCTATGTTATTTTGCGGACACCACTTAGACAACCAGCCATTGAGTGATGATAATCTGCTAACTATTTCATCACTCCTTTTAACAGGGAGGGCCAGATAAACAGACTGCCGGTGACATCATCGTACTTGCGAGTTTACACACCTCTTTAATGTTAATTTTGGTGATCTCCGACTGACGGTCGAACATCATTAGTGCCGACGTGAATAATAATCTTAGAGAATTTACGATTAGCTTTAGCCAGCACTTTTAAATTTGCTTTGATGTCAGGCGCTCTGGCTCCCGGTAAACATGTGACTATGGTGGCTGGTGTCTCTATTTTCACGTTCCGTGTAATAGAATCGCCAATAACTAGGGCACTTTCAACAGGATCCTCAGTGGGTGCATCACTGAGTGGGGAGAACCTGTTTGATGTTCTAATCGGAACGGAAGAGTGGTTTTTAGATCCGCGACTATGCTGTCTCACAGTCACCCAATTGCCCTGCTGCGGGGCTCAGCCGAACCAAACAATGAGTGTTCACTAAGCTAGTCGCATCCAAAAGAGTATCTAAAGCTGTACCATTCTCACTACTCTCACATAAAGTCTGGATGCGTGTCTCTAAATCTGAAATCTTCTCCGTCAGCCTGATTAATTCCTTACATTTAACACATGTGAAGCCCTGTTCGCCAACGGAGATAGATATGCTAAACATGTAGCATGCAGTGCAAGTGACAATGACAGGAGAAGAAGACATGGCTTACCGTATTTGTTGATGAATCCAAAACTTACCACACAACTTACTCCACTTACTTTGTTTGATGGAGTCTATTTAATAATCCAACTCACCACAGTTGTCTAATGAACTCAGAAAACAGGAGACCGGGTGCCGGGATGGAAAGCTACCAGGCTAGCGAAAAGCTAACACGTGGTAGTGATTTAGATTAAAAGCTAGTGATGTCAAATTTAACTTGATAGGCTATATTAAACAATATATGGTGATGAGTAAGTTATTTTTAGCAGTATAGATAACAAAGAAAATATATCAAATAGAGATTCAAACGCAGCTATACAGAGCTACAAACACTGACGCATGCAGTAGCAGCAGTAGGTAGACTGGAGCAATCGATCAGGAGCAATCGATCTCAGATCGATATACCCTTTGTTCGCAATGACAAAGGGTCAAATGTCTACACAAGGTTTTTACACACTGTTGCTGGTAGTTTGGCCCATTCCTCCATGCAGATTTCCTCTAGAGCAGTGATGTTTTGGGGCTGTCGCTGGGCAACACAGATTTTCAACTTCCAAAGATTTTCTATGGGGTTGAGATCTGGAGACTGGCTAGGCCACTCCAGGACCTTGAAATGCTTCTTATATAGCCACTCCTTCGTTGCCCGGGTGGTGTGTTTGGGATCATTGTCATGCTGAAAGACCCAGCCACATTTCATCTTCAATGCCCTTGCTGATGGAAGGAGTTTTTTACTCAAAATCTCACAATACATGTTCTTTTCACAATTCATTCTTTCCTTTTCACCGATCAGTCGTCCTGGTCCCTTTGCAGAAAAACAGCCCCAAAGCATGATGTTTCCACCCCCATGCTTTACAGTAGGTATGGTGTTCTTTGGATGCAACTCAGCATTCTTTCTCCTCCAAACAAGTTGGAGTTTTTACCCAAAATTTTGGTTTCATCTGACCATATGACATTCTCCCAATCCTCTTCTGGATCATCCAAATGCTCTCTAGCAAACTTCAGACAGGCCCGGACATGTACTGGCTTAAGCAGGGGACACGTCTTGTACTGCAGGATTTGAGTCCCTGGTGGTGTAGTGTGCTACTGATGGTAGCCTTTGTTACTTTGGTCCCAGCTCTCTGCAGGTCATTCACTAGGTCCCCCCATGTGGTTCTGGGATTTTTGCTCACCGTTCTTGTGATCATTTTGACCCCACGGGGTGAGATCTTGCGTGGAGTCCCAGATCGAGGGAGATTATCAGTGGTCTTGTATGTCTTCCATTTTCTAATAATTGCTCCCGCAGTTGATTTCTTCACACCAAGCTGCTAACCTATTGCAGATTCAGTCTTCCCAGCCTGGTGCAGGTCTACAATTTTGTTTCTGGTGTCCTTTGACAGCTTTTTGGTCTTGGCCATAGTGGAGTTTGGAGTCTGACTGTTTGAGGTTGTGCACAGGTGTCTTTTATACTGATAATGAGTTCAAACAGGTGCCATTAATACAGGCAACAAGTGGAGGACAGAGGAGCCTCTTAAAGGGGTACACACTGTGCGATTTATAACAGTCCTTTAAGATTCTAAGTTGTCATTAACGTCAGACTGTACGATAGTTGATGCGCGCTAAAACGGAAGCACGCAAGAAAATCGTCTAGAGTTTTATATCATCAATGAATGGCATGTTCGGTGACAGTGAGCTGCATTACACCCAGGATTTAAATGGTGGCTACAAAGAAATCTCTAGCGCTCATTTTGGTCATGGTTTGTCCTGAAAAACGAAGATAATTTGACGGTCGTCGTTGGAGAAGTCACACTGCAGGATTGTGCGCCAAATCTTCTGACACTGCAAGAATTTGCAAGTCTGAGGTAAAATTTCATTGCAGCGGTCATTAATCGGCTGCCGGTGAACATGTCAAACTAACGATCAAAGACTTCAGATTTTAGCCTAGGATCAGAGGAATCTTTTAGGATTTACAAAATTTGTCTCTGACGGCCAAATTGTGGCCAAAATTGCACAGTGTGTACCTGGCTAGCCAGAAATCTTGCTTTTTTTGTAGGTGACCAAATACTTATTTTCCATCATAATTAACAAATAAATTCTTTAAAAATCAGACAATTTGATTTTCTGGATTTTTTTCTCATTCTGTCTCTCATAGTTGAAGTGTACCTATGATGAAAATTACAGGCCTCTCTCTTTTTTTTTTAAGTGGGATAACTTGCACAATTGGTGGCTAACTAAATACTTTTTTGCCCCATATACATATATATATATATATATACACTCACCTAAAGGATTATTAGGAACACCATACTAATACTGTGTTTGACCCCCTTTTACCTTCAGAACTGCCTTAATTCTACGTGGCATTGATTCAATAAGGTGCTGAAAGCATTCTTTACAAATGTTGATAGGATAGCATCTTGCAGTTGATGGAGATTTGTGGGATGCACATCCAGGGCACGAAGCTCCCGTTCCACCACATCCCAAATATGCTCTATTGGGTTGAGATCTGGTGACTGTGGGGGCCATTTTGCATGGCTGCATACCTTGGTTGTAACGAGTGGTTATTTCAGTCAAAGTTGCTCTTCTATCAGTTTGAATCAGTTGGCCCATTCTTCTCTGACCTCTAGCATCAACAAGGCATTTTCGCCCACAGGACTGCCGCATACTGGATGTTTTTCCCTTTTCACGCCATTCTTTGAAAACCCTAGAAATGGTTGAGCGTGAAAATCCCAGTAACTAAGCAGATTGTGAAATACTCGGACCTCAGATGTTATTGGTTGATTAGATAATTGCATTAATGAGAAATTGAACAGGTGTTCCTAATAATCCTTTAGGTGAGTGTATATATATATATATATATATATATATATATATATATATATATATATATATATATATATATATATATATATATATATATATATGGAGATTTTTCTTACAAAAACCCATCGATTCACCTCATTAGGCCTTTATTAACCTGCCCGGAGCATGTGGATTACTTGTATAATGGATGAATACACTTTTTCAGGCTTAAAATTTTGGGATGGCATTTACTGCCATTATAATGTTTGGATTAGCAAGGATATTTTTAAATATAACTCTGATTGTATTCGTCTGAAAGAAGAATGTCACATACACCTAGGATGGCTTGAGGGTGAGTAAATCATGGGGTAATTTATATTTTTGGGTGAACTATCCCTTTAATTGTAAAAATAGGTCTTACTGGACAATATTAGAGACTCTGAAAATATCTGTATCTGTATTGAGTGATATCTGGATCTGTATTGATTGATATTGGATCCAATATCAATCAATAAAGATACAGATACTTTCAGAGTCTCTAATATTGGCCAGTAACCAGTATAGTACAAGTATGTGTGCATATTGGATGTTGATGGAGAGTGTGTCTGTCTTCACAGATGAACTGTGCCGGGGGTCTGCTGGTTGTTGGTTTTGATGATGGTGTGGTACGTCTCTTGGAGCTGTATAACCCTCAGAGTCTGCACACAGTTGCAGGGCGCACACGCTCCGGAGACGCCGAACTTCGCCTTAGACAAGCTCTCAAGCCCCACAATGCACCTGTCACCGGCATCGCTTATGAGAGAAACAGAAAGATCATGGCTACTGGGGTAAGAGGTTGAGTGAGTGAGTGTGCATGATTTGTATCAGAATATTAATTTATTGTTAATGTGATATTATTTTGTCTTCTTTCTCTCTTTAGAGCACAGACAGCACTGTTTTCTTTTTTACGGTTGGAGAAAGATATGAACCGATTGGGTTTGTTACTGTCCCAGGGCCTGTGCAAGGCCTAGAGTGGTCACCTCAGTCACATGTGAGTGATGATGATAGTTTACTGTGCATCTCACTAAGGCTCTTGTTGTGACTGTATCATATATGGTTTATCGAAGCACACTGAATGTTTGTGTATTTGTATGTCTAAAGGAAAAAAACACTCTGCTGATCTTCTGTCAAAATGGTCATGTGGTGGAAGTTCAGTGTCCTGACCCTGGAGCTCAGACCGGTGGAAACACCTTCCGGCTCTCAGGACTTCCCACAATGCATTTCTGCTTTAGAAGCATTAAGTCCCGAATTAAGGTTACCCACTGACTCTCTCTTTGTCTTTCTTTCTCTATTTCTCAATTTTGTATTGTTGTTTTATTTTCATTTTAATTATTAAACAATTTTTCTAAATGTAATTTTAATTCTATTGATTTAATTCTATTGATCATATTATTACAATTAATTATTAATATGCACATTGACAGTGATTATACAAACAAAATGATTAAAATCACAGCAATGGTCTGTAATAATGTCTATAATGTTTAATGTTCTGCTTATATAATTTTGGATGCATGTGTGTTTGCAGAGAGATGCAGAGGTAGCACTCAGGCAGGCCAGAAAAGAGGAGAAGAAGAAAGAAAGGGAGGAACGCTTGAAGAAACTGTTGGAGCAGAAGCCAGAGGCCACAGAGGAGGAACTACAGGAAAAAGCGGAAGAAGAAGAGGAGGAAGAAGAAGTGGAACTGCCTCCTCTTTACATTCCATCTCAACCCAGTCCTCTACAATGCGGCTTTTACTCAACACCAGGGTCATTCTGGCTTTCTATGGTAAAAACATACACTCATATAGTCAAGTCAAGTCAACTTTATTTATATAGCGCTTTTAACAATGCAGATTGTTTCAAAGCAGCTGCACAGTGTTAAACAGAAAAATAATGCAACAGAATATATTTCGATTATCATACAGTAACAATGTGGGCTTTAGATCAGTAATTAGATTAGTAATTTGGTCTATATGGTTAATTTAGTTTAATAATTAGATTTATTTTGAAATATATTTGAAAAATAGTTTTTCCTCAACTGAGCAAGCTAAGCCAGAGGCGACAGTGGCAAGGAAACCAAAACCCTCATATACTCATATACGTACAAGTCCTTCTAAAAAAATTAGCATATTGTGATAAAAGTTCATTATTTTCCATAATGTAATGATAAAATTAAAATGTAATATATTTTAGATTCATTGCACACCAACTGAAATATTTCAGGTCTTTTATTGTTTTAATACTGATGATTTTGGCATACAGCTCATGAAAACCCCAAAATCTAAAAAAATTTGCATATTTCATCCGACCAATAAAAGAAAAGTGTTTTTAATACAAAAAAAGTCAACCTTCAAATAATTATGTTCAGTTATGCACTCAATACTCGGTCGGGAATCCTTTTGCAGAAATGACTGCTTCAATGCGGCGTGGCATGGAGGCAATCAGCCTGTGGCACTGCTGAGGTGTTATGGAGGCCCAGGATGCTTCGATAGCGGCCTTAAGCTCATCCAGAGTGTTGGGTCTTGCGTCTCTCAACTTTCTCTGCACAATATCCCACAGATTCTCTATGGGGTTCAGGTCAGGAGAGTTGGCAGGCCAATTGAGCACAGTAATACCATGGTCAGTAAACCATTTACCAGTGGTTTTGGCACTGTGAGCAGGTGCCAGGTCGTGCTGAAAAACGAAATCTTCATCTCCATAAAGCTTTTCAGCAGATGGAAGCATGAAGTGCTCCAAAATCTCCTGATAGCTAGCTGTATTGACCCTGCCCTTGATAAAACACAGTGGACCAACACCAGCAGCTGACATGGCACCCCAGGCCATCACTGACTGTGGGTACTTGACACTGGACTTCAGGCATTTTGGCATTTCCTTCTCCCCAGTCTTCCTCCAGACTCTGGCACCTTGATTTCCGAATGACATGCAAAATTTGAGTGACAGTCCAGTGCTGCTTCTCTGTAGCCCAGGTCAGGCGCTTCTGCCGCTGTTTCTGGTTCAAAAGTGGCTTGACCTGGGGAATGCGGCACCTGTAGCCCATTTCCTGCACACGCTTGTGCACGGTGGCTCTGGATGTTTCTACTCCAGACTCAGTCCACTGCTTCCGCAGGTCCCCCAAGGTCTGGAATCGGTCCTTCTCCACAATCTTCCTCAGGGTCCGGTCACCTCTTCTCGTTGTGCAGCGTTTTTTGCCACACTTTTTCCTTCCCACAGACTTCCCACTGAGGTGCCTTGATACAGCACTCTGGGAACATTCGTTCAGAAATCTCTTTTTGTGTCTTACCCTCTCGCTTGAGGGTGTCAATGATGGCCTTCTGGACAGCTGTCAGGTCGGCAGTCTTACCCATGATTGCGGTTTTGAGTAATGAACCAGGCTGGGAGTTTTTAAAAGCCTCAGGAATGTTTTGCAGGTGTTTAGAGCTAATTCGTTGATTCAGATGATTAGGTTAATAGCTCGTTTAGAGAACCTTTTCATGATATGCTAATTTTTTGAGATAGGAATTTGGGGGTTTCATGAGCTGTATGCCAAAATCATCAGTATTAAAACAATAAAAGACCTGAAATAGTTCAGTTGGTGTGCAATGAATCTAAAATATATGACATTTTAATTTTATCATTACATTATGGAAAATTATGAACTTTTATCACAATATGCAATTTTTTTGAGAAGGACCTGTATATATATATATATATATATATATATATATATATATATATATATATATATATATATATATATATATATACATACACACACTACTGTTAATTTTTTTAAAAGAAAATAATAATTTTAGTAAGTAAGGATGCATTAAATTAATAAAAAATTGACAGTAATGACATCTTTAATGTTTCAAAATGTTTCTATTTCAAATTAATAAGAAATATTTCTTAAGCAAATCAGTATATTTAGATTTGCTATTTTAACATACACTATATTGCCAAATGTATAGGGACACCCCTCCAAATCATAGAACTCAGGTGTTCCAATCACTTCCATGGCCACAGGTGTATAAAATCAATATTTGTGAAAGAATGGGTCGCTCTCAGGAGCTCAGTGAATTCAAGCGTGGTACTGTGATAGGTTGCCACCTGTGCAATAAGTCCATTTCCTCACTACTGAATATATTCCAGACAACGGTTAGTGGTATTTTAAAAAAGTGGAACCAATTGGGAACAACAGGAACTCAGCCACAAAGTGGTAGGCCACGCAAAATCACAGAAAGGTGTCTGCACATTCTGAGGTGCACAGTGCGAAGTCACCAACTTTCTGCAGAGTCAATAGCTTCAGACTTGGTGTGGCCTTCAGGTTAGCTCAAGAACAGTGCATAGAGAGCTTCATGGACGCTTCATCCAAGCCTTACATCAACAAGTGCAATGCAAAAGCACGCCACCACTGGACTCTAGAGCAGAGGAGACGTGTTCTCTAGAGTGACGAATCACGCTTCTCTGTCTGGCAATCCGATGGATGAGTCTGGATTTAGTGGTTGCCAGGAGAATGGTACTTGCCTGACTGCATTGTGCCAAGTGTAAAGTTTGGTGAAGAGGGGATTATGGTGTAGGGTTGTTTTTCAGGGGATGGGCTTGGCCCTTTAGTTCCAGTAAAAGGTACTCTTAATGCTTCAGCATACCAAGACATTTTGGACAATTTCATGCTCCCAACTTTGGGGGAACAGTTTGTGGATGGCCCCTTCCTGTTCCAAAATGACTGCGCACCAGTGCACAAAGCAAGGTCCAAAAGACATGAGCCGCTTTTCCACCGTCGGGCCAAACGGTTGTTAGAATGGTAAGGAACGGCTTGAGCTTGGTACGGCACGGCATGATTACAAAACGTTCTTGGCCCGGAAATTCTCAGAATTAGAATCTGTGAAGTGACGTTCTCAGGATTGGTCACTTGTCCATTGCCTGGCTACCAGGCAGAGTCTCTGTAGCTGACTAAGCTTTATTTGAGTGATGTAAACACAAATTAGTAGTAAAATGAAAAGAAATATCTGATCATCCTCTATAATGCGGTCGATATTTTCATCTCATATCATCAGTAAACCGTTGTGTTGCCAAGGCAATGACTGACGCTTTTGTATTACATTCCAAAAAGCGGCCATTATCAGCCCTACAGTGGAAAATGAAACCAGAACTGTACCAGCTGGCCTGGATCGGCTCGGAATAGAATGGTTACGCACTGCAAACTGTTCAGCCCGATGGCGGAAAAGCAGCCATGGATGAGAAGTTTGGTGTGGAGGAACTTGACTGGCCTGCACAGAGTCCTGACCTCAATCCGATAGGACCTTTGGGGTGAATTAGAGTGGAGACTGCAAGCCAGGCCTTCTCGTCCAACATCAGTGCCTGACCTCACAAATGTGCTTTAGAAGAATGGCAAAAAGTTCCCATAAACACACTCACTAAACCTTGTGGAAAGCCTTCCCAGAAGAATCGGAAGCTGTTATAGCTGCAAAGGGTGGGCCAACTCCATATTAAACCCTGCGGATTAAGAACTCATTAAAGTTCATGAGCATGTAAAGGCAGGCATCCCAAAACCTTTGGCAATATAGTGTATATTCAAATTAAAAAATAACATTTATTTAAAAAATAATACAGTTTTTCACTCAAATAAATGCAGACTTGGTGAGAATAAGATACTTCTTTTAAAAAATATTTCATATCCTGAACTTTTGAACAGCAATCTTACTAATAAATGTGCTGTGTGTGTGTCACTAAAATGAACCCCCCCCACCCGCTCTCTTTCAGGGTGGCTATGACTCAGGGTATTTGTACCACTGTAAATTCTCTAAACAGCAGAGCGAAGATCCATTAGAGAGAAAAGATGAGCCCTTCTTCTTCTTACCTGTGCATGACACAGACCATAACCCCATTGTCACCATCACTTTTAAGTATGGTTTTTTCCACTTGGTGTGTCTACAGTATGTGTGCATATGATTCTCTAATAGCCTAGGAACTGAGAAATCATTATTATTTTCCTTATTTGATATATCTATTTCATTGAGTCAGTATATTTATTCAGCAATTAATCAGAAAGATGATATTTCCCATACCTTACTTCTTACTCTTGCTGTCTTAGTTCCAGCAGGCAGTTATTGTTATGTGGCATGGAGAATGGCAGTATTCGGGCGTACCCCATACAGGCCTCGGACCATCAGCTCAGCTCCATGCAGGCGTATTGGGCCCTCAGCGTCCATGACAACCATTACGGCCATTTATGCCATGTCCGCTTCAGCTTTGATGACATGTTTGTCCTGACCGCAGGAGAGGATGGCAACATCTTTTCCTTCAGCTGTTTGCCAGAGGAGGAGCTCCAGAAAGCCATGGAGCTCAAACATGCCAAAGTGCCCTCTCCACGGGTTAGTGTTTATGTATTTGTGGATGGGTAAGTGTGTGTACGTCTTTGTTTCAACTTTACCACCTTATTCTGTCATGAAAACAGGTTGGACTGGAGATGGAAAAAGCAGCACAGGACATAGAGGATCCCTCTGCTTACAGGTGACAATGGGTATTTAAATAAAGCAAGTAATATGGTCAAGGCTTTTGCCTTTATTTGCTACTTACAAAGACACAAGAGCAGTGCTTATCTCTGTGTCCCATAGCCCCCCAGTGGGCCACATAGGTAATAAACTACAATGCAACTTTTATGCTCACCAAGGCTGCATTTATGTGATCGAAAATACAGTAAAAACTGTATTTTATATAAAAAATAAATAAATAAATAAAAATATATATACAGCTCCCAACACGCGCATCACGTGCTGCGCGTAGGGCACCAAGTGCTGAGGTGGGCACCACAAGAAAATTATATATATATATATAAATAAGACTATATAAAAATTGAAATGTCATTTATTCCTTTAAAAGCTGAATTTTAGCAGGCAAGTCTTCTGTGTCACATGATCTTTCAGAAATTATTTTATCGTGCTAATTTGGTGCTCAATAAACATTTATTATTATTATCAATGTTTAAAACAGTTGTTCTGCATAATATTTTTGTGGAAACCGTGATGCAGTTTTTAGGATTTTTTACTCTTTACTTTTTAATCTTTACTGTCCCTTTTGTTAAATTTTTAATGCATCCTTGCTGAATAAAATAATTTCTTTATTTAACAAAATTAATCATGTCTTGTTTTCTTGTGATTATTTATAAAAATGGTCTTTATCATAAGAAAATATTAAGAACATAGATCTCACATAAAGTCAAGATATGTTACAAAAAGACACTGTTTTTGATTTTATAAATCCAAATAAAAGGTAAAGCTTTCCTGTTATTTATTTATTATTCCATATTTATAGTATTATACTTATTTGGTTAAGGATTTTAAAATTAAGAACGGCGCTGAGGCTGCAATTTTCTCAAAATAAATAAATCGAGAAAACAAGAATTTTGTTTTAGTCACAAAAACAAGAAATACTAATTTTCTTTATCCATTGCATCTTGGGGCTTTAAAAACACCAGTAAATAATGGGTACATAATGACAGAATTTACATTGGTATTATTATGCATGGTGCTTGTTTAGTTAGCATAAGTGTGTGTGTGCAGCATAGAAACATCTAAACAGAAGCTGGAGCTGGACCGCATGCATAAGGAAGCTGAAGAGAGGAAACAGGAGCGGCGTAAGAAGCTGGCTGAACTGCAGAGTCGATTTCAAGATTTACTGGAGCAGAACCAAAGCCTTCCTGAACACATTCGCCTCCATCGCTCGGTGCACAGCTCTCACACGCCTCCTCGCTCACTCACCTATTGCAGTGTAATGATTAAACTGACACAATGATCTAATATAATATTTTTTGGGTGTTTGTAGGAGTTTGAACTAGACCTGCGCTTTCACACGGAGACTGAAAGACAGACTGAAGAGAGAGTGATGGAGGTCAGGAAAGAACTGGCCTGGGAGGAGGAGAAACACCGGATTGGCCTCAACAAACTACAGAACATGTATTATACCTTCATGCAGATCCACTTTTCTCCATTACTTTACATGTTTTTTTCTTCTACATACTTCTAAATACTTTCTCTTCAAATCTCCTAATATGTTACAAAATAAATTCCCTTATCATTTACTCACCCTCATGTTGTTCCAAATCTGTATGACGGACTTTCTTCTGTGAAACACAAAAGAAGATATTTCGAACTTTTCTGTCCATACAATGATGGTCAGTGGGGTCCAGAACAACATTGTACTCTTATGACTTTAATTTAATGGACAAAAAAAGTTGAAACATTTCTTTAAAAATCTTTTTTTTTTCTGTTATACAGAAGAAAGAAAGTCAACAACATGAAGATGATTATATATAATGACAGAATTTTCTTTTTTTTATGTTCTCTCCCTCTAGTTTTACACCGTGTCTACACCGGACGCGAGCGGAGTGACAAAAGACAATTTAACCTATTATAATCAGTGATGTTGTCTACACTGGATGCGGCGCAACGCGACAAATCCCCGACAATAAACTGATGCCTCATTCTATTTATGTCATGCTGACATGAAGAACAAATGCTTTGCAAAGGTCGCTTTGTCGCGTCCAGTGTAGACAGGTTCTTGCTGTTGCGATGGTCACATCCAGTGTAGACACAGTGTTAGATGTTTCTAATAAAGCTTTTAAAATAAAAATATAAAAAAACACAAATGAGATAATTGCTGACATATAATATACAATTTAGGGCTATAAATCGGAGAAACTAGATGTTTATGCAAAAGTCTTAAAGGGTTAGTTCATGTCATTAATTACTCACCCTCATGTCATTCCAAACCTGCAAGACCTTCGTTCATCTTCGGAACAAAAATTAAGATATTTTTGATGAAATCCGAGAGCTTTCTGCCCCCAGTGGTTCAACCTTAATATTATGAAGAATACTTTTTTTTTGGTGATTCATAACATTAAGGTTGATCCACTGTAGTCACATGGACTATTTTAACTATGTCTTTGCTACCTTTCTGGGCCTTGAAACTGGAAATAACGTTGCAGTCTATGTGGGTAACAACATGAGAAGGAGTAATTAATGACTTTTGGGTGAACTAACCCTTTAATTTGTAAATGTCATGTATTCCTTTGGAATTGTAGGAAGAAACAATTGAGAACCACTGCTTTTATTTTTTTCATGTTGCTTTTGTCTCTGTAGGTTCTGGGAGTCAGTGGTGCAGGACACGGTCACTGTGTATGCATTTAAGAGTGGACATAAGATCTCCAACTACAGGCTGTTGGCTCTGCCTGCCACACAAATGCATCTGCACCAGCATGGCACAGCGGCCTCTCAGAGCGCACCCATGGAACAAGAGCATTGGCGGAACAATGCACAGCCCGGCAAAGAAGCCAGCAACATTTCATGTGAGACAGGATGAGAGTTTTAACTTGACTCTTAGACTTATTGGAGTGTATGTGTGCAGACATCGTTCTACTTCTTTATTTCTAAGCAGTGCAGGATGAGCTGGCAACAGATTTGGTGATGCAGTCAGGAAAGATGCAGTCAGGGTCTTGTAAACTGGCCAGCAGAGAGGCAGAGAAACTCCGCAAAGCTGCAGAGAAGGCAGAGAAAGCTCGAGCCATGATAGAGAAGAGGAAAAAAGAGTGGGCAGAACTGTAAGTGAATGCCAGTGTGTGTGTCTCTTTGTCTTTTGAGTTTTTTGTGTGTAACATTATAATGCTTCCTCAGCTATGCCACAAAGCCCAGTGAGGATTACGAGGACCCCAAGGATGTGGAAGCAATTCGATTGGCTAAAGAAAAAATGGGTGACTTTAAGCTGAAGTCAGCAAAAGACTTTACTGTACCTGAACACCTGAGGATGAATGTGGAGAAGAAGAGAGTGCAGTTAGTGGAACTGGAAAAGAAGGTGAAGGACACAAACACATCAGCATGTGACCTGTCTGTTCTGTTTCTTGTTGTTGTTTTTTGATGTTGTCGTTCTACAAAAATCTGTATATATATATATATATATATATATATATATATATATATATATATATATATATATATATATATATACACTCACCTAAAGAATTTTAGGAACACCTGTTCAATTTCTCATTAATGCAATTATCTAATCAACCAATCACATGGCAGTTGCTTCAATGCATTTAGGGGTGTGGTCCTGGTCAAGACAATCTCCTGGGGGCATATTACAGAAACTTTCAATCCTAGGTCTTCACTTAAGATTTGATAAGTTAATTTAGGATTTTTCACAATTTCATATGACAGAAGCAAATCTTAACTTGATTTAGGATTCTTGGCCTATCTTACAAAATCTCATCTTATCTGTAGTTAGGAAATCTTAAACCGCTCAATCGAGTTCGGTAATCAACTGTCAGATCTGTTACCAAGCAACCAACAACGTGCAAACTGCTTCTGAGGTAAACCTAAAATCAAAATGGAGAAACAACGGCGTGCTTTTAATTCCAATGCGGCAGAAAATGACATTTTGATAAGCTCCGTTAAAGAGTTAAAGCCTGTTTTTATAAATAAAACAGTATGGCCTAAGTCACTTGAAGAATGAACTGGCATAGAGTTGGTTTGACGTTAGACGTTTGAAATGTAGGGACTGTCTCTAAAGTTACATAACGTTACATTGGTACACACATTTCTAACTAAAGTAGCATTTGAACGGAACGTCTTAGAGTATCAAAACCAACTGTAAAGTGTTCATCTAGGTGTCAGCTATGATGCACACCTTTTACATATTCTGTTAAAATGCTATTGTAGTTAGAAATGTGTAGGTCTACAAAAGTCGTAACTTTAGAGACGGTCCTTACATTTGCGAATATCGAACGTCCAGCGTCAAACCAACTCTATGCCAGTGAAGAACAGCTCGTTGGCCTCTGTAACGTTGGTCGCAATTCGTCAACTAACTGCAAAATCATGTGTCGTGGGAGTCTGTAATTATTTAGAAGCATTTTACCATCAAAACACAGCACATCCTCTGGGTCCTCCAAAAGTCTCTCCAACATCAAAACGTTGCTGCTCTTCATCTTGTATAATTAATAAATGTAACGCTCTCTCGAAAAAGGATTTTTGTACTGTGATTTTTACAGTTGGATTTCAAAAATGTTTGAAGTTAGGATACCTAACTTGTCCTAAAGTTAAGACCACTTTTTGGATTTTTTGTCGAGTTAGGATGCTTCTGTAATACTCGTTTCCTACCCATAGTTAGGATAAGATTAAGCACTTAAGAAATGTCATTCTTTAATAGCTTTTGTCCTAAATGCGGTCCTAACTGAAATTGTTACCAAACAGATATGATAGGATTCTAAAGTTAAGATGTTTCTGTAATACGCCCTCTGAACTCCAAACTGAATGTCAGAATGGGAAAGAAAGGTGATTTAAGCAATTTTGAGCGTGGCATGGTTGTTGGTGCCAGACGGGCCGGTCTGAGTATTTCACAATCTGTTCAGTTACTGGGATTTTCACGCACAACCATTTCTAGGGTTCACAAAGAATGATGTGAAAAGGGAAAAACATCCAGTATGCCACAGTCCTGTGGACGAAAATGCCTTGTTGATGCTAGAGGTCAGAGGAGAATGGGCCGACTGATTCAAGCTCATAGAAGAGCAACTTTGACTGAAATAACCACTCGTTACAACCAAGGTATGTAGCAAAGCATTTGTGAAGCAACAACACGCACAACCTTGAGGCGGATGGGCTACAACAGCAGAAGACCCCACTGGGTACCACCTATCTCCCCTACAAATAGGAAAAAGAGGCTACAATTTGCACGAGCTCACCAAAATTGGACAGTTGAAGACTGGAAAAATGTTGCCTGGTCTGATGAGTCTCGATTTCTGTTGAGACATTCAGATGGTAGAGTCAGAATTTGGTGTAAACAGAATGAGAACATGGATCCATCATGCTTTGTTATCACTGTGCAGGCTGGTGGTGGTGGTGTAATGGTGTGGGGGATGTTTTCTTGGCACACTTTAGGCCCCTTACTGCCAATTGGGCATCGTTTAAATGCCACGGCCTACCTGAGCATTGTTTCTGACCATGTCCATCCCTTTATGACCACCATGTACTCATCCTCTGATTGCTACTTCCAGCAGGATAATGCACCATGTCACAAAGATCAAATCATTTCAAATTGGTTTCTGGAACATGACAATGAGTTCACTGTACTAAAATGGCCCCCACAGTCACCAGATCTAAACCCAATAGAGCATCTTTGGGATGTGGTGGAACGGGAAAAAAAACATCTGAAAAAATCACTTTCTTTAACAAAAATGTAAAAGTGAAGAGTAAACATAATATAGATAGCGAACTTGAACTGCGTAATACTCTGAATGCGTTATTGAAATATGAAAATATTTATACAATTAGATTTTTTTAAAAGTTTTTTGATAAGTCTTTAATGCTCATCAAGGCTTTATTTATTTGATTAAAAATACAGTTAAACAGTAATATTGTGTAATATTATTACAATTTAAAATGTATCAGCAAAACTGAATTTTCAGCATTCATTACTCTAATCTGTGTCACATGATCCTTCAGAAATATGTTGATGTGCTGCTTAAGAAACATTTATTATTATTAATATTGAACAAAAAGTTCATAAGAACAGCATTTATTTTAAATAAAAATCTTTTTAGCATTATAAAATATATTTACTGTCACTTTTGCTTAATTTAATGTCCTTGCTGAATTCTTAATAGTCCCTAACTAGTAATATGTATGTGTATATATGTGTATGTGTAAGTGAGTGTTTGAAATTCATAAAAATTAAAATAAAATAACCCCAAAAAAAAAAACAAAACAAAACGCTTTACTAGCAGTGTAAGTTATGACCTTGTGACCTTAAATAAATCTTAATATGATTGTAAGCACTTATGATCTACTAAATTATTTGATTTAACAGATATATGCATGTGGTGGTCTACATATTTTTATGTATGCTACAGATCTTTGAGAAGAAGTCTGAGATGAACTCCCATGTGATGGCTCTTAGAGACAGTAAGGTGGAGATTATGTCTCAGCTCCATGCCAAGGTGGAGCAGCTACAGGCGATCCAGCAGCACCTGCCACCCGAGAAGCGTCATCCACTGCCAGCTGTGCCTGTCTTAATGCCAGAGGAGATACCAGAGAGGAAACACAGATACACCCGGGCAACCTTGGAGCGTTACGCCACTCTTAGGGTCAAGATGGCTTCCACTGGCCTAGATGAACAACAGAATGGGGAGAACATCCTGGAGCTGCTTGAACAAGAGATGCAAGACACACACACTGAAGCTCAGAACACGCACATGGAGGACGAAGGTGTGGAAACACTCTCTCAGAAGCAGGAAGAGGAGTTCACAGAGCTAGAGAAAGAAATGAGAGAAGTTGAGGAGACCAGAAACCTGTACCAGCAGGACAAACTTCTTAAACAGGTGAGTTTGGTGTGTTGTGAATATAGAGGGGATTTTATTTATCACAAAACTTCAAATGTCTTTCTCTCACACTGCAGATGGAGGATGCAGTGTGGCGTTTCGACGCAGAGTTACGTGTGTTGCGTCACGAGAAGCAAGAATTGGATGTGTACATGAAACTGGCTGATCTGAGACATGTGACCCTGTTTGAGGAGCTGCTGCTTTTGAAAGAGTTCGAGAAGAGAGAGGACATCCTACAGGAACGACTGATCACCTATATACAGGAAGAGCAAGAGATCAGGGTGGGTGTGTTTTTATTTGTGCGTGTGGTTTTATGCTTTGTGTGTGTGTCCAGTACAGAACAGTTTCCATATTCATTATTTTGTGTATCAGGCCAAGATGCATGAATGTAAGAAGCAGATGGAGCTAAAGAAGAGAGACATTTTGAGACTCGAAGGGAAGGAGAAAACTCTCATCGCCACCTTTCAGGCTTCATTGGGGGAGAACAACAAGTTTGTGGAGTTCCTCACCAGAGTGTTTAAGAAAAAGATCAAGCGTACAAAGAATAAAGAATCACACGGAGGTGAACTTATAAAAAGAAATCATATTTTGCATAAATTAAATTTATTAAGACACTTTTTGCATTGTGACATTATTTTCAAGATGATTAAACAGTTTTCATTACTGCAATACATCTGATTTTTTAATGATGATTCTCATTACTGTTTTGCAGTTATTTAAACAAATACTACCATGGTGTGCAAGTACTTTAAATATATATTAATCTTTTTCATTGTCTCAGTAATGAGAACTGGTCAAATTAGCTCAATGGTCTTTATTTTCAGTTTGCAATTTTTCTTTAGAATTTTTGGGTAAATTGTAATGGCAGCAACAGTTAGGATACACATAAAATTGCCATCATCATAATCGTGTTAAAATATAGAACACGTGATTATTAAATGTAATATTTGTTTTGTTTAACTCCTTCCATCAGATGGTGATGTGACAGATGATGAAGATGACAGCGATGAAGACTCTGATGAAGAATCAGACAGGGATAATGATGAGGATTATGATGACTCTGAGGCTCCCCTAGACGACAGTGTTTGCCCACCGAGTAAGATCAAAATGAAAAAATAGATGTCAAAATTGTGAAACCAATAGCCACAATGTTTGGTGAGCAAAAAAGTGAATGCCAAGCTCAAGAATGTCAAGTTTTTTTTGGGGTGGGGGTTGGTTTTTCTATTTAAAGACATTAAATAATTAAAAGATTAAAAGGGATTTAATGGAATAAAGAAGAAATAATAAAGGTAAGTCTAATGTCTAATTATAGCCTATATAGTTGTGAAGTAATCCATTTAAACTCTTTGCAAATAATATTTAATTTAATAATATGCACACATTCACCCTTGTTAGTATGTCTAATATGTCAAAAATGTAAAAACGTTTCTTGTCTCTTCACATTCAATTATGATTGATATTATTAAAATTATTGCATATTTTCAATTCAAAATGGCAAAATTACATTTAAAAAGTTGAGTAGTTTGCATCACTGTATGTTACTGTGGGTAGTTCAACATATCCATCATAAAACAGTCATCAGATATTAAATGTTTAGCTACTTACCACGCACACACTGTAAAAACTAAAATTCTGATTCATTTTGATATTGATATTGATGAGCGCTGTTAGACCGCTGAGACAGACCAGCCTTAAAAAAATTCTGCCATCCTAACAACAAACAGAGTGGTGCATAATGGAGCATTAAGAAATATTTGGCCATTTCCAATTATTGTGGGGCGGGGTGGGGGGACTCAAAGCCTATGGTGGTTACGGCCATGATAGGTCCTGTCTCTGTGTTTCAGACTGTGATCCTGAGCTCTTTGATAACACACTGAGGTTGCGTGAACATCGTCTGGATGTGGAGGAGCATCTGCAAGAGTATATAAAAATTGTGGACAGTTTAAAGAAGGAGTGTGACACACTGGCCAAGAAAGTGAGAGATACTTCTTTCAACTCCTTCCACCTTTCTTTTTTTGTTATTTGTTTTTTAAAAGAACTCCCTAAAGACACTTTGTTTTTTTTTTGTGTAGGAGAAGATTGTGCAGAACAATCGCAAGGCAGCAGAGGGCGATCTGGAGCTCATTAATCGAGAAAAGCAGCAAAGGCTGAATGAAGTAGATGTGGTGGTGCCACTCAGACTGCATCAGGTGTGAACATAATTTACACATACTGTACTTGCTGATTATGTTATATTGTACATATATTTACCATCTCAGCCTCTGCTAAAGTGTAACTTACAACCAATATCAAGTCTCTCTCTTTCTCCTTGTATGAGCAGATTGAATATGCGAGTAATGGTCTCTTGCTGGGTAAGCTAGACTCAGCGCTGGTCCTGAACACAGCGGATCTACAGCATTTGCAGAAGCGCATTGAAGAGTTACAGGAGGAAAAGACAGAGCAGCGAGAGCTCTATAAACACGCCAAACAACAACACGTACAGCTCAGGCATGACCTTAAAGACATGGAGGCCAGAATAAAGGGTCAGAGATGTGCATACATAATGACTATTTCAAATCACAGACTTACTTGCTAGTCATTATCTAGGCAATATATCAACGTTATATTTCTTTAAACTTGATGTATGAGTTTCAGTGTATAAAGTAGTACATTCTATAAAATTCTTTGCAGAGTCAGAAGTACGTTGCGAGCAGCTGATGCTCATGAAGTTTGGAAAGCTGGTTGATCTTAAAGTTCTGCAGACTCTCTCAGGCAACAGGAAGGTAGAGGAGATGAGACAAGAGGTCAGAGAACGAGACAGCAAAAACACAAAGGAGCTCAAACACTGGGAGGTACACTGACATAAAGAACTGGTGTGGACACCTTTGACCCTGTTTGGGGGTTGCCTTACAGTAGCTTTCAAAAGTTTGGGGTCTGTAAGATTTTTTTAAAATACTTTTTGAAAGAAGTCTCTGATCAAATATACAGTAAAAGAAGTAATATTGTGAAATAGTAATACATTTTAAAATGTCATCTATTCTTGCTAGTTAATTTGGTGATCAAGAAACATTTATTATGGTCAATATTAAACTTTTTCCCCCCTTTGATGAATTTAAAGTATTTATTTGAAATAGAAATCTTCTATAAATGTATCTATGGTCACTTTTGATCAATTTAATGCATCATTGCTGAATAAAAGTATTCTTAAAAAAAAAAAAAACATTCTGACCCCAAACTTACACATAACAGTAGTGTGTTAGAAGCAAATAACTATGGTTACATTTGCCAATCTAGAGCAAATGTTCTTTATCATTTGTGTGTGTACCAGGCAAAAGTTACTGAAGCAAGAGAGGCACTAACCGAAGTCACAAAACAGAACACAGAGAGACTACGTAAAATGAACAGCCTGCTTAGCCAGAAAAAAGCATTGGACGACCAACTCAACTCCAAACAGAGGAAGACGGTACATTTTTCTTTCATTATTAGCATTTTATCACTTTCTTTATTTAGTTCTTCACATTGATAAAGCCAGATATCTGACATGATTTGGTTTAATACATCTCCGTATGAACTTCTACAAATTGACTGCAGTTTATTCACAAGTTAAAGGTGCAGTGTGTAAATTCTAGCGGCATCTAGTGGTGAGGTTTAGAGTTGCAACCGCTTACCCCTCCCTTTCGAAGCAAATAGAGAAGCTACGATGACCGACACAGGACAAAGATGTCGTCTGAGACAGCAGAGTGTACTGAGCACTCTGTAGAGCAGTTTGTCCGTTTAGAGCAACTGTACAAACATGGTGGCGCAAAAAGGTGACTTAACTGTAAGGGGACCTGCGGTGCAGTGGCATAACTTTTATTAATGATGGGCCCCAGTGCAGGCTATTACGTGTTCGTGTACTTGATCGTACTTTGCTTTGGGGTAAAAAGAACTTTGAAACCTTTGCAGCATTACACAGTTAATGAACATCCTGACGCTTTTTTAGATGAATAGCCTATGTGAATATGTGCTGCGCAGATATTAAACGAACAAAACAAATATGACATTTTAAAGAGAAAGTGTCTGATTGGATCATATCAATGTGGATACGTTTGCACTAGCTCTGCGATTTATACCACTTCATACAATATAGCATAGCCTTTTGCTTTAAAGCCACACATATAATAACTATCTATAGGTCTACTGTGATTAAGACATGTATTCAATACATTTATTAGAAACAGAAAGACATAGCGTATCGTTTCAGCCTTACTCAAAGGCAGCAGACACAGGCTGAGTGCTCGAGAACTGACCCTACAGAACCCGTGCACCTCGGACCCATCCCGTTACGCACTTCAATCCATTCCCGATGTTCTTGGTTTGCTTCTTATTTATTAAATCCAAGCAATTGGCTGACGAAACATTGATTAAAATTAAAATACAATTTGTACAAAACTAAATTTCCTTTAAAGAAAAGCTTTCTACAAAAAAAAAACTTAAAGGTACACTACGTAGGATTTTTGCAGTCAAATATCCAAAAACCACTAGGCCAGTGTTAAATGTTTTGTTCAGTTGAGTTCTTACAATATCCCAAATGTTTCCAACTATATGTAAATTGTGAGAAAATCGCTATTTTTGTCAATGATGCTATTTTTGTCAACCGGGATGTGTGAGCATAGCGTGTGAGGGAGTCGCCTGTCAATTGCGTCATATCTGTGTTACCCTCGTTTCCGTTTTAAACACACTTAAATGTATCTAATATGATAAACAGAGCAGCGTTACCTCATACTCATGACCGGAAAAGCGGAGATTGCGTCGGCAACTGTGTCCCGTCATAATAAAAATCCTGTTGCTCGCGAGCCGTGTGTTTTGCGTAACAATCTCTCTAGCGGCCTTACTCAGCTCCCACAGCACTCGCCCCTGCTCTGCTTCATACGATGAGCCTGATTTCACCAAGTACAACGTGTTCCTGGATCAACATCTTTGTTGACCCTGGATCAACATTCTAACCAACCAATCAGATTTGATGGACAAGTTTACAGTTTATGTCAAGTTTCTTCTTACCAGGGTTAGGTGCTTCTACATCAGTTTTAATCACCTATTGTTTTCCTCAGATTTTTTAGGGATAAGTTATGGGTAGGATTAGGTTTAGGGGTAGGGATATAGTTAGGACTACATTTTCAGACAGGAATGTTGCTCCAGGATCAACAAAATATGTTGACCCAGGACCATGTCTTACTTGGCAAAATCATGCCGTGCGCTTCATACTACAGTAAAGTTAATAATCGCATCCATGAACATGGTTTCTGCATGAGTCCTATCCCGATTCTTCCCCACCGGCTGTGAGGTGAAGACCACATTTCCCGAGATGCTGCGCTCAAACTTGACGTCATCAAACTACGCCTTTGTTTTGAATAGGCGCCCTCTAGCGGACGGAAAAGTTGCATAGTGTACCTTTAGTGAAGTGTTCAAAATATGGCCCTGTGCGGCTGCATTGTCTGTAGTTAAGCCCCTGCCGTGGTGTATGTAGAAAGACATGGCTTATTCTAAGGTAATAAAAACATAGTGGTTCATTACGTAATGTCTTTAAAGACCACTGAAAATAGTTATGTATATTATATTGCATTTTATTTAGCAGCAGCACCTGCAGCTGTGAATTCGCATGCAGGACACTTCTCAGACATTCAAAATGTGTGTTTGTTTAAGGTGGGTCAGTTCCAAGGCCGTCTGGTAGAGAAACAGGAACTGCAGAGGCTGCATCAGCTGGTAGCGGCTCAAGCACAAGACATTGAGGCTCTCAGTGATGAGATCCATGCTCTCTCACGCAAAGACGGACACATTCTCCCTCCGCTCGAACCTGTCCCGCCTCCTATTCCCTCCCCGCCCCACAGACACACAGCAAGCAATTCTGGTGTGCACAGGAAACTCAACCTCGGCAGCAGAGCTGTGAAATAGACCCACATACACACGTTTACCCTAAGTACAAAATCAGCATGTTAGCACACAGACCTCAAACTATCTATCTGTTCCTGTAGACATATACGACAGGCTAAATATATAGTTGTCTAAATGCAATAAATTCTTACCTTGGTGATTTTCATGTGTTTAATGTGTCTTCTTCCTTAGGACTTACCTTCTTAGAAATTGATGTATAACCTCTAAAATTACTTTATCATAATAATCAGGCAAGTTATAAATCCAAATCACAATGTCAAAGCACTACTCAACCATATCAAATAGAAAATGAAAATATAATTAAATATTTACAATCATTCTTTTTATGAAATCATTTGAGACTAACTAATATGTGCACTTATAACACCACGGAACTATTTCTATTTATAGTTTGTATAATTATAAAAATGTGTGTTAATATTAAGAATAATATTAAAATAAATGGTTAACAGTTACAGCACCTAAAACTACAAACTTTTGTTTTATTTATTTATTATAGTTAAGAAATCTATCTTGTATCACGAATGTTTGGAATAAAAATGTCTGTCTTTAAAAATGATGACGTAGCCTATACCTCTCCTTCCCGTTTCTACTGTTAATAAACAAAGGCATATATTAAAATAAACAAGGATACCTATAATATTTAGACCTATGAAACAAATACAGAGAAATTGTGTCACGTCCTTTGTGACATTCTGGTGCTGCGACTCAAATTCCTGCAGGAACGTTTGACGCGTGACGTCACGAGCTTTGCGGTGCCCTCAGATTGAGAATGAAAGGAGGTGATACAGGAGGAGATGATGTACAGGATGGGCAAAATATGTACACTCAGAGGAACTAACAATAAAGTCTGATTGGTTTCGGAGATTCGACGACTGCTGTTGAAGACATTTATCACAATTGCGGTAGTAAAACAAACAATACGATAATCTAGATTCTTGGTTTCTTAGAGGCAAAAGCATATTTCTAGTATTTGCTTTATCGTTGCCGTGACTCACGCCGTTCACTTGAGGACATATATACACTTGAGGCTCAGAGGACATATAATCTGTGGCGCGCGTATCATCCGGACGACGATAAATGTTGTATATGATTTCCACATTGACAGGGGATTCCTCACTTGTAAGTATCCAGAGTCATTTATATAGACGGTATCAAAGTCATGAAATGATCTTGTTTGAGAATATAGAATATTAGCTACAAGATGTGATGTAATGAATACAGATGTTCATTTTTAATGACTTAATATCAGTTTGTTTACGCAAGGTGTAGGTACCGCAGAAGATGCGGAGGAACGTCATGACGACACATACGTAGACACGCCCATTACGAAAAGAAACCACGTGATCTCATTTTACGATTAACACCAGTATGCGTGTGAGGGCTGTTCTGTGTTTTATAATCTCTTTATATGTACACAGATATTTATGTAATTCGTTATGTAAGATTAGTTTCATTCCAAATATCATGACTGCCTGACATTTTAAATGTTGAATTAGGAATTTTCAGATGTTTTGAGGCCAAAGACACCCATATGACAGTTCCTTAAAAAAGGCACTTTTTTTAAATGTAAAGACTATTAAAAACTGCTTTGTCTTTAGCTAAATCTCAAAATTGTCCTATGGCATGACAGTATCAAGCAGTTTTTGACCCTGATTGTGACACCATATCCTGATTTAAGTTTAATTAGTTGAATGACCTCATTCAAAGTTGTGTTACTGTGAAGCCCATGTTGTTTAAATATTGTTAAAATATTGAACTTTTTTGGAACCACGATAAAAGTGTGAATTGTTGTCCTTTGGTGTGACGCCCCTTTATTCTTAATTCTTTCAATGTCACACCAGTAGGACACATTTCAGTAAAGAAATTCAAAAAACAGTGAAGGAATTACAAAGTTAGTGACCCCTTATATTTTCTCAAACAACAGACTTCAGTTCACACTACATAATAATAATTATATATATATATATATATATAATACTCTGTGAGAAAAATAGTTTGCATGATTTTAATGACCTGTTGTTTGCAAAATGCAAAATTAAATAACTGACTACATTGTAGAGGTAAATATTTAAAAATAAAAACATTACATTACATTACATTTACATTATGACCAGAATATTTTTGTATATTTTCTCCCCACTATTAGATTAATGAACAAACAAACGTAAAAGGAATCCTCTTGCTCAACTGGTAGTCCTACTTTAGGCTAAAGTCTAACTTATCCTTAGTTACCTGTAACTGCAAAACTATTAGGAAGGAGAAAAAAATATGCAAAAATTAACAATAAGCCTTGAAATCTGTAACAATTTACCAACATTTTTACTTATTTGTGGTTGCTGATGAAACGCAAGATCCTTAGATCACTATTACTCACGAATCATAGTGTTTTTATAATCTTCAATCTCACTGGTCTTTGTTGTTTACAGAAGGCCAAAGCTGGACATGTTCTAGTATTCCATTAAGAGGTTGCCAAGCTGGACGAGTCCAGTTCTGAGTGCTCGAGAACAGACCTTACAGAACCCGTGCACCTCGGACCCATCCCAGAAGAGCAGTATGTAGGTGAAGGAACGGAGGAACCAGTGCCTCTAGCGCTACATGCCCGCTACAGGGACGCAGAAACAATCACAGGTCAGAAAGTGTGTAATTTCATTACAAGATGCTTAAGATGTACTAGTGTTGATTTTCACAACCTTTCCTGGGTCTCTGTTGTAGATGTTTGTAACAGCACAGAGCTCCCTGAGGTGGAGATTATCAGTCTGTTGGAGGAGCAGTTGCCGGTCTACAGGCTGAGGGCAGACAGTGTGTATGGCTATGAGCACGATGACTGGATCCACACGCCTCTCATCTCGCCCGACACACGCATAGACCTCACCTCTGAGCAAATTGAGGAGACCCTCAACTATTTTTGTGAGTCAAAGAGGCATGCTCTCATTAAAAAGATTTATGACCATAATTGATTAGAGTCTATCTCCTCTAATATTATGTGTATGATGGTAAAGGTTTGAAATTCTATACTTTTGATGATTAACATTTAATTGCAATGTTTGGCCTTAGTAACAACTGTTACTTATAGTAGCAGTGATATGTGGAAAACATTGGCGAGGGTATAACCAAAAACTGGAAACAATATTTTACAGTTCATTATACTAAAGAGTTGATCATTTTATTAAAATATATTTGTTATTTATTATTAATAACAATCAAAGCATCAGTAAGCAACATGCACTGGCCTAGGGCAAGTTTAAGAGAGTTTCAGACAGTTGATCTTACATTCATTGATCTTGTGCATGTGTGACTTTTTTGCAGCGAATTGGGTGTTGTTGATTAAAATTGTGTGAAAACTGTCGTATGCGCGCTCTGTTGAGAATATGCTAGTTTTTGCGAGAGCCAAGTTTTTGCTCTATCCTTTGCGCATCCGCGTTCATCACTGGAACTTATGCTACGCCTGCGTCCTACGTCATACGCTGGAACGCCAGTCTCTCATGAATAGGCGTATGACAATTTGCGGAAGTTAGAGATTACAGTTTGTAAAGTTTTAAATATGGATATTTTTCTTACACAAACACATAGCTTTGCTTCAGAGGGTCTTTTTTAAACCCCCCGAGCCGTATTGATCACTTGTATGATGGATAGATGCACTTTTTTGGACAGAAAGCCATTCACTGACATTATAAAGCTTGGACATTTTTTAATATAACTCTGATTGTATTTGTCTGAAAGAAGAATGTCATATACACCTAGGGTGACTTGAGGGTGAGTAAATCATGGGCTAATTTTCATTTTTGGGTGAACTGTTTCTTTAATGAAAATGTAAGAATGACTTGTGCTTTTTTTACAAGCCAGAGTTAGAATTGAAAATGTTAAAATAATTTCTTTCATACTCTTTTTTTTAAAGAAAATGTAACATTTAATAAAAAAATAATTTAAAAAAAGTAAAGGAAAATGCCAGAAAAACAAATACCGGTATTACTTTTTTGTGCTTTGTGATTTTTTTTGTTGTTGCTGCTACCTAAGTAATTGTTAGATTTGAGTTACTGCTTGTCTGCTGATTTTTTTATTCGGTGGAGTGAGTTGTGCTTTGATATTTTAGGTCATGATAAAACCTTTTTTTCTAGCCATATAATATGATATTGCTAATTTTACAGTTTTTTTTATAGCCTATGTAACAGAATATGCAAGATAGTTCAAGGTCATTGTGAAAAATGAACTGTTTTCACTGACATTTCTCAGCCAGTAGATGGCACCCTTTTCTTTCTTCTGCTTCCCCACACTGGTTTTGTAAGTGAGGTACAGTTTAAAATAAAGTGAATTAATGTAAAGTTACAGCAGATCACAGCCCATATATTATGTAAGCTATATACTTCAGCATTTGTGTTATTGCTATTTTTTCTGCTATTGCAATAGAGTTGCTGTTTCACAGGCCTTATTGTTTTCTAAGGTGCCTGAACTGGTATTTTCCATTGTTTCTTGTGAGCTATTTTGTTGAAAGTTAAAGGATATACAGTGGGTACGGAAAGTATTCAGACCACCTTACGTTTTCCAAATAATAATTTGCTTGAATCATTTAAGTTAATTTTTTGTTCCTCATTAATGTACACACAGCACCCCATATTGACAGAAAAACACAGAATTGTTGAAATTTTTGCAGATTTATTAAAAAAGAACAACTTAAATATCACATGGTCCTAAGTATTCAGACCCTTTTCTGTGACACTCATATACTTAACGCAGGTGCTGTCCATTTCTTCTGATCATCCTTGAGATGGTTCTACACCTTCATTTGAGTCGAGCTGTGTTTGATTATACTGATTGGACTTGATTAGGAAAGCCACACACCTGTCTATATAATACCTTACAGCTCACAGTGCATGTCGGAGCAAATGAGAATCATGAGGTCAAAGGAACTGCCTGAAGAGTTCAGAGACAGAATTGTGGCAAGGCACAGATCTGGCCAAGGATACAAAAACATTTCTGCTGCACTTAAGTTTCCTAAGAGCAAAGTGGCCTCCATAATCCTTAAATGGAAGACGTTTGGGACGACCAGAACCCTTCCTAGAGCTGGTAGTCTGGCCAAACTGAGTTATTGGGGGAGAAGAGCCTTGGTGAGAGAGGTAAAGAAGAACCCAAAGATCACTTTGGCTGAGCTCCAGAGATGCAGTCGGGAGATGGGAGAAAGTTGTAGAAAGTCAACCATCACTTCAGCCCTCCACCAGTCGGGGCTTTATGGCAGAGTGGCCCGACGGAAGCAAGACACATGAAAGCCTGCATGGAGTTTGCTAAAAAAACACCTGAGGACTCCAAGATGGTGAGAAATAAGATTATCTGGTCTGATGAGACCAAGGTAGAACTTTTTTGCCTTAATTCTAAGCGGTATGTGTGGAGAAAACCAGGCACTGCTCATCACCTGTCTAATACAGTCCCAACAGTGAAGCATGGTGTTGGCAGCATCATGCTGTGGGGGTGTTTTTCAGCTGCAGGGACAGGACGACTGCTGCAATCGAGGGAAAGATGAATGCAACCAAGTACAGGGATATCCTGGACGAAAACCTTCTCCGGAAAACCTTCGACCTCAGACTGTGCCGAAGGTTCACCTTCCATCAAGACAAGACCCTAAGCACACAGCTAAAATAACGAAGGAGTGACTCCGTGACTGTTCTTGAATGGCCCAGCCAGAGCCCTGACTTGAACCCAATTGAGCATCTGAACCCAATTGAGCAAATGTCAACAATTCTGTGTTTTTCTGTCAATATGGGGTGCTGTTTGTACATTAATGAGAAAAAAATGATTTTAGCAAATGGCTGCAATATAACAAAGAGTGAAAATTTTTATACTTTCCGTACCCACTGTAAATGTTACATATTAATGTACCCATGTTTATACAGTAAACTACTGTTCAAAAGTTTGGGTTTGGTCATTTAAAAAAAAATGAAAGAAGTTTCTTACACTAGTGTTAATTTCGTCAGACGAGATGAGACGAAATATCTTCGTCAATTACCTTTCTTTCCATTACTAACTTGAGAAAATGACGAGACTGCTCCAATGTCCAAAAACGCTGACTTAGCCTAAATTAACAGGTATTATTGTTGACGAAAAAGGACGAGACGAAAATGTTTTGCATAAAATAAAAACTAAGATAAAATTTCTCTTCATTTTCGTCTTCAATCGTCTCTACTTTTTAATCACGAGATAGAATATTCATTATGCCTTGAAAATATCTGCAGGTTAGTAATAGGTGTTACCTCATCAGTGGGTGTGGCCATAAACAGAGGGACGTTTTCAACTTTGTTTCCTGATTTGCCCACGTCACAGTGTGGGTAGGGTTTAGGGGTGGGGTCAGGTGAAGGGGTTCATTTTATAATTCGATTTATTCAATTATAGTTCGATCTATAAACACCTATCAGTTTGAAAACACCCACTAATTTAGAAATGCCCCCTCTTGTTCCGCAGAGACCTCAATGAGTTTGCGCTGTTGCTCAAGTACAGGTCTCATTCTTCTGTTGCTGCCATCCAAGAGAACAGTTGTCAAGTGCCAACTGTCACACATTTTGCTTGAAGCACAAGCTTTCAGGCTCTGTCTCACGCTCTCACTCTGGCCAAGTAAATCTCACGCCAAATTTGTAAAGTTTTAATATGAAATTCAAACAACAAATAGCGTTTTGGAGCACTTAATGTGGCATAACAGTTCAGAGCCGTTGAATAACAGATTTGCGACATGTTCATCTCCTGGCGGTGCACGTGGTCACATGGTTCATGGATCTCTCAATAGTTCCACACAAGCCAGCGCTGTCAAAACATTTGAATAGACAACAGCTTCACTATACAGGTAAACAGTACAGCATAGTGTGCATTGATTATAACGTCAACCACATTTACAGTAAAGTTTTATTATGGAGATTGATTGAGATGCAACATTGTTAACGTTAATGTCACACTCATACTCATTGGTGGTCAAATCTGACCATAAACCTTAACTATTTTTCAATTAAATGTTCTATATTTTAGTTCAATAATATTTATCGAACATTTTTAGGAGATATTTTGGTAGTAAAAACTATTTGTGCACCACTATTTAACCAATATTTGAGATGCGTGAAACAGTATTTGACTGAAATGGTATTAGAAATAATCTCTGAAATAATTTATTTAAAAAAAAGACACAAAAAGGTATTAACTAAAACTTGACTAAGATATATTGAGTTTTCTTTTGACTAAAACTAGACTAAAATGGCGAGACTTTTAGTCGACTAAAACTTGACTAAGATACCTTGATTTGTCTTTTGACTAAAACTAGACTAAAATGACAAGACTTTTAGTCGACTAAAACTTGACTAACTAAAAAAGATATGTGAATGACTAAATATGACTAAAACTAACAAGGACATTTAGTGCAAGACTAAGACTAAATTAAAAATAGGTGACAAAATGAACACCGATCAGGCATAACATTATGAACACCTTCTTAATAGTGTAGGTCCCCCTTTTGGTGTCTAAACAACCCTGACCTGTCGAGGCATGGACTCCACTAGACACCTGAAGGTGTGCTGTGGTGAGAGAAAAATGTGATTCATCAGACCAGGCCACATTCTTCCATCTCCGTGGTCCAGTTCTGATCCTCATGTGCATGGGTTGCCGCTTTTGGCGGTGGACAGGGGTCAGCATGGGCACCCTGACTGGTCTGCGGATATGCAGCCCCTTACGCAACAAACTGCAATGTACTGTGTATTCTGACACCTTTCTATCAGAACCAGCATTAACTTCTTGAGCAGTTTGAGCTACAGTAGCTTGTCTGTTTGTTTGGACCACACGGGCCAGCCTTCACTCCCCACGTGCATCAATGAGCCTTGGCCGCCCATGACCCTGTCGTCGGTTCACCACTACCTAATATATCCCACCCACTAACAGTTGCCGTGATGAAGAGATAATCAGAGTTATTCTCTTCACCTGTCAGTGGCCATAATGTTATGCCTGATCGGTGTATGTTCACCAAGCCTATATTTATTTGATCAAATATACAGTAATATTATGAAATATTATAACAAATTAAAATAATCTTTGAATATTTATTTGAATATTTTTTTTTAAATAATTTTAATATGTTGATTTGGTGCTCAAGAAACATTTCTTACTCTTATCAATGCTTTAAAAAATGTTTTTTTTTTACTGACCTCAAACTTTTGAATGGTTGTTTTTTCCACTTTAAATAACTATACATTTTACTTTTTTCCCCTAATTGTTTTTGTATACCAACACATTTATCTTCTTCTTTTTTTGTTGCATTGAACTTCTCTGACTTGTAAACAATGACGCATTTTCATTAGCATTCTTAGAATTTGGCTAATTAACCTTTTGTGTAGCCTTTCTTTGAAAAAAAAAAAAAGTGGTTCTGGTTACATAACTGTTCTCCCCTCCAGGGTATCAGACATATCGATAAGAGAGTTTGACGCACATGCATCAGTGTAAAAGGGACTTTAACACACATCTTCTCTGATTGGCTGCTGCTTGTAAAAGTGTCGCAGCAACAATAAGCCATATATATATATATATATATATATATATATATATATATATATATATATATATATATATATATATATATATATATATATATATATATATATATATATATATATATATATATATATATATATATATATATACACTAGGTCAAAAGTTTGAGAACAGTAAGATTTTTTAAATGTTTTTAAAGAAGTCTCTTTTGCTCACCAAGGCTGCATTTATCTGATTCAAAATACAGCAAAACAGTATTATTGTGAATTATTTTTACAATTAAAAAAAACTTTTATATTTGAATATATTTTAAAATGAATGTGATTCAAAGCTGAATTTTCAGCATCATTACTCCAGTCTTCAGAGTCACATGATCCTTCAGAAATGATGTGCTGCTCAAGAAACATTTATTATTATTATCAATGTTGAAAACAGTTGTGTAAATGTTTTTTCCAGGATTTATTAATGAATAGAAAGTTCAAAAGAACAGCATTTATCTGAAATATAAAGCCTTTGCAACATTATAAATGTATATACTGTCACTTGATCAATTTAATGCATCCTTGCTGAACAAATGTATTAATTTCTTCAAGTTCTTTCCCAATAAATAAATAAATACAAATTCTGACCCAAAACTTTTGAACATTATATTACAATGTTACAAAGGCTTTCTATTTCAGATAAATACTGTTCTTTTGAACTTTCTATTTATCAAAGAATCCTAATAAACATTTTTACACAACTGCTTTCAACAACGATAATAATCATAAATGTTGCTTGAGCAGCAAATCATCATATTAAAATGATTTCTGAAGGATCATGTTACACTGAACACTGGGATAGTGATGCTCAAAATTGAGCGTTGCCATCACAGGAATAAATTACATTTTAAAATAGTTATTTTACATTGTAATAATATTTGACATTATTTATAATTTGTTAATTTTTATAACATAAATACAGCCTTGGTGAGCAGAAGAGACTTCTTTAAAAACATTAAAAAATGTTACTGTTCTCAAACTTATATATATATATATATATATATATATATATATATATATATATATATATATATATATATATATATATATATATATATATATATATATATATATATATATATATATATATATATATAATAGCATGCTGGTATATTCACACATAATTACAAAGAAACAGCAAGTAACTCATTGAATTGAACATGGCATTTTGATGTAGAAAGACATAGATAGTATTCTTTTTATTTACAGCTTTTGAAAAAATATATTTTTTACAGTGTACTCTTTAGAGTAAATAGACTAACAATAGAATGGTTATAATTAAAGTAATATGTACACAATAAAAGGGCACACTAATTGCATTGTGTAAGCTGTGTAAGCTTTTGGTTTCCTTGCCACTGTCGCCTCTGGCTTGGCTTGCTCAGTTGGGGAAAAAACTATTTTTCAAATATATTTCAAAATAAATCTAATTATTAAACTAAATTAACCATATAGACCAAATTACTGATCTAACTACTGATCTAAAGCCCACATTGTTACTGTATGATAATCGAAATATATTCTGTTGCATTATTTTTCTGTTTAACACTGTGAAGCTGCTTTGAAACAATCTGCATTGTTAAAAGCGCTACATAAATAAAGTTGACTTGACTTGACTTGACTTATGTAGTAAATTTCAAAACACTTCTTCCAGCATTTTGGGAAATTAAATCTAATGTTAAATGTTTCAAACATGTTCAGTTGGATATTTGTGTATAGGTCTTGACTCAACCCCATCTGAATAGCTCCTACTGAGTCATGTTTACCATCTGAATCATGCCTCATATCAGCTTTCTGTGCAGGCAGAATATAATGACAGAAATCTGTCTGAGCCATAAAGAATGATAATGTAATTAGTTAATTTTCTTTTTCTGACAGACTCCGCAAATGTATTATATTTCAATTGCTGGATGATTAAGGAATTATTCCAGTCATATTTATCTTTAGTTCCCTTTCTGTTGGTCATTTTTGACACTATGGGCCTTAGCACAGCATCTCTTAATGATAAGAGAAGTTAATTTTTATTCCCCTGCAACTGCTGCTAGATTTAGAGCACATATCAGCTATCTCTCTCCGAGTGTTGCACAGAAAAATGCATCAGTGGCGTTCTAAAAGAGGCAATTTCCTATTAAAAGAGGAAACCTAAGGTAGTCTTTTGGTGACACTGTCGAGACCTTCGCAGCACTATGGCCAGACATTGAGTATTCGCACCAGAACCTCAGTGGACGCGAACATTTCCCTCCCGACGTGGCACCCCCAACTACCCAACAAGGCCAATCCTAGATCTGCGAGCTCTGAATCGAGCCCTGTACAGGCTCTCATTCAAGATGCTCACACAGAAACACATGCATTTATGTGTCCAACATCAGGATTTGTTCACTGCGATAGACCTGAAGGATGTGTGCTTTCATATTTCAACCCTTCCTTGACACAGGCAACGTCAAAAGTGACCGACAGAAAGATAATCTTTTGGTTACTAGTGTAACCCTTGTTCCCTGATGGAGGGAACAGAGACGCTATGTCCCTCCTGCCACATCTGAAGGGGTCTCGGCTCCTCAGAACAAACCTCAAGTGGGCGCTCACCACACACTAGTGATAAGTGGAGAGGAGAGAGGGTGATAGAGCCAAGTCAATTGATAGGAATCATTAGGAGGCAATGATTGGTAAGGGCTGAAGGAGGGAATTTGGCCAGGACACCGGTGTTACCCTACTCTTTATCGAAGGACATCCTGGGATTTTTAATGACCACAGAGAGTCAGGACCTCTGTTTAATGTCTCATCTGGAGGACGGTGCTTGTTACAGTACAGTGTCACCATCACAATACTGGGGTGTTAGGACCCACACAAACCACAGGCTGAGCACCCCCTGCTGGCCTCACTAACACCTTCCAGCAGCTACCTAGTTTTCCCAGTTGGTCTCCCATCCGGGTACTGACCAGGCTCAGCCCTGCTTAGCTCCAGTGGGAAACAAGTCTTGGGCTACAGTGTGATATGGCTGTTGGTACCACTAGACAGTCTATATAAGTCTTTGTAAATGCACCCTTGTTTGAAGCTCTGCCTTTGGCTAAATCAGTTGAGTCAACTTATGCTATGCCCATTATGTTTGTGTGACCTTTATTTAATTCATCATCAGGAAGTGTGACCAACTCTATACGTTTTGGCAGTTTGCTGGTCTAGAGCATTCAGTTGTGTTAACACAATACCAAAGAGGAAAGACATCAGCAATGATCTAGTCTAGAGAAGCAATTGTTGCTGCCCATCAAAAAAGGATTACAAGGCCATTTCCACACAGATTTGAAGTCCATCATTCTACAGTGAGGAAGATTATTTGTGGAAGTGGAAAACATTCAAGACCAATCTTCCCAGGAGTGGACGTCCCAGCTAATTCACCAAGGTCAGGCTGTGCACTGCTCAGAGAAACTACAAAAAAGCCAAGGGCTACATCTCAGACTCTACGGGCCTCAGTTATCATGTTAAATGTTAAAGTTCATGACAGTATAGAAAAAGACTGAACAAGTATGGCTCGTTTGGAAGGGTTGAAAAGAGTTCTCTCTAAAAAGAACATGGCAGCACGGCTTAGGTTTGCAAAGTTGCATGTGAACAAACCACAAGACTTCTGAAACAATGTTCTCTGGACAAACAAGACCAAAGCAGAGATGTTTGGCCATAATGTACAGCGCCATGATTGTCAAAAACCAAACACAATCTAATAGAACAAACACCTCATACCTACTGTCAAGCACAGTGGTGAAGGGGTGATGATTTGTGCTTGTTGTGTAGCCACATGACCTGGGCACCTTGAGTCTTTGATTCGACCATGAACTCCTCTTCATACTAAAGTATTCTACAGTCAAATGTGAGGCCATCTGTCCGACAGCTGAAGCTTGGCCAAAATTGGGTCATGCAACAGGACATCGTTCATGTAAGAACACCAGCAAATCTACAACAGAATGCCTGAACAAGACATTAATCAAGGTGTTGCACTGGCTCAGTCAGAATCCTCGACCCGATTGAAATTTTGTGGACCTTAAGAGAGCTGTGCATAAACAGATGCCCACAAACCACTATTAACTGAAGCAGCTTTGTAAAGAATAGTGGGCCACAATTCCTCCACAACGATGTGAGAGACTTATAAAGTCATATAGAAAATGAGTACTTCAAGTTATTTCTGCTATGGTTTTACAAGCAATTGAATGAGGGTCTACTTAGTTCATTACATATGGTATCTCCATTTTTACTTTATTTTTGGTTAAATAATGACAGCGTGTAACATCATGTGTTGTTGTTTATCTGTGGTTGTATTTACCTCATTTTAAGACCTTCTAAAGACCAGATGATTTTGCTGACACACACAACCATAGAATTCAAAAGGTTGTACATTCTTTTTCACAAAACTATTTATCTGTCTTGCTCTTAAGTTTATATATTACTATACATTTTTATATTATAAAAGGACTTGCTGGAAATGTGATAACATTTTTTCGTAACACTTTATTTTGATTGTCCACTTTAGACATTCTACTCACTATAAGTAATTTTGCAACTACATGTCAACTTATTCAACTAACCTAAACCCAATAAAGACAGTAAATGTCTTTACTGTCATATTTGATCGATTTAATGCATTTTTTGCTTATTATTGATATTCATTCCTTTCATAATATAGATAAAACAGTAAATTGTTATTACTAAATAAATGATTTCAAAATAACATATATATTAATTTGTCATATTTTGATAAAAGAAAACAGACTAGTATGAATTAGAAATGATCAGTTAAATACTTTACTGTATAATATTATCATATGGTAATCATGGATACTATTGGGGCATGAAAAAATACTACATATTAATGACCCACTAATTATACTGTAGACTATAGTCTAGTGTGTAACCTTTACATTTGACCTTGTGATATCAACCCCACTTTCATTCCTGCATCCCCCACCACCACAACCTCTCTCTCTCTCTCTCTCTCTCTCTCTCTCTCTCTCTCTCTCTCTCTCTCATTCCCTCCCTCCCACTGTCTCTCTCGCACCGTAATGTTAAATATAGTCACTCTACTCTTGTTGCTGTAACTGACCACACTCTCAGCATCACTCAATACGGGAGCAAGGAAGTGTAGCCCTCACGTTCAGTTTGGTCTGGTCCACTCCTCTCTGCTGAGTAGAGAGGGAGTGGAAGGATGCACAAGATCATAGGAGCAGAAGACTTTGAGCTGGAGTGGTGCTATGAGCAGTATGCCAATGGTAAAGCCTCTGTGCGAGTGTGTTTATGTGTGAGTTTTGCGTGTTATGCACTTTTAGCATCTCTGATAAGTTTCTCTTTTCATTTCTCAGGGGTGTTTTTGTTGATTTTGAGGCATTTAGATTGCATGTTGTGAGCTACTTTTATCTGTAAATGTTTTGGATGAGGTTCGGAAGTGCTTTAAATCTAATCTCATTCTCCTTTTTTCTCTCTGTTTCCTTTTTGAGTATACCCGAGGCCTCTGGATGTCTATGTGTGTGTGTGTGTGAGAGAGCGAGAGAGCGAGAGAGAGGATGGCATAGTTATCTTATTGTTTACTCAGTCTAGAGTCATTTTCTTTTCTGATGTCCTCATAAAATATGTCTTTCTCATTCTAATCTCTGGAAGCATTTAAAATTTTTACAGTCAATGTCCTGAGGCTAAGCTCTGAATTTAGATCCTCATTAAAGCCATTAGGAACTCATATGCATTAAACTTCATTAAAGCATGTATAAAGTTCAGTCTTTATCTTTATATAAGTTTTGCATATTGAAATGTAGCTTCTATTGTATATTTTTTTAATAGAGATGTATTATATGTAATATATATTTATATTAAAGATGTGTTTCTTCTGAATAAAAGTTAATTCTGCATGCCCACATCCTGTACATTGAATTTAGTATAAGATGTTTCATTAACAAGATGTATAAAGTTTATATTCTAATTTTATATTTTATTCCTTTTTATTGTTGTGCATACTTGTGGGTGTGTGTGTGTGTGTGTGTGTGTGTGTGTGTGTGTGTGTGTGTGTGTGTGTGTGTGTGTGTGTGTGTGTGTGTGTGTGTGTGTGTGTGTGTGTGTGTGATATAACAGTAATTGTGGCTGATCTGATTCTGGCTGACTGTGGTTGCTGGGTAACAGCACCATGGAAACAGTCGCCGGGACAATCATGCATGATTTGTCATTGATGTTATTGTAAGAGCATGATGGTGCGAGGTCAGCAAGCCATAGCTTTTTTCCCCTCCTCTTTATCTACTTAAACTCACATTAGATGTCTGTAAGCTTAAGAGTTGTTATGTCAGGATCTTTTTTTTTTAGGTTAAGTTACGTAAGATCCTCATTGCATTGGACTTTGCTTTGCTAACAGGTTTTTCTACATTCTTTTGGTCTGTTTCAGTACTATGTGCTGACCGAGTGGGCCAGATGACTAAGACCTACAATGACATTGATGCTGTCACAAGACTTCTGGAGGAGGTGAAAATTAAAAAGAAATTATTTGTATTTATTACAATGCTAGAGTTTGGGGTCATCAAGAGTGCGTCTCAATCAGCTCCCTAGTTCAGTAGTCTGGGCACTGATCGGATAGTCAGCCCATTGACTTGTCCTGATCAGTGCCCTGACTACTGAACTAGTGAGCTGATTGAGACACACGCCGTCTTTTAAAAATAAATTAATACTTTTATTCAGCAAGGATGCATAAAATAGATAGAAAAAAGTGACAGTAAAGACGTATAGAATTTTACCAAAAATTATATATCAAATAAATGCTGTTCTTTTGAACTTTCAAATCATCAAAGAATCCTGAAAAAAAAAAAAAAATTCACGGTTTCCACAAAAATTTTAAGCACCATAACATAACATTGACACTAAAGACTGGAGTAAAGATGATGGAATTCAGCTTTGCCATCACAGGAATAAATTACATTTTAAAATTGTAATAATAATGGACAGTATTACTGTTTTAATGTTGTACTTTATTTTTGATTAAATAAATGCAGCCTTTCAAAAGCACTTTCAACAACAAAACAAAGTTCTTTGACTCTTTCTACAGAAAGAGCGGGATCTGGAGCTCGCTGCCCGCATCGGTCAGTCCCTCCTGAAGAAGAACCGTGTACTTTCGGAGCAGAATGAATACCTGGGGGAACAAGTGGGCACCATCAGGGAAGAGGTACATGGACAGATTCATTTCAATGTGTAGGTGAAAGTGTCTCTGGTGCTAAAAAAGAGTTACTCCTGGTGATATACTGTGCACAGAAGTGCTGCAACTTCTTAGTGTATTTGCTTCCTACTTTTCAAAATGTTTCAGCTCAGTTAAAGTCTGTTAAACTATTAGTAATAATATGAGTAATGACAATTAGCCTATGTTCAACCTGTAAGTAAAGTCATGAGCAATGAGTGAATTTTTGTAGTTGAATTAAATTTTGTTGATTTGATTGTACCACAGGTGGCTCAACTGCACCATGAGTTGAATCTAAAAGATGAGCTCCTGCAGTTCTACACTAATGCAGCAGAGGAGAGTGAAGATGGGTCTGGATCGCCCACGTCAGTCCAATGTTTTATAACACTGTTCTCTTTTATCTCTCGCTCAAGGCCAGTTGAGCCAGTTCTCTTGGCTTCAGTTAGGATAGCTATTTTTAGTTTAGGTGTTTTTCTTCAGGGCTTTTCAGCTGTACTTTAATTCATAATGTCCGCCTTTCAAATTATTTTTTGTAATAACACATGTTATTTTTGCTGATGTAGACAGCCAAAGATCTTCAATAAAAACAAAGAAATCAGAATTGTAATATTTCATTATCATTTTATATATATAGTCTTTTGTTTGGGTTCAGGGGTCAACAGGGAAGAGCAGGAGTTTCTGCCCGTAGCGGTTCATCTCTTGATATTCTGCAGCAAAAACTTCGAGACCTTGAGGAGGAAAATCTTTCTCTTAGATCAGAGGTACATGCACATGCAGAAAAATACATTATAAATATACATACATATATATTATGCATGCAGACTGCTTCTACAAACATTTGTAAAGAATGGGTTGCTCTCAGGAGCTCAGTGAATTCAAGCGTGGTAGCGTGATATGTTGCCATCTGTGAAATAAGTATTTTCGTGAAATTTCCTCACTACTAAATATTCCACAGTCAACTGTTAGTGGTATTATAACAAAGTGGAGGTGATTGGGAACAACAGCAACTCAGCCACAAAGTGGAAGGCCTTGGAAAATCACAAAGAGGGGTCAGCACATGCCTAGGCACACTGTGCAAAAGTCACCATCTCTCTGTAGAGTCAACAGCTACAGACCTCCAAACTTTGTGTGGCCTTCCGATTAGCTCAAGAACAGTGTGTAGAGAGCTTCATGGAATGGGTTTCCATGGCCGTGGTGTAAAGCATGTCGCCACTGGACTCTACAGCAGTGGAGATGTGTTCTCTAAAGTGACAAATCACGCTTATCTGTCCGGCAATCCAATGGACGAGTCTGGGTTTGGGGGTTGCCAGGAAAATGGTACTTGCCTGACTGCAGTTTGCTAAGTGTAAAGTTTGATGGAGGGGGTATTAAGGTGTGGGGTTGTTTTTCAGGGTTTGGGCTTGGCCCCTTAGTTCCAGTGAAAGTCTGAAAACCAGTCAGTATCTGGTGTGACCACCATTTGCAACACATCTCCTTCGCATAGAGTTGATCAGATTGTTGATTGTGGCCTGTGGAATGTTGATCCACTCCTCTTCAATGGCTGTGCGTAGTTGCTGGATATTTGCAGGAACTGGAACTACGCTGTCTTATATGCTGATCCAGAGCATCCCATACATGCTCAATGGGTGACATGTCCGGTGAGTATGCTGGCCATGCAATAACTGGGATGTTTTCAGTTTCCAGGAATTGTGAACAGATCCTTGCCACTTGGGGCCGTGCATTATCATGCTGCAACATGAGGTGATGTTTGTGGATGAATGGCACAGCATTGGCCTCAGGGTCTCATCACGGTATCTCTGTGCATTCAAAATGCCATCAATAAAATGCACCAGTGTTCGTTGTCCATAACATATGCCAGCCCATACCATAATCCCACCGAAACCAAGGGCCAACAATGTTGACATCAGCAAACCGCTCACCCACACAACGCCATACACGCTGTCTGCCATCTGCCCTGTACAGTGAAAACCAGGATTCATCCATGGAGAACACCTCTCCAAAGAGCCAGATGCCATCGCATGTGAGCATTTACCCACTCAAATCAATTACGACAACGAATTACAGTCAGGTCGAGAACCCGATGAGGACGACGAGCATGCAGATGAGCTTCCCTGAGACGGTTTCTGAAAGTTTGTGCAGAAATTCTTTGCTTATGCAAACCAATTATTACAGCAGCTGTCTGGGTGGCTTGTCTCAGACGATCTTGGAGGTGAAGATGCTGGATGTGGAGGTCCTGGGCTGGTGTGGTTACACGTTGTCTGGGGTTGTGAGGCCAGTTGGATGTACTGCCAAATTCTCTGAAACGCCTTTGGAGATTGCTTATGGTAGAGAAATTAACATTAAATTCATGGGCAACAGCTCTGGTGGACATTCCTTCAGTCAGCATACCAATTGCATGCTCCCTCGAAACTTGCAACATCTGTGGCATGATTCTGTGGTGTGATAAAACTGCACATTTTAGAGTGACTTTCAATTGTGGCCAGCCTAAGGCACACCTGTGCAATAATCATGCTGTCTAATAAGCGTCTTGAAATGCCACACCTGTGAGGTGGATGAATTATCTTGGCAAAGGAGAAGTGCTCACTAACACAGATTTAAAACCTGGAACACACCAAGCCGACGATCGGCCGTCGGGCAGTTTTTGTGTGTCAGCCAACTAAGTTTTCTAAGTGTGTCCCACACAGTCGGCTGACGTTGGTCCTCGTCGGCTATTTTTTACCCGATTGGACATGTTGAATCGGCATTGGCGCCTGTCGGTCAGTTGGGCTATATGATGATTCTGATTGGCTGTTCAGCTAGCGATCCAGTGGACGAAACAGACTAATACCACCAGCTGGTGGGGAAAGCTATTTACTCTTACACAGGCGCAGAGCAGACGTGCTACTTGGCCGTCGGATGTTGAGCGTCGGCTTGGTGTGTCAGGGCAACTTTGGACCCAGATGCTGCCAACGTGAGCCAACTCTGCAGTCTGCTGTCGTTGCCACTAGTTGGTCGGCGTCAGTTTGGTGTGTTCCTTGCTTTAGACAGATTTGTGACAATATTTGGATTCTGATTGGCTGTCATTGTTTTAACATTCATCAGCTGGATACAGTTGTTCTGTAAATGATTCCAACTATATTGTTTCTGTGTGCTGTTATCGTTATACCTATGGTGTGGACTATTCTTTAATATTGAGAATGATTTTTAAAACTAAATCTTTATCATTATCTTTATAGTTATCGATCCCTGGTGTGAACAGGCCTTTAGTCAGTGTTGTTCTGAACTCACAGTGAACAGCAAATTATCAATAATAATGTTTCACTTATAGGGTTAAATTTCATGTCATCTGCAGTATTTAGAAAATATTCGCTTGAAGGTTATTTTAAAATTACACAGAACAATATAAAATAGTTTATACTTTTACATAATTTTCAAACTTGACCTTTAAGTAGTACTTGTCTCTCTTTCTTGTTCTTAGGCGAGTCATCTGAAGTCTGAGACAGAGTCATACGAGGAGAAAGAACAGCAGCTGGTGAACGACTGCGTCAGAGAGCTAAGTGAGTGAATCGTTGGCTGAAGTGGAGGTTTAGAGCTCTATATTTTAACAAAACAAAAATGAGTCCACCCTTTCTTCTCACACAGGGCAGTCCAGCATCCAGATCTCCAGTATAGCAGAAGAGCTGGCGAAAAAGACAGAAGATGCATCTCGCCAACAGGAGGAAATCACACACTTACTCTCTCAGATAGTGGACCTGCAGAAAAAAGCCAAAACTGTGAGAGTTGTTTGCATCATACACCTAATCGGAGAACAAAATTATAAAATATATGAAGTACATATGTGCTGAGGTTTATATGTGTATGTGTGTTTGTGTATGTTTTTGACAGTTTGCCATTGAGAACGAAGAACTTTCTCAGCACCTTTCGGCTGCTAAAGATGCTCAGAGACAGCTCACAACCGAGGTACTTTATTTCAGACATAATAAATCAGTATTTCACGTATTTAGGGCCCTATCACATACCCGGCGCAATACGGCAAGTGTTTTTTGCAAGTTTTAGCCTGAAGCAGTATTCATTTTCAAGTCCTGCACCACCATGTTTAAATAGCAAATGCATTTGGTCCCATTTGTACGCCCATGGGCGTTCTGCTCTGAAAACAAGCTGTGTTCAGGCGCATTGTTGCTGCTTTGTAATTTTGAGGCAACTGAAATAGACTGCACCATTGACCAACTGAAACCTGGTCTAAAGTCAATGGCACAATATTTTTTTTGTAAATTAAAGAGAGCGTTAGTAATATGTGCCTATAAGTGGGTCCACGCGTGCATACACTCTGCTTATTACACACAGAGACGTGCAGCAGCACACAAACATTTTTAAATATTAAAAATAAAAGGATTCCTCTCTGGAGAAGTGTCCAGTTGTAAATAGCACCATGGCGTGAGCGCATCTGGCTTTTAAAGGGAATGGGAGATGAGACTCTGGTTTATTGCACTTTACCCCCAAAACAAACCCATGCCTCATTAAGAGAATAGGGACAGCCTTTTTAGACCATGTTTTCCCGTTGTTAAAGGGCACCTTTTATGCAAAATTCACTTTTGAACATAAATGTGTGTTGGCAGTGTGTGTACACAACAGTCCTATATTGGTAAAAATCCACCCACTCCTTTTTTTTAATCCCCATAAATCATAAGCAGTGTCTCAGAACAAGCCGTTTCCAGATTCCTGCAGTGTGACATCACACTGCAGAGACCCCGCCCACACATGTTGATGGACACTGACTTACTTGCACAGACCCCTCCCTCAGAGAGCTGAGCTGTTCACACAGTCTGCCATGTTAATCTCCTCTCCAGAGCATTAACAGCAGCATTCAAGTAAGAAATGTGTTCTTATTAAAGCTACTAAAGTTCATTCAGTCAAGAGCATTGAGTGAATTTCTGTTTATTTTCTGTTGTTTGAGAGAGAACTAGTCTAGTTTAACAGACTACTCACAGATGTGCTGACATCCAGCTCTGTGCACATGTGACAGGAGAATGTGTGTCTGTGTTTAAGTTGAGAGCTATAAGGCTTTAAAACACATGCAGATGATAATATTTCATGATGATGAAGAACTGCAATGTCACATGAACGTGTCTGCGATAGAGATGATTATTAAAACAAACAGATATTATGTTTCAGTTTTCATTCTGTGTTCACCGCTGTGAATGAGCTGTGAACGAGATGTGTAGGCTCTGCTTCTTGGGTGGGGAGCAGCAGCTCATTTGCATTAAAAAAGCCACGCACAGATACGTATGTAACCCTCGTTCCCTGAGGGAGGGAACGGAGATGTACGTCGAACCGACCAACGAATTGGGATCTGCTTTCAGAGACCAATCTGCTTCGAGTGTTTCTAAACGATCCAATTGGCATTGGCATGCGGTCCACGCTCCGCCCGTAACACGGGTATAAATACGGAAGTGAAACACTGCATAATCGTTTTCTGCTGAGGAGCCAAATTAGTGGCGGGTCCTTCAGCGGAAGCACTGCACCTGGCGACGGGACGTCACGTTCGACGTACGTCGGAACTGACTGACGAATTGGGATCCCTACCAACTCGCCAGGGATGCTGGCCCTTCCAGCACCCTGCCTGAGCTCGCTGGACCACTCCTTTTGTCGGAGTGGGAGTCAGGGCTCCCGGCAGGGAAGGACAGTCACTGCTGTTCCTGCAAGACCCACTCAGCGTGACTATTGAATAACGCTGGGAAAGCATGCCCATCTCAAGGAGATGGCACGCTGCGGAGCCACATCCTACAATGGAAGGAGAGGTGGCGAAATACACATAAGGACTAACCTATCAGGGTAGTGCAACATATGGCAGTCCCTGGGGTGGTTCCCACCTGGTTCCAGGGGGGCAGAGCACCTCCAGGAACGACAGAGGGAGTTCTGTCGAGGGAAAGACACAGGGCTAGCCAATTAGTGTAGCTGGTTCCATGGAGAATACACATATGGGGTTGCCGTTAGGGAACCGCACATGGATACCCAGCCTACACACACGTTCCACAAGCATACTGGTGCAGGCCTGGCGTCAGACGGCCGCTACTTCTGACCCCGAAACCTAACGTGTTAGGTTTCGCCCAGCCCGCAGCTCTACATTTATCTGTCAGCGATGCGCCTTGAGCCAGTGCCCAGGTGGAGGCAACACTCCTTGTGGAGTGTGCTCGCAACCCGAACGGGCAAGGCACGTCTTGGGACTGGTAAGCCAAGACGATAGCATCCATAATCCAGTGGGCTAACCTCTGCTTGGAGACAGCCTTTCCCTTCTGCTGGCCTCCGTAACAGACGAAGAGCTGTTCTGAGGTCCTGAAGCTTTGAGTCCGGTCGATGTAGGCCCGAAGGGCGCGGACGGGACATAACAAAGCCAAGGCTGGGTCTGCCTCCTCCGAAGGCAGCGCTTGCAGGTTCACCACCTGGTCCCGAAAGGGAGTAGTGGGAACCTTGAGCACATATCCGGGCCAGGGTCTCAGGATGACGTGAGAATTACCCGGTCCAAACTCTAGGCACGAATCGTTGACCGAAAGTGCGTGCAGATCCTCTACCCTCTTGATAGAGGCCAAAGCAACCAGGAGTACTGTCTTTATGGACAGGATCTTTATCTCTACAGACTGCAAACACTGAAAGGGAGGGCTCTGAAGTGCCCTCAGCACCAGAGCTAAGTCCCAAGAGGGTACCGAGTTTGGGCGAGGAGAACGTAGCGGGAACGTAGACCACCCTGATGGTTGATGTACGCAACGGCTGAAGTGCTGTCCGCTTGGACCGGCTTTCTGAGGCGGCCCAGAGCGAGACGTACTGCCATTAACTCCAGGCAGTTGATATGTCAACGCAGTTGGGGCCCCGTCCACAGACTTGAAACTGTGTGCCCGTTGTACGTAGCACCCCTACCCGTGGACGAGGCATCCTTGAAGACCACAGCATGCCTGGACACCTGTTCTAAGGGTACTCCCGCCCGTAGAAAGGAAGGGTCCAACCACGGGTTGAAGGTTTGGCGGCAGTACGGGGTCACTGGGACCTGGTACCTGCCGCTCTGCCACGCCCATCTCGGGACTCGGCCATGAAGCCAGTGCTGAAGCGCTCTCATATGTAGCAATCCGAGCGGCGTTACCGCGGCTGCAGATGCCATATGCCCCAGGAAAAGATTTCAGTGGGACCGCCGTCCTGCCCTTGAACGTATTCAAGCAGTTCATTACCGCCTGGACTCGCTCCTCTGTGAGGCGCGCAGTCTGGTTGACCGAATCCAGCTCCATACCGAGATAAGAGATCCTCTGTGTGGGACAGAGTTTGCTCTTCTCTCGGTTGACCCGAAGGTCCAACAGTCTGAGGTGACGGAGCACTGAGTCCCTGTGTTCACACAACTGCTCCCGAGACTGGGCCAGTATCAGCCAGTCGTCGAGGTAGTTGAGAATCCGAATGCCGCGTTCTCTGAGCGGAACAATGGCTGCCTCCGCGACCTTCGTGAAGACGCAGGGCGACAGGGACAGCACGGCGGGCAGGACTTTGTACTGATATGCCCTCCTCGACCGCAAAACGAGGAACGGTCTGTGTCTCGGGAGAATGGAAACATGAAAGTATCGTCCTTCAGGTCGATCGGTGCGAACCAAACTTGCACTCGAAGATGCGTTTCTACGTCAACATCCTGAACGGGAGCTTGTGTAGGGCCCGATTCAGAACACGCAGGTCCAAGATTGGTCTTAACCCACCGCCTTTCTTGGGCACAATGAAGTAAGGGCTGTAAAACCCTGACTTCATATCGGCTGGAGGAACCGGCTCGACCGCGTCCTTCGCCAGTAGGACTTCGACCGCAAGACATGGGCATCGCTGCTCTGCATGGAGGTGAAGAGGATGCCCCTGAACTTGGGAGGCCGGCAAGCGAATTGAATCGCGTAGCCGAGTCTGATGGTACGGATGAGCCAGCGAGACGGCCTGGGGAGACCAACGGCACCACAGACGTACCCGGGGTGGGGCAGCGAGGTGGAGTGCTCCAGCCTGACTTGGGAGGCCCGAGGGCGGCCCGGAGTGTTGCCTGAGCACTCCTGGTTTGGACAGAGGGTGGGTGGGAAGGCCTGGTGGCGTCCCCAATGCCCACTCTGCTGCCCACTGCCCGGAGGCAGAGAGATGAAATATTCAGCCCTGACTCGGGAGGCCCGGGGGCGGCCCGGAGTGTTGACCGAATATTCCAGGGTGGGGCAGACCGTGGGTGAGAAGGCCTGTTGGCGTCCTCGGTGCCCATGGTGCTGCCCCCTGGCGAAAAGAGGGGAGAAAAGGAGTGGCAAGGCCGGGGGCGTCGCACACTGCCAACCTGGCCCTCTTAGAGCCCAGGGAGGGAGGAAACTGCTCTTTTATTGAGAATGTGGCTACCGCTGGACTCCGGAGAGCTAGCGGCAGGGTGGTCTTTGGTGTATTCTCCCCCAGAGCAGCTTCTCTTCTCCCTGGGCTGCCCGTCTCAGGGTCGCTTGCCCATGCGCCTGCCAGCAGATTTAGCGGGACGCTGAGTGGGTTGGGCGCTGCTCCTGCGCCCGGCCGCCCGCTGCCCGGGTGGAGGCTACTGCTTGGGCTTCGCAGGGGCGGACGCAGGAGGGTGCCCTCGGCGACGAGCTGGCGGAGGCGCTGCTAACGACGGCTGGGTGGCGGCAGCAGTGGGGCCGTCGGGGTAGGATGTTTCGGATCGCCTCCGTCTGCTTCTGGGCCACCGAGAACTGCTGGGCGAAGCTCTCGATGGCGTTGCCGAAAAGGCCGGCCTGGCAGACAGGGGCGTTGAGGAACCGCACCTTGTCGGTCTCACGATATCTGCCAGGTTCAGCCATAGGTGGCGTTTCTGGACCACCATAGTGGACATCGCCCGACCCAGGGAGCGTGCGGTAACTTTCATCGCTCGGAGAGCGAGGTCCGTCGCCTTACGAAGTTCTTGTAGAACTGTCGGGTCAGGCCCACTCTCGTGAATGTCCTTGAGCGCTTTGGCCTGGTGGACCTGAAGATGCGCCATGGCATGCAAGACAGACGCGGCTTCTCCACTGGCGGTGTAAGACTTGCCTGTCAGAGTGGACGAGAACTTACGGGCGGGGCGCTGTAAACCAGCACAGGCCGTCCCAAAGTACCAATCGTCCAGCCGTGAGGGCTCGGGACACAGTGGAGGGTTCCACTTGAGCCCGACACTCACGGCGGTCCGGGAAAGCATAGCCGTGAGCTCCGGATCAGGCTCGGGCAACGCTACCACATCCGAAGGGGGCAACGCAGCCGAGTCCTCATCTCCGGAGTCCATTAGATCGTCCCCCGATGCAGCAACCAATATCCTGTCCTCAACCGGAGCCCTGAAAGTAACGACTGGCCCCCCGTGGGAAGGACCGGGACGCTCTCTCGGCTGCTCAACCGGCGCAGCGGAGAGGGGAGGATCCCGAGGGGCTTGGGGTCCCGTCGGGGTTGTCCTCATTGTAACCCTCACGTCTCCACCAAAGGCATCAGCCAAAGTAGCAGCCCTCTGCTTTGCCCGCTTGAGGAAGTCGAGCCTAGACCGTAAAACTGTGATGGTCATGTTCCCGCAGTGGGAACATGAGTCATTCACAAACGCCGTCTCAGCGTGCTGAACGCCCAAACACGTGAGACAGCGATTGTGCCCGTCAGCTGGGGACAGAAACCGGCTAAATCCAGAAACACACGGTTTGAATGACATCTTGAAAAAGATGCAGGGTCAAACCGTGTAGCTCTTTTAAGAGAAAGGAAACGCTCTTTTCGTGCCGAGGCACACAGGGGAGATGGCCGCTGCCCACAGTGGTTTAAAGGGTGCAAGCCCACTGCGAGCACAAAGCGCCCAGCGAGCTGTCAGAATAGCCGGAAATAACTCCTTCTTTTAGACTCGTAGTCGATAACACTCTTCGCAGGAACACTGGAAAAAACTCAATGTTTGGCTTCGAAGTAGAACACGAGTATTCGGTGTTTCACTTCTGTATTTATACCCGCGTTGCGGGCGGAGCGTGGACCGCATGCCAATGCCAATTGGCTCGTTCAGAAACACTCGAAGCAGATTTGTCTCTGAAAGCAGATCCCAATTCGTCGGTCTATTCTGACGTACGTCGAACGTGACCGACTGAAAGGCAACAGCTCATTTTTCTTCAACCCCAAAATTGCTATTTTCAAAATGGTATATTAAATGATCTGTTAGGAATTTTGATCTGAAACTTCACAGGCACACTTTTCACTCTTGTAAAAAGGGGCATAATAAACTGTGCCCTTTAAACTAGCAAAAGTGGATTCGGACACGCCCTTAGTGCACTTGTGCCGTGCGCTTTAGACCATGCACTTAAAATAGGGCCATGACTTCATAATATATTTGCTTATTCATTCTGTGTGAATGTTATTGACTATTGTTGGTTCTTCACACACACAGCTGCAGGAGCTGGAGGAGAAATACTCTGAGTGCATTGAAATGCTCCATGAGGCTCAAGAGGAGCTGAAGAACCTACGGAATCGCAGTGTGTCTGCAGGAACTCCTCGACGCCATCACCCTTTGGGACTTTTTCCCATGGTACACAAACATATAACTCATGCAAGGCCAGTGCACTAGGAGATCACAAACACTTATATATTTTTTGTTTAATGTCTGCTGGTGTGGATTTGCTGGTATGACAAAAGCTGGATAAGACTTGGACTTGCTGATACAGTACGCTAATCAGTTAAACAAATCTGAAAGGAAGCATTCAATTGATTATAAGTGACAGTAAAGACTTTTACATTGTTGCAAGAAATCTATTTGAAACTTGAACTTTCTATTCATTAGAGAATCCTAAAAAACGTATCGCAATTTACTTTAAGTAAATGATATAGACAGTAAGTTATATAAATAAAAACAGAATTAACATTCTCAAATTCTAACTAGTTTGGTAATGACAATTTATGAAAGCTATTAATATCATAATGTAATATTTATTTAAATGAATGACATTTCTGCCAAGTTCTACTAGAGATGTGCTCTTCTCTCAGTTATCATTTCCATCATAATCTCTTTGGAAAACTTGTGAATAATTTCTCTGTAAAATGTTAAAATGTAATGACAGCAGGGTGGGAGACAGCAGGTGTTTTTAAAAAAATGTTTTTAATAGAAATTACAAATTGTAAACAAATACTAAGAATCTCCCTACAAAATAGAATTTCCCTGATTATAAGACATTTTATGCATTGAAAGGGGAATTTAAAAAGTGGAGAACAAGCCCCAAACAGAAAAAATACATATGGTTTTGTTTATTAAATAATTATTGTTATAATGTTTATTATAAATAATTGTTTTTCTTTTTTTGTGTGTGTATTTAACCATATTTTAGGGGTAAAATTGTACCAAAAGGTGAGCTAAATCTGACAAAACATAATTTTGCGGATGTTTGTAAAAACGGTACAAAAATGAAGTAAATAAAGTTATTTAATAATAGTAAAAAATGCAGAAAGTTTTCAGTTAGGGTTAGGATTCATAACAAGCTGTATATAAAAACAATAGAACTCTATGGAATTCTATAGAATTCGTGAAAATGTGTGTGTGTTTTAGGACTCCCTGGCTGCTGAAATTGAGGGAACCATGAGGAAGGAATTGAGTCTTGAGAATCCTGACAATGAAGAACAGAGGTTTGAAAAAAAAAAATCTTCCCATAACGCAGAACATCTTCTTTCTTTGTCATAATCAGATTTTTTTTTATTCAATTACTCCTTTACTCTTTAACTCTCAATGAAACTTTTCAATCAGTAACAAACTATGCTTTTGTCTCAAGGGTCCGTCATAAGCGTGTGTTTGAGACTGTGAAGAACATCAATCAGTCCGTCAGACAGCGCTCTTCTGCTAATTCTGCTACTAACATCCCTGGGTCCAATCAAACGCTGTCCTCCCATAGCTCCGCCCTATCTGACAGCAATTGCAACAATGCAGCTCCTGATAACCGTACACAGAGCATTCTCCAGGAGACCGGCTCCTCAGATGCTGCGTGAGTCTATGAGGCTGTGTTTACAGAGGCTGTAAGCCAATAACTTCATAATGACCTTTAGGTGAATTATAATGTAGTCACTGTTTTGCTGGGGAAACAATACATTTAGGTTAAAATATTCTCTTAGAAATAGTCTGAAAGGCCACAGGTTCTGGCCCATTCTCAGGAAAATCTAAAATTTGAGTTTTAACATCAAAATAACATTTAAAATGTAACTGATGAAGGGGACATGCAAACAGACTGATATTTCTGATGGAAAATCAAACATTTAACAATTTTACCAATAATTAGAATTGTATCAATTCTATCAAATACTGTTCAGCATCCTTATAAAACAATCAAATGCCACTATTCCCTGAGAATGACCCTTGTTTTCAATCATACGAATTTCCTTGTTCTCTGACTGCAGTGTGGACGCCTCTGAGAAGCGGTCTGGGTCCGAGGAGCTCAAGCTCGCTCTGCGGCGACTGTCTCTACGACGGCAGAACTGTCTGAGCGAGCGTCTCTTCTTCGAGGGGGAGCGGGAGAGGCGTCATCGGGACCCGGCGGACTCTGGAGATTATTCAAACAGGCTTGTGCACAGTGAGAGCATCATGTCCCTGGGAGCTTGGGCCAGTCGGCCTTATCTTCCCGACAAGCTCCAGATTGTCAAACCTCTGGAAGGTGACCGAAATACCCAAAATGTCTATCCTAAGACATTCCTGCATTACCGTTCCAGGCCACGCCCACCCACTATGATGCTTTTCAATTCACTGTGGGCACTAATGCATCCCCGCAAACACTCGTACTTCAGAGAGTCCCGCTCCTGGGTACATTTACACTAGAGATCAGGTTATGACAAAGTTATTGAAAATGGATAAATGTAGCTTTTTAATTAAAAAAAAAGCTAATTTTGAAGAAAACACACCCTCTACTGTATCACTTGGCTGATGCAATTTATTTTGCATATGCTGTTACTGTTATGCATATTCATATATTCTATAAAAGCTCTACTATGAGACAATCAAAGAGGCAGGACTTTATTTGTGTTTTATTTATGCTAAACCATCTATGTGATATGTGAAAGAGTCCCATCAGTAATTTCTATATATTCTAGTATGTCTAATATAGTGTACTTAAATACTGCATGAAGTAGTGATTTAAAATATTGATTTGTTAAGCTTGTTGTGAAATTTCTTGGGGAATTTCTGTTTTCTATTTTATTACCGCCACCTATTGGGCAATAAGTGTAAAATAGACATGCACTTTTGTTTGTTATTCTTCATCCATTTTTATTCTGTTCCTGCATTTCTTGTACTTTCTTGTATTTTTCCATATCTCTTATTTTGTTTTACTTCTGTGTTCTTCACTTTCATTTAGTATTTCTTCAATAAAGACATCGTATTCTCATTCTTTCTTTCCTTCATTTTTTGTTTTTCATTATCACTTAATTGCAGCATTGTAACATTGTTAATATGTGTTTGTTTTCACACTAAGCGGATGTAGCCACTGTGTATATTAGGTTATGAAATCACACAGTTCTCCTTCTCAACATCCCTCATGTTTTATTCCTAGGCTCAGCTACCCTTCAGCACTGGCAGCAGTTAGCTCAGCCTAATCTGGGCGGTATCCTGGATGCTCGACCTGGTGTGGTCCCGAAAGGCTACCGTCCCTTGGAGCTGGACCTGGAGGAAGTATATCACTATGCCGACTACGAGGAGGACGAGTCTGGAGAGCATTACTTCCAGAACCTTCCCACCACAACCACATCTATTTGCAGTGTCCCTCCTGCCCATAGCCTTGCCCCCTCAGCCTCCCCGTCACCATGTCTCAGCACAGGTCACGCTTCCATAGAGTTCTCAAGTAAGTCAACATGTTTCTGTGTGCTACAGACAGCTTGCATGCTACATTTATGTAGTAATAAACATAAAAAAATACTTATGTTTCAAAGAAAACTTTTTTTCTTGTATGTATGAAGATATGGAAACATGCTGTATAAAGTGTATTTATTCAAAAAGAAATCAACACCATTTGCCCATTGTACCAGATTTTATATTAAGCTCATAAATTTCAGAATTACAAATTTCTCAAATCGGTATTTATATAAATCTATGTATTTGGTAAATAGAAATGTAAATTAAATTATAAAATTAATATTTGTTATAAATTTGCTGTAATTAGTCCTTGTACAAAACTATTTGACCTATATAAATTAAATGTATTATAAAATATTTATTGATTGATTGAAAGATTGATTGATCAATCAAAATGTATATTTTCCCATTATCCCAGGTAAGCAATTTCCTATAAATTAGGCTAAAACATATTAGATGACAATATTAAATGTAAAAATTACAAATGACTTCAATCAATATTTCAAATCCATGTATTTGTTAAATGTAAATAACAAAAAATACATATATTTTAAATAATTGTTTCTAGTCATATTTATTGTGACTAGGCTCAGTCCTTATACAAAACTATTTGACTTAAATGTAATTAAATATACAATATTATTTATTTATTTATTTAATTGATTGATCAAAACTGCATATTTGCCCATTGTCTCAGGCAAACAATTTCCTATAAATTAGGATATAACATATTAGATACAATATTACACATTTTTCAAATCAATAATTTAAATCCATGTATTTGTTAAGTAGCTATGTAAATTAAAAAAAATATTTTAAAAACATATTTATTAAAATAAATGAAAACGTTGCTATGCACTCAGCTTTTGTACCTTTTTCAGTGTATTTCCCAGGCAAATGCATGGCTCACACAAGTTCGACCTATACCTTCACCACCTGCAAAATCCTCCATCCCTCTGATGAGCTCACAAGGGTGACCCCCAGGTAATGTACTGTCCTGTAACTTAGACAATAAGTGACCAGCCAATCAGCACATAATGTTCTGCTTCTCTGTCCAGTTTGAACCCCGTCCCAACCTCGTCCTGCGTGATGTCAAGCAGCCTGCGGTCGACGCCTGCCGTCACGCCCTGTACTCCTCGTCGAATGAGTCTGTCCCAGTCGCAATCCTTTACCAACCTGCGAGACTCCACAAAAACCTTCAGCACGTCTTTGGGGCTGGTGCGCCTCCTGCAGGAGAGGGGCATTTCTGCCGCAGTGTACCAGCCTCAGAGCTGGGACAGAGGAAGTGGAGGAGTCCTCTTTTCCACCTCAGTTCTTCCTCCTCAGCCTCCCGACCCCCACCGCCCCACTACCCCGCCCAATTCCCCACCCGCCACACTCCCAGCCCGGGATCGGTGGTTTCTGATTCAGACACCTCCATGCCTTTTTCTTTCAAAAGCCCATCCTATGAAAACTTTTTGGCTTCCAAGCCGGCACGGTCCATTTTGAAAGAGGTAGCAGGGGTGTCTGGGGCTCAGGCTAAAGACTGTGAGAGCCAAACGGATGTCAGTATGTATAATCTCAATTTGGTTGATAAGCTGAAAAGGTTGGGGTTGGCAAGCCCTGGGGCTTCTGGGGCAACAGGGGCTGGGATTCCAAGGCCAAGCCCGCTTATAGGTCCTCTTGGTGGGCTTCGAAGGGCAGGGTCCCCCTTTAGTCCACTAAACGAAGGTATGAGGAGGAATCGGAGCTATCCTGCTATGGTTGGGGCCAGTATGGCAATGAAGGGGCCTGGGCCTCAAGAGGATGAAATGCTACTGGGTCCTAAACTACCTAAGCAAACAAGTCTCAAATGAGTTATGCATAATAACGAATCAAACAATCAATAGATAGGACACTAACTTACTAACTTAGAAATCATAACTTGTACAAACACACTCTAACTTAAAGTAATAATTCACCAAAAATATATTCTGTCTTCATTTGCTCACCCTCATTCCAAACCTGTATGACTTTACAAGATAAATGATTTTGAAGAATATTTTAGCTTTTAATGCTATGAAAGTCAGTGGGATCCAAAACCATTTATGTACAAAAGCCACCAAGACATTTTTCAAAAAACGTTTCATACACATCATTACACAGCCATACACCTTTGGAAGAACATGAGGGTCTGAACTATATCCCCTTCTTTAAAACACGCATACACTCGTAGTTTGAAGTGCTTTATTCATGCTGATCTGTCTATATGTTCTCTCCACACTAACTCCCTGATTTGTCCTGTACAATCGATATGTTCCTGTACCGATGGTGCTGATTGTACATAACCTTTGACCTCAATTTCACTTTGCAGTGCACATGCAGGAAGGGATAAACCGTTAAAACGAAGTGAACTGGAAAATCTACAGTCACATGTATGTTTCGATCACTATGAAAGTTGTTACATTTGACGTGTAGTTTTTTGAGCTGAGGGTATTTCCAGGGTATAATAAAATGTATTGATTTGGGATCAATGGTGTTCTGCCCCTGCTTCGGGCAACTATAGAGATGTGTTCTCCCTAGATGCCTGCTGGTTTTGAAGGGTGGCATTTGAGTCTGATGTATTGACAGGTTTAATCACCCACCTCAGCAACTCTCTTTTCTTCCATGTCTCGGATTGTATCCTTTCAGAAGATAAATCTTTAAAGAAGAGAAAATTGTAGCTTTTGATTCGGTAAGTGGATAAAGGAATTGAGGGTTGGCTATACACAGATAGACTGATTTCAGAAAGTGCTGCTGTCTACATATGAATCTAGGTTTTCTATTATTAAAAAAAAGGCAATAAGTGCCTGTATTTAAGTCATCTGTCATGTTAAGTACTGAATGATTGGGAAACATTTTAGCAGTTGGAGAGCACTGCAAACTAGAGCACTGAGCACTTGTTTAATTGCAATTGTATTGTCTTTATTCATTTACAGTGTTTTGTTGTTTCATGTTATTGAAACATGCACTTTTACGTTCTAATGTGCTGTTTAACACACCATGCACCTGTTTCACAGTTTTTGAGATTTTGTTGCTTTTAGGTAATAATCTTAGGGCAAAAGCTTCTAGATTAGTGTCTACACATTCATGTTTATTATTATTGTTTTTGTTTGTTTGTTTTAAAAAAAAAATGCGGAGAAATAAAAATGGCGGTTCTGGTCGTCGATGTCCATAACTGTCACAAGAGGGCACTATGTCCTCACTCATTTGTATTCATTCCTTGTCCTCCCACTGATAGCCATTACAGGTGAAGTAGCCTACCAGTTTAAGTGTTTCTCAAGATAAAGAAAATATCAAAAGGCTCATACATAAATGTTTAAAATTAGTTGTTATACAGTATAAATATAAATTATGACCACTGAATAGAATTATGAATCTACTGTATCTAAATGCAAGAAAAGCTTACATTAAGATAGTTTTGATTTGTGACATTTTGGTATATATTCCCATACTTCCATTTCAGGAGTTAAGAGGGCAGCACGTTGGCGGTTTTACACCATATTTTATAGAATTAAAACACTTTATACTCAAATGTCAAAACTTTTACTTGAATCAATGAACAGCACTAATAAAGCCCCAGTCTTGCATATCAACTAAGTTTTGATTTGTGACATTTTGGTATATATTCCCATACTTCCATTTCAGGAGTTAAGAGGGCAGCACGTTGGCGGTTTTACACCATATTTTATAGAATTAAAACACTTTATACTCAAATGTCAAAACTTTTACTTGAATCAATGAACAGCACTAATAAAGCCCCAGTCTTGCATATCAACTAAAAAAGTTGTTCTAGGGTTTAGTTAACCTTTAACAATTTAACAGCGTTAAATATAAGTGGAGGTAAAGGTCAAGTGTGGGTTTTTTTTTCGCAATTGACCTATGTAAGCCGTGGTTGTATGTGCAGTCCTACGAATTTTTGTTTAGAAACCTATTTGTGTTATTTCATAGTTTGGGTGATTTTAACCTGATTTCATAGTTTTGGTTCGGTTTACCTTCGGATAATTAGTTTTATCGTTTTTGTCTTCAACATGGTAAAACGAGGGGGGAAACGTTAATTTACAACAACCCTTCTCATGAACACAACTAGTCTCAGGTTTAAAAAAATATATATATATATATATATATATATATATATATATATATATATATATATATATATATATATATATATATATATATTTTTTTTTTTTTAAGCCCACGCGGTCTCAAAAAATTGGGTTACATGCGGACGTCCACGAACCCTCCTGATGACGAAAATTGCGTCACTTTGGGTTTATGCTGCGTTCCAGACGATGTTGGAATGGATATGTGGGAATATCCCAAATTAACCCTGCTTCCCAATATGCATCCGCCCTAAATAGTACTGAATATTACTAATGTCACATTAGAATGGGTATGCACATTGAGATGAAAGGCTATGCAAGTAACCAGAGGTCACATGATTTACGTTGCCCACATTATGTCGCCCACAACGAGAGGATCGCGTGGTTAATGTACCCCAAGTTCACACATCGAATGTATGACTTTGAGTGGCATCATTCCAGATTTATTTCCTAGAAGGAGGTGGGAAAAATCCAAATTCCGATCTGTCCGGAATGCAGAATTATACAGCTTGAATATTCGATCTCTACATGGAAGGGAATTAAATGCCCCTTTCCACTGATTGGTCAATCAACCAACCATCAAACATTGCTGTCATCAGTTGTTCCTCAGTTTCATGCAACAAAATAATATGGTGCTTCTCAAATGGAAGGCTTAGGTCCTAGTAAGGCTGCATATCTCGGCTGCCACATCATCAAGCACCGCCGAAGGCTGTCTCAATTTGATGGATCCTTAGAAGGCAGCTTTTGTTTCGCATTCCTTCATTTAGCTAATTTTGAAGGATAACTCAGACAAACAAACAGAGTTGCTTACTGTCTTACAATGACAGTGGGTGGTAACAACATTAATTTGGAAGTGAGAATTTACAGATCAATACTGTTCATGTAACTCAGGGTTAGATGCCATTAAACGTTGTGTTTTTGACCTACACTGTGCGTGACTTGTGAACAGTAAATATTTTTATTTAGGTTAGTACGTTAGCATGGGCTCACTGACTTTAATTCGTCTTCATTGGGATTGGGGTTAAATCCTTAGGGAACCAGGTTACTGCGCCCAGATCATTGGATTAATACACCATGTGAACCTGCTGCTTACCACAGATGAACAATCATGCACTAGTCTTGTTTGTGTTTAGGAAATGGAATAAAATAAATTCCATTGCCCATCCTCTCAGTAGGGATACCTGGAATCAGTGTTATAAGTACCTTACAATTTAAGTAGCTATAAGTAGTTTTACAATTTTTGTAGCATAAACCGTCAAACCGATAAGAGCTTCAGCACCTAAATATGTCCAAGTTCTGGTCCTGTGCAACTGATACTCAACTGCCATTGGCTCATCTGCATTCGAGGGGAGGGGCTTGTCTGAGTTCATTATAAAGTGTAGAATAAAAATGATGTTTTCAGAGAATATATTTTATTATGGTGTAAATTAATCACTTACTAAACGACCAATAATGTAAGCCACTGAGAGACCATTGATGCTTGTACAGTATTAATAGAAAACTAGTTAATTTTTTTTTCCAAAAATTACGTTTTAATAGTATTTTTTTGTTGTGATTGTAGGGACGGGAACATGTTGTTGTAGCCATACTAGACCTTCTCAGAGTGGTGTTTAATGCTGAGGAGTCTAGCCTACCAAGCCTCAGAAGGACTAGCTCACTAGGATGCAGCCTTCCATTTGAGAAGCACCCATAGGCTGCATCCAAAAACTTAAAAATGCTGCCTTCATTGTTAGCTTAACTTCCCTTCTCCTGTATATTTGATCAACATTTATCACTTCTGATGTCATTTCTAGCACAAAATTACTACTGTAGTGATTTAAAATTATTAAATATTGACTACTCTTTATTATACAGAAATGGACAATGGTGAAAAAAATTATTGGGACACCCCTCCAAATCATTGAATTACTTCCATGGCCAAAGGCGTATAAAATCAAGCACCTAGGCATGCAGACTGCTTCTTTTGTGAAAGAATGGGTCGCTCTCAGGAGCTCTGAGAATTTAAGCATTGTACCATGATAGGTTGCCACTTATACATTTAAGCCCATTTGTGAAATTCCCTCACTACTAAATATTCCACGGTCAACTATTGGTATTACAAAGTAGAAAGCCGTTGGGAATAACAGTCACGAAGTGGTAGGCCTCGTAAAATTACAGAGCGGGGTCAGTGCATGCTGAGATGCACAGTGCGCAGAAGTCGCCAAAATCAACAAACAGGTCTGTGATTGGCTACATTACTCACCTAAGCGAAAAATATTGTTGGTTTAACTTAAAAAAGTAAGTAACCTGTTTGCCTTAAAATTGTGAGTTGATTTAATACAATGAAGGAAATTGATTTAATAAATAGAAACTCAAAATGTTATTGTATCTGAACCACATACAGTAATAGCACAATTTGGCATGTTTCACTGTATTATAAGAAATAAAAACAAAAACACAATTACGCATTATGCTTACAAAATCTTTTCATAATATTTGAATAAAGGGTGATGTCAATTCTCAAAATTGTTCAATGTATTTACTCAAAATGTTTAATTTCAATGAACTCCAACCAGGCAACTAGGTAACTTACTTTTAAAATATTTTTTACAGTGTTGGAAATTGAATAATTTGATGAGCACAATACGCACTGGAGCTTTTGCCAACTTTTTTTTCCGGTAATAATATGCTATTATTAAGATGAAAACAGATCTTAGACCAGCAGTTATGGGCAGCTTTTCCCTCTAAAAGCAATCAGTAGCAGAAGCAGCAGGCGGAAGTGGTTTGAGTGAGAAAATACATGCACGCTATTACCAAGTCCGTCTCCCTCGGTCCGGAGGGGGGCACAGAGATGTCCATGGGGTCCTTGGCCAAGCCTCCCCCGACCCCCTCGGGCACCGGGCCCGGTTTTGTGTGTTTCTCGCGGCATTCACACTGAAAAATAATGCTGCCTTTAGTCTTTTTGCCACTCAGTGGCCGTAACCGCAGTCACTCTGGCTGACGGTGACGTCACCTGCATATACCCTCTATTCACACAGAGAACTAATCAAAGAAAGAAGACACAGCTGATGTAAAACCTGGTTCATTTTCATAGTGAATCGCGCAGCTTTTCCTCACAGATTGTGATAGTTGGTCAGTTAAAAAAACAACAACAAAAAAAAACACAGGCAATGTGCCAATTATATAGGCTAAGGGTAGTTGTGGGTGCAGACACGAAGTTATTTCTGAGATAAAATAATATTTCACTTAAATCCCCATCTAGGCTCTTCCCCAGTACGGTTTGTGTCAAACCAAGTTAGTCTGAAATGAAGTTATAATAAACACTTTGAGAATCAGTACAACTGTAGCAGCGGATGACTATTATTCTTTTGTGAAAAACTGAGGAACAACTGATGATGGCATGGTTTGATGTTTGGTTGACCAATCAGTGGAAAGGGGCGTTTAATTCCCACCCATGAAGAGATGACAATTCAAGTTGTTTATCCATTTCGTTTTTATTGTATTTCCATTAGATGAATTAGAACAAAGTGTGATGAAAATTAAAAAAAATATATATATATATGACAAACACCCCACATGAGATTAGTTTTTATGTTTATGAGAAGGGTCGAATATGTGATAAAAGAACGACAAAAACAAGAAAACTAATTATACAAAGTTTCACAGACCGGTTGCATTTCTCCTTGAACGCAGCTTTTTTTTTTTTTTGTAGACTGTTGTTTGTTTGAAGGAGTACAAGACAAAAGTGATGGGAAGCAATTTGTTATCCCAGACAGGATGGCGACTAACCTAATTTCAGTTCTTGCCTACTTCAGATGCTCTCCAAATTAAGTCTCTACGCTCAAACTACCTTATTAGGATTGTAAAAAGAAAAGGCCCTGGTATTCATAGTAATTGCCATGGTAACAGGATGGGGACTATCTGCACTCAAGTATTTCTTATATGCCACAAAGATGCCCCGCAAAGATCTTAAGATGAATCAGCAGAAACAGCATTTAATATGATCCTGAAGCAGGTGGGACATCATTTGAAAATGTTGGTCATGACTCATAAATATATGAGTATTTTATTCATCACAATGACTTTTCCGTTGTCTTGGAGGTAAATCTATTAATGTCTGATAAATCACTGAGATATTTTAGAAATCTAAAAATCCTCAATTATATATTGAGATATCCATCAGAGAATGTTAATCTCTGGTCACAAATAAGTAGCCATGTTTTGGTTCATCCATTTGCGTCATCCAGCAAGACATGAAATAGCACAAGCAATTGCTCATCTTTTAAAAGGAGGGCAAAAAGTTGTAACACAGTAATAAGAATGTAACCGATGGGTCCAGTTTATCTTAGTGTCCCCAGGTTGCCTTCTTAGGGTCATAACAATTCCGTCATTATCTGTTATTACTGTTCATTTTCATTTTTAATCATGAATTTACAGGAGGAGCATATAGGTTGGATTATGCATTTATGTGTTTATTTCTGTAGAGAACTGTGCTTAACTTTTCATGTTAAGCACTACACTATAATGAACTAAACGCAATAGCAGTGGTGTAAAGTATTTGAGTAAATGTAACTATTTACTATACTTAAGTATCTTTATGGTTACTTAGTTTTATTGGGTACTCTCTACGTGACAACATTTTTGAATAAGTATATGTACTCTTTACTCTAATAAATTTCTGTTGAGTAATGCAATTACACATTACATTTTACATGGTACTTTTGTGCAGCAGTTTATTTCTGCTACAACGCAGAAAGTAATACTCCTGCATACAGAGCATTGAAGGTATATCCTGTGCATTTTGACCTTACCCAAATTTATCAACAAAGCTAGTATACACCTTTTTTCATCTTATATATGAGATGAGGACATGGCTGCAGCACAAACCACTGCGTTCAGTGCAAGGTTTTGACTACTTCATTTTACTCATCCGTTATATTAAAGATCATTTTTTGAAAAGTATTGTTACTTATGCCCTTTTTGAGCACTTGAGCTTAACTGAGACTTAAGTGTTTGTAGACGTTTAAGAGGCTGAGTAGTAAGTATTACGGACCACCTGTCAAAATATGATTTATGACCCTTTATGACATATGATTTAGATTGTCGGCCTTGATATATTTCCATTTTGATGTGTTCATTTTTATTTTTATTTTAGAAAATAAACATGTGACTGCTCTCCTCACAAATCAACTTTTTCTTGTTTTTCACTGGCATGACTCTTAGGTGTTGAGGACTATTGCATCTTTGAGCCTACATTCAGTAAGTACTGTCAAATTCAGATACCCATAAGGCCCAGTTTCACAGACAGGGCTTACATTAAGCCAGGATTAGGCCTTACTTAAATTAGGGCATTTAAGTAGCTTTTATAAACACGCCTCAGAAAAAAACATTGGTGTGCATCTTGAGACAAAACAATGGCACTGACATATTTTAAGATATATCAGTGCAAGTTGCTTTCAGTTAAAACTGCTCAAACATGCATATTAGTCTGGGACTAGGCTTGTCTGTGAAACCAGGGGCTTGACTCTTACAAATTGTATTGGAATTGGTATCTGTACTTTTACTGAAATATGGTTTTTAGGTATTTTTATACCTGCGCAATTAACTTTCTGTATCTGCCTGAACTTAAACCTTCCTCCTGGGTGCTCGCTGACTGATAAACGTTTTCCTTGTTTGTCCTTCATCGCATCTGCATCAGTCCCTCTTTTTCCACATCTTTAATCAACAACATCACAACCACTTGCCTGTTTGAAGAAACTTTTCACAGTCATCTGCCGTGACATTTTTGCGATGACGTGTTTTGTGTGCGGAGCCCTGACAATTCTGAAGGAGAAAAAAAAAAATTTCCCTCTGAATTGCTAGGTTATATCCTGCAATTCTGCCCCCTCCATCCAACACACACACTCAGAATTATGACATAAACTCGCAATTGCAAGTTATAAATTGACACAAGTATGAATTGAACACAAGTCTGAATTGGGAGATTAACTCACAATTGCGCGAAAAAGGTCAGAATTCTGAGATAAAAATGTTATAGGTTTAAATGTTACTTATGTAAGATGTTATAAGTTTAAATATTATTTCACGGTGTAACTGTAGGGCTAATACATTATGTCCCTGCATATGTAAATATTATGTAGACCTATTGTTTACATCAAATTCGACTAATCATTGCAGGTTTCATCAGTCCAGTTTGTCCGTTTTAATGGCTTGTAACTGTAAACATCAGCATTTAGCTTCAAAGGGCGTCTTCAATGAGAGTATCCTATAAAAATAAAGACCATATTTTTTGCATTCTGATTCTGACATATGGCACCAATTAAGGCACAACTTTTTTTTTCTCTTAATCCATGTATTTTGCCCATTTTCATCCACTTGTTACCACTGTTTTTCTGTCATCACAATAGGCGCACAGCTGCAAGGTACGTAATTGGGACGTCTGATTCCAAATGCCTAGAGCTAATTAATATGTGCACTCAACACCAAATGGGACAGGGGTGCTACAAGTTACAATAGATCACCCTCAGTGTAATCTGTCAAAATGACGAACAGCCTTTTTTTTTTTGTCAATGATGGAAAATATTTGGTCCCCAGGTGTTCAGTGTTCCTGCCCAGCAACAGCCCTGACTCCAAAAACTCATTTGACTAAATTATGACTGCAAGCTGAATCCAATCCAGTGGTGGTCTAATGTGATGTAATATGTATTCAATGTTGCATTGGATCTATAATTGAGGGTTTGATGCGATTAATTTCCGTTCTTATTGGCCTGTATTTGATTACAGCTCAGTAGGATTTCACTTTAACTAAGGGTCAGTGGAGGGAAAGGTTTTGAATATGACAGTTTTGTCCTGCTCTCTGGCATTTAAATATTGCCTAATTATAGTAGACAGTGAGGTGTGTTGGGCTGACCAGTCTGAAGACATATGCCATATCCACTGCATGGTATGTTATTATACATATTATACATTATACATTCTGTCTTCCAGTCTATTTCTGTCTTTGTGTGCCTGTCAAATGAAAATCTTTACCCCTGGACAGCGTATAAAGCTCAATAAGTCCCTTGAGTCTTCATTGAAGAAACTTTCAACTCTCTCTTTCCACTGTCTTTGTCTTGGAGCATCTGAATAATTCAGAGGATCTTTTCTAACCAGAAATTGTCCCACTCTCTCCTATTAATGTTCCTTTAAAGCATTTCCTCCATTAATTAATTTACTCATTTATGGATTTTTCACTTTCTTTTCAAGCAAAGAGGCTTCATGAGACTGCAGTTTGAGCCGCAAATACTTGTTAAGCCCTTGTCGAGCACTTCCTTCCATTAAAAGCAAGTGTGGTTGTGAGTTGTTTTGATGGACAAACTGCCAGAGTCTGTAAGATTTAAGGCCAAAGTTGAATGCTGACCTGATTTATTGAAAACTGTGGTTTCATGAATCTGACAAACACATTAGCTTAATGGTTCTCATTTATGCAAAACCACCGTGACAAATAAAATGACAAGATTTAAAAACAATACTTTGAGACTTTTTTGTCTTTTTTAGCAAAATTCAGCATATGTCTATTCTGTATTATACTGGTTTCTTAACAAATGTACATTATAATAATAATAACAATAGTAGTAATAAATATACTCTTTATTTGTGGATGAGGAACCAGGTGGTATATATATGGATTTTATGATGAGTATTCATATTCCTCAGCACTCCGGCGGCCAAAATCCATCCAACCCACATAATCCCGATCTTTTATCCGGTGGTTAATGCTGTTTGCTCTGTTGTTCACGGAGGAGTTGCGACGAACAGAGCCTAGGAGAGAAACAAAAACAATTATGTCTCTCAACATATTATAACCAGTAAAGTTACATGATATATCAAGACAAGTTAAAGAGAAAAAGTGCTGTATACAGTTACTGTTTTCTCACCTCATCTGGTTATACAGTAGTTCTACTTAAACTCCTATGCTATAGTATAAGTTTTCTCATATTCTCACATATCTCATCTATTCACTGCTTTCTAACATATCTCGAAAAAATAACCATTTTCTAAAAACTATCAAAAAAGACGTACTATGCCCAGAGAACAAACAAGTTCAGTGCTGTTTCAAAAAGATGGGAACCATTTTGGTTGATGTGTCAAAGTGGAATTTAAAGATTCAGTATCCTCTTGGCCTGCTATGAATTGTAATACTTACAGAGCAACAATTCATTTTAATAGTGATTGAAAAAAAACATTTCCAGAGTGACATACTATTGTGTGTGTCAGCTATACAGCATTTGTTGTTAAGGGTGTGATTCTGTTTGCAACAGATGGGAGACTTTTAACACACTACAAACTATAATTTTGTTGAAATTTGTACAAGTTGTAGACTTGTTTTGACATGCTGAAGTGTGTGAAACTTGCACCTCCTACTCACAATTATTAAAAGAGAGAGAGAAAGAGCTGACCTTATTGAGAATCTAAGTGCACTGAGAATCTAGGGCATCAAATAGTTTCTACTACACACTGAATACCATTGTTTTGATCACACATGCACACATTTGTTTTTCTGTCGGGATTCAGACTTTCCATTTACTTTTGTGTATACTTGGCTAATGATATTATCTGATATTGAGAATAATAAATGTCATAAAATTGAACCCTTACAGAAGACCCATCTGCATGATTAAACAATATTCATTGAATGGACCCCGTATTGTAATTTCAGGCTTTTATAAGGACATTTGGCCACTTTATAAAATATCTGATTCACACACAAACACAAATTACAGTCGCTGTTAACAATTAAATGTTTATATAAAAAAAAAATACCACACAGCTCTACATGTTCAGAGGTGGAATTCCCTGTTCCTGCGATTAGGAAAGATAATAGTTTTATACCCTTTGAAGAGGTTACACCCTAATGAGTGGTTATGCAATTTAATGGTGCACACCTGACCCAAAAATATCCGCCCCTCATTCACCTCGGGCATAAACATGCTTCACTCAGCTTTGTTTATGTTTATCAATGCCAAGCAACGCTAACCCGGAGCTACTGTATAGTGCGTGACAAAAGTTTTTCTTTCATAACCTGGAAACCTGTAATTTCATGTAATGATTTTACCTGCTTGTTTGTTATTTTTCCTTCTTGGTGTTGAACATGACTTGTGTGCAAAAAAAACCAAAAACTTGTTTACGTGTCGAAGTAGACTCCAATTTGTATTTTTACGTTTTTAAACACTTACATACTGTAAAAGGACTAAGAAAAATCTGAATTTGTGGCTAGTTTTCAAATGTCCTGAATGAAGGCGGAAAAAAAACCAAAAAACAAAAAACTGTTTCTCATACACAAGGACATACACTGAGATGAATAAAAAGCACAAAAGAGATATAGGAAAGGGAGAGCACAAGAGAAGGAAATAAACAAAGTTTGTCTGCTTCCTCTCCTTACAGCTTTTTTTGTTCTGCAGAATTTGCTGTATTATTGCATCCACTGCAGAACATTAAGCATTTGTTGAAGCAAGTTTTTTGTTCTTTAAGATAATTGTGTCCTTCCTGTCATTAGGGATCATTGTTTGGTGTGTATTTGGCCGTTGAAGTGTCTCTCACCTTTTTTAGAGATGAGTTTGGCCAGCAGTTCGCTGAGGTTGGCACGGGTGTCTCGGTCTGTGTCCACTGCTGGCTGCTGTTTGAGGGTGAGGCTGCTGGAGCGGACGACCCGGTGGTGCCCGCTTAAACTGGCGTCCACCTGCGAGGGGAGAGGGCTATCATCGGTCTCAGAGGAAGAGGAGCGGGGCCGACCCAAACAGGAGGCGGAAAGCGCAGCCAGGATCACACACATGCACACCCCGCTGTTCATCCTGCAAATGTGAACGAGAGGAGGAGAGAGGCGAACATGTTAAAAGAAATCTCTTTAGTAAGACTTTAGTATTTATTATTGTTAATATTATCTGTATGTGCTTATTTATTCTTAGTGCTATAGCCTACTTAATTTTTTTTCTAAATATTTTTAGTTATTATTATTATTATTAAACTACTTTCTTATTTAATTTCAGTTGTTTTATTTTGTTTTTCTAGAAGAAAATCTAATTTATCCTTAAATTTGATTCAGTTATCAATAATCAAATTCATTAGTCTGTTATAGAAAATAACAGGGAAAATGCCATTTTGAATGTAACAAATTGCTATTGTAGCTATTATTAATATAAAGAAAAAAAGACACAAAAGTTAGTTATCAAGCACTGTTTTAGGATTGTTGCCATCTGTTATTCTAATATTTTATATTCCTATCAATATTTCTATTGTCATCGAAAAATATTAATAGAATGTTAAATCCTTGTAAGAGGTTAATGATAGATAGATAGATAGATAGATAGATAGATAGATAGATAGATAGATAGATAGATAGATAGATAGATAGATGATAGATAGATAGATAGATAGATAGATAGATAGATAGATAGATAGATAGATAGATAGATAGATAGATAGATAGATAGATAGATAGATAGATAGATAGATAGATAGATAGATAGATAGATAGATAGATAGATAGATAGATAGATAGATAGATCTCTTACCTTATTCTGTTTTGTGAGCTTGGAGGAGAATGAAAGTGGGTATTCTCAGGAAGGAGGGAGAGAGGCTCTTATATACCCAGCTGTGACGTGCACACACACGCACACAAATGCATTCACACATACTTACACAGACATGCACGCACATGGAAAGTGTTTAAGCATATACATATATACTACATTGCTATTTTTGGACATGCTTTTTCTTAGAATTACAGATATTTTTCTATAAAAAAGGAGGGAACTATACTGTTTTTTCTTTTAATTATTAAATTATTCTATTTGAACAGACAGTGAGAGATGTCTAGAAAACACGCAATTTGTAAGCATTTACGTGTTAGATATACTCCCCATTTCAGTCCTCGCATTTCCTGTATAAGTGAGTGGACACCGTTATGGCATCAGCCCATGCACCTGTGCTCTTTGGATGTCCAGATGTGAGTCAAAGTAGATACACACGTGTGAGTCTGGATGTAACTATTGGTAGAAAGTTTTGTGAGTCGTTGATAAAAACTGCTGCTGGTGTCTTTAGACTTTATATAACTCTTTATATAACGTACAGCTTCATATAACTTTCTGGAAGTGTTTCAACACCAGTACTTTTACAAGGATTACGTTGTAAACACTATGTACCAATACCTGTCTCAAGGCCATTTTCTTTTTAATTTGCTTTGTTTGTTTTCCCTTCCCCTTTCATCATCATTCTTCTATGACTTCTTTCTTTATCTTCTGCTGTCACACTGCCTTTATAAACCCTTCTGCGTAGAATAGTGACTTTGGTGTTGGACAAGAAAATCAAGCAGATTCATTTTGAGATATCCTGGTCAATCAATAATCGATAATGATTGATTCCTTCATTTGCATAGTAATGGGTATAAGACACAAGGTACAAAAAAGGTATCACAGTCTGTAGAGCTCTAAGAGTATTTTCTATGTGAACCTCAAGGGATAGTTCACCTAAAAATGAAAAATAAATTATGTAACCATTTACTCATCATCGCGTTGTTCCTTTCTGAAGAATATCCTGGTTTTAGGATTTATACTTTTATGATGATTTTGTAACTTTGGAGCTTAATAGCCCCAGTCATATACTTTCAATATATAGAAAAGCCTGTGAGAAAAAAAGACTACCTTTCGTTATGTATCTTTTTTAAATATTTGACAAGACGTGAGAATTTAAGTTAGCATGAGGTACTTTAATTTGTTTTCACAGAAAACAGCTGTGAATAAATATAACTGTCTCTCTCTCATTCTTTCTCTCCGTTTATCTCTCCCTCTTACGGTTATCAGGGTGCAACATTTGCGTGGTTGGTGTGGGAACACTTGTGTGGGAGGTGCTGTGAGGCATGAGAATTGATTGGCTGGCGTGTGGGAGGTGTTTGTGTGATTGGAGCCTGTCGTTGTGTGAAGGCAACCTGCACTTCAATTTGCTTGACTTCTTTACTCCAGGTGTGAAGGATGGTCACACAGAGCTCCACTCGCAACCTGTGTTTTTCATGAGATGATTATTGCAGTGATCTTCATCTTCATCAAAGTTCATTGAGACTACTGACCTTTAGTCCACTGTCACTTTTAACTTTCATCACCTTACATATACATTGACCAGGCATAACATTATGACCACTGCAGGTGAAGTGAATAACACTGATTATCTCTTCATCACGGCACCTGTTGGTGGGTGGGATATATTAGGCAGCAACATTTTGTCCTCAAAGTTGATGTATTAGAAGCAGGAAAAATGGGCAGGTGTAAGGATTCAAGCAAGTTTGACATGGGCCAAATTGTGATGGCTAGATGACTGGGTCAGAGCATCTCCAAAACTGCAGCTCTTATGGGGTATTCCTGGTCTGCAGTGGCCAGTGTCTATAAAAAGTGGTCGAAGGAAGGAACACTGGTGAACCGGGTCATGAACAGGGTCATGGGCGGCCAAGGCTCATTGATGCACGTTGGGAGCAAAGGCTGGCATGTGTGTTCTGACAAGCTACTGTAGCTCAAATTTCTCAAGAAGTTAATGCTGGTTCTGACAGAAAAGTGTCAGAATACACAGTGTATTGCAGTTTGTTGCGTATGGGGCTGCATATAGCCACAGACCAGTCAGGGTGCCCATGCTGACCCCTGTCCTTGGCCGAAAGCAAAAATGGCTCAGAAATGGTTTGAGAAGCACAACAACAAGTTTGAGGTGTTGACTTGGCCTCCAAATTCCCCAGATCTCAATCCAATCGAGCATCTGTGGGATGTGCTGAACAAACAAGTCTGATCCATGGAGGCCTCACCTCACAACTTACAGGACTTAAAGGATCTGCTGCTAACATCTTGGTGCCAGATACCACAGCACACCTTCAGGGGTCTTGTGGAGTCCATGCCTCGACGGTGGAAAAAGGGGGACCAACACAATATTAGGTCTGATCATGTACAGTATCAAAATCTGCTAAGGGGTGATAAAAGAACAATAGATAAAAAACGCGAGTCATGTGTATGCGATGTTCGGTTGCTGACCCGAACTCTGTTAATAAAGTAACATCGTGTTTACATGTGGCAGTTGCTGCGTTATATAATGGGACGTCCAACAATGGGTTTAAATAACAGATGGTAAAAACAAATGTAATCAAAATCACTCCTTTCCTGGAAAAAATGGACTTGCTTGACTTGAGTCAATGAATTTACGACAGCTGACAAGCCAAACCTGTCAGTCTTTAAATAACATGTAATTTATTTAAGCCATAAAATAAACTTTATTCTGTAAAATAAGTATAATGAACTATGCACAAAAAGCAAAAAAAGAAACTAAAACATTTCAAGCATGTTTTATAATTACCCCAAAATCAAACATATCTAAAATTCCAATCAGAAGTCAGCATTCCTATGCCCTACACTTTGAAGGGGAGAGCCCTTGGAGTGGGGACTCTGGAGGGAGCAGGGCGCTTGTTTGTCATAATTAAGCCGTTTGGAACTCATTTGGCTAAGGGAGCAATGAAAAACTAATTTCCACATTTTCCACATGAATTATTACCACTACAAAGCTAGGCAGCGACAACAGGAATATCTTATTACTATTCACTATAGGTTTGTTAATTATTGCATTCCTTTTTTTATTCACAATTTGTAAAGTGTCCCAACTTTTTGGGAATCGGGTTTGTACATACACAAGTATAAATGTTGTGATGTATATTATAAAATTGACAGGTGAGTTTTATTAACAAATTATTTATACTCCAAGTATTTTTTAATTAAGGGGTATTTATCTGTATAGTGACACGGTAAGTATGAATCTGGGGGCTGTTAATTAAAGTGTTGTATGTTACCCTCTTGTTTCATGTAGTTACAGGGTAAGTATGGATCTGCGGGCTATAAATTAAAGTGGTGTATGTTACCCTCTTGTTTCATGTAGTTACAGGGTAAGTATGGATCTGCGGGCTGTAAATTAAAGTGGTGTTTGTTCCCCTCTTGTTTCTTGTAGTCACATGGTAAGTACAATAAAAACACGTACACAATCTGATATCACTAGGAAATCTTTATTTGAAAAAAAAAAAAACGTTCAAAACAGATTTACGACACTTCTTATTCGTTTCTCTTGCTTGGCTTTCTCCTCTTCATTCTTTCCACAGATGGATCTTAAGAAGGAATCGCATGTCTCTAGCTATTCTGTATCAGGGTTGTTGACGTGAAATGGAATTTTCACAAGATAAAAATTAATATAATTAGTATTGTCATAATTTAAAATGCAGTAAATGGTTAAACATTTATTTGACTTACATGGACCTGTTGTTATAAAAACAGCTTTTTCTTTAGATTTTTAAAATTTGAGCCAAATCTCAAAATTTTGCTATGGTTTGACTCAAGCATGGTTCAATAAATTGCAGCTTTTATAATTTAAAAATAAAAAAATAGCTCAAACATAATTGTACAAGTGTCTATTTTAGTAAATGGCAATCATTTTTTTCATCCATATATTTCTAAAAGTGTACCACTATAAAAGTGTTAAGTTATGTTGTCCTTTGGTGTGACACCCCTAAATTATATATTTTTTATTAAAAATGTATGTGTTACAAATTCCACTGATGGCAAGTTTGAAGGTGAACCCAAGTGCAGTTTATTCCAAAACAAAACAAAACAAAGACTTGACTTGACTTGACTTGACTTGACCAAAGAACTCACCAACAGCGGATTACAGGGAACACACATGCAAGAACACAACAAAAAACGGAAGCACCGGGGAATATATACACAAAGGGAAACAAGGTTAACAAGGGGGAGTGGCTAACTTGCCAAAAACTAATCATCCATAAAGACTACAAAGAGCTACAAAACATGACAAGACAGGAAATAACAAAAGTCCTCACAAGACATGGGCTGTGTCTTAAACCTGGAAGATGCTGCCTTTGGAGGACACATTTTGAGGTAGGAAGGCATCAAGGCACTTCAGAATCTAATGTTAGCTTCACTTCTGATCGAGTTTTGAAGGCAGCATTTGTGTATCCTTCGCTGCCTTTGATATTCCACAATCATGTGCGTTCCATTCTGTGACAGTTTAGCTGGAAATAAAAGATGGCGTCCGGAAGTTGTATTTGCTGGTCAATTTGTGTGTAAATGTACATTTTTGACCAACATTTTCCACTTCTGATGTCATTTCTAGCGAGAAATTACTAATGTAGTAATTCAGTATTTTAGTTCTCACCAAAGCTCTCTCTATTTTGCTGTAGATCATTAAAATGTTACACCACCTGTAGCATCAACAAGGCATTTTCGCCCACAGGACTGCCGCATACTGGATGTTTTTCCCTTTTCACACCATTCTTTGTAAACCCTAGAAATGGTTGTGCGTGAAAATCCCAGTAACTGAGCAGATTGTGAAATACTCAGACCGGCCCGTCTGGCACCAACAACCATGCCATGCTCAAAATTGCTTTCTTTCCCATTCTGACATTCAGTTTGGAGTCCGGGAGATTGTCTTGACCAGGACCACACCCCTAAATGCACTGAAGCAACTGCCATGTGACTGGTTGATTAGATAATTGCATTAATGAGAAATTGAACAGGTGTTCCTAATAATCCTTTAGGTGAGTGTGTGTGTATATATATATATATATATATATATATATATATATATATATATATATATATATATATATATATATATATACATGAGTCCTTCTCAAAAAATTGCATATTTTGATAAAAGTTCATTATTTTCCATAATGTAATGATAAAATTAAAATTTCATATATTTTAGATTCATTGCACTCCAACTGAAATATTTCAGGTCTTTTATTGTTTTAATACTGATGATTTTGGCATACAGCTCATGAAAACCCAAAATTCCTATCTCAAAAAAATAGCATATCATGAAAAGGTTCTCTAAACGAGCTATTAACCTAATCATCTGAATCAACTAATTAACTCTAAACACCTGCAAAAGATTTTTGAGGCTTTTAAAAACTCCCAGCCTGGTTCATTACTCAAAACCGCAATCATGGGTAAGACTGCCGACCTGACAGCTGTCCAGAAGGCCATCATTGACACCCTCAAGCGAGAGGGTAAGACACGGAAAGAAATTTCTGAACGAATAGGCTGTTCCCAGAGTGCTGTATCAAGGCACCTCAGTGGGAAGTCTGTGGGAAGGAAAAAGTGTGGCAAAAAACGCTGCACAATGAGAAGAGGTGACCGGACCCTGAGGAAGATTGTGGAGAAGAACCGATTCCAGACCTTGGGGGACCTGTGGAAGCAGTGGACTGAGTCTGGAGTAGAAACATCCAGAGCCACTGTGCACAGGCGTGTGCAGGACATGGGCTACAGGTGCCACATTCCCCAGGTCAAGCCACTTTTGAACCAGAAACAGTGGCAGAAGCGCCTGACCTGTGCTACAGAGAAGCAGCACTGGACTGTCGCTCAAATTTTTGCATGTCATTCGGAAATCAAGGTGGCAGAGTCTGGAGGAAGACTGGGGAGAAGGAAATGCCAAAATGCCTGAAGTCCAGTGTCAAATACCCACAGTCACTGATGGTCTGGGGTGCCATGTCAGCTGCTGGTGTTGGTCCACTGTGTTTTATCAAGGGCAGGGTCAATGCAGCTAGCTATCAGGAGATTTTGGAGCACTTCATGCTTCCATCTGCTGAAAAGTTTAATGGAGATGAAGATTTCGTTTTTCAGCACGACCTGGCACCTGCTCACAGGTGCCAGGTCATTCAATTGAACATTCTTCAATTACTCCTGCACTCACCCACATCATCAAGACCTCTTTCCCACAGCATTTAAGCAGGCTCGGGTAACCCCACTGCTTACGAAACCCTCTCTGAACCAAGCACTTTTAGAAAACTACCGACTGGTGTCCCTTCTGCCTTTTATTGCTAAGACACTTGAGAGAGTAGTGTTCAACCAACTCTCTATGTTTCTTGCACAGAATAACTTCCTGGACAACAACCAATCCAGATTCAAAAGCGGCCACTCAACTGAGACTGCCCTGTTCTCGGTTACTGAAGCACTGATACAGGCAAAAAAAATCTGCTGCTTTTGACACAGTTAACCACCAAATCCTCCTGTCAACTCTCATGAAGATAGGCATCTAAGGAACTGCTCTTCAGTGGTTCAAGTCTTACCTCTCAGGTAGGTCCTTCAGGGTGTCATGGAGAGGTGAAGTGTCTAAGTCACATCATATAGCTACTGGAGTTCCTCAGGGCTCAGTGCTTGGACCACTTCTCTTCTCCATCTACATGTAATCTCTAGGATCTGTAATCCAGAAACATGGCTTTTCCTATCACTGTTATGATGATGACACTCAACTCTACTTCTCATTTCAACCAGATGATCCCACAGTTGGGGTTCGGATCGCTGGCTGCCTGACAGACATTTCTGCCTGGAACAACACCTTCAACTCAATCCGGCAAAGACAGAACTGCTTGTGGTCTCAGCCAACCCAGCACTTCAACATACTCTCTCCATTCAGCTCGGTTAATCAACCATTACTCTGTCCAGGACAGCCAGGAACCTTGGAGTTGTGATTGATGATCAGCTAAAATTCACTGACCACATTACTGCAACAACCCGGTCCTGCAGATTTGCGCTATACAACATTAGGAAGATTAGACCCTTCCTATCAGAGCAGGCCACTCAACTCCTGGTCCAAGCTCTTGTACTCTCCAGACTGGACTACTGTAATTCTCTTCTAGCGGGCCTTCCAGCATCCACTGTTAAACCCTTGCAGCTGATCCAGAATGCAGCCGCAAGAGTGGTCTTCACCGAGCCGAAGAGAGCTCATGTCACGCCTCTCTTCATCAGTCTTCACTGGCTGCCGATAGCCGCGCGAATCAAATTCAAGGCTCTGGTGCTCGCCTACAAAGCAACTGCAGGATCTGCACCGGTATACCTAAACTCGCTTGTTCAGACTTACACATCCTCCAGAAGCTTGTGTTCTGCAAGTGAACGACGCTTAGTGGTGCCATCTCAAAGAGGCATGAAATCCCTCACTAGGACCTTTTCCTGGACCGCTCCCACCTGGTGGAATGACCTGCCTGTCTCAGTTCGAGCAGCCGAGTCTGTAGCCATTTTCAAAAAACATCTCAAGACACTTCTTTTCCAGCAGCACTTGACCAATAAAGAATAGCACTTATCACACTATTCGTTTCTGTTTATTTATTTTTTTAAAAAAAACTGTCCTATGTGTTTTTTGCTAGATTCCGTGAGACTTGTTTCAGCGCTTGCATATTGTTGCCCTTGACTGTTCTTGGTTGCTTCTATTACTCTCATTTGTAAGTCGCTTTGGATAAAAGCGTCTGCTAAATGACTAAATGTAAATTATGCACAGGTCCTTTGCTCTCCCGCAGTCCAGCTTGTGCTTCGAGAAAATGTGTTCATACTTCTAGACTAAACACAATAACTGGCTTTTCCATTGAGGTGACACTTCGCAAGAATCAATGTCCAAATCACTCAATCCGTTCTTCTGCAAAGAAGAAGATGTCATGGAAGTTTGAGTAGGATGGTTCATCATGCACAATTTGACTCTAGCTTTAACAGTTAAAGCTAAACCACTGGTAAATGGTTTACTGACCATGGTATTACTGTGCTCAATTGGCCTGCCAACTCTTCTGACCTTAACCCCATAGAGAATCTGTGGGATATTGTGAAGAGAAAGTTGAGAGACGCAAGACACAACACTCTGGATGAGCTTAAGGCTGCTATAGACGCATCCTGGGCCGCCATAACACCTCAGCAGTGCCACAGGCTGATTGCCTCCATGCCACGCCGCATTGAAGCAGTCATTTCTGCAAAAGGATTCCCGACCAAGTATTGAGTGCATAACTGAACATAATTATTTGAAGGTTGACTTTTTTTGTATTAAAAACACTTTTCTTTTATTGGTCGGATGAAATATGCTAATTTTTTTAGATAGGAATTTTGGGTTTTCATGAGCTGTATGCCAAAATCATCAGTATTAAAACAATAAAAGACCTGAAATATTTCAGTTGGTGTGCAATGAATCTAAAATATATGAAATTTTAATTTTATCATTACATTATAATGAACTTTTATCACAATATGCTAATTTTTTTAGAAGGACCTGTATATATATATATATATATATATATATATATATATATATATATATATATATATATATATATACATTTTTTCTGTGTAAATATGTGTATTTTTTCTTTAGAAGTGGTGTTTTACAAAAAAAGCATTTTTACTGCCAACTACCAACTATCTGTCAACTACCCATTATATATTAAAACAAAATACAGTACATCCAGAAATGTCCTCACCATTTACTCGTCTTTTACCCTCATGCCATAAGAGATGTATACGATTTTCTTTCTTCAGATGAACACAGAAAAATAAACAATCGCTGCTTATGAAAACTCATTTGGCTTCCTAAAAGTTGAAGCATCAAACAGCACATACAGCAATAAGTACATTAATACGACCCCAATGGATGAATCGAAGTGATGAATCGTCTTCTGAAGTGAACTGATAAGTGTTTGTGAGAAAAATACCATAATTTTAAACTTTTCAAACTGTTTTTTTCTTTTAATAAATAATAATACAGAATAACAATATACATTGGATTTCTTCTTCTATCAGAGGAGAAGTTGAGCAAGAAAAACAAAAAAGGGACAAAATGTTTCTGTCAGGATGTTAGGGTTTGAAATGAAAAGTTGTTTCTGAGTGATATCAGATTGTGTACGTGTTTTTATTGTACTTACCCTGTAACTACATGAAACAAGAGGGTAACATACACCACTTTAATTTATGCAGATTCATACTTACCCTGTAACTACATGGATAATTACCCCTTAATTAAAAAAAATACATACAGTATAAATATTTTGTTAATTTTCCTGGTAGTTACTTCTTTATTCCCCAAATATTACATATTGTTCCCTTATACCTATAGACGCATGCACTTTATTACCGAAAGTAACGCTGTAAATTAATTTTTACAGATTTTTTCATAGTACAGCTATATGTCATAATTATTCAACCTCTATTCAACATTGCTGTTTTAAAATCACTTACTACTGGTGCAAAATTGTGTTGAAATTAGCTTAATTAGCTTTAATTGTGGCACATCATGCATAAATTTAGCTTGTGCATGCTGAAAAAGTAGCAGATTATGGCCAAGACAAAAGAGCTCTCACAAAAGCTACAAGAAGAAGCTACAGAAAGGCTATGGCAACAAGTACATTTCCAAGACATAAAAGTTCCTAGAGACACAATTGGCAGTGTTGTTTGTAGGTATATAACCACAGTAAACCTTCCGCAGCATGGAAAAAAAGCACAATTTTAGCAAGGGGAAGATGATGATTGATCAGAGCATCTGAGAAAAACCCTTAATTAACTGCCAAAGACTTGGATGAAGACCCATTGATAGTAGGAAAAACAACTCAGTTCTATATAATCACTATTAGAACATTACTTCATGTTGGTACACCTCAACGGATGCCACTCTTGACCAAGAGAACATAAAATGCTGACTTAAATGTGCTAAAGGAATTTGGTCACACTTGCAGAGTTTTGGATGAATGTTTTATGGAGTGTTGAGTCCAAAAGTTAACTTTTTGGACCCAACTTTTTGAAATTTTTTGTCTAACACAAAAAAGGCAAGAACACCACAGGGTCAAACGTGGAGGGGATCTTGTTATAGGGGTGCTTTGCTGCAGCAGGAAGGGTACATTTGGACCCTATGACAAGCGCCATGTATTCATTGAATTGTCAGGACATTTTGGCAAAGATAGTGATGCTTTAAGTTAAAAAACCGAAGCTTTACTGGATCATCAGACTTTCCAGCCCAGACAATGATCCCAAGTTTACATCCAAATCTACCAAAGCTTGATCTAGGGATTGGTCCTGGAATCTTCAGTGGCCTGCTTAGTCTCCAGATTTAAATTTCATTAAAAATCTTGATCACTTCATTTTGATGGTCCCTTTTAAACATTCTGTTGACTTTAAGTAACTTTTGCAACTTAATATCAACTAACTCTCATTAGAGTATTAGTAGAGTCTGGTTAATATCTGCTAATACTTTATTGTGATGGTCCTCCAATACCTCCAATACCTCCAATACCAAAATCTTTGGTAAGATTTGAAGAAAGCAATGACAGCACAGAAACCAAAGAATATCAGCGATCTGGAAACTTTTGCACACAAGGGATGGCCCAAGGTTAGTGCAAGGAGCTTGTAAGAACTTACAGGAAATGTTTATTTGAGGTTATAAAGAGTAAAGAATTCACAAAAATTTACTTTTGAGCCAATTAGATTTTTTGGTCACACTTTAGATTATGGTCCTCACTAAACTATGACTTTTGCCTCAATAAACTAGCTACTGCTAATTAATAGTTAGTAAGGTAGTTGTTAAGTTTAGCTGTTATGTAGGAATTGGGTAGGATTAAGGGATGCACTGCAAACAATGCTCTTCTTATTTAGTATTTTTTTTTCTTGTTTCCAGTCCAAATATCTTAAATCAAGATGCATTTACTAGATTAGCAAAATTACATAATGTAGTTTTTCTTGTTTTCATTGGAGTTAGAAAAAAAAATCTTATTTCTGTTTGGGATAGAAACAATATTGTTTCTGATTAAGATTTTAATCAGAAACAAGATTATTTTTCTCACCCAATTGGCAGATAATTTTGCTTATTTAAATTTTTCAAGAAAACAAGAACAAATATCTTATGTCATTTTACTTATCTAAATGCATCTTGATTTAAGAATTTTTAGATATTTAGAATAGAAACAAGACAGAATTACTAAGTAAGAAGAGCATAATTTTTTTTTTTTTTTTTGCAGTGTGTTGAATAGTTATGAAGAATGAGGCATTAATAAGTGCTTTATAAGTACTAATAAACAGCCAATATCCATTGTAATATGCATTGCATTAATATACAATAATGCATTGTAATAAGAAACTAGTTAATAGTGAAAATTGGACCCTAAACTAAAGTGTTACCGATGTTTTTTTGTTTTTTTTTTATTTGAACTCAGAACTCAACTATCTCAGAATTACAAAATAAATTCAATACATTTGTAAACTTGTGTTTTTGTTCACCAAACCAGACTGTCTTGTGGGTCAGGGAGGTTCATTAATTTTGATTGCAAGTATACCGTTCAAAGGTTTGGGCTAAGAATTTTATTTAAGAGATTATTTTATTCAACAAAGACATTTTGAAACTAATAATATGACATACATTTATAATCTTAAAAAATATGTTCTGTTCTTTTGAACCCCCCCCCCAAAAAAAATCACAGTGTCCACAAAAATGTTAAGCAACACATCTTTCTTCCACTAAATCAGCGTTTTAGAATGATTTCTGAAGGACCCAAGACACTGCAAACTAGAGTAATAATTACAATATCACAAATTAAATTACATATATTACAAAAATAAAATAGAAAAGAGTCATTTCAAATTGTAACAACAGTTTTAGTGTATATTTGAACAAATAAATAAAAAAAAAAAAAACCTTGCCATGATCAGTCATGTCAAACCAACTGCTATGCAAATCATTACTTAAATCTCACTCCAAACAGTCTCGGTTCAAACAATTACCCACAGTCCTTGCAGAAATTCTGTCTGTCACATTAACTGATCATCATTTTTTATTCTGATTGGTGTCTGTCACGACAGGGTCAACTCTAAATCGAGGGCTAGAAGGTTAAATGGCAGATGTAATTGTGCTCACCTCACAGTCTTCTGGAAAGAAATGAAACCAGCGCCATTACCAAAGATCATTCCAGAGTAATTGAGAATGACCTATGTAAATCTATGCTTCTTACAAAACGGCTAAACTTTTCACTGCACACATGAATGAGTAATTTAAAGCTGTTTCTCTTTTTGCTGCTGCCCCTCTCTCTGTCTGTAATTACATGCTGGGGGCATGTCAATTAATGACACTTAATTACCACATTTCAGTCCAGAAAAGACCAAGTAAAATGTCCATGTAACTTCCAGATGTTAGCTAGTTGGCAGACTTATGTCTTGTGCTAGACTTTATGAAATAATAATAATAATAATAATAATAATAGCTGTAAGCTTTAAGAACATGTATAGTGTAGTGTAATGTAGGCCTACTCCTAAAAGTTAAATTAACTTCTATCTGATCCGATTTAACATTTTTAGCAGAAATTGACCAAAATATTGGTAACTACTCCACTCGCAATAAATCTGTCAAATCAAATACACTGTAGGGAAAGTCCTCCTCTACTTCTGACTAGCATGAGCAATTAGCAAATAATGTCACTGACTGTTAAATGAAAAGGCTTTTGGCTTTAGCTTATGACAAGCCCTTTGATATCCCAGGAAAGGAAACTATGCTCCTCAAATCATTTGATGGTCACTTTGTTTTTGTTTTATTCAATGGACTGTGGAGAGATCAATTAACAAATATAAAGTTATTCACTCAGCAGAGGCTTTTATTCAAAACTGTACATTGCATTTTGGTATAGATTAGTTTCTGTAATTTCTGGGAATTGAACCCTTAACCTAGGCATCGCAAGTCCCACATTCAACTACACTATTGTGGCAAGGTGGACGAACGAGAGATGTGGGAGGAGCGAGTTAGTCTTGAGTCCTCTCATATCTCTCGTTCGTCCACCTCGCCACAACTATATTCCCAAAATGATTGGGACACCCCTCCAAATAATTGAATTCAGGTGTGCCAATCATTTCTATGGTCAAAGGTGTATAAAATCAAGCACCTAGGCATGCAGACTGCTTATACAAACATTTGTGAAAGAATGGGTCGCTTTCAGGAGCTCAGTGAATTTCCTCACTACTAAATATTCTCGTTCAACTGTTAGTTGTTACAAACAGAGGGACACGGGAACCAAGTGCTGGTGAGATATGACAGAGTTTATTGCAAACCAGAATGAGTGTGGCAGGTAAGTGCAATGTAGGTGATACTTGGATGACTAGAAGTGCTCTGGATGATACTTGTCTGTTTTCGTTGCAGGAGATCCAAGGAATACTGACGAAGGAGATGCAGGAGAACAGGAGATTACTAGAGACATTGGAGACAAGACGAGGAGACGCTGGAGACAGGACGAGGAGACGTTGGAGACAGGTAAGTATAGCAGGCAGTGGCAGTTTTACACTGAATTGCACCCCGGGCAAGACCACCTTCGAGCGCCCCTCCCCCACCCACCACCCAAAACATAATCGGAGGGTTGCATAAACTACATGCAAACATATGGTTAACTGATATTTATATATGTTTTATTAATCATTTTCGTAGACATGTTAAATTACTGAAGGCTAACAGGAAATCTAGGTAACTAAGTTTATTAAATTAATTCACAATATGCACATTCACAATTCACATTCATTTCTAATCTTGAGCCCAATACAGGCTGACAAAAAGATTAGCTTTTTTAATTTACTGAAGGCTATAAATTAAATTATATTCATTTATAATGTGCACATTCATTATTAATCTTATGCCAAATCTGGCTTTGTTATATTTGTTAGTTTGTTAATATTTCTTTGTTAATTACATTATGAATGACATCGCATAGGCCTATTTTCAATTAAAAATGGCAAAATTAGAAAAAAAGTTTATTCATTTGATTTGTCTAAATATATTATACATTAACCCAACTGATGGATATTAATAATAACTGAACTTGTTACCATTTGTTGAAAAAAAGCACAATATTATGGTGAAATTAGATCTCATTTTTGTTGAGCTAAAACCGAATTATTGTTGTTTAAGCATAGCAAGCAAGATAGCAAAAAGGCTAACAAAAGTTATACCCACCAATTAACATTAGCCCTTCATTCATAACATGGACACTGTAATAATCATACCGAGAGAACATAGTTGCATACCTTTATCTTTTCTTCTTTTTTCCTCTTCTTCTTTTCGTTTTTTTCTAAACTGGGTTACGGCTTTGACATTTTTCCTTCCATATCTGTATTTATTAGTCACTAGACTGTCAACAGATTTCCCGCCCCCCAGAAGTCAAGACTAAACCAATTCACCTTGGTGATCACTGATCACATAATCGTTTAAACCAATTTGTATTAGCCATTTCACACAATTCAGAAAAAATGTGCAGCAACTATATGCCTGTAGCCTATATTTATAATTTTATGTACGAAAAAATTATTTGGAAGTAAGTCGAGGTGTGACTGACTTTATTGCTCTATATACAGTGGATCCCCCTGTTTCCCCCCTTGTCCGTTCATTTGGGAGACACCATAGAAAAAAAATAGCTGAGGTGACGTGATGACACATTTTTGCATCAGACAGCAGACAAACGTCAATCCACCTGTCACTCAAGTGGCCACGCCCTTAATTATGCAGAGCCTGTCCATATCGGCCAGTCGATGAATTACAGTTCAAATCACTTCCGTATTAGCTTCAGGAGAAAAGGGGGGAGGTTGCCGCTCGGGAGAGACCCAGAGGTGAACTGTCCCCCACCCCCCCTCTCACACACAGGGAGCCTGCAGCTGTGTGTTAAAACCATAGACTGTATAAAAATATGGACGTAGTGTCTGTGACGTCACCCATAGGATTCTGCAGAGCGGTTTTGAAGCGTAAAGTAGGGTCGAGCTGGCCGTTGCCATCTTGGCAGCGCTTCATCAACCGTCACTCCCGGATAACAGAAAATGGGCAAAGAGGCGGGACGTGTGCGGAGCTGAGATGACGCGTGACTAACAAACAACAGATAAATGGCTACCCACCTGCCACTCAAAGTGGCTACGCCCTTAATTATGCAGAACTTAAGTCTTAATATAATGTAAACAAATGCGCTATAAAAAAATTCACCCCCTCAGAGTTGTCATGAAGGGCAAAACTAGCCGTTTAGACCAAAACTAGAATTTGTACCAGTCTGTAAACATGTTTTATTTTTCTGTAAATTTGGGCATTTTAACATGGGGCTCAATGAGATTCTGCTCCCTTCTGGAGCCTGTCCCTAGTGGCCAGTCGATGAACTGCAGTTTAATCCACTTCCGTATTGGCTTCAAGAGAGACAGCGGGAGGTTGCCGCTTGGTTAAAACTAGGGGACTGTGTGCGCTGGTACTGAGAGGGGGTGGAGCCTGACGTGATTGTGACATTACCCCCCCCTCCACGGCCACAGGTGCACCCATCCGATTTAGAAAGGTCTGTGATGAAGTCCACTCCTAGGTGAGACCACGGGCTGTTGGGAACGGACTGTGGAAGTAGCTTGCCAGCGGGAAGGTGTCGAGGGCTCTTTGACATAGTGCAATCCTTGCATCCTCTCACGTACCTTCTGACGTCCGAAGCCATATTAGGCCACCAGAAGCATTGTCGTAGCAACGAGAGGGTTTTATTGACCCCTGGGTGGCCAGTGCTCAGAGAAGTGTGTGAGGAGTGAATGAGGTGGGTGCGCCGAGTGCGGGTGACATACTGACGGTCTGGAGGGCAGCCCGGCGGGTCGTTGGTGGAGGCATCAGTGGAGTGCAGGGTCTCCTTTGACCAGGTAATAGGGCTGATGAACAGGCTTTCAGGGAGGACGGGCTCGGCTTCCTTAGGCTTGTCTTCTGTGTTGTAGATGCAGGAGAGAGTATCCGCTTTCACATTCTTGGGACCCGGGCGATAGGAGATAGTAAAATTAAAGCGGGTGAAGAAGAGAGCCCATCTTGCCTGGCGGGGATTCAGGCACTTAGCATCCAGCAGATACTCAAGGTTTTTATGATCACTCAACACTAGGAAGGGGTGTTTGGCGCCCTCTAGCCAATGCCTCCACTCCTCGAGAGCTAGCTTGATGGCGAGGAGCTCTCGATTACCGATGTCATAATTTACCTCAGCCGGGCTGAGTGTCCGGGAGAAGAAGGCACATGGGTGAAGTCGGCTTGTGCTCCCCTGCTGCTGGGACAAGATCGCTCCCACACTGGTGATCAAGGCATCCACCTCCAGAACGAAGGACAGCTCGGGATCAGGATGGACGAGGAGTGGAGCGGTCTTGAGGGCCTCAAAAGCTTCTGTGGCGGCTGGGGTCCATGACAGAGACTTGGGCTTGTTTCTCAGAAGACTGGTGAGTGGACAGGTGAGGATGCTGTAATCTTGAATGAACCTGCGGTAAAAGTTTGCAAACCCGAGGAAGCGCTGTAGTTCTTTGATGGTGGTGGGAGTGGGCCAAGACCGGATGGTGTCCACCTTCCTCTCGTCCATCCGGATGGCACTGCCATCGATGTTATAACCAGTGGTTAAAGGTCCTGTTCTTCATGATCCCATTTTCCAAACTTTAGTTTGTGTTATGTTGCTGTTAGTGCATAAATAATACCTGTAAAATTATAAAGCTCAAAAGTTCAATGCCAAGCGAGATATTTTATTTAACAGAAGTTCCCATTCAAAGCCTACAGCGAACGGCTGATTTGGACTACATCCCTGTACTTCCTGCTTTAATTACGTCACTAGAACAGTTTGTTGACTAACCTCCACCCACAAGAAAATACACAAAAAAGGGGGCGTGGTCTTGTTGCTCTCCCACGTGGAGAAGAGGAAGTGTTGCGTTTGTAGAGTGTGTTTGTCACCATGTCTACAATAACAGGGAAAAATTACTCATCATGGGGCAACATATTGAGTATCGTGGTATAGCAATACTGTGTCACTGTGGCACCAAGTATCACAATACTTATTTACTTGAATTTTCAATGGTTTTATTTTGGTCCATCTACATCTGATATGATGATGATATGTTAAAATTGCTGAGCAACACAATATGTAACACAACCTTGTTTTTCACAATGTAAATTAAAACTGTGGCAAACCAAAGGTGGAAAAAAGAGCCAAGGAACAAATAAGTAGGTCCAAACTAGGACAAGTCATCAACTGTGAGTACTTCCACCTGTGCACCCTCCAAGCATGGAATCACTCACAGCTGTAGCCAATAATGGCCCAATGGATGTCAGTATAAATATGGGAACTTTGCTTCATTGAAGGTGGAATGGTCCTTGGTGCAGACAACCCCAGGACAGGGCTCAGAAGCAAAGAGAGACCTACAGTGAGACAGATTGAAGAGAAGAAGGACACAGTTAAACATATAACCTCTGCTTTACCTACATTGCCTTTATCTTTGTTCTGCCTTCCCCCTTCAAGGTGGCCTAGTGTTCCAGCAGACGAGGAGAACACAGCTGTTACAGATACCCCCAGACCGGGAAGAACCTAAGTTACAGTTTAAAATCCTTTTTGCCTTCCTCAAGTCTTGGTTAAATAAAACACCATTTATGTTAACCCTGCTCCTGCCTCTCTTGTGGTTGTGTTTTGTGGCAGCTTGAACCTCTCCTTGCACTGGTACGTGTCACAGATGGTGGAGAATGCGGGCATAGCGGCCAGTGCTTGAGTTGCCACAGAACTAGACCCAGAGAAGGAAAAAATGGAAGAGGCAATTAAGGCCTTGTTGACCAGTCAGGCCAAACAGAGGGAGGAGCTAAGTGTCCTTAGGGAGGCAGTTACGACCATGTGTCAAGTCATGTCCAAACCCAGAGCCCCGCTAGACCCAGGGCGGGTCCTCACTAAGCAGACGCCAGAGGATGATGTGGAAGCTTACTTGAAGGTATTTGAAAGAACAGCAACCAGAGAGAAGTGGCCTGAAGAAGATTGGGGTGCACTGTTGGCACCTTTTTTGACTGGGGAGGCACAGAGGGGCTGTCAAGATCTGACTGTTAGAGATGCAGCTGATTATGGGAAGTTAAAGAAGGCCATCTTGGCCCATTATGGGCATAGACTCCCTGCTCGGGCCCAACGTTTTCATGCATGGGCTTTTGATCCAACCCAGCCAGTGAGACTGCTGATAGCCACCTTGACCCGACTGACTAAGGCCTGGCTCAGTTCCGGGGATGGCCCTCCGTGGGTAGACAGAATCATGTTAGACCGTTGCATCCGTTCCCTGCCAGCTGAGGCCAAGCGCTATGCTGCGCAAACAAGCCCCACTGATGTTGCGACTCTGATAGCGCTGTAGGAAAACCACCAAGTGACAGTGAAGTTAATGAAAGTTAATCGTCAGGATCCGCCCAGAATAGGCTGCCCAAGCAGCAGAGGAGGGGGGCGACTGAAGAACCAGAAAGATTTTAAAGTGACAAGGTCAGTCATGCCAGCCCAGCGCCAGACCTCATCTCCCTGGCAACCCCTCAGCAACCAGAGCCCATGAAGGTGTTATTTATGTGGACAGGAAGGTCACCTCTCATGGAGCTGCCCGGGAAAAGAAGAATCCATGCCATCAGCAGACTCGGGTAGCAAGGCTTGCCACTATGGAACAACCTGTTGGATGAGTCAGGTGTCAACGGCTCCCCGCATCCCTGTGAGACTGGCCAACCGAGATACAGAAGCCCTACTAGATTCTGGAAGTATGGCTACCTTAGTTCGGCCAGAATTTGCACTGGGCCAGAAAGGTCCCCCCATTGTGGTGTCTTGCATTCATGGAGATCAGAAAAACTACCCCACAGTGCAGGTAGAGATGGTCACTCCCAGAGGAGTATGCACTTTCAAAGCTGGGGTGGTTGACAGCCTGCCAGTACCCGTCTTGGTAGGTAGGGACTGCCCAGTGTATGAGTGATACTGGCCGCTAGTCATCCGAAAGCCTCCTGGAAGACCTAAAAGTCAATAAAAGCCAAGCCCCAAGAAACCCCAGATCCTCTGGGCTTTTGCAGCACCCACAGACCTTCGAATCAGAGCGTGAATCAATAAGCCCAGAAAAGGAAAATGAAGCGAAGAATCCCACCACTAGTGAAGTCTTTTCTGAGTTCCCCAAAGCAGAAGGTATAGAAAGTAACCGGCCAGGAAGTTTGGAACCGCTCAGCTACAAGACCCTAACCTCGAACAGGCTTGGAGAAACATCAAGGTGGCTGACGACCAGTTACTAGAGGGGGTAAGTGAACTAACCTATCCTCATTTTGCCGTTAAAAATACTTTACTATAACGGGTCATTAAGATGGAAGATGAGGTTGTTGAACAGCTGTTGTACCTAAACCCTATATATCCCGTGTTTTGTACTTGGCTCACTCCCACCTCCTGGGTGCCCACCTGGGTACAGAAAAGACATTTGAACGAATACTGAGGAGGTTTTACTGGCCAGGAGTGAAGCGAGCAGTTGAAGATTATTGCAGACATTGTGCAACCTGCCAGAAGACCAGCCCCAAGGTAAACTATCGCAACCCGTTGATTCCTTTACCCATTATCGATATCCCGTTTCACAGAATTGCAATGGACATCCTGGGACCACTTATGCCACCCGTTATCCAGAGGCCATACCCTACGGTCAGCAACTGCTAAAGCAGTGGCCAGAGAGACGTTCAACTTTTTAGCCGAGTGGGCATTGCAGAGGAGGTTCTAACTGACCAGGGTACCTGTTTCATGTCAAAAGTCCTGAAAGAAATGTGTAAACTCTTAAAGGTGAGCCAGATTCATACCTCTGTGTATCATCCTCAAACAGACGGGTTGGTTGAGAGGTTTAATCAGACCTTAAAGCAAATGTTGAGAAAACTGATTGAGGTGGATGGGAAAAACTGGGATCAGTTGCTGCCCTATGTTCTGTTCTCCATTAGGGAAGTTCCACAGAGCTCCACAGGATTTTTGCCGTTTGAACTTCTCTATAGATGAAGGCCCAGGGGTTGATGGATATTGCCAAAGAGGTCTGGGAAAACCAACCATCGCCACATCGTTCGGTGGTTGAACATGTGGAGCAGATGCACCAGCGAATGACTCAGGTATGGCCAATTGTTAGAGAGTACATGAAACAGGCTCAAGAGGCCCAAGCAATAATCTACAACAGGGGAGCCCAACTAAGAGAGTTTCAACCAGGTGAAAAGGTCATGGTTTTGGTCCCCACCCATGAATGCAAGTTTCTTGCCAAGTGGCATGGGCCATATGAAGTGGTTGAGCGAGTAGGTCCAGAGAACTATAAGGTGAGGCAGCCCGGTCGGCGCAAGATCCTCCAGACCTATCATGTGAATTTACTCAAGAAGTGGTGTGACCCACAACGATGTCTCCTCTCCACCCTGTCATCCAAGGTCTCCTCCCAAGTCCCGTGGAAATGGGAGCCCAACTGACCCCAAACCAAAAACAAGACCTCCGGGAGTTGGTAAGCCAACATTCAGATGTATTCTCTCTACTTCCAGGTCGGACCACAGTGGTGTACCATGACATAGTCACAGAACCTGGGAAAAAAGTGCGACTGAAGCCCTATCGCATCCCAGAAGCCAGAAGAGAAGCAATCTGTGAGGAAGTAAGGAAGATATTAGACTTGAACATCATTGAGGAGTCCAACAGTGCGTGGTCAAGCCCAATTGTTCTGGTCCCCAAGCCTGATGGCAGTGTAAGATTTTTCAATGATTTTAGAAAATTAAATAAAATCTCACGTTTTGATGCTTATCTTATGCCCAGAGTGGATGAACTCATCGAGCACCTGGGGCCAGCTTGTTTTGTATCTACGCTGGACCTGACTAAGGGATACTGGCAGGTAACCTTAACGGGCCAGGCTAAAGAAAAGACTGCATTCTCCACCTCGGAGGGGCTATTTCATTACCGGGTTCTACCGTTTGGGGTCCATGGGGCACCCTGACTTTCCAGAGAATGATGAACAGCATCCTTAGACCCCATCAGGAACATGCAGCGGCCTACCTTGATGATATTGTAGTTCACAGTGCTGACTGGTCTTCCCACCTGAAGAGACTGAATGCTAAGGCCCTCCGGGAGGCAGGGCTAACAGCCAACCCCAAAAAATGTAGGCTGGGATTAGAAGAAGCAGAATATCTTGGTTTCACCATAGGACGTGGTAATGTGAGGCCTCAGAAACGAAAGAAAGACACAATTTCCCAGTGGCCGAGACCGGTAACCAAGAAACAAGTAAAAACATTCCTGGGTCTGGTTGGATATTACCGGCAGTTTATCCCAAACTTTGCAACCCTTGCAGGCCCCTTGCATGACCTGACCAAAAATCACCTCCCTCACCATGTTGTCTGGTCCACTGAAGCAGAACTGGCCTTTTCCTCTCTTAAGCTAGCACTTGGTGGGAATCCAGTCTTGGTAACTCCAGAGTTCGAACAACCTTTCATCGTCCAGACTGATGCCTCCGAAACTGGCTTAGGAGCCGTTCTCTCACAGCTGAGACATGGAGAAGAACATCCTATTATGTTCATCAGTCGTAAGTTACTCAAACACGAACGGAATTATTCTACCGTGGAGAAGGAATGCTTGGCCATTAAATGGGCGCTAAAAAGCTGCGATATTGCCTGCTGGGAAGAGAGTTCACCCTTGTTACTGACCACGCTCCTTTAAAATGGATGTCCACTGCTAAGGACTCGAATGCTCAATTCACCCGTTGGTTCCTGGATCTACAGGATTTCTGCTTCAGAGTGGAGCATCGAGAAGGTAAACTCAAGGTAATGTTGAAAACCCTGTCTCGGAGGGAAGAGTGCTCTGTGGTCTGTCGCTCCTGGCAACAGCCTGGAGCTGAGAGGGGGAATGTGTGGCAAACCAAAGGTGGAGAAAAGAGCCAAGGAACAAATAAGTAGGTCCAAACTAGGACAAGTCATCAACTGTGAGTACTTCCACCTGTGCACCCTCCAAGCATGGAATCACTCACAGCTGTAGCCAATAATGGCCCAATGGATGTCAGTATAAATATGGGAACTTTGCTTCATTGAAGGTGGAATGGTCCTTGGTGCAGACAACCCCAGGACAGGGCTCAGAAGCAAAGAGAGACCTACAGTGAGACAGATTGAAGAGAAGAAGGACAATGTTAAACTTATAACCTCTGCTTTATCTACATTGCCTTTATCTTTGTTCTGCCTTCCCCCTTCAAGGTGGCCTAATGTTCCAGCAGACGAGGAGAACACGGCTGTTACGGATACCCCCAGACCAGGAAGAACCTAAGTTCCAGTTTAAAGTTTATCCAGTTTATCCTTTTGCCTTCCTCAAGTCTTGGTTAAATAAAACACCATTTATGTTAACCCTGCTCCTGCCTCTCTTGTGGTTGTGTTTTCTGGCAGCTTGAACCTCTCCTTGCACTGGTACGTGTCACAAAACCTAAAAATTGGAAGTAAATGTAAATGAACCCTACAAAACTGATTAAAATGTAACACACCAAAATGGCTGAAGACACAACTACAACAGAAATAAATCACAACCTAGATAGACCTATTGCAGAGTCATTGTCAAAATGCAGAATCAAAAGTTTTGCTGTATCATAAAACATAACAACAACAAAAACAACAATGTATGATGGTCCAAATATTGTGGCTATTCTCACATCTAGTCAAAATAGCTCTCATATTGATACTGGTACTGTGACTTGATTTGTAATTTTAACTCCACTGCAACCAGGACCGGATTAAGAACATGTCGTAGGTTCCTGGGGCTATAACAAACCCAAGGGCCATAGTAACCGATCTTGATGCTACAAAGTTTTCTACCACAGAAATAATTCCTATTTTTAAAAAACTAAATCACCAAAGCACAGGGATACAATGAGTATACACTGTCTGAATATTAATGTTTGATATTAAGTAGGTCTATGTATAAATATTCCAGGCTGCAACACATTAACAGCCTAAATGCATTAACTCCAGATATGAGGTCAAAAGAAACAGGTTTCCAGAAACATCAACAACTTTTGAGCATGCAACTGCCTTAAGGAGTTTCAAAACCAGTGAGGTCCCAACTTTGAGCAATATAGGGAGGTTCGGGGGGCATGGTCCCCCAATATTTTTTATTTATTTCTCTGATCTACATATGTGCATTTTAAGATGGTTGAAGGCCAAAAAAAAAAAAGTTTTTAAAACCATGTTTTTTGTCATAACTGCTCTCTCCTCATTTCATCACTCTCTAATTTCCATCACTCTTTCTTTTTCTCTCAGTCTTCTCTTGCCCTGTCTCTTCCCATCCTAAAGCTTTTTTTTGTTTTCATCTGTGTCAGTGAAGAAAGTAAACATAGGGTCAAGTGATATTTAGCCTATATTTTATTAAGCATTTTCTTAGACAAGTTAATTCCCTGAAGTATTACGAACTCTATAAATACATTTAATAAATTAATTCACAATATGCACACACACATTCATTATCTTATGCCTAATCTGATAGACACAGCCTATAGTTTACCTCAACATTTCCGTTCACATAGTTGGAGCTAGAGGCCTGGTTCAGCTAGTTTCACCACAGAGCCTTTACTGATGTTGCGCTTATATCAAAATCAAATGGATATAGGGACTGCCTGACGTTCGTTATCACTTCTATAGAGCGCGCGAATGCGCCAATAGAATTTGTCAGCGCTGTGCGTGATATGGTCCAGCTGCTCTCGCGCTGCGACTGCTATTTAGTTATCTGAGGTGCTGGAACACAGTTCCGGACCGTTTCAGCCCACTTTAACCCCTGGTTATAACCGAGGAACTGCACTGATGACTGGTGGAATGAGCATTTCTCAGCTTTGAGGAACCGGTTGAATCTTCTCAGGCGTTTGAGGACCTACGCAACATGTTGGCGATGTTCGGCCAGAACTCCCGGAGCACCTCGTGGATGAAGTCCTGGAATACGGAGGGGGCGTTAGCTAGACCATAGGGCATGACCAGGTACTCATAGTGGCCGGTGGCCGTGACAAAGGCGGTTTTCCACTCGTCCCCCTCCCTTATCCAGATGAGGTTATCGCTGGTCTTCCAGGAGATTACGTGGTTGTGCTGCTCCAAACACGGGCGCCCTAGAATGACGTCAGTGGTGGATTACTCCAGAACCAGCGGGTGAATGTCTTCAATGTGAAGAATACCGATATGAATTTGGACTGGACCCACGGAGGAGCAGACCTTGCGACGACTTAGGAGGCTTTAAGTTATCGAGTGGATCTGGAAGATGGTTGAGGTGTCGGTCGTGCGGAGCTTGAGCTGGTGGCAGAGGGTGCCCGAGATTAAGTTGCCGGCTGACCCTGAGTTGAGGAGGGCATTAACTGAAAGAGACAAGGATTCAGCCCAACGAAGCGCTTTGCCAGGGAGTTGAGAAATAATGACTGTTGAGAATAATTAGCGCGGTCATCGACATATAGGTCATCTCCCATCTCCAGGACCAGCAAGCATTGGAGAAGGAATCCATTGCAATCCTCCGCCGCGCCAGAGAAGGGCGCTGGTTGGGCCACGGGACTGGCGTAGACAGGCGGCGAAGATGCGGTGGTGTTGTTGGAAGTGCCCGCTGGTGCAGGTGTCGTCGAAGGGGATGTCGGAGCTTGCCGAAATGCATCAACAAGCTCTTGAAATGGATCCGGAGTGCTCCGGAGTTGGTCCGGTCTTCTGTTACAAACAGAGGGACACAGGAACCAATTGCTGGTGAGATATGACAGAGTTTATTGCAAACCAGAATGAGCGTGGCAGGTAAGTGCAATGCTTGGATGACTGGAAGTGCTCTGGATGATACTTGTCTGTTTTCATTGCAGGAGATCCGAGAAATACTGACGAAGGAGACACTGAAGACAGGACGAGGAGATGTTGGAGACAGGTAAGTATAGCAGGTGAGTCCAAAAGAGTGCAGAAGCCGTAGCATGTACAAATGAGACCAGACAGTGACTGAGTGCTTGGGGCTTTTGTGCAGGCAGTGATTGTTGATTGATGACATGAAGGTGTGTGTGATTAAAACTCCGGTGACTGCATGCGCTCGTACTGAGAGGGGGTGGAGCCTGGTGTGCTTGTGACATTAGTGGTATTATAACAAAGTGGAAGCAGTTGGGAACAACAGCAACTCAGCCACGAAGTGGTAGGCCACATAAAATCACAGAGTAGAGGCAGTGCATGCTGAGGCGCACAGTGCGCAGCAATTGCCAACTTTCTGCAGAGTCAATAGATACAGACCTCCAAACTTAACGTGGCCTTAGGATTAGCTTAAGAACAGTGCATAGAGAGCTTCATGGAATGGGTTTCCATAGCCGAGCAACTGCATCCAATCCTTACATCACCAAGTGCAATGCAAAGCATCGAATGCGTTGGTGTAAAGTGGCAACCCCATATTAAACCCTACGGATTAAGAATGGGATCTCATTAAAGTTCATGTGCATGTAAAGGCTGGCGTCCCAAAACTTTTGGCAAAATAGTGTTTTTCATCAACAGCAACTCTCAAGTAGCTGAGGAATCAAGGTAAAAAGAGAACAGTGTGACAATAAAACACACACTGCCATATGTCACAGTGATAAACCATATGCAATGTCTTTTGGTAAACACTAAATAATTCACAACTAAATGAATGCATGTTTTTTTATGTGCAAGTCTCTGTCACCTTTACAATACCACTGTGATTTGCATGAGAGAAAATCACATCACATTTTGTTCGAGGACCCTGAAGATTCCTTAATCGTAATGATACTTCACCGCATTCTTTCACAAATGTTTGTAGAAGCATTCTGCATGTATAGGTGCTTGATTTTATAAACCGGTGGCCATGTAAGTGACTGGAACACCTGAATCAGTGATATGGAGGGGTGGCCTATGGCAATAAAGTGTATCTTAATATCTTCCTGCCTTATAGTTGAATTTAGCAGATTCACAGCTAACATGGAACATTCTCTGAACTTTGGCTAACGTTCTGGTAAGGTTCTCTTAAAGTTATGAAAAAACTTTCTTCCAGTTACGTTAATAGACCATTTGTTCAAGTTATCTGGTCTTTAAAAACATTATGAAAATGTTAGCACAAAAACACTATAGGCCAATATCATTAATGGAACATATTTTTGGAATGTTTTAGTTAGATGATCGTCTAACATTTTTTAAATGTTACTACTTGTTTGATTATTAAAGAGAATTGAAGAGAACATGAAGTCACAAGACACATGCATAGGGAACAAACAATGAATGCAAGTTGTATATAAAATAAACAGACAAGCAGGTTAGGTACAATACACTGACTTTATTGAACCTAATTCATTACAATAAACAATCAAAGACTTTGAACTTTCCCTTTTGTAACAGTTCTGAGATAAATTCTCTCATTGTCTTTCTATTACTCACAACTCTGTCTGCATGTGCACTCTATTTCATGCCATTTTTACTCACAACTCTGCGCATGTGCTCTATTTCATGCCATTTTTAAACCATCCAGAGTCAAGACAACCACACAACATCCAGACAACCATTACACACTAAGGTCTCTCTTCAGCCTGCAGAATCACAAAGTATTCAGTAAAATTACAGTGTTTGAAATTCCATATGAAACAGTTAATATATACAGAACACAATTTTGTGGTGATTTTTACTTCTGTTGTGTGTGGGTGTTGTGGTTTGAGCCTCCCCAAGGGCAGCACGTTTGTTTACTAATAACCTTTAAGGTTGAATGGGCAGCCAAACTTGTTAACTTAACTAAACTGCTCAATTCATATGGATTAACATTTTATAGCATCACTGTGGTATATGGAATGATGTTGCGGACAATTTTTGAATTGTATTTTCAATTAAATTTTATGCATACGTTATGACATTCGTGTATGTAACGTCTGCCAAATACAAATGGAAACAATTTCAATTGCATTTCCAATGTCTTACAAGTTATGACACTGCCATTTTGGAATAGCAATAGAAAATTCCAAAATTCAACTGGAATCGCAATCACCTTTGCTCTTGTATTTCCGATGTCTAACACACTCAACTGTCAATCATTCTTGGGGGTGGGGTTTATTGATATAGCTGGAAAATATGCCATGCTGTCTAATGGTGGAAAACAAAGCACCGTTTTCATCATTCATTATTCATTCCTAGAAGGAAAACGGGGAGAAATAGCCAATAAATGTGCGTTTTTTTTTTGTTTTTGTTTGTTTGTTTGTTTTTTGCGTAAAACTGCTGTGTAGTTCATATGGACAACATCATGTTGTCCACCTAACTGACATGCAGAAGGTTGCTGGTTCGATTCCAGGTCACCACCAGTGTGTCTTTGAGCAAGGCACTTTACTCCACGTTGCTTCAGGGTGATTGTCCCTGTAATTAGTGCACTGTAAGTCGCTTTGGATAAAAGCGTCTGCCAAATGCATAAATGTAAATGTAAAAATCATGTCAAGATTCTATAGATTCTCTCTTTTTAACTATAAAAGATAATTCACTGTGTCAGCTGGAACTATGATTATTATATTAATCTGTAACATACCGAAGTCAGTCAGTTTTCTTATTTGCTTTTTTTCTGGTTGCCTGGCGAACATATGTCAACTTACACCACTTACCGCATACTTTCCAATTATATCCAACTATATCAATAAACTCTGCCCTCAAGACTGATTTACAATTGACAGTTGACTGTGTTAGACATCGGAAATGCAAGTGCAAAGGGGATTGCGGTTCCATTTGTATTTTGTGAGGGTTGTTGACGGACGTGGAAGTAGTCAAATAGCAAATGGGTAAATTTCTATTGCTATTCCAAAATGTCAGGGTCATAACTCATAAGTTATGGATACAATTTGCAATTTTGAATATTGTCCGAAATATCATTCCATAGTGGTAGTTGCACAGACTGTCAATGGTGGAAAAATGCTCAGATTTCATGTAAAATATCTTCATTTGTGTTCCGAAGATGAACAAAAGTCTAACAGGTTTGGAAAGAGGGTGAGTTAATAATGATAGAATTTTCATTTTTGGGTGAACTAACTCTTCAAAACATTATTATTATTATTATACAAAAATAATGTTTTCATAACAATAGGACTGTTAGCAAAACATTCTCAAAACATATTTTTGTTAGCTGGGATGACAGCTGTGCTTCATTCAGATATGACTTTTAAATGTTTAAAGTGCATGCTTGTGACAACGAAATCTGCATTGTTAAGGGGAACAAACTAATTTAGTTCACTTTTGTCTCCAATCACCAGTTTGATCCAATGGGAACACCCCAGTATTACAATGAGGCTACTGTAATTATCTTTGTGTTGGGTGCTGAATAAAAAATGGGATCCTATTTTGCAGTGTTTGATTGTATGATTTACCTCTATCTTGGCCAATAACACTTGAAGCAGGATGAATTAGGACTGAAGTACCAGCTGGGTTGTGCTGAAAGAGGCACCTGTCCTCCTCCTCATCGGCATTGCAAAGAGCGAGGTAACGAGAGGATGGATTGACAATTATCAAATCGGGTCCCTGCGAGCCTGCTTGAATATATCTGCTGTATTTTTGGTAAGCAGAGTATTGACTCTGAGGAGATATAATTTTATTGAAGTTAATATTAATAGACAAACTGCAACAAATAATTAAATACAATTACAAGCATTTTCCCACATCATAGCATGCATACTTTAGATGACTGTCTATTTTGGATTTGCATCTCATAAAGAGGCATCTAAAAAAACATAAAAAAACAGTACATTCTGTGCACTGGCCTTTTACAGACTTTTATTTTACTTTCATATGGACACCCCATGGTTATATTCATAATTTGTGCTCGTTTCTATGAGTTAAGTGCAATGACAAAACCTCTGCAATGAAAATTACTCTTTTTTTTCCTAGCCAGCTGAGAGGCTGCATGAGTTTGCCTTAGGGGATTCATAAAGTATCCCTATCTATCAATCTATGAATATTTAATAATGCTGAGCTCCGCAACCCAAACAAAACACATTACAGGTTTTCCTCTTTCTGCAATTCTTTCGTCAATATTTTTTCTGTATCCCTTAGCCAGTATATTTTGTATATTGTTAGTATGTTGCCTGAAAGTAGTGCTAATTAAAATCATTATACTACAATGTGTTAAGAGAGTTAAGTCATCTTGGAAGTCAATTAAATTGACTGAAGCCTCCAGCTAATGAAAGGGATTGTACTACTTGCTTGGTGTGAGGCCAGCATAAGCATAGCATAGCAAATGTTTCATAAATGAAATAGAAGATTCAGGGAAACTTTTTGAAGGAAAACATGACATTATGACATTATTATTTTGATTCAAAAACTTTGCCTGAACCTGTTTGTCCTAGTTACATATTCATACTATCACAATCTCTGCTCTGTCACAATCTCCAGTCACTAGTAAAATCACCTCTACACTACATTTCCCAGTATCCCGTCTGGCTTCCACCTGCACACACCTGCAGCTCACTAAGTATAGAAGCACAAACTTCAGTTCTAGTCTCAACTTCAACAAAGGAGATCTTCTCATGCTGGACAGTTTATACCTATCTCCTGTGTTTATCGTCTTACCTTGTTCCTGGATTAACTGCCCTGAGAAACTTCTCCAGCATATCTCCATTCCCTGTAAGACAAAGACATTTCAGTTACTATTAAAGATCCTCTGCAACAATAAGATCCTGACAGCAAAAAAAAAAAAAGGAAAGGAAACAGCAATATGAGCCTTTTCCACACTCCTAGCACCGCCACCGATCTGCTTCTTTCCCTGACACAAGATGGCTGCCCTTTAGACGATTATGTTGAGGAGTTCCTTAAGGTTGCCCATTTGGTGCCCTGAAGCGATGGTGCCCAGAAGAACATTGTTTTGTCTGATTTGGGAGGATTGCCTCTTCTGTCAGGTACCAGCAGCATCTACCATGTGTTCCCTCACATGTTATATAGATGTAATGAGGTATGTTGTTTTGGTAAGAAAGAGGTGGGAACCAGCAAACGTTCAAAATACTTTTAAACAAAATGATGGGGAGGAGCAGGAACCGCGGGACTCGCTGCTGGCTGCCCACAGCTGGAGGAGCAATCGCCGAGCGCCAGGGGGCGACTGCCGCACACACATAATAAAATGTAAACAAAACATAACAAAGTCCAGGCCTGCTCCTCTCTCGTCCTTTGTCTTTTTATGCTTCCGAGCTCCTCCATGAGATTCATAAGATTCCTCCAAGAGATTTGAGACCGTTGTGACACGCAGATGGCGCTCCTCTTCAATCACACACTGGCGCAGCTCTCGCCCGCCCTGCTTGTCACATACCCCCATCACACCTCGCAGGCCGGTAAGACTACCCACATGACTACGCTCGACTCCGCTCTACTCCAGCAGTACCCTGGTGGCTATCTGTATTGCTGGCATCTCCCTGTACCTCTGGTGATGCCCTGGCAGCTTTCTGTACTGCTGGCACCTACCTGGCTCCCTGTATTGCCATTTCGAGAACGGTTCGCGGGTGCGCACTCCGAGTTCTGAAGCCAGCGTCACGCTTGATGTGGTAATCTCACAGCATACACGCAGGTTCAAGACTCGTTCTTGCTCCCTACAGTGCAATTCGGCTAGGTAGCTATACAGCCGCGCTAAAATATCACTGTGAAAGTCATCATAGCTTGGTATAGACCCAGCTCCCAACCCAACTTTGAGAATAGATTAACGGCGATATGTTTTTATCACCCGATAAGAGTCTCACGTTAACGCAGCATGTTAACGCCCGATAACGGCTCACCACTAGTTAATTGTTTGCACTTCTGGAAGCGGCAGGCAACGTAATTAATATTCATGATGAGGTTAGCTGTCGCCACTATTAAAGGATACGCTCCCAGCGCTTCGCGCACACATTGCACCAGATCCGCTTTTGAACCGAAACTCAAGAATTTTGCGCGATTCCGGTATTTTTCAAAAATAAGTATCGGTTCTGCATAAGAACCTTCGGTTCCCAACCCTACTAATGAATGGGGTTCCCAATATAATCCCGCCACTCAGCTGTCTTCCAGTGCCCTGCATAAGTGTGAGTACCCTGTCGTAAGACTAGTACAGACAAATGACTCCCACTTATCACAGGAATACCAAGGTACACTGGGAAGCATATTCCAATGAGGAAATGCCAAGATGCTTACCCGTAGGGAGGACTTAAGAGTACACATATGACCCGCACGGGCTGCATATGGGAAAACTCTAGGGTACCAGCCGAAGGTGGATTTTTAACCCTAGGGGTGGCAGGGAAGAAACCCACTCACTGAGGAGGCTTACGGTGAAATACACGTGTGGGGGTCGCCGGAGGGGAACCATGCACACGGGGCACCTGGCTGGACACGAGGGTCTGGGCTCGCTAGAGGGCAGACACACAGGTATCGGCGTAAGCAGTGCTGGAGGGACTCAGGGCTCTCGGGGAGCTCACCTGAGGAAAATAAAATCGCACGTATCCAGTCCGGGGAGTGGAATGGCGAGCAAGCGAAGACACCTGAGCCTTGCCCATACCGGCCCCTCGGGGGGGCGAGTACAAGTCGGACACTGGCTCCACTCGGAAATTGTAGAATCTGGCGAATGTGTTAGGTGTCGCCCAGCCTGCAGCTCTGCAGATGTCTGTTAGCGAGGCGCCATGCGCTTAAGCCCAAGAGGAGGCGACACTCCGAGTGGAGTGAGCCCGAACCCCAAGGGGACATGGTCAACCTTGCTGCTGGTAAGCCAAAACAATGGTGTCCACTATCCAGTGAGACATTTGCTTTGAGAGAGCACTTCCCTTCCGCTCTCCACCATAACAGACAAAGAGCTGGTCTGAGGTCCTGAACACCTCAGGATCTTCTTGGCGGGAAGAGCACCAGGTGACGAAGAGGTTCCACTTCAACACATAGGCATGCCGAGTGGACTCTGCCCTAGCGGAAGTGATGATGGTGACCACCGTAGGTGGCAGGCCACTCAAACCTGCCGCGTCCCATCCAGGAGCCACACGTGGAGGCTCCACAGATCGGGACGCGGGTGCCAAAGGGTGCCCCGTCTCTGAGTGAGGACTCAGAGGAAAAGGCCAGGGAGGGGCTGTCGCAAGGAGTAAGAGTTCGGGGAACCCAGTCCAGCCGTGCCAGTATGGGGCGACCAAAAGGATCTGCTCCTTGTCCTCCCTGATCTTGCACAAGAGTTGTGCGAGTAGGCTCACTGGGGGAAACGCATACTTGCGTAGGCCCCGCGGCCAGCTGTGCGCCAGTGCATCCGTGCCGAGTGTGCCCTCGGTCAGGGAATAGAACAGGCTGCAGTGGGAAGAGTTGTGGAAGGCAACATATCTACCTGCGCGTCCCCGAACTGTTCCCAAGTCAGCTGGACCGTCTGGGGATGGAGTCTCCATTCTCCCGGGAGAGGCTGAACCCGCGAGAGCTCGTCGACTGCGAGGTTCAGGACTACCGGAATATGGACAGCATGAAGGGACCTCAGGCGCTTCTGACTCCATAGAACGAGATGGCGGGCGAGTTGAGACATACGGCGGGAGCGTAGACGCCTTGGTGGTTGATGTACGCTACTACGGCCATGATGTCTGTCCGGACAAGCACATGCTGCTGAAGCAGTCTCATATGAAGCAATCCGAGCGGCGTCACCGCGGCTGCAGATGCCATATGCCCCAGGAGCCTCTGAAAGAACTTCAGTGGAACCGCACTCTTGCTTCGATTTAACGGAGGCAAGTCAGCATTGACTGCGCATGCTCGCTGGTAAGCTGGAACTGACCCACGGGGGTCACTCGAACCACAGACGTACCCCGGGTGGGGCAGCGAAGCAGCGTGACTGGCCCATACGTGGGAGGCGTAGCATCCCGGTGTGGGGGCACAGCCAGCAGCTGCGTCCTGACAGAGGAGACCGGGGGGAGGAGAGGCCCTGCTACCATCCCCTGGAAAGAACTGGAACCCATCTCTGAGTTGTCCACCTCCAGCCTGGCGTTTAGTCAGGCTGTGGAGCGGACTGGACGTCATCCTGCAACCTCCTCCATGACACGGCCCAGGTGAAGGCTGCTGCTGGGGCCGGACGGGAGGGCGCCCTCGGCGGCGAGCGGACTGAGGCGACTGAGCTGGCGGCTGGTGCAGCAGCTGGCCACTGGGGCAGTACGTGTTACAGCCTCAGTCTGCTCTCGGGCGGCTGAGAACTGTTTGGCGCAGTTCTCAGCCACGCCACCGAAGAGGCCAGCCTGGGATATGGGCGAGTTGAGGAGGTGGGCTCACTCAACTACCTCCACATCACCAGGTAAGGCCAGGTGTTTCTCCCAGACCACAACTGTGGACATCGCCCAGCCCAGGGAGCATGTGGCTACCTTCACCGCCCAGAAGGTGGAGGAGGCCGAGCGGTCACGGGAAGCACGGGGACTGTAAACATTTACACTTACCTGTTAGATCTCCCATCCAAATGCACTTATTTATCTCCCTTTAAGTTTAGTATATGCAAGGCTTCTAACAGATTTTCCTGTTGTTCTCTGTAGGCAACATTTATCATTTATAACTCTTTCCCGCCAAACACAGAATTTTCCATTATTTATGAGAAAACGCTTCCCGGCCATTTTCTGGGTTTCCGTGTTTTCACTGTTAGACGCTAGGGGCGCGCTATTATGCATCTTCTGATTAAGTACTGAATCTCCTGATCAAAACACATGCAAGTAAGACAGAGTATGGGTAAAACAAGCGATCGTATGTAAGCAGATGCATACAAAATAACGTGATAATCAACTTAAACATCGTTTGAATCAAAACAATCTAATGTTACCGAATGAACTGTGGACCCAGGACGAGCTACAGGACTGTGCAAGCATTAGGGGTGTTGATGGACTCAATCTACTCCATCTGTGTTTGATAATCGCTCTGAATCTGATCTGAACGCAGGTTTGGACAAAAAACTTGATTTTCTCAGCTTTTTGTTCAAAATGTTGCTTTTTTTAAATGAAACTTACCCATATTCAAGTGTTGATAAGTGTTTTTTTTTTTTGAAGAAGAAGAAGAGGGTCAGCTCAGCTATTCATAAAACAAAATATTATATGGGCTATTAAATTTTTGTGAAAATGGTCAAAAACCCTGGCGGTAGCTGGCAACTTTTTTTTTTAAACGCTGGTGTGGAAAGGGAACAGGGATTAGATAAAATGACTGGATTGCAAAGAAGGTTGTTTTCTTTGGCAGTTGGAGGATTAGGAGGGCATCCCAATCACTCCAGTGAACAGTTTACAAGCTGCCACAAGAAGGTTATTTGTTGGCATTCCTCGAAATTCGTCACAAGTTCCACATTCCTTTATGTATATTTGAACATTCCCACAGCACACATATGGGACTAACTAATGTTATTGTGTCAATGACTGATTCCCCACATTGATGGCATCTGCTAAAGAGCACATCAAACTGGAGTCATTGAAGACCCATTTCCTTTCTTTATCGTTTGCATTTTCTTAATCTTCCTATGTAGTGGGAGTTGATGTTGTGGTTGAACCTCCTGTCTGTTGGAGGATCCAGGGCAAGCATACTAACATCTAGACTAATATCTTCAGATAGGTTTATAGCATGCATTTGATCATCCTATATGGAGAAAAATTACTGATGTAAATTGTAAGGTCTGAATAAATATAAAGTACAAAAACAACTTAGAATAGTACATATGACTTTGTACACCATATATGATTTATAACAACCACAGAATAAGGACATTTTTATTATATAAAGTAGACTTGCTGATTGATAGGTCTTTGTGGCAGGTCAGACGCCACAGCTGACTGGCACATGTGGAAGCTGACTGGCAAATAGTGGGCCTGCTGACTGGGGGTCCTAGTTTGGCTGTAATGGACCTGCTGACTGAGCTGGAATGGACCTTTTGACTGGAGGTCTTGACTGAAGGGGCTTTCACACCAGGTACACTGTAAAAAAAAAAAAGTTGAGAAAACTTAAAAGTTTAAGGCAACCAGCTGCAGAACAGTTATACAAAGAAAGTAGGCATTATATGAATAAGTAGGCTATTAGCTTGATGCCCATGCTAACTGAGAAGAAATACATAATCAAGTTTTGCTTGGTCCCCTCGAAGTTGCGTTGGATTTTCTCCATATAGCATAACAGTTGAAAAGTCCATCTATCACTGTTTTCCATGTTTGTAGAGTAACATTTTTTGAGTAAATATATAGGCTATAATCTGTGTGTACACATCTTTTTTTTTTCTTTTTCTTTTAATAGCAGGTGCTGGTGTTTTGTGTGTGTTTGGCCAATCAGTGTACACTTACTTCACTGGAGCTTAATTTAGTCCCCTCAAAAGGCGTTCCTAGATGTAAAATTGTTCCCAGTTCCGTCAGTGCAAACATGACAAAAAGCAGGTACTTCCACCATTTGTTCTAGGAACTATGGAAAGGTTTGTACTCCCCTTGAGCTGGGGTGGACCTTCTGAATGGGGGTCCTGACTGAGCTAGGGTGGATCATTTGGAGTCTCTTAAAACATCCTATGTTACTGTTGTAACTTGCATGTATTTTGCAGTAGCATAAAAAAACATTTTACAATGAATAATTAAAAAATATATAATATTAGTAAAGTCATAAAAAATAGTCATATAAATAAATTACTGTATTATCATAAATGTAACATCCTCAATGATCTCCCCAAGCCACTTCCACTCATACTTGCACAGCTGTTGATTTCAGAGTATGTTGTATCTTTCCCTGAGATGCTTTGACATCATCTGGTAAAAAATGTTCACTGCAGAACCTAATTTGCTTGATGTGTCGAAGTGGTAAACTAACAGCCCGAGGAACAGACAGCACCCATAGATTCAGTCGCTCTGAATCATTAACTGGAAAAGTGTGAAATGAAAGATTTCATTAAAAATATCATAATTTGAATGAGTGTAAAAAAATGACAGAATTTCCTTTGAGGGGTCAATCCCTTTTGAGTGATTTTTAGGTTGTTTTTGGCACAGGTATTGAGCTCAAATAGGAGGGTAATTGTTGATTGAACTGTTAAAAAAATGTACGTTCAGTACAGAAATTCATGTTACATGCATACTTTGTCAATTAGAATAGTCAGCGTAAGCAAGAGATACAGAAAATGGCAGAAGGTGGTCAGTCTGCTAAGAGTAGCAGAGAAAATATATCTGACACAATCACAGCATCAACTAGAATCCCAGGAATGCGTAGAGATTAATGCATCAGTAGCTGTTGAAGATACAACAGAACTAGAGCCACAAAAAAATCAAAGAACATGCACGTTTACAGAGAAGGTTAAAGAATTACATGATGAAACGTTGACTAAACTTAAAAATCTCTTGGAAGGCTCTTATGAGAGGTAGAAGGCTCTTGCAAGAAAGGCTAATGGGGTGTCTCTCCAACAACATGCTGCAAATTCTCATAAATATGATCAGGGATTTCAAGAGATTTAAATGTTGCTTATGAAGATTTGTAACAAAATACGAGTCCAGACAGTGATACTCATTGCCAAAATAGACACTTGTGGAGCAGTCACATAGATCAGGGGTTCCCAAACTTTTCCATTCCAGGACCCACCTAGACAAGTATCTCAAGACACCAAAATAGTTTTAAAGCATAAATGTGGGATGGGTGTGGGAGGCATTAGTTTTCTTTAGAGCAGTTTTTATTTTCCTTGTCATAGTAAGAATTACATATAAGTTTAATTGAAATACAAACTAATGGCTATGCTGAAATAATGTGAAGAATAACTGAGTTGTTTCAGTCTGCTGCCTCAGCTGATTTACACAGACATAACGGAACAAATTTAAAGAAATTAAGTAGCCTACTGTAAGGTAATCTTAACTAAAAGTTTGATATGACAAATAAGCTATCAAGCTTTTATGTGCGAGCTAGCAACTGACACTAGAGGCTGCGGTCTTTAGCATTCTTGTTAGCGCACCTGCCTTCCACGCTGGAGACCCTGAACTGGAGAGAACTCCAAAAATTTGAGGCTGAAGATAAACAGAAAATAGCAGAACAAGAAGCAAAAGCTTATAAGTGACAACTAGAAAGAGAAGTGAAGAAGCTAGACTCTAGGAAGCTAGGAATTTACTGACTTCCTCTGTTGCTGTGAAGCAGCTCAGATTAAAAGTCCTGAAGTCCTCAATGACTGTAACGAAAACCAGAAGTTCCCTTTCGAGAGTACTCTCATACTGCGTTTTGCTGAACACTTATGTGGAATTTTCTTTCCTCGAGAATAAGAAGCAAATTTTTATCCTAAAAATTACCTTGTAAAACGCAGCTGCGTGCTGATTGGCAGTGCTGCTGCAACTGCAGGGAACCTATGGCGAGACTGCTGAGCGGGGAGGACCAATCAGGTCGCTCTAAAATTCCTGCCTCAGGGAGCAGCAAGAATTTGCATAGCCAGGGTATAAAAGACCCTGTCTCATAAGATTTGTCAGATTATTTCTCCTTCAGCGACTCACTGAGCTCCGGAATTGAAGCGTGCCGCCGACGAGCACCCAGCGGAACTTCTGCAGCCTGAGGACGTCGGATTCTCTGCCTACATCTCTGCTTTCCAGCTGCGCCGTCCAGCACATGTTCTTTTATTACCTAGTGTGGTAATTAAAAGTGTGGAAGTGTGGAATGCTCGTGCTTCCCAAAAGAGCACAAGCTTTGATATTATGTCTCATTCTTCCTGTGCGTCGTGCAGAGGCCTTCTCCTGGGCGAGGACCAGCACATTATCTGTGTCACGTAGGCTGCACTCAACCAGTGCGATGAGATGGCGCTGCCGACCCTTTGGGCTCGATTTGCCAGCTTCAACCTAGTTCCTGTCCCCTGTACTTAGCCTCTTGAACCGTGGAAGAAGAAAAAATGCAGCGACCAGAGGCCCTCCGAGCGTTCTGATGAGCACACGCCGGTGGACTCCCCGCGTGCCTCGCAATTGCCTGTCATGTTCGCAGAGGAACAGCGCAGCGGTCCGGAAGAGGAAGAGGATGACAGCCGTTCTCTTGCCGCATCTGGGAGCGAGTGGTCGGACACTGTCTCGGAGCCTGCTGCTTCGACACAGACCGCCACAAGCGAGAAAACCTCTGTGGACACAGAGCTTATGCGCCTGCTGACTAAAGCCAGGACGACCTCGGTATTATTGACTGGTCTCAACCCCAGGAACCCACGCAAAGCAGGTTGGACGAGTGGTTCTTCGAAAGCCGCCACCATTCGACCACGCAGAGACCCGCTCCCTTATTCCCAGAAGTCCACGACGAACTGTCTAAATCGTGGAAGGCCCCATTTTCGTCCCACGTCAAATCCTCTTTTTCTCCCGCATTTTCGATTGTCGACGGTGCACAGGAAAAAGGTTATCAGGGCCTTCCACCTCTCGAGGAAGCCATCACTGCACACCTTTGTCAGCCCTCCACCAGAGGTTGTGCGCCCGTCCAAGCCGTGCCGCACTACTTCCAGCCTCGCCGGTCAAGCGTACCCTTCCACCGGGCAGGCTGCTTCAGTGCTGCAATCCATAGCCGTCCTCCAGGTCTACCAGGCCAAACTCCTCCGCTCTTTGGAAGAGTCTGTCCCCGACATCGAGGACTTAAAGGATCTGCATGGCGCCACTGACCTGGCCATGCGTGCGACCAAATCTACTGCTCAGGCGATCGGCAGATGCATGGCCAACCTGATGGTATTAGAGCGCCATCTCTGGCTAAACCTGACAGAGATGAAAGACGCGGATAAGGCCACCTTCTTAGATGCTCCCATGTCTCCTTCTGGACTGTTCAGTCCCGCTGTCGCCGGCTTCACAGAACGCTTCACGGAAGCACAGAAGGCATCACAGGCAATGCGACATTTCCTGCCTAAACGCTCTGGTTCCTCCACTAACTGTCACGCCAAGGCAGCACCCGCCCAACCCACCAGGTCGGTGCTGTCAGTTTCTAGATGCAGCACGGTTTCGAATTCCAGACAGCGCTCGCTTTGGCCAAACCGCCAAAGCCGTCCTAGCCAGAGGGGCAAAGAAAAGGTGGATAGGTCCCACCTCGGCCGGTCTACCACCTCACTCTGGTCTAATATGTTCCCCAGCTCCCTGCAATCAGGCGGCTGGGAACATTATTTCCACAGCCAACGAGCCCGTAAGCAAACACGCTCGCCTGTACACAAGCACTATTCCCACGGCGACCCCAATAAAGCGCAAAAAGAGCTTTTTCTCTGTAGGCAGTGTGCTAACTTCAATGCATGTACCCCTACACTCAAGCACTCCCTTTTTTCCCAGCTCCCTGCAATCAAAGGGCTGGAAACATTATTCACACAGTCAACGAGCCCGTAAGCAAATGTGCTAGCCTGTACACAAGCACTATTCCCACGGCGACCCCGGTAAATCGCTCGCCCACTATCACATGTTCCCCAGCCCCCTGCACTCAGGCAGCTGGAAACATGTTTTCCACAGTCAACGAGCCCGTGATCAAACGCACTCGCCTGTACATAAACGCAGATCCCACAGCGACCCAAATAAAGCATGCGCCCACTGTTCAGTGTACGCCGCCTCTCACAGTGCCCGTAGCACAATGCAACCGGGCCCCTGTCACTCAGCGACCGCCCCACATACGGATTCAACCCCTGGCTGCGCAAGCCGAGGCCTGGCAGGCTATTCCCGGCATTTCGACATGGGTGTTGAACATAATAAAACAAGGTTACTCACTACAGTTTGTTCGCAGACTGCCGCGCTTTTGCTCCGTGGTAGAGACAGCGGTGAGAAGCGATATGAGTCACGTGCTTCGAGACAAAATATCAAAACTGTTACTAAAGGGAGCGGTGGAAACTGTGCACCCCTCACAGAGCGAGTCAGCCCTCGTGAGGCGCCCATTCAGAATGTAAAGAATGAAACAAATCCTAGTGCACGTTCACCCTGTTAAGAGTGACGAGGAAGTGGTCGGAGGTGTGCAATGGAGTCACTAAAGTGTTGTTGTCTGTAGAGCAGTAGCGTGTGTAGATAAGGTCCAAATGATTACCTGATTTGTGAGTAGCCGTGGTAGATACTCGCTTAAGGTTAAAGGAGGTCAGTAGAGAGGTGAAGTCTGCAGCCTGGGGTTTATCAAGGTGGATGTTGAAGTCAACGAGCAGCACCAGAGGTGTGCCATCTTCAGGAAAGTTGGAGAGTAACATATCCAACTCCTCCAAGAAGTTACCCAGTTGACCTGGGGGGCGATAAACAACTACAACATGGATTTTAGCAGGGTGAGTGATAGTGATTGAGTGTGATTCAAATGAGCTGTTGCCAGAGAGAGATGGTATGGGCTCAAATTTCCAATCCTTTGTGATGAGCAAACCAGTACCTCCACCTCTCCCAATTGGACGAGGTGAGTGCGAAAGGAGAAATTAAGTGAGAGAGCCGCAGGAGTGGCCGTGTCTTCTGGTTTGATCCAGGTCTCCGTTAGGGCCATGAGACTGAGATTAGAATGAGTGGAGATAGCTGAAATAAAGTCTGCTTTGTTTACAGCAGACTGGCAATTCCAGAGACCAATCGGAATGGACAGTAATGTGGTAGAGGAAATCGGTACCCTAAGCAGATTATTAGGATAACGGCATCTTGAATACACAGAGCGTGGTTTACGGGTGGTAGTGGTAATAGTAGAGATTTGAAAGCACATATTGAATAGGGATTAAAGAATAAACAAACGAAAACAAGCAAAATACCAAAGGGTTAAAGTAACTGAAAGCTATACTTAAGTGCCTTGTCGGTGTCCTTGCTCGAGTGGAGTCGCGCAGAGTAGAGTCGCTGGTCTTTACACTCTTCGGTCTTTACACGATGAGGGCTTCAAATGAGGGCTGCCGCTTCGCTGCCGTGGAGTCCCGCTCTATTTATACACGTCTGGTTAATATAACCTGTTATGTCACAAGCCGACACTTCCCTCATGTGACTCGACTATGTCTGTTCTTATCATTATACCACATGTATTATGAACCGACCTTGTCTGGTCAAATATATATTATATATTCATAATTAAGGGCCCGACTTAGGTCCGGCCTAGTATTAGGTTTTTTTCCCCCGTGAATAACGTATCTACAGGCCCACTTAGGTCGGCCTAAGGGTATGTTGGCTATTCGGTTGCTTGGTGTCTCCAGGCTATCGGAGCCATTAAGCGTGCACCGACGTTTTGCACTGGTTCCCCATAAGTGTTTAGCAAAACGCAATACGAGAGTACTCTCGAAAGGGAACGTAACCTCGGTTCCCTGAGAAAAGGGAACATGTATTGCGTTGCTAGCTGTGCGTACGCTTGCTCAGGGAGTCACTTCAGTCGATTGAACCTGCCGAAACTGACAAGAGGATCTTTTATACCCTGGCAAATTATTGCTACCCCCTGAGGCGGGAATTTTAGAGCGACCTGATTGGTCCTCCCCGCTCAGCGGTCTCGCCATAGGTTCCATGCAGTTGCAGCAGCACGGCCAATCAGCATGCAGCAGGGTAATTTTTAGGATAAAAATTTGCTTTATATTCTCGAGGAAAGGAAATTCCCCATAGGCGTTTAGCAAAACGCAATACTCGTTCCCTTTTCTCAGTGAACCGAGGTTACATTAAGTAACGGAAGCGATCCTTTCCAAACTTCCTGATTGGTTAGCTTGAAGGTGGATTTGTCAGGTAGTAGAAATTGAAGGAGAAACTAAGACATTCCCTATCTTCAGTCAGGTCGTGGAGTTTCTTACACAAAGGGCTAATATTGCTTGCAACCCAGTGACATCCCTTTATGTTCTGAAGTCTAATAAGGTGGGAAAAAAGTATTAAAATTCAAGACACTAGAGCAAAGGTGTTAACAGTGCAGTCCAGTGAGAAAAAAAAGATGCTGCAAAATGTGCACAGACCAGGACATGTTATTCACAAATGTCGTAAGTCATAAAAATTAATGTTGAAGAGCAAATCAAGGTAAAGGGACTGCAAGTGAAGCAACATGATAACACAGGATGTTATGCAGGATGTGAATAATACCTGTACCTCTACAACAGTACCAGTATGGGTCTCGACAACCAGTAAAGTTTGAACCAAATCATGAAGTTTAGGTTTACGCACTTCTTAACACCCAGAGTGATACTACCTTCATCCTGGAAGAGATGGCTCAAGCTCTTGACACAAAAAAGGAATCTGTGCAGCTGAAACTCTCAACGAAGATATCAAAGAGTATAGTTGTTCCATGCCAGAAGGTGAGAGGACTTTATTCAAATAAGAAGATCTCTTTGCTAGTAACCTATTCAAGAGAGATCATCCCTGCAAACAGAACTCACATTCCTACACCCAAAACTGCAAGAGTGTGGCCTCCTCAACGAGTTTGAAATAATGGCATTCTAATTGGTTACAAATGTGCTCAAGCTCCCCTTTCCAAATATCATTGCAAAAAAGTCACATAGGCTATATCTTAGCAGAAAGTTGAAAAATGTTGCGTTTACTTCACAAAAGAGCAGCCATTTCCGCCTATGGACCCTTTTCACAGACTGTGATGACGTGTTTTAACGGTCATCAATATCATAAATCCTGCAACTTTTTTTGTATTTTCATTTTTTTTTAAATGTATGTATATTTATAACACTAATAGTTTGTATTATATTACTTTTTCATCAAATTACAAAAAACAACTTACCTTCTGTGATGGTGTTTCTAATACAGTGTCTATGGGAGTGATGGTAAAAATAACATCTTTCTCTCTTTTCACTGCCGTTATCAATCTCACTCTATTTTTTCCCTCTTTTTGAAAGTTGTGAAATCATTAATGTTGCGTTTTTCTTTTGCTTTTTGAGCAAATCGGGACACAGAAAATATATTTAATGTATTCTTTCATTGGCCGCTATAAAAGTTAACCCAACTATGACAACTTTCGCTCTGAGAAACCCGGAAATGTGAAAAAGGTCTATTGTTATGGGCACGCTATGAAGTAACGTAATGACGCGACGTGAACATCAAGCTGCAAACCCCGCCAGTGAGCTACGCAGTTATAGGATGAATCCAAAATCACCCCCTATACCCTCAAATAGGGCATTATTTGAGGGGCCAGCCATTTGGTGTCCGAAACCATAGTGGATGTTAATGAGTGCACTCATTCAATCCCACATTGCACCGCAGTAAAGAGTGTACAACCGATGTACACACAACGGCTGTCGACTTCACACACTCGTTTTCATGAACGCCTTTAATGAACTGTATTAGTGGATTAACATAGGGAAAAGTTATTGAGATTTTGGAGGGAAATTTCGGATTCAGCCCCTATTTTCCTTTTCACAGTGGACTGTTGTAGTTTCATTCAGGAGTTGATGCAACTTAATTGTAATATTGAACTTTTTTGTTACCAGTGGGTTAAATCATACTAGGGCTAGTTTAAAAAAAAAACTTACAGTTGTAAGTATATTAGTAGTATGTTAAGTTACAGTAAGAGATTGCACTTAATTTAACAGAAAATGTCTGTTATGAATAGCTACCTCTGAAAAACAGGAAGCATATTGTGACGGGGTGAAGAAGTACACGACACGGGAGTGCAGGTGAGTTCCCCGAAGGGTGGATTTTATTGACAGTTGTGGTGAAATAGCAAACGTTGTGTAAGGCAGGCGGTGGGTGCTCGGTGCTCGCCGTCTCTCCTTTCGTCCTAGTGTGCACTGGTGCAGAGTGGGTCCGTGCTCTCCAGTGGTGAAGGGGCTGGCGGTCACACGCTGCTCTCTGTGGGGAATAGCATAGGATAAGGTTAGCCGAGTCTTGTGGAGACATCTCTCACCTCTCTGCTCGTCTGTCCTGCTTATGAAGCGGGCTCCTGATCCTCCACAGGTGTGACCGCTCAGCCCGTGATGAGCGGGTGCAGGTGTGGCCGATCTGTTTCCAGGGCGACGCTGATGGAGGCTCGGGACGCTTGTCACAATATATACAGGTCCTTCTAAAAAAATTAGCATATTGCGATAAAAATTCATTATTTTCCATAATGTAATGATAAAAATTTAACTTTCATATATTTTAGATTCATTGCACACCAACTGAAATATTTTCGGTCTTTTATTGTTTTAATACTGATGATTTTGGCATACAGCTCATGAAAACCCAAAATTCCTAAACACCTGCAAATGATTCCTGAGGCTTTTAAAAACTCCCAGCCTGGTTCAATACTCAAAACCGCATTCATGGGTAATACTGCCGACATGCTATCCAGAAGGCCATCATTGACACCCTCAAGGCGAGAGGGTAAGACACAGAAAGACATTTCTGAACGAATAGGCTGTTTCCAGAGTGCTGTATCAAGGCACCTCAGTGGGAAGTCTCTGGGAAGGAAAAGGTGTGGCAAAAAACGCTGCACAACAAGAAGAGGTGACCGGACCCTGAGGAAGATTGTGGAGAAGGTGTCACGTCAACACAAAGGAAAACTGGTGCGAGGACTCAAGTGCAGAAAATATGGATTTATTACAAAATAAAACATAAACTCGAAACAAAACTCGAAAAATAAACTCGATTATGTGTTTATCCCACGAGGGGGAAAAACACATAATCAGAATACACAAATAAACTCAAACACATACCGACTGGGAATCACGGGGAAACGGGAGACGTAGACATAACAACGATCCGACAAGGACTGCAAACACACAGGAACTTAATAAAGGGAACAAGTAGATGAAATTAAAGTGTAATCAGATAACAAGGGGGAGGGATCAGACAATGACACTAGCACATGGCCTAAACTAACAAAACACCACATGTGCTCCACAAGACAGGACAGACATGTGACATTACCCCTTCCCTACGGAGCGGCTACCAGACGCTCCACTAGCCCATGGCGGGGCGGGAAAGATGGACCAGGGCGGAACGGACCAGGACGGGACAGGAGGGACAGACCAGGGCGGGACAGGGGACCGATCAGAGCGGGACGGGAGGGACCGATCAGGGTGGGACGGGGGGGACAGACAAGGGAGGAACAGACAAGGAAGGGGAAAACAAGGGAGGGACGGGGAAAACAAAAAGTTCAGCCGGCACAGAGTCCACCGGAAACGGGACTACCGGCACAGAGTCCACCGGCTCCCACCGGCACAGAGTCCACCGGCACTGGGACCACCGGCACTGGGACCACCAGAACTGGGACCACTGGAACACGATCCACCGGAACTTGGACCACCGGAACTGGGACCACCGGCACAGGGACCACCGGAACTGGGACCACCGGAACACGATCCACCTGAACTGGGACCACTGAAACACAATCCACCTGAACTGGGACCACCGGCACAGGGACCACCGGAACATGATCCACCGGAACATGATCCACCGGAACATGATCCACCGGAATACGATCCACCGGAACTGGGACCACCGGAACTGTATCTGGGGGCTCGGAGAAAGTCCTGTGCTTCTCCCAAGCCCTCCAGACGGCCACCATAAAATATCCTTTTACAGCCCTCCAGGCCGTTTCCGGACTCGGGACCACCAAATCAGGAATCATCGGAACATGATCCATCGGAACTGGGACCACCGGAACATGATCAACAGGAACTGGGACCACCGGAACACGATCCACCGGAACTGGGACCACCGGAACACGATCCACCGGAACTGGGACCACCGGAACACGATCCACCGGAACAGGGACCAACGGAACACAATCCACCGGAACTGGGACCACCGGAACACGATCCACCGGGACTGGGACCACCGGAACACGATCCATCGGAACTGGGACCACCGGCACAGGATCCATCCCCGGACGCTGGTCATTGGCGGACCACAGCAGGGCAATGCATTTTGACAGCCTTGGAACATCCTCTAGGATGACACTGGACTGTTCTGGGATAACCCCTGGAGTACAAAAAGGACTGGAGGAAGCCCTGTGCTTCTCCCAAGCATGCAGGGCTGCCACCACATAGAATCCCAACACAGCCCTCCTGGCCATGTCCGGACTGACGGGGTCAATATCACGGTTGACAGCAGTCTCTCTGACTGTTTCTGGAGTGGGGAACACTGTCGTCGGGTCTTTCTGCTGAGTCCTCATTTTGGTCGGATCGTTCTGTCACGTCAACACAAAGGAAAACTGGTGCGAGGACTCAAGTGCAGAAAATAAGGATTTATTACAAAATAAAACATAAACTCAAAACAAAAACCCACGAGGGGGAAAAACACATGATCAGAATACACAAATAAACTCAAACACATACCGACTGGGAATCACAGGGAAACGGGAGATGTAGACATAACAACGATCCGACAAGGACTGCAAACACACAGGAACTTAATAAAGGGAACAGGTGGATGAAATCAAAGTGTAATCAGATAACAAGGGGGAGGGATCAGACAATGACACTAGCACATGGCCTAAACTAACAAAACACCACATGTGCTCGAAAAAGACAGGACAGACATGTGACAGAAGGACCGATTCCAGACCTTGGGGGACCTGCGGAAGCAGTAGACTGAGTCTGGAGTAGAAACATCATCTGTGTAGAGCCACCGTACACAGGCGTGTGCAGGAAATGGGCTACAGGTGCCGCATTCCCCAGGTAAAGCCACTTTTGAACCAGAAACAGCGGCAGAAGCGCCTGACCTGGGCTACAGAGAAGCAGCACTGGACTGTCGCTCAAATTTTGCATGTCATTCGGAAATCAAGGTGCCAGAGTCTGGAGGAAGACTGGGGAGAAGGAAATGCCAAAATGTCTGAAGTCCAGTGTCAAGTACGCACAGTCAGTGATGGTCTGGGGTGCCATGTCAGCTGCTGGTGTTGGTCCACTGTGTTTTATCAAGGGCAGGGTCAATGCAGCTAGCTATCAGGAGATTTTGGAGCACTTCATGCTTCCATCTACTGAAAAGCTTTATGGAGATGAAGATTTCGTTTTTCATCACGACCTGGCACCTGCTCACAGGTAAATGGTTTACTGACCATGGTATTACTGTGCTCAATTGGCCTGCCAACTCTCCTGACCTGAACCCCATAGAGAATCTGTGGGATATTGTGAAGAGAAAGTTTAGAGACGCAAGACCCAACACTCTGGATGAGCTTAAGGCCGCTATCGAAGCATCCTGGGCCTCCATAACACCTCAGCAGTGCCACAGGCCGATTGCCTCCATGCCACGCCGCATTGAAGCAGTCATTTCTGCAAAAGGATTCCCGACGAAGTATTGAGTGCATAACTGAATATAATTATTTGAAGGTTGACTTTTTTGTATTAAAAACACTTTTCTTTTATTGGTCGGATGAAATATGCGAATTTTTTGAGATAGGAATTTTGGGTTTTCATGAGCTGTATGTTAAAATCATCAGTATTTAAACAATAAAAGACCTGAAAAATTTCAGTTTGTGTGCAATGAATTTAAAATATATGAAAGTAAAATTTTTATCATTACATTATGTAAAATAATGAACTTTTATCACAATATGCTAATTTTTTTAGAAGGACCTGTATGGGGTGGACAAGTGTCTTTATGCAGCTAACGACCTCAAACAGGTGCATCTAATTTAGGATAATAAATGGAGTGGAGATGGACATTTTAAAGGTAGAGTCATTGAGTCATTTGTTGGTATATATATATATATATATATATATATATATATATATATATATATATATATATATATATATATATATATATATATATATATATATTAAATAAGAATAGATATTGTCTTTGTAATTTAAATTCATTTTAACAGCAAAATTTGTCTTTGTATCGACATTGCTTCTTTCCACACAACAATAGAATTCACATTAAATTACATATCAAACGAATGCAAAAACGTACTTCATTGACTTAAGCTTGCATTTTATAACATATTCTGTAACTTCAGATGAGTAGATTAACTACTCATCTAATCTGGGGGGAGACCCAGAGCCCAGAAATAGCTGTAAATTTGGGACAGCAGCAATTTAATAGAAATGCTTCTGGCTATGAAGTCAATCATTCATGTGCTGTCAGCTAACATTTAACACAGTCTATAGATGTTTCAAACAGGGGTTCTGTGTAATAGAACAGTTTCAGGATACTGCATACTAATGCATCAGCTGTACTTCAGTTTCCCATCACCAACAGTGAATAGGTTGATTCCCAAATCACAATCACAGTGTCATTATGATGAATTACCCCCCATCTTGAATAAGTTTGACCTGACAGGCAGCTAAAGGGCTTGCGTAGGATTTAGGCAACAATCAAATGCTGGTGCTTGTTTTTAATAAAATAAATGACAGCCAATTGTGTTTGAGTTTCCAAAGGGCCTTCAATTAATCAGGCTTTTGATATAATAATAAAGGGATGCGGCTTTATACACAAAAGGAACGCTTGAGTGAAAACTCCAGAGGAGGATGTGAAGTGGATCAAATCATGACTAATTCTCATGCCAATATCTGGCACGAGCTAACAGGGATCTCAAGAGTGAAACACAAGGTGAGAAAACTCATTTACCTCAGCTGTCTATAAACAGCTGGTTCAGAAAGAAGTACAGGTATAAGGCATTACCTTATTTTTTATGCATTTATGCAGTGATCAATTGATCTATGTCTCCATATTAACCAGAAAGTTTAATTTACCTTTATACACTTAATACACTTAAAGACCTATTCTCTAGGCTGTATTGATCTGATTGAAGGAAACCCCCACCCCTGGTGTAAATGTCAACATGGTAATGGCTGCATTCCAGGGGCTCTGTTAAGGGAGAGCAATTCAGATACGCAAGGAAGATACAACGTGCATATGCTGAATTATGAATGAATCTTGGCTCCACGAGAGACCTGATATTCCTTTAAAGAAAGAGGAGGGTGTATGGGTTGACAGGATGGTCATTTTAAACCAAATGGATTTTATTCAACTTGTTTCTGATGAATGGCAAGATGGTTCATTTCATTAAGTGAGTCAGATGCTGATTATGTGAAGGATTTATCTTTCGTTTGGGAATCAGACTATGGTTTTGATTCAATAAAAAGAACTGGTTTATTGAGTCATTTGTTGGTAAATTAAATTACACAAACTCAATAAAGAAGTTTCTTGTCATTATTTGACTGTACACAGCCTTTTTTTGTAATGAACTTGTAAATGTGAATTCACTACTCTTGGGTTATTTATTTTCTATTGCTGTGACACTGAAGATTCATGGAAAAGAATATATTTTTATGATGACTGTTGAATAAAACAAAATTGACAATGCAATACAAATTGTAAAAAGTTAATCATAGATTTAATCTGGACCCTGAGGCGTCGGCGGACCTGGACCATGAGCTGTGGGCAGCCATGGCGGATCAGGAGCCGTGGGCAACCATGGCGTTAAAGGCAGTTCAGAGGGGACATGGCGGTAATGGCCGTTCAGGGGGCCATGGCGGTAACGGCAGTTCAGGGGGCCACGGGGGCGTAGCCTTCGTGGCTCAATGTACCTTGCCCCAAAAAAAAAAAAAAAAATTTATTGGGCAGGACTAAGGGGTCATGGGCTGGAGCCTGGACGGCCTCGTGGGCTGGAGCTGGAACGGCCTCGTGGGCTGGAGCTGGAGCGGGGTGGCCTCGTGGACAGAAGGCATGGCTTGACTCTGGTCGTGGACAGAAGACATGGCTTGGCTCTGAACAAAATCAGTCCTAGACAAATAATAGTCCCTTGCCTCCCCCACAGTAAAACTTGACTCACAGAAAAACAAAACATATGTAATATACTGCCAAAAGCTGCTAGGGTGTTCCACTGAGGGCATGAGTTCTGAAAGGTCAGTGTCCAAACCAAAACGAAAACACATTTTCAGCAGAATCTCATCCCTGGGCAAATAATCCATAAAACATAAAAAGTCCTTGACATAGTCCTCAATAGCTCGTCCTGCTTGAGGATTCATGACCTTGGAAGCTGCTGGGTCCATGTTTGGCGGTCTGTTATTATGTAACATCAATCCACTGGTAGGCAAGTTGAAAGAACCCAAGTACGACTTGACTTGACTTGACTTGACTTGACTTGACTTGACTTGATTTGACTTGACTTGACTTGACTTGACTTTGACTTGCACTCACTTACACAGCAGGTTACAACATTCACTAACAGTCGAAGACTATGGAAAACATGAGGGCTTAATTACACAAAGACTGACGACTAGACGAGACACACCTGTGAACAATGATCAACTAATCAACCAATGAAAACATGACATCAGAACACAAGACCAGGGAGCACATGGTAGGAGCACATGACAAACCAGGAAGTGCATGACAACACATGACTGTGAACATGATAAACTTAAACTTAAACATAAACCAACACCTAAACACCCTGTGACAGATGCATACATCTCATGCATATTAAGATATGAAATACGCTTTATGTCAAATGTCACATGAACAAACAGGAAAACAGGTCTCACCGTATCTGCTTGTTGGAGAAAGTGTTAATGGCAGTTGGCTAAACTGACAGTGATATCCATGCACCATAGCCACCTATTTTACAGTGTCCTTGTTACATATATTACATGTACTAGTAATAAACAGTAAATTATGCATAATTACATGCCACTAATCCTTAACCAAACCCTAATCCTACTTACCCTACTGTACATGTAGTTAATCAATATTACTCTTTAAGATATAATTACACTGTTACAATTACACCTTAAAATAAAGTGTAACCAAAACAAAATATCCCTGGTTTTACGAGGCTTAAAACAAGGCTTAAGCCTAGTCCCAGACTAAAATGCATGTTTGAGCTGTTTTAACTGAAAGCAATTTGCACTGATATATCTTAAAATATGTCAGAGACATTGTTTTGTCTCAAGATGCACACCAGTAATGTTTTTCTCTGTGGCATGTTAATAAAGTTGAATGTCCTAATTGGACTAATCCTGGCTTAATCTAAGACCTCTCCAGGCCATAGATATTAATCAACATATGCGATAGACATTGGTTATGCTCATTTTGATAGCTCTTTTGAAAGCTTATTGAGAAAAACAGACAAAGCACATACAAAAGACCTGAACCAAACAATGCAACCTGTTTTTAAAGAATACAGAATGTTATGCATAACCCCCATTAAGATTATTTTGTGATTTTCTTTGCATCCTTTCCCATCTCCCATAGTTTGTTGCAGACCATTCCCAAAGACAGACTTTGAGAATCTGCCAGCTGCTGTCACACCAAAGCATAAATCTCTCGGCAGCAATGTAATAATTTTAAACAGAGCGTAAAGAGCCTTATACTCATGCAGCATCTTCAAAGTCACCATATTTGTGCATACAAACCTTTACTCAAAAAAGCAATCAGGGCAATGCCTAATCAACAACTTTAAGTATTTGAAACACCCTTAGCCTATTAAAATCGATAAATTAACATAAACACTGTCTAATACGAAAATTCCTAGCACGCTCTGGAATGATAGGAATCATGTCATATCTGCTGGGAACAAGTAAATAAAAATACAGTCTTTTTCTGTTCTTGGAATGAGTCAAATTTAAAATGTAATTTTCAAATCCTCCCAGACACATGTCTGTTCATTATAACTTCCTATAATATTTCTGGTCAAAAAAGATATTGAGGCGGCACAAAAAGACATGTTTTGACTTGTTACGAAACAGTACAGCAATTATCGCTCAACATAAAGTGGATCATGGTAATAAAGTATATAATCAAATAAGCTCAATGGACACAATATAAATGTCACACTAGTACATGCAAATTACATTTTAAAAAAAGAAAAAAAAAGAAAACAGGACTGAATTTGTGTTAGAGTTCAAATATTATATAATTTTAAATTCACTCTATAATGTGGTCGAATCCTTTACAGATGGTTTTCAGATTCCTCTTTGTATCTAATTAACCAAGGTGCTTTTCTCAAGCAGCATATTGACCAGGATCTGCTTGTATGGATCCTCTAATGGAGCTCTCGGAGTGCAATATCTTAGAGGTTCATCGGGGTGGAAGTTTGTGGTTCGGACAGAAGTTGATTGGGAAGTGTCATCCCAGGGTGATTATGTAATCTTTTTGATGGAAGGCACATTATATATCATGATGTCCTCTGGACATATCTGTATTGCATTTATTGAAGTAACCTCTTGTCAAAAGAATTACTAATAAAATGTTTAGGATTTTTTTGTCAGAATTTGGGACCAACCCTAAAGGTATTATATATCACAATCCTTTAAAAGTCATGACATTAAACTGAATACGTTAAACTGCTTCTTCAGAATGTACAGTGGGTATGGAAAGTATTCAGACCCCCTTAACATTTTCACTCTTTGTTATATTGCAGCCATTTGCTAATATCATTCAAGTTAATCATTCAACTCTCTCATTAACGTACACACAGCACCCCATATTGACAGAAAAACACAGAATTGTTGACATTTTTGCATATTTATTAAAAAAGAAAAACTGAAATATCACATGGTCCTAAGTATTCAGTCCCTTTGCTCAGTATTTAGTAGAAGCACCCTTTTGATCTAATACAGCCATGAGTCTTTTTGGGAAAGATGCAACAAGTTTTTCACACCTGGATTTGGGGATCCTCTGCCATTCCTCCTTGCAGATCCTCTCCAGTTCTGTCAGGTTGGATGGTAAAAATTGGTGGACAGCCATTTTCAGGTCTCTCCAGAGATGCTCAATTGGGTTTAAGTCAGGGCTCTGGATGGGCCATTCAAGAAGAGTCACGGAGTTGTTTTGAAGCCACTCCTTCCTTATTTTAGCTGTGTGCTTAGGGTCATTGTCTTGTTGGAAGGTGCACCTTCAGCCCAGCCTGAGGTCTTGAGCACTCTGGAGAAGGTTTTCATCCAGGATACCCCTGTACTTGGCCACATTCATCTTTCCCTCGATTGTCGTCCTGTCCCTGCAGCTGAAAAACACCCCCACAGCATGATGCTGCCACCACCATTCTTCACTGTTGGGACTGTATTGGACGAGGTGATGAGCAGTGCCTGGTTTTCTCCACACATACCGCTTAGAATTAAGGCCAAAAAGTTCTATCTTGGTCTCATCAGACCAGAGAATCTTATTTCTTACCATCTTGGAGTCCTTCAGGTGTTTTTTTTTAGCAAACTCCATGCAGGCTTTCATGTGTCTTGCACTGAGGAGAGGCTTCCGTCGGGCCACTCTGCCATAAAGCCCCGACTGGTGGAGGGCTGCAGTGATGGTTGACTTTCTACAACTTTCTCCCATCTCCCGACTGCATCTCTGGAGCTCAGCCACAGTGATCTTTTGGTACTTCTTTACCTCTCTCACCAAGGCTCTTCTCCCCCAATAGCTCAGTTTGGCCTCCATAATCCATTTAAGGATTATATGGAGGCCACTGTGCTCTTAGGAACCTTAAGTGCATCAGCATTTTTTTTTTTTTGTAACCGTGGCCAGATCTGTGCCTAGCCTCAATTATGTCTCTGAGCTCTTCAGGAAGTTCTATCTTGGTCTCAGACCAGAGAATCTTATTTCTCACCATCTTGGAGTCCTTCAGGTGTTTTTTAGCAAACTCTATGCAGGCTTTCATGTGTCTTGTTTCTGTCGGGCCACTCTGCCATAAAGCCCCGAATGGTGGAGGGCTGCAGTGATGGTTTACTTTCTACAACTTTCTTCCATCGCCCGACTGCATCTCTGGAGCTCAACCACAGTGATCTTTGGGTTCTTCTTTACCTCTCTCACCAAGGCTCTTCTCCCCCGATAGCTCAGTTTGGCCGGAAGGGATCTGGTCATCCCAAATGTCTTCCAATTAAGGTTTATGGAGGCCACTGTGCTCATAGGATTCTTTTTTTTTTTTTGTAACCATGGCCAGATCTGTGCCTTGCCACAATTCTGTCTCTGAGCTCTTCAGGCAGTTCCTTTGACCTCATGATTCTCATTTGCTCTGACATGCACTGTGAGTTGTAAGGTGTGTGACTTTCCTAATCAAGTCCAATCAGTATAATTAAACACAGCTGGACTCAAATGAAAGTGTAGAACCATCTCAAGGATGATCAGAAGAAATGGACAGCACCTGAGATAAATATATGAGTGTCACAGCAAAGGGTCTGAATACTTAGTGTGATATTGTAATGTGTAATGTGATATTTAAGTTTTTCTTTTTTAATAAATCTGCAAAAATGTCAACAATTCTGTGTTTTTCTGTCAATATGGGGTGCTGTGGGGTTTTTTAAGACCCGCTTATTTAAGGGGTTCTTAATACTTTCCGTATCCACTATACTTGTATTATGTTGGAATAATGGTTTGCTACCGGACAGTAAAAGGAAATTAAAGCTAATGAGCTGTAAGAGAATCCTACAGGATTTTCTTGGAATTAATTGTCTAGATGAATACATATTAAACTTCTAATATATATATATATATTTTGTTTTGTTTTTCTTATGTTGAAATCTCATGAGAAAAATCACATTAGGATACTTTAGAATTTTAAGGACCAAGAGTGTATGAGAAGGTGGAGAACCCAGCTGCAGAAATGAGAACACAGTCAGGGAATGCATTCAATGTCTTTTAATTAGTCCAGAAAGTACTTCCAAAATAATCCATAAAGTAACTCTAAACTGAAACTCCTAAACATTCCAAACAAAACAAAAATGATAAAGTATTTCCAAACAGAATATCCAGAATGTTCCAAAAAGTCAATGCAAAAAAAATTAAAGTAATTCCAAAACTGTAACTCCAAATTGTTCCAATGAGTCAATACAAAAATCCAAAAGAGAGTCTAGAAACATAAAAAGGTAAATGAGTGTTTCCAAAAATGGTAAATCAAAAATGTCAACAACAACAACAACAACAACAATATATATATATATATATATATATATATATATATATATATATATATATATATATATATATATATATATATATATATATATATATATATATATATATATATATATATATATATATATATATATATATATATATATATATATATATATATATATATATATATATATATATATAGACTGGAGAGATCTTTCAACAGCAAAGAACAAAGCAACTTAAATACACTCACAGGAAACAAGGCACATGTGAGAACAATAACTCATAAAACAATGGTGGGAAACTAAAATGAAACACAATTAGAGCCTATAGTGGCCAATTCTAGTCCATTAACCTAACAAGGATTAGTTCTAAATTGATATAAATTCCAAAAGGAATATTGCACAAATTCCTTTAGGAAGGAACTTTAGGTGGGATGTTCAGGACATAGCCAATAAGTTTATACTTGTTTTTTGACCTTATATACAATAAAAAAAATGTGTGCATCCTTGCTTTCTTTTCTGCTTCCGATCTCCAGCCCCTTAGGATGCAAGAAAATGAGGACGGAGGAATCGAAGGAGCTTATTTGAGCATCAATTCAAGCATCACTTTACAGCATCATCAGCAAGAGATCTGCCCTTATTTTGTTAAAGTTGGGTTATTTTAGAAATTCATAATAAATATTAGTAAAGCCCTGTTGAAATATTTGAGGTTTATTTAAACTACAAATGTAAAACATAAATTTAAGTTATTGTGACAGATGTGAAGGGGGAGGAGAATGTATGTGTGTGTCAGGTTTCCACATAGGATACACATGTGCATCCTCACTCATAGCTCCCCTGGAAGCTTCCTCACTCCTCGTCCCTGGGCTCCTCACTGTGCAATTAGAAAATTTGGATGTTCTTCAAGGGTCACAGGACATAGCAACAAGGAAACAAGGAAGCATCCATTTCAGTACTGAGAAGCACCCCATGTTACGTCAAGGTTTTCCCTCTGAATTCATTTCAAGTGTAGCTTCAGGTTCAGTCACCAGTCAACTTATTGAAGTCACAACTGAAGTATAATTGAAAGAGGCTATGAGGCAGATATTCTTGGTTGTCGACTAAAATGTAAATTAGATAAAGCTCTGGCCACACAAGGGACTTATGTTGAAGTGCATATAAACTAATAAAAAAACAACAACAAAAAAACACTTCGCCCAAGACACCAATTGGTTTGAGGCTTTGTAAAGTCAATTGTGAGGTTCAAGTGTGTAAGTGGATGTGAGACTGTCTACCCATATTAAAGTGCATGGGTGTTTGTATGTGTGTGTGTGTGTGTGTGTCTGTTTGTGTGCTTATGAATATTTCATCCCTGGCATGTCTTGAGTAGCAGCAGATGGCTTGTCTCTTGCCTTCTTAATGTGCACCTGTACCCTCACCACACATATTTAATTAAGCCATGCCTGGAGCATCTGAAATTCCCTTAATCTTTCCATATTTCAGCATTTTCAGTGGAATGTTATCTTTTCCATCACCACCATGTTCCTGTCCACGCTTTCTATATCAACAAATTAGATTAATGATCAGAAAAGCAAACAAAGAAATGTAATAATCAATAAGCAGTCCCAGATTGACTCATGTTTGTTTATCGGCTTCAGAGGACAAGTGGATTTTGATTGGCTCAATAAGTGAACTGTTCCACTGGAGCTTCTGTCATAGAACAGTATTGATTGTAGTTTGAAGGCGATGTTTACGCGCTGGTGTAAAAACTCAACCCTATCAGTAAAGTCAACATGTGAAATAGCTGTTAGTAGGTAATCACCTGTAAAACACAGAGGGTGGGTTAACTGCATAATCACTAAACACACAGGAAACAGGAAGACATGAATGAACACGTAATTCATTAGTACATGGTGACATTTCCTAGTATTAGTAACAGATGTAAGAACACCTTGTTCTGTCCGTAAGATTAAAGTTACTTGAAAAAATAAAAACATTGATTTGCTTGGTACTTAGTTACAGCAGTGAGCAGCTGTTCATAATAATCACTGACACATATATATGACCGGGGCTAGTTGTCACACTGGATACTCCAGTGAATATTTCTCCAGTGAGTATTTGTTTTGTTTTTCAATTTTTTAATAGACAAACTTTGACAAAAATAAATAAACTATGAAACATTTAGACTACTATTTCATATTAAAAAAAGAACATAAAAATGTTGTATACATTTTAAAATCTTGTTAATTACTCACAAAGCACTAAATGGTTTAGCTCCCATTTCCGCAAGCTCTTAATGCATTATACTCCATTATGTCTATTGCGATCTAAAAATTCTGGCGAATTGATTATACCTAGAATATCAAAATCAACTTTAGGCTGTAGATCCTTTTCCTATTTAGCACCTAAACCTTGGAACAGTCTTCCTAGCATTGTTTTCGGGAAGGAGACACATTCTGTCAGTTTAAATCTTTAGTAAAAACACATCTCACCCAATGTACTTGTTACATCATAAGAAGAATGATATCTACACTAATATTAGTCTTTCTGTTTATCCCGAGGTTTACTGTATTCAGCTGGATCCGGGCCGTATTCAGATCAGATGGTGGACCTGCGCCTAGACAGGACCACAACGCAGCCCTGAAGAACCAGTGGAGATTGTGTCAACTAGATTCTCCTCTGTGAAGGCTTTTGTTGACATGACAGCCAGTGGCATTGATCCTCAACAAGCCTGTCCCCAGTGTGATGACTCTGATCTTCAACTAGATGGAACTGGACAGATATTCTGAACGTTCCACAACTAATCTGACTTCTGACCTGTAATGTTGCATGATTCATAATTATACATGGTCTGTTCATTGGCCAGAGGAGAAATGGCACCCCAAAGGAGCCTGGTTTCTCCTAAGGTTTTTTTCTCCATCCTGTGACCTGATGGAGTTTTGGTTCCTTGCCACCGTCGCCTATGGCTTGCTTAGTTGGGGACACTTAATATTCAACAATATTATTGATCTGCCTGCATTGACACCATTGTATGAGAACTAAACTGAGCTGGAAGATGACATCACTGTTTTCTTCAGAGCGGCTGTATAGATAAATTAACTGAATTAATAACATCTTTACAACAGAAATGAACCATCACTGAACTGTCACGATCACACAAAAGACAAACGGGTGCGAGGACTCAAGTGCAAGGAAAATGATTTAATTCTAAAATAAAACATTAACACAAACCAAAATCCCACAATGGAGCAAAACACATAACCAAAAGAACTGAACACATACCAAACGGATCACAGGGAAACGGGAGACGTAGACATAACGATCCGACAAGGACTGACAAACACAAGGAGTATATAAAGGGGAGAAATCAAGCTGGGAATGAGGGAACACGGGTGGGGCAAATTAAACCAATAATGAGGGGTGGGATCTAACAATGACAGAGCACATGGCCTAACATGACAAAACACCACATGTGCAACACGAGACAGGACAGGCATGTGACATTACCCCCTCCCTACGGAGCGGCTACCAGACGCTCCATCAGCCAAAGGCGGGGCAAGAAAGACAGACCTGGGCGGGACGGGAGGGACAGACCAGGGCGGGACAGACCAGGAGGGGACGGGAGGGACAGACCAGGGCGGGACGGCCAGCAGAGTTCAGGCGGGGGGGTCGGCCAGCAGAGTTCAGGCGGCCGGGTCGGACAGCAGAGATCAGGCGGCCGGGGGCGGCCAACAGAGTTCAGGCTGGACAGGCAGAGCCGAGTGCTGGAAGAGCAGGGTGCCGGGGCGGCGCGGGCAGAGCAGGACGCCGGGGCGGCACATCCGGCACAGAGTCCACCGGCACTGGGACCACCGGCACTGGGACCACCGGCGCAGGGACCACCGGCACTGGGACCACTGGCGCAGGGATCCACCGGAAAAGGAACCACCTGCACAGGGACCACCAGCACAGGGACCACCAGAACCATCACGGAGCGCGCTTTCCCTCTCCTCCACCGGCGCAGGGACCACCGGCACAGGGATCACCGGAATACGATCCACCGGAATACGATCCACCGGCACAGGGACCACCGGAACACGATCCACCGGAACAGGGACCACCTGCACAGGGACCACCAGCACAGGGACCACCTGCACAGGGACCACCAGCACAGGGACCACCAGCACAGGGACCACCGGAACCGTCACGGAGCGCGCTTTACCTCTCCTCCTCCGCTTACGGACCACGGGGACAGGATCCACCGGAACAGGATCCACCGGAACTGGGACCACCGGAACACGGTCCCACGGAGCTCTCCGAATCGGGGTCCTAGGAGGAAGGGAGTCCAGCCGGTCCACAAACTCCCAAAAGTCCGGGGTCCCAATCCTGTCGATCTCCGTGGGACTGAGAGGCATGCCTCATTTAGGTACAGGTGATGCACCTCTCTGAGGAATTGGCAGGCAAACTCTCTTACACCCGCCCCCTGTTGACGGATGTACCTCGAGTTTACCTGCCGCATCACCTGTACCTGTCTGTTCAGCTCCATATCCGGGCGAAAACAAAAGCACAAAAAAAACAAACAAACTCCTCCTGCTGAGTCCTCAAGGTGGTCGGATCGTTCTGTCACGATCACACAAAAGACAAACGGGTGCGAGGACTCAAGTGCAAGGAAAAGGATTTCATTATAAAATAAAACATAAACACAAACCAAAATCCCACAATGGGACAAAACACATAACCAAAAGAACTGAACACATACCAAACGGGTCACAGGGAACCGGGAGACGTAGACATAACGATCCGACAAGGACTGACAAACACAAGGAGTATATAAAGGGGAGAAATCAAGCTGGGAATGAGGGAACACAGGTGGGGCAAATTAAACCAATAATGAGATAACAAGGGGGTGGGATCTAACAATGACAAAGCACATGGCCTAACATGACAAAACACCACATGTGCAACACGAGACAGGACAGGCATGTGACATGAACTTATTTAATTTTCTTCTAGATCTGCTGTACAGCCGAAATAAACTTTGTTGCATTATTTTCCTGTTATCACTGTAAATCTGCTGAAAAAAATCTGTTTTGTAAAGAGTGCTATATAAATAAAAGTAACTTGACTTGTCTTGACTGAGGCATCGTACAAACATATTACTCGTGGTAAATCAAGGAGACTCAAACAATAAGACTAACCATGTGGAGTTATACAACAACTGCGGATTTCTCTCGATTTAAACATTGTTGGAAACGTTCAACAAAATATATATTATTGTTCTAGTGTTTTTTGGATAATTTAATCCAGTGTACATACATTTTTTTTATTATTAATATAAGACGATATGATACATGATACAATTTTGATATATGACACGCGCTGATCGAGTCTCACTCTGGCCAAAGCGAGAAAACACATCGGAATTCAGCAGTATGATTACTGTAAATCGCAAACTTAACGCTAAGCTCTATACTGTTAAAATAGCTTTTGTCCTGAGAACAACATATATTTTCTGTGTTTGAAAACAACATAGACAACAAGACCTAAGTAATGAGAAAGCCCTAGCCTTGATCTCCACTACTATTGAATATATTCTTTATACTGTACTATCATCTAAAATATCACACTGAGCTCTTGACACATTCATAGTTAAATAGATGAACAGATAAATGATGGATGGATGAATAGAAGGATAGAAAGAAGTAAACATGGGTAGATGACAATGGATGGATGTCTGAAATATTGAATGTTTCTTTGTTGTACTTACCATAGTTTGGTCCATAACCTCTGGAGTTTTTTTTTTAAATTAATATTATTTCCGAAGACAGTATCGCCCACATTCTTTCATCTTTGCTCAAAGATTTGACTTTTACCCCTAGACAAAGACATCTAATATACCGCTGCCATGCATACAAAGAAAAGAGAGAATGGCAGAAAGAAAGAAAGAAAGAAAGAAAGAAAGAAAGAAAGAAAGAAAGAAAGAAAGAAAGAAAGACACAGCAAAAGATGAAACGTGTGCTATTTGCACTTTAACTCACATCAACTTGACATATTTAGACCCTCTTTTTACTGTTCCTCTAGTGAAACTTAATCTCAGGGCAGCTATAAAATGAGCCCACAAGAGCAAAGACTTCACAGGGTAATGCCTTGAAAAGTTTGAAACATTAATAATGGTTATTTCTGTGGTGAATATTGGAATATTAGTGTGTAGGAGGCTGACTGGCAGGCTTCTCAGTGGATTCTTGATGTCTGTGTAGAAGAAGGCTAATTACTGCTGGCTTCTGAGACATCATTTCTCACATTCATGCTGTGGACCTCTCAACCCTCTTTCTGACTATTTAAACGTCACTTAACAAGAGCGAACTAGAGGAAATGGATGAGAGTTTGGTTTGAGGAGTGAACATATGATGTACATGAGGGCGTGGCTCTGCCTTTTGTCCATTAACGTACATAATAACTCACCATTAATATTGTACACCAGAGATCTGAGTGTTAAACATCATTAGGTCATCACAAACATTGCTTTAAATCTTGTGCAATTCTCAAAAAAAGTGTCCCTTATACATCAAAAGACTGTAGTCTTTTTGTTATTTGGCCCCAAACAAGTGCAGACTCTTTTTTCATCTTCTCATGGTAATTTATTCATAATTCTCGAGTTTGACGTGTCACCAGGAGAGAGTTGGTGTTGCCATGTGTCCCTCAGGCTTTAATTAGGGTCTTCATTCAGAACTTCTGTAGAAGCCTGAGGGAAGCCAATATTTGCATTTCAAATGTTACAAACGTTACCCCTTCACATACAGCTCCATTGTTGCCTAATTAATATAGGAAATGTGGATGCTGCACCTGTTAGGAATTATGTCCATAATGCTGATTAGTATTTTGATAGCTATTATGTTCAATTAATATTCATTTTGCATTGAAACCTAGATCCGGTCCTCCCTTTCAAAAGGATTACTTATTAGGCCTATATTGCGTACCATATTGCCAAAGTATTTCAAAGGTTTGACTGAGTTTGACATAAATCATTGCTGATTTCTGCGAAAGGATCGGGGATGAGACATGTTCTTGTGAGGATTTCACTCTGAAGAATACAAGAGGAGAGACATATGGTTGTTTAAACTGATACATTTTTAATGTCGCTCTTTGTAAATATTTGATGTCTTTGTCCCTGGGTTTGTCCAAGACATTCTTTCACAGACAATATGGGGTGTAAGTGGTGGACAACAGATGTGACCTGCAGTATAAGTGTTTTTAAAATAAAAAAAATTTTGTATATGATACTTGGTGTAAAAGTGTTGGAGAGACACTGATGCTTACACTGTTAAAATTTAGGTTTTTACAAAATGCCTTATTAATATTCTTTGGAATATTTGGTTGAAATCAGCACTAGTTGTTTAAAATGCTTTTGAAAGTCCTGTTAAAGGCTACTGTTACTATGCAGAAAAAAGAAAAGATTTAATTTAACACATGTTGACATTTTGTTATAACATGCCCCCATACATTTGTAGTCCAACCCGGAACTATTGCAGAAAAAGCACTGTGACTAACAAAAGTTTGATCATGAAAATCTTGACTGGCAGAAGTAAAAACGAGGCTGTGACAGTGGACTGTGTAGATTAATTTTCCCATTTAAAAAATCCATTGATTTCAGGACGATGGAAGTGTAAGGGCTAAAATGCTACTTCATTTCAGGGTTTTGGCCTACAAAAATACGTCATCCCTGCAGCACTTTTACAGAGAATGTTGTGTAAATGGTCAGAGTGGGAACCTACCATTAAATAACTTAGGCCCTGATCAGACACAATGCGTTGTTGTTGTTTTTTGCAATGAGAGGCACCTTTTTTAAAATAGTTTTCTATTGGCAGTGAGCGGTTTGCGTCAACACATAAAAGGTAGTGCACTTTGTGTTTTCAAACCAGAAAAGTGCATTCTGTCCACTCAGGGCCTGACATTTTACAATGAGGTCTTATGTTATTTTACAGTGTCCTTGTTACATGTAGTTACTATAGTAATAACTATAAATTATAGGCCTACATAATTACATGCAACCAATCCAAACCCTCATCCTAACACTTACCCTAAGGACAGTTAATTATTATTACTCAGTACTTACATGGATAGGGGAGAGTGGGGACGGTTGCAACATGGGGCAATTGCAACATTGCTTATTCCTTCAATCAGGAATGAGCTAGAGTGATGATACTAGATATGCTCATTAAGCTTATTTACCTTTCTGGAAGAAAGCAGCCACATGTGCCCATTCCTTCTTCAAAAAATACTTTTTTTAAGTAAAACAGTATTTTCTGTCTCTGAGAAACTGAAGAAAATGCAAAAAGTGTTGCAACCATCCACACTTACACTGTAACATGGACAGTGTAACGCACTCATTTGTTAACATTGGTTAATGTATTAACTAACATGCTCTAATAATGAGCGATACAATATTTACAATATTCATTATACCTTATTAATATTAGTTCATACAAATCAAATACAGACTTCCTTTGCTTATTCATGTTAGTTGGGGGAAGTCATGGCCTAATGGAACCAGACTAATAAGACAGGTTCGATTTTCAAGTTGACCTTGAAAGCAAGACACCTAATCCCCAATCACTTCCCGGGTGCCACAGTGAATTCTGAGTATGGGTCACCTGAGTACCTGGCCCTCATGTCAATAGTTCACATAAACAAATTTTTATTTTAATAATGTATTATTAAATGATGAAATTAACATTAATAAATTCTGTAGAAGTTCATTCTTAGTTCATGTTACTGAAACCTATAAAAAAGAGTTTTTATATTTTTATATTATATTATTCTATATTTTGTATTATTAAATATATAACACTCAAATAATTATGAAACTCAAATAACTATGAATTTTTATTTTATCATTAATAAAAGGTGTAATTAATAAATGGCATACAGGATCATGCAAATATCAAAAGTGATGTAATTTTAGTTTAAAGGATACAATTTATTTGAAAGAATAAAATGTTAAAAAAATTCAATTTAAAACTAAAAAGCTAATTTATTATCCATGATTTTTGTAATGTTACTGTGTGAGAGCATGTGAACATTTAATGAGGCAAGCATTTAGTTTATGATTGAGTGTTGTTGCTTAACATATAGTTTTGCACGACGCAGGGTTAAGTCTCACATCCCAGAGAAAGCTGAGCTTTGCTCAGGGTTAAAAGGCTGGTTTTAAAAGATGACATCCCAGGTGTCAGTGTAGTGTGAAAAGCACAAAGTTACTAGGCTGTGATAACAATCTTGTTTTTGATAACAAGCTCTAGTCTCAACTTATAAATAACTGCTTACCTTAGTAGAACCTGCAAGCATTCTTACAACATTCCTTTTCCATCTTAAAAAAAAAAAGAAGTAAAATGTGAAGCTCTCTATAAGAGCATTTGAAGGACTTTGCATAAACTTACACGCATTACTGAAATTACACCAAAAGTTAGAGAACAGAAAATAGCCCAGTGCCTGTCCACCTTCACTGTGTGGATTCTGTGACTGCTGGGGCAGAGAGTTGGGAACTTGCTGATCTCAACAGGAATTATTTTCAACCCTGAGGCTGTTTTCTTCAGTTTGTGTTACTGCCGTGGGGTTTAACACCACAGTAAACACCTGCTGGGACACATTTGCAAAGCAGATTCCTCCGTATCGACCTTGTTGTTGAAAAGAAGTGGAGCTTTTTCGAGGAACTTAGGTTTATTCCCTGTTCTCTCATACTCTTTTAAAATGCACTTCCAGACTTGTCCTCTCTCTAAATCATGTTTCTCTCGACTCAACAACTTAAAGGAACTTGGTGGATAAACCCATGTTAACATGGGCAAATCCTTTATACTGAATTTACGTTTACACAACAGGGCTCAACAGGTTTTCTACTGGTCCAACCATAAAACTGTACATTTTTATTTTTTAGCACCATTACAAAAACAAAAAAACAACAACAAAAAACCACATCATATATACGCACGCAAGGTCCCCCTGCTCAAGCCAGTGCATGTCCAGACCCGTCTGAAGTTTGACTATCTGGATGATCCAGAGGAGGAATGGGAGAAGGTCATGTGGTCTGATGAGACAAAAATAGAGCTTTTTGGTCTAAACTCCACTCGCCGTGTTTGGAGGAAGAAGAAGGATGAGTACAACCCCAAGAACAACATCCCAACTGTGAAGCATGGTGGTGGAAACAGCATTCTTTGGGGATGCTTTTCAGCAAAGGGTACAGGACGACTGAACCGTATTGAGAGGAGGCTGGATGGGGCCATGTATCGCAAGATCTTGGGCAACAACCTCCTTCCTTCAGTAAGAGCATTGAAGATGGGTCGTGGCTGGGTCTTCCAGCATGACAACGACCCGAAACACACAGCCAGGCCAACTAAGGAGTAGCTCCGTAAGAAGCTTCTCAAGGTCCTGGAGTGGATTAGCCAGTCTCCAGACCTGAACCCAATAGAAAATCTTTGGAGGGAGCTGAAAGTCTGTATTGCCCAGCGACAGCCCTGAAACATGAAGGATATGGAGAAGGTCTGTATGGAGGAGTGGGCCAAAATCCCTGCTGCAGTGTGTGCTAACCTGGTCAAGAACATATTATCTCTGTAATTGCAAAAGGTTTCTGTCCCAAATATTAAGTTCTGCTTTTCTGATAAAATGCTAATGAATTACTTAAAAATCATACAATGTGATTTTCTGGACTTTTGTTTTAGATTCCGTCACTCACAGTTGAAAAGTGCCTAACTGTGAAATATTTATAAAATGTATTTAGAAATATATGAAAAAATAAATAAATATATATATATATATATATATATATATATATATATATATATATATATATATATATATATATATATATATATATATAGCCTAGATGAAAATGTACAAACATTACATTTGGAATTAAAAAATTATAATATATTTAAAAGTTTATATATATATATATATATACATTCTATTTATAAAATCAAATATATTGTACCATAATATTATAATTTTTTTAATTCCAAATGTAATGTTTTTACATTTTCATCTAGGCTTATAATGTAATTCCAGGATTTTCTTTTCAAGTCTATCACAAGTGATTCTCACTATTTCAACAAAACCTCTTCTATTTATAGATAAATAATGTTGGTGACATCTAAATTAAAGGCACAACAACAATATTCAATACAAATGTACATGCACAAACACATGTACATGAGTCATGATGACCAACAAAATGTTGGAATGGAAGAAGTAAGCACTGGCCCACATTGCAAGTAGCTCCATCAACTGGCCTGAAACTCAAACTGTTGATATAGAAAATATATTAAATAATAATAATTTTAAAAAAAATCCCAAATAGACACTTCATAACAACATCAGTAAAAAGTTTAAAATCTACCCCTCATCCAAATTCTGAACAGTTATGACAAATATATATGGTTGCATTCTGTGTATTTCTCAACTCTAAACAGCAGTTACATAAAAAAGAAAACATTTTATTTACTTATATTTCTATCTTTTTTTTATTATTAATTTTTAAACAGTGTAGTTGGGGCCGTATGTATTTGCCATATGCTCATTTCCCCCCCAGGGATGTTGGCATGTGTAACGACTTCTGAGGATCAATATTTGCATATACCCTTGGTACTTGTTTTGCTACTTCAGAAATCCGTAATCTTTGGTCGTGCTAGAAACCTGGCTAAAACCTGACAATTACATTACTTTAAATTAATCTACCACCCCAAGATGCCTTGTCTGAAAGGCAAAGGGGGAGGGTTTGCAGTAATTTATAATCCTAATCATATCTTCAGTATTACTGAGAAGTCTAGTTTCAAATATAAGCTGGTGCTTAATGTAACATTATCTAGTGTAAGTAAGAAATCCCATAAGACTTTTGTGCTGGCAACTGTATACTGGTTCCCAGGACACCATACAGACTTTATCAAAGAATTTGCTGATTTTCTATTAGAGTTAGTACTGGCTGTGGATAAAGTCCTAATTGTTGGTGATTTCAATATGCATGTAGTAGACAGTGAAAAAGACAAATTGGGATTGGCATTTAGAGTCATTCTAAACTCTACACGTGTCAGGACCGACTCATTATCGTCATTATACTTTAGATCTAATATTGTCACATGGAATCAATGTTGATGCCGTTGAAATTCTGTAGCAGAGCGATGACATCTCAGCTCCTTATCTAATCTCATGTATACTCAATTTGGCCAAGGCTGCAAAGCCCACTCCTTGTTACAAATATAGTAGAACTATTATGCGTATCACTAAAGATTGGTTTATAAATAATCTTCCTGATCAGTTTAATCTCCTCAGAAGAACTTGATGCTGCACTTAGTACATAGAAAAATAGTACATAGCTGTGGTACAATGAGCACACTCTGGCCCTCAAGAGAGCAGCCAGAAAAGTGGAGCACAGCTGGAAGAAAACAAAACTAGAGGTTTTTCGCATTTCGTGGAAAGAGAGCATTATTGCATACAGAAAGACCTTAAAGATAGCTAGATCTGCTAATTTTCCAACTCTCGTCCACACGAAGCTAGAGCTTTCCCAATCCTATCTTTTTTTTCACCTCATTTCAAGAAATATCGGCGTTCACACAAGATCAATGAAACCGACTCAAAACGTTGTAGTGTACATGCCAGGCCAGTGAGTGGTGCTTTAATTCTGCCACAGAGATTCACTAAAAATTTCACTAAGATTCACTAAGAAGAGTTGTGGCTAGAAGGGGTGCAGCAATGGTATGAGGTGAGGCAAAAATCGCACAATAAAATAACAATAAGTAAATATGCAACTTACCAGATGTGTTTTATTAACGCCTACACCTACTCCAACCCTAAAACTACCCTTATCCTTAAGTACAGTAATTAAATGACGCAATATTGATGTGCACATGCCCAGTGCCCATAGTTGTATTCCGATACAACTTTCGTGTTTGGGACATGGTGTGATGACATCAGCGTTTCACAAAATATGCGGAATGGCTGTACACACGAAAACGCAAGGGTGTCGTTTTCAGATTTATCCAACCTGGGACCCGGTTTCAAAAAATATAGTTTTCATGCTCCCAAAACACTGGATCTGTGTGGACAAAACGCTGACATGATACAAAATGTATAGGTATTCAGCTAAACGTGTCTCCGTGTGGACGGGGCCATAGAAGAAAACAAACAAAACCCAAGGAATTTATTTGATACAGTGGCTAAATAAACAAGAAATAATGCTTTAACTTCTGACATTTCCAAACAGCACAACAGTAATGACTTTATGAACTTCTTTACATGCAAGATTGATAATATTAGGGAGAAAATTCATAAACTAAAATATAGCAGACAGTGCATTTGAGTGTCAAATTCTACTAATTCACTGCTATAGGAGAGAAAGAATTGTCTAAACTCTTTAAATCATCTAAATCAACAACATATATGATAGACCTTATTCCGACTAAGCTACTGAAAGAGATGCTTCCAGAGGCCTTATAGATACACTACTGTATATGATAACTGAACTGAGCTGGATGACTGGATCACTGTTTTCTCTGGTTGTAGCTGAATCAAATTCTGATACAATAATTTCCTGTTACCACTGTGAAACTGCTTTGAAACAATCTGTATTGTAAAAAGCGCTATATAAATAGAGGCAACGACTTGACTTGCAGGAAGTTACCTAGTGATAATGTCAGTGATAGCTTGGTTTAAAAAAAAGTGAATAAGTGACTCTAGATGCAGGAAAAAAACCTATCTAGCCCGAGGCACTGGAACTTACAGTCAGGGTGGGAACAGACAATTGATGGAGAACTGTTTCCTTAAGGAAAGAAGGGGGAAAAAAGACAGGTTTATATTTTTTTTCCCATGAACCAGATAATGAGATCTTTTTTTTTTTCTTTTTTTTTTAGTTCTGAGATGTATTTGAGCTGTATTTGAATTTAAGGTAAATATCTAAGGTCTGAAGACTTCTTGAGTATATTGTTTCAAGAGTTCTAGTGTTAATGCTTTTACAATTACAGACTTTCTATTTAAATCCCTAGCAAAACCTTGTTCAGAAAAAAAAGAGTATGTTAGGAGCCAAAATTGTACATTTAAATAGCTGCAATTTTGCTGTTACTTTGTGAGAGTTTATGCAGACAGCTCTCCTACCATCTTGTTAAGTCAGATGTAATTTATAGACTGTGGTCCTCTATACATTATGCACACTTGAGCTGGTCTCAGTGCCAGTGTGGAAGGCATGGCTGAAGTCTCATCTGCCCTGAGTACTGACCTGATCAGGCAGAGTGCAAATTGACCCAGTCAGATAATGCCATGAAGAAGAGAGACTCAATTACTCTTTCAGTATTTCACTGAATTATACATCTGGAGCTCTTGCCGAATCAATATGCTTCCTGTCTTTGATACTTGAATGATTTATATTCCTACACCGAGGGTCAGAAAGCCCTGTCTGTGTGATTGTGTTTGTGTGTGTGTCAATGTTTGGCTGGTTAGCATGTTCCTGTTCACCTCTTCTCATAGATTCTTATCAAAATCAGATTTTGTCTTTAAGTCCACGTCTTTTAGTTTTGACACTATTTATATGCTAGTGCTAGTGAAAAAAGTTCTTTACAGGAAAACAGCATAAAACTGATGACTCAGAATTTGTCCAGACAGATTCTGCATTTAGCAATATTGGGACTGAAAAGTTCTTCATGTAAAATTTATAACATCAGGGATGTTAATATTTTTAGACATATTAATCCATTTTCCATAATCCATTTATAGTGCAATATAACAGTTTTGACAGGCAGGACAATAATTCTTTTTAATCACATTAAGTTATCCCTTTTGACTTCTTTCAGTCTTTATAACATTGATTGGAGTGTAACTTCAATCTGTCAATGTGGATCTGAAAATGTGTATTTAATATTAGCCTATTTTTATATATCATATGATTTTCTTTTTCTCAACTGGTACAACTGACAATTTGGCATTATTGACAATACATTAAATTGCTAAGATGATTGTCAAAACTGTAGACAGTGATTACGCTGTGGTTTATGTCTTTTGTCAGTGATATTAAAATAATCAGATTCACATTTTATCCTTTTCCACAACAGTATTTTTGCCCATAAAACTGTACATTGACAGATAGCTTGCAAAAAACATCTATCCAAGTACTTTGGAGAATTAAGCACAGATGGTCTATCAGACGGACAACCTCGTCTCAAAGCATACAGCTGCTCCAAATTCAATTAATATGATGAAAACTTGTCATTCTCAATTCACTGTGGAAAAGAAACAGGCTGATTCCTGTTTACAGTATAACAATGAATGATCACAGACGTCAGCACGGTTTTGAACACATATCTTGCACTATTATTGGATCACTATTGATTGAAGAAATGTTCACTTTTGATTTAGTGACATTTACTGTGTTAGCTTTAGTTTGGGATCAGCAAAGCTGGGTTTAACTATTAGTTCAGAATGGAAAAATTAAGCAGCAGTCTTTGCATAGTATTTATTGTAATTGCACATTTTCAGCTTTCAGAAAGTTGCTTAATATTTCCTTCTAAGTGAAGGTACAGCAATAGTGACATCAAGTGGCTGGTGTAAATGCACAATTTTTAAGTTTTCATACATTTTCTCATGCAAATATTTGTAACAGGGTTAGATAAACAGGAGTTAAGAAAGGAATTATAAAAAATAAAAAAAATCACAATATTATTGTAGTAAATTAATTAACATAAGGGTGGCAATATAGACATCACTATGTTTCTAAAGAAAGAAAAGAAAAGAAAAGAAAAGAAAAGAAAAGAAAAGAAAAGAAAAGAAAAGAAAAGAAAAGAAAAGAAAACCCCTACATTATTCTGTTGGAACCCCAAACACCTCCACTTCACACAAGCTCAGAGTCCGGTTTTCCCCAGGAAGAGTCACCGTCACATAACGGCCTCGAAGAGCACTGTCACACTGGAACATGCTTGTCCCTCCCGCAGGGATGAAGGACACTTTAACACACCTAAATATGAGTGAAAGTTAAGGGAGAAAGTTAAGGAATGGAATTATGCCTTAAGTATAATATATATTGTTCATGTATGCAACAGTTTCTGTCCATGATTTTGATTTGCAGAGCAGTCTGTTCACCAACTCTCTGAAAGACAACCTAATTTCTTCAAACAACAACAACAAAAAAAACCTTATCTACCATATATATTTAAACTACATATTAAAACCTGACTGTATGTAAACATGAATGTATATTGCTTAAGCTTTTGAATGTTTTTATCATTCGTCAGATGTAAGAAAAACAAAACAAACAAACAAACAAAAAAACAGACTAAAGACATAGCCAAATTTGGAACCATTTTATGGAGTTTTTTAGAGTGTCTAAAATAAAAGCTACACAACATGTTCATTTAGCAGTTGTATCACATGTTGTTGGTCTGAATACACAGCACACTTGCTCATGTAATACTGCTTAATAATAATAATGGTAACACTTTACAATAAGGTTGTATTAGTTAATGCATTAGTTAATATTAACTAATGCTGAACTGCACTTATAAAGCATTTATTTATCTTTGTTAATGTTAATTTCAACATTTACTAATGCATTAATAAAATCTTCTTGACATTAGTTAATGCACTGTGAACTAACATGAACAGCTGTATTTTTATTAAATTGCGTTAACAAAGATTAACTGATGCTGAACAGAGGTGTTATGGTTAGTTTATGTTAACTGATGCGTTAACTAATGTTAACTAATACAACCTTATTGTAAAGTGTTACCATAATAATTAATACATAAGCTTTAAAAATGCAGAGTGTGGTTCTTAGCGGCATAGCAATGAGGATGTGAATTGCACCCCCATCCCCACCCCGTCCCCTTTTCAGAGCACATAGAGAAGCTATGGTGACCAACACATGACAAAAATGTTGTCTTCTGAGAGTGACTTGCAATCTGTAGAGAAGTTTGTGTAGCGCAAAATGTTCATTGTAAGGGGAACTGCGGTGTAAGAGGATAGAAATGGCTTATTCTAAGTTAGTAAAAACATTTAAACCTTTAAAAGGTCTCTTAAAAAGGTCTCTTCTGTCGCCTCTGGCTTGGCTTGCTCAGTTGGGGAAAAAACTATTTTTCAAATATATTTCAAAATAAATCTAATTATTAAACTAAATTAACCATATAGACCAAATTACTGATCTAATTACTGATCTAAAGCCCACATTGTTACTGTATGACAATCAAAATATATTCTGTTGCATTATTTTTCTGTTTAACACTGTGAAGCTGCTTTGAAACAATCTGCATTGTTAAAAGCGCTATATTAATAAAGTTGACTTGACTTGACTTGACTATAAATGCATGTCATAACAGCACTCCTTACACTGGGTTTGCAAGGCCCTCAGACTCTTGTGAATCTCCAACGTGAATAACTGCTCCATTCAGTTGCTCAGCGCAGCAGTCCCCGCGATTGGTAAGAGCCACTGACGCAATTGTATAACTCTTTATCAGATCCAGTCTCCACCAGGGATCACTTTCAGTATTCGTTTGAGTGCAAGAGCCTTTGAATAGGTCATATTGCCGGTTCCCATCAATGGCATTTTGTGCAAGACTCAGGCATGCTGTAGAACCTTGATTCACACTGGACTGGGTGGCTCGTCCATTTGGTGCCACGTTTATCTTCTTGGACTGCATCATTGATATCATGTCTGAGAAATAGTGAAGTATGAACAGTTAGAAAGTGCTGTAAAACACACTCGAACAACACACTGAAACATCACATGTTGCTGTTTTACCTTCAGAGACTGCGTACACCTCTACCTCACAAACTGTCAGAATGCGGTTCGATCCTGGTAAAACCACATTAACATACTGTCCATCTAAGGGGCTGAACTTGAACTTCTGTGTTTTCCCAGCCTGCATGGAATACACTTTTGCAACCCTATAAAATGTAAAAATGCTTAATGAGCTCACATTCTGGATACATTTTTTGTATGGTTTGAGCAACAGCTTAACAAGTCTCTCACATCTGATTGTGGTTGCCGTTGTTCTCAAGGCTATTCCCAATACGAATCTCAGCTCCATCGATCCTATCAGCACAACAATCACCCCGGTTGGTGATGGCAACCATGACAATTTTATAAGGCTGTTGCAGAGTAACTCTCCACCAGGGGTTACTTTTTGCAGTTATATAAGTGCAGGAATTATTTGCTAAATGTGTTGCTCTGTTTCCATCAACAGCATTGGAAGCAGTGTAACTGTTTAGCAAGTCAATGGACTGGTGGGTCACACTTTTCAAAGCAACATTTCCTGGTAATGATGACACAACAGAGAATTGATTACATAACTGCAACAAACTATGTACAGTGCATCCAGAAAGTATTTACAGCGCTTCACTTTTGCCACAATTTGTTATGTTACAGCCTTATTCCAAAATTAATTAAATACATTATTATCCTCAAAATTCTACAAACAATACCCTATAATGACAATGTGAAAGAAGTTTGTTTAAAATTTTCACAAATCTATTAAAAATAAAAAATGAAAAAAAATCACATGTACATAAGTATTCATAGCCTTTGCCATGACACACAAAATTGAGCTCAGATGCATCCTGTTTGCACTGATCATCCTTGAGATGTTTCTACAACTTGATTGGAGTCCACCTGTGATAAATTCAGTTGATTGGACATGATTTGGAAAGGCACACACCTGTCTATATAAGGTCCCACAGTTAATAGTGCATGTCAGAGCACAAACCAAGCATGAAGTCTAAGGAATTGTCTGTTGACCTCCGAGACAGCATTGTATTGAGGCACAGATCTGGGGAAGGGTACCGAAAAATGTCTGCAGCATTGAAGGTCCCAATGAGCACAGTGGCCTCCATCATCCATACATGGAAAAAGTTTGGAACAACCAGGATGCTTCCTAGAGCTGGCCACCCAGCCAAACTGAGCGATTGGGGAAAAAGAGAAGGGCCTTAGTCATGGAGGTGACCAAGAACTCGAAGGTCACTCTGACAGATCTCCAGCAATTTTCTGTGGAGAGAGGAGAATCTTCTAGAAGAACAAACATCTCTGCAGCACTCCACCAATCAGGCCTGTATGGTAGAGTGGTCAAACGGAAGCCACATGACAGCCCGCCTGGAGTTTGCCAAAAAGGCACATGAAGGACTCTCAGACCATGAGAAACAAAATTTTCTGGTCTGATGAAACAAAGATTAAATACCATCCCTACAGTGAAGCATGATAGTGGCAGCATCATGCTGTGGGGATGTTTTTCAGCAGCAGGAACTGGGAGACTAGTCAGGATCGAGGGAAAGATGAATGCAGCAATGTACAGAGACATCCATGATGAAAACCAGCTCCAGAACTCTCTGGACCTCAGACTGGGGTGAAGGTTTACTTCCAACTTCCAACAGGACAACGACCCTAAGCACACAGCCAAGATAACAAAGGAGTGGCTACAGGACAACTCTGTGAATGTCCTTGAGTGCCTCAGCCAGAGCCCAGACTTGAACCCGATTGAACATCTCTGGAGAGATCTGAAAATGGCTGTGCACCGATTTTTGAGTTGGAGCATCATACTCAAAAAGACTTTAGGCTGTAATTGGTGCCATGGGTGTTTTAATCACAACAATAGGCTCAGGAAAATAATTAGGGCAGGGTATCAAAGATTTCCTAATTTGCTAATGAATAATTTGGGTAGATTTTAGTTTTAATGTCATCTTTACTTACACATGCAAGAAATGTTCTCTCTAAGAACTTCCTCATAAGAGTCATCAGTATGTTTTTGATCACTAAAAATGACAGGCTCGTAAGTGCCATCATAAAAGTAATTGTTTGTAAATTGGTTGCACTGTATATTTTTGAGTCACTTCATTTGTTCGTGAATCGGGCTACACTGGGCCTGTCTGAAACTTGCACATGACCAGTTTTGATTACCCAATGGGACTCACTTACAACAACATAGTGTTGTGAAATGGCAAGTACATTTTTTTCACAGAGCTTTATTTACACATTTACACATGATTTTCAATATTTTACATTTTACTACCAAATTATTTGTAATATCTTATTAATTTAGCTTCAACGGTCTTGCGCACTTACTTCCAGGTGTTGGGACAGGCCCACTGGCTTAGTTGTATGTTTTTGAATACATTTGTTTACTTACATTTTTTGTCTTAAATCACATTCAGGCCTCAGAATATGATTTTGCTATGGCACTATAGATTTTAAAGCAGCAGCATCTCGGAAAAACAATGCCAATACCATTTGTTTGCCAACAATAATCTCTATCTGCATCTTTGTCTGATGTTGTAATTTTTACCTTAACTGACTTAGATGACACATAAACCTCATCTCATGATTGTAACTGTCCCTTTTGCTTTTACGTGCAGTTGTAGGCTTTATTCTCAAATTCTTTTTTTTTAAAGGAACTGTTCCCCATGGAGCACCCAGATGTTGACAAAAATGATAGTAATTCATGCATCATCTCTGGTGGGATTTGAACATATATGACTGGTTTCACAGACAGATTAGCTTTTAAAATGTGCCTTGAGACACAACAATGGCACTTACATATTTTTAATTATGCCAGTGCAAGTTGCTTTCCGTTAAAACAGCTCAAACGTGTATTTTAGTCTGGGAGGCTTAAGCCTTGTCTGTAAAACCGGTGGTATGTCTTTATAGTACTAGTCCAGGGGGCGTATTACAGAAATATCTTAACTTTAGAATCCTATCTTATCTGTTTTTTAACCATGGCAATTTCAGTTAGGACCGCATTTAGGACAAAGGCTATTACAGAATGACATTTCTTAAATGCATAATTTTATCTTAACTATGGATAGGAAACGAGTATTACAGAAACATCCTAACTCGACAAAAAATCCTAAAAGCTGTCTTAACTTCAGGACAACCCCACTGGTGTCCTAACTTAAAAAAAAATTGAATCCAACGTTAAAAATCACATAACAAAAATCCTTTTTCGGGACAGCGTTACATTTTTTATTAATGATATAAGATGAAAAGCAGCGACGTTTTGATGTTGGAGAGACTTTTGGAGGACCCAAAGGATGTGCTGTTTTTTGATTATAAAATGCTTGTAAATAATTACAGACTCCCACGACACATGATTTTGCAGTTATTTGACTAATTGCGAACAACATTACAGAGGCCAATGAGTCGTCACGGAGCATTACCGGTCGTTCTTCACTGGCATAGAGGTGGTTTGACGCTGGACGTTCGATATTCGCAAATTTAAGGACCATCTCTAAAGTTACATACAACATTTGTAGACCTACACATTTCTAACTTCAAGCATTAACGGAATATGTAAAAGCTGTGCATCATAGCTGACACCTAGAAGAACACTTTACAGTTGGTTTTGATACTGTAAGTCATTCCATCAAATGCTATTGAAGTTAGAAATGTGTATACCAATGTATGCAACTTTAGAGACGGTCCTCTATTGTTTCTCCATTTTGATTTTAGGTTTACCTCAGAAGCAGTTTGCGCATTGTTGGTTGCTTGGTAAGAGACCTGACAGTTGATTACCGAACTCGATTGAGTGGTTTAAGATTTAACTACAGATTGGATGAGATTTTGTAAGATAGGATAAGAATCCTAAATCAAGTTAAGATTTGCTTCTGTGAAAAATCCTAAATTAACTTATCATATCTTAAGTTAAGACATAAGATAGAACATTTCTCTAATACGGCCCCTGATCTTTAACTACTGAGGCAAGGCTTTCACACGGCAAGCCTTATAGTAACACCAGATATTATATAATGTATGGCATTATTTTTGCATTTACTGTATGTTTTTGAATGTACTAGTCAATTAAAATGCCAAAAATGAACACTTAATTATTGTCTACCTGTGAGTCGATAGGTCATACAAGGTCCCACAGAGATGAATACCAGCCCAACCATAGGGATCATCAGAATCGTCATTCCTATAAAACAAAAATAGAAAACTCAATATTTGCAAGTTCTTCTTGCCACGTCTGCATCTCTGTCTGCAATAGTCAAATAAATCTCCAAGATGTTTAATGACAAATTCAAGCAAACTGATAGAATGCCAGTAATAGATTTTATATGTAATTTCAGAACAAGTGTGCAGCACTCACTGAAATTTGTATCCACTTTAGTCTTTTTTTATGTGGCTGAGATCAAGATGTTTTGTGGTGCCAGAATGCAAGGGTGTGCCTATTAGATAGAGATCACAAGTCACCATTATTATGCAAGTCATCAGTGAACAGAGAAGTTTCTGAGAACATTTAAATTAGCAGGCCACAGTACAGTTTTGGTGTAGCTTCAGGGTAAATAAACCACATTAAAGTAGTCAAAATTAAAGTGGAGGTTTATAGTATATACTCAAAATCACTGGAACCTTCTCAGAATTGAAACCATTGAGTTCTAATGGCATGTATTTTGCAAGGATTAAAAAATGGTCTGATCACCTTTAAGTGATACATAACAAGCCAATGGACATTGGCGTGTGAGATTTGCATTGCAAACCATTCCCCGCATCAAGGGTATAAAAGGTAATGTGCGGGATATAACTTTGCGGTGGACAAAGGGATTGTGGCGATGGGACATAACGTCTCATTCCCTCCTTCAGGGAACAGGGGTTACAATATGTAACCTAAACATTCCTATTGGTTCTGCGAAGGGAAAGACACAAGCTCACTGACAGGGAAGTATTCACATACCGTGGAAAAATACACATATGCAAGTGCATGTGCGCACAAGTGCTAGACCTGGTGTCAGGGGTCTCTGCCGCGTCTAACTGCTGAAGTGTGCTGGAGAAACTCCAACCATCCACAGAGGGGACACCACGAGACACCACGATCTTAGCGCTGCATTCGACGCTATCGACCACAACATTCTTTAAAATAGACTCGAAAATTATGTAGGCATTAGTGGACATGCATTGGCATGGTTTAAATCATACCTATCTGACCGTTATCAATTTGTAGCAGTAAACGAAGAGTCGTCACACCGATCACAAGTTCAGTATGGAGTACCGCAGGGCTCAGTGCTAGGGCCATTGCTCTTCACCCTGTACATGCTACCACTGGGAGATATTTTTAGGAAGCATGCCGTTAGATTTCATTGTTATGCTGATGATACTCAGCTCTATATTTCTTCACACCCTGAAGAAAATAACCAATTCACAAGATTAACAGAATGTATAGATAATATAAAAAATTGGATGATCAGTAATTTCCTGCAACTTAATTCAGATAAAACAGAATTTTTAATCATTGGACAAAAAAGCACCACAAGTAGTAACCTAGAATACTGTCTAACCCTCGATGACTGCTCTGTCAAGTCCTCGTCGTCAGTTAGGAACCTGGGTGTGCTCTTTGATACCAATCTTTCGTTTGAAAGCCATGTTTATAGTATCTGTAAAACTGCATTCTACCATCTTAAAAATATATCTAAATTATGGCACATGCTCTCAATGCAAAATGCTGAACAGTTAATACATGCGTTCATGAGCTCAAGGCTAGATTATTGTAATGCTCTACTGGGTGGTTGCCCTGCTCGCTTAATAAACAAACTCCAGCTGGTCCAAAACGCAGCAGCTCGAGTTCTTACTAGAACCAGGAAGTATGAACACATTAGCCCGGTTCTGTCAACACTGCACTGGCTCCCTATTAAACATGCATACATTTTAAAATCTTGCTTATTACTTACAAAGCACTAAATGGTTTAGCTCCCCAGTACTTGAGTGAGCTCTTAACACATTATACTCCATCACGTCTACTGCGGTCTCTAAACTCTGACCAGCTGATAATACCTAGAATATCAAAATCAACTGCAGGTGGTCGATCCTTTTCCTATTTAGCACCTAAACTCTGGAACAGTCTTCCTAGCATTGTTCGGGAAGCAGACACACTCTGTCAGTTTAAATCTAGACTAAAAACACATCTCTTTTCTATGGCATACACATAAAACACTTTTCAATTAAATGATTAGGCTGCATTATCTAGGTCAGCCGGAACCGGGAACACTTCCCATAACACCTGATGTTCTCGTTACATCATCAGAAGAATGGCATCTACGCTAATGTTAGTGTCTCTGTTTTATCCCGAGGTCTACTGCAGTCAGTCGGATCCAGGCTGTATCCAGATCAGACGGTGGACCTGCACCCAGATGTGACCAACACATGTCCCTGAAGTGTCTGCAGAGACCGTGTCATTTAGACTCCCCCTTAAGCTGCCTCATCGACACGGCATCCTCAATAAACCTGTCTCCGGCGTGATGACTACGATTGTATGAATAGTCCTTGTTAATAATTCTTTAAATCGATATGTCATCCTCAAAACAACCAGTCTCCAGCTTGTTGCCACCGATCTTTCGAATATTACACTTTAGTAATTGTTTAATCAATACGGCATCCTCAATAAAAACTTGTCTCCGGCGTAATGACTCCGATATTTCAAATTATTTATTTCTAATACTTATTTAATCGATACATCATCCTCATTAAACCCGTCTCCGGCGTGTTGCCTCAGATCTTTCGAATATTCAGATCGATTATGACCTCTGACCTTTAAAATTGCCAGAATAATAATACGCTGTTTGTTAATTGGCCAGAGGAGAACTGGCACCCCGACTGAGCCTGGCTTCTCCCAATGTTTATTTTTCTCCATTAGGTCTCCTGATGGGGTTTTGGTTTTCCTTGCCACTGTCGCCTTTCAGGGTGGAGGGAGACAGCCTTCACTCCAACCCTTCTTGCAAGAAAGAAAGCACGACTCAAATCGAGCATTTACAGGGGTCTTCTTGGTGTGAAGAACACCTATCAATTATTAGCATCCACTTCAAAGCATAATAAAGCCTCATAGAGGGGGCTCTGGCTGAAGTGATCGTGTCTACTAATGCTGGGGGTAGGCCACTTAAGTCCTCCGCACATGGTCCCTGAAAGCAGGAACCTTGAAAGCATCACTGAAAGCAGTTCCTTCCTCAGGGGAATATGCCAGGGAGGGGCTGTCAAATGAACTATTAAATGTAAACACCAATCACATCTTGATTAATGATCAATGAATAATTAAGAAACAGTGACATCATTCAGAAACCCATTAGTCTAACAAACAAAGCTGCAAACACCCTCCTACAAAGATGTTGCATTGATTCAGACTGGTTGAGCACTTTAAGGCATTCAGACCTTGGTTGCTAACTAAATAATTACATCTTGCTTTTAATCCACTAAACATTTTAAAAGGCTTTAGCCCAGGCCCTTATTTCTCCCCAGCTCCTAGACTTGTATATTTATTTTGTTAAAACGAACTGAATGGCCAAAACTTAATTGTTTCTTAACTTGTCATTGCATCTTTGGCCTCACCCATGGAGCATTAGTGAGATGAGAGCAGGTTGATATTTTATCACATCACTTTATTAACTAGCTAATTCCAACACAGGATATTTGGTGACTGTGAAAATACCTCATTTAAAAAAAGAGAAAACTCAGAATGCATAGCAGATGTCTTAATTTGGAGCCACATTTGAAATCTCGAATGGTTTTCCTTAGGCCAATTTTGCGCATGTGTATACAGTTTTTTGGAAGTAGGACTTTATCATTCAACATGGATTTTCACTTCATAGATTGACTGAGCACAATTAAATATGTTCTGTGAATAAGATGTTGAGTTAAGATCTTAAGCTATGATTAGTATAATGTTTCTTTTTGCATGGGGATAATTATTTGGAAGTTATTTATTGGGCCAATTTGTAATTATCAATTTCCACAATATCTACAAGTAGTGACGATACTAACTGTGGCAAGGTAGACGAGCGAGAGACGTAGGAGGAGCAAGAGGAGATCGGTGCGTCATTGAAGAATGAGCGTCACCTGCAAGTCACACTGGTCTCGTGTCCTCTCATGAGGGAGCTCGGAGGCATGCACGGCGCCAGAATTTTTTCTCTACCGGGGCTAAAGGGGGGCTATACTAATATGTTGGGGTGCTAAGAAAATAATCAATATTCATGACGTCAGAGTTACTTCATAAAGAAATTATCTTAAAAAAATAAAATAAAAGCAGCTATGGTACACACCACATGCATTAGTGTAGTTAAAAATTATATTTGGCCAAAGAATAGGCATATTCAACAAAAAAAAAAAAAGTTAAATGAAACATGAACAGCACATTACAATCTTAGTGATTATGTAACGGATTAAATGTAGTCTTTTGATGGATTTAAGTGGGGGGTTTTTTCACATTGCTGACATATCCAATTGTTTTTCAATGGGAGCGCCACATTTTTAGAAAGCCATGAGCGCAACGAGGCGCTGAGCCTCTATTTCACACTCAGCGTTCAACGTTTTTGAAAAAAAAGGTTTCGAACGGTTTTGAACCGGTCACCGAGAGTGAAGAATGTTCAATTTTTAATAAAACGCAGCACTCACCCCTGACTTTGTTTACATGGACAGCAGTAATCTTATTATTGACCTTATTCTGAATAGGACAATATTCTGATTAAGGTGTTTAGATGAGTTGCTTTTAGAATATTACGTTCATGTGCCCGTTTTACATGTTATAGAACATAGATCGAATGGCGCAAGTTAGGCTATTACGTCCCCATGCCACAGAAAAAAAAAAGCTTTCAATCAGAAACAAGATTAGTTTTCTTACCCCATTGTCAGATAATTTTGCTTGTCTTAAGCAAAAACTCACTTAATTTTGCATCTTGATTTTAGAATTTTTAGATATTTACACAATAAATCTTTTCAGTCTTTTCAATCTGTTGACAAACTCTTGACAAACTGAACAAAACTTACATTTTGTTCAGTAAATCTACCTAAAGTATAATTTATTTGGAAGAAAAGTTATTGTTTTTCAAGAGAATTTGAGAGTACTTCATACTTCACCTTGACAAAATGTATTTTTAAACCTAGTGATTTTATACTGGATGTGCCACTAAGCATAAGCACCACTAAGGATGTGCCGAAATTGCATACTTCCCTACTAGTTAGCATATCATGAAAAGGTTCTCTAAATGAGCTATTAACCTAATCATCTGAATCAACTAATTAACCTGCAAAAGATTCCTGAGGCTTTTAAAAACTCCCTGCCTGGTTCATTACTCAAAACCTGCCGACCTGACTGCTGTCCAGAAGGCCATCATTGACACCCTCAAGCGAGAGGGTAAGACACAGAAAGAAATTTCTGAACGAATAGGCTGTTCCCAGAGTGCTGTATTATGGCACCTCAGTGGGAAGTCTGTGGGAAGGAAAAAGTGTGGCAAAAAACGCTGCACAACGAGAAGAGGTGACCAGACCCTGAGGAGGATTGTGGAGAAGGACCGATTCCAGACTTTGGGGGACCTGCGGAAGCAGTGGACTGAGTCTGGAGTAGAAACATCCAAAGCCACCGTGCACAGGCGTGTGCAGGAAATGGGCTACAGGTGCCGCATTCCCCAGGTCAAGCCACTTTTGAACCAGAAACAGCGGCAGAAGCGCATGACCTGGGCTACAGAGAAGCAGCACTGGACTGTCGCTCAAATTTTGCATGTCATTCGGAAATCAAGGTGCCAGAGTCTGGAGGAAGACTGGGGAGAAGGAAATGCCAAAATGCCTGAAGTCCAGTGTCAAGTACCCACAGTCAGTGATGGTCTGGGGTGCAATATCAAGGGCAGGGTCAATGCAGCTAGCTATCAGGAGATTTTGGAGCACTTCATGCTTCAATCTGCTGAAAAGCTTTATGGAGATGAAGATTTTGTTTTTCAGCACGACCTGGCACCTGCTCACAGTGCCAAAACCACTGGTAAATGGTTTACTGACCATGGTATTACTGTGCTCAATTGGCCTGCCTACTCTCCTGACCTGAACCCCATAGAGAATCTGTGGGATATTGTGAAGAGAAAGTTGAGAGACGCAAGACCCAACACTCTGGATGAGCTTAAGTCCGCTATCGAAGCATCCTGGGCCTCCATTACACCTCAGCAGTGCCACAGGCTGATTGCCTCCATGCCATGCCGCATTGAAGCAGTCATTTCTGCAAAAGGATTCCCGATCAAGTATTGAGTGCATAACTGAACATAATTATTTGAAGGTTGACTTTTTTTTGTATTAAAAACACTTTTCTTTTATTGGTCGGATGAAATATGCAAATTTTTTGAGATAGGAATTTTGGGTTTTCATGAGCTGTATGCCAAAATCATCAGTATCAAAACAGTAAAAGACCTGAAATATTTCAGTTGGTGTGCAATGAATTTAAAATATATGAAAGTTTAATTTTTATCATTACATTATGGAAAATAATGAACTTTTATCACAATATGCTAATTTTTATAGAAGGACCTGTATATAGAAGGTGAAAAACAGTATGTGACAAAAGAAGGATATCCGAATTTACTGCACTCGTATAAGTGTAGGCATACAATGGACACTTTACTATCCCATGAGGCCATGGGAGAAGATTTATGAATGGCAGTAAAGTGTTGTAACTGATGCTGGTAACAACATACTGTTACTGTCACTGACAGATGCACATAATCTTCAGGAACATTGACATTTCTCTGTTCTTGCACCCTCATCTGCTAGTAAATGTATCGCTGCATAGCTCTGCCGTGACCATGTTTCCAACATCAAGCCCTGCCTTGATACAATGGTTGATAGGGTGGGGTGGGGAAGTCATCACATGGTCACTATAGTGCACATAAAACCACAACTGTCTAGTGTGTTTTTGTTTTAAATCGCATGTCTTTTGGTATGGTTACGCCTATCGTCTTCACCAGTGGTTTTCAAACCTGCACATTTTGTATATCTCCCTTATCAGCACTAAATGTAGTTCTTGCAGTCTTTACTAATGAGCTGATGAGTTGAATCAGGTACACTCAAAAAAATAAGCTGTTGAATGAACTTAATTAAATTAAGGAAAACTTTTCCTTGAAATTGAATTACATTTTTCAAACAACATTGAATTGGTTTGGAATGATTTGTTGTAGTCTTGTTGTATGTTTGACAATCACGACAATCAAAATACATCACTAAAACCACAGTTAAAACAACAAAGAAAATAAACCCCTCCGTTCTCTTTCATAGGTTCACTCGACGCTGCGTAGTGACGCATTTGGGAACGCCCACTGGGTGTGCCGATTGTCTGAAGCCCTTATAGAATCACGCCAATTCATTGGCTGATGGCGCAGCGCCGCCCCAAGCTCAACACCTTGAGCTATGCGCGCCATCTTATCTCCAGATTTTTCTGCCTTCACGAAGTGGTAGCATCGCTCCCTTCGTGCGATTCTTCTGACCCAAAACTACTACTTTACTATCACCTTTGCACTTCAGCGACTTCGGATAGCGGAACTTTGTTCTCCTCTTCGTGAAGTGCGATGGAGTTTCGTCGTTGTCCACCGCTGCACTAGCTTTATCTCGGTGACGACCCGCATGGTAAGTGCGTTAAGTGCATGGGTTTTGCTCACGCGCGAGGCGGTTCAGGGCACTTCGAAATGTAGATTTTGTGAAAATCTCCTTCTCAAAACCCTCCGTCACGAGGCTCGCGCTTTTTGAGAAGGAATCATCCGCCCCGCCGCGCTTCAGAGGCGCCGAGGCCTCCTCGGATCCGCGGCCTGGGGTTCGGATGTTGAGCTCGAGGACGCCGAGCAGACGGGCCTTCCTCTCTCTCTCCCTCCTCCCGAGCACGCGCGTTGCCAGTCGAGTATGTTCACGACTATATGATGCCTAGCCCGAAGCACGCGATGCCGCTTTCTTTCGGTCTGGATGATGTCGTGTTTACTACAGCGTCCCGACTCCGAGGATTTCGGGCCTGTTTCACTTGATGACGCCTCTCCGCCCAGCGCCAGGAGGCGCGACCTTCAGCGGCCTATTCGGAGCTTATTGACGTGCTTGCGCTGCACCGAGAAGCTCGCGATCGACTGGCCTGACGAACCTCACGAGTCTCAAACCTCCAAACTTGATGAGAGGTTTTGAGTGGTTCTAACGCCGCCCAGCGAGGAGAAAGCTGCCGCCGCGATCTACATAATGAGATCTCTAGATCCTGGAAACAGCCGTTCTCCTCCCGACTGACTAACGCGGCAGCCGCTGACTTCACCAACCTAGTTGGTTCAGTGGAGCACGGTTACTCTACCGTTCGGCCAGTCGAGGATACGCTGGCGTCGCATCTCTCCTTCCTCGGCCGCCACGTGGAAGTCACGCCTCTCCTCCCGCTCTAAACCGTGCAGGACCACTTCGCGTTAATCGGAAAGTCCTACGTCCGCGCCGGTCAGGCTGGTCTGGCCCTTCATACGATGGCCATTCTCCAGGCCTATCAAGCGGATGTTTTGAAGGACTTGGACGAGGGCGGCGGCCTCACGCCTGAGGCCGTTATGAGCTTCGTGAGAGCTACGGACTTGGCTCTAGGGCCACTACATACCGCGCGTGCTGTTGGACGCTCATCGGCTGGGTCGGTGGCCGCTGAGCGCCACCTTTGGCTGAATTTAACAGAAATCCGTGACAAGGAGAAGGTCTTCCTCCTGGACGCTCCTATGTCCCAGTCCGGATTATTTGGCGAGGCCGTTAGCACGGTAGTTGAAAAATTCAAAAGAGCCGCCAAATCCCAGTCAGCTGCTTTTAGGCAGTTTATGCCGAGGAGGACGAGGATTCCCTACTACTTCCTCCTCCCAGCCTAGAGAGCGCCTCTTCCCGCAGGAGGGATTTCCCTGCCGGAAGGAGTGACCAGAGTCATCTCCCACCTGCTACAGTTTGGGAGCTCGTGGCCGTCCATTCCGCGCCAGAGGCCTCATAGACGATTGAGCCTAAGCGTTCTGGTGGCAGACCCAAGAACGCCCTGCTCCTGAGCCATTCCTGACCCTCTGGTCAGGAAAAGGAGAGCAGCGTCCGACGTGACGGGACAGGGTCAGACCGCAAGCGCTTTCTGCCTCCTCTTGGCTGCTCTCTGAGTCCACACCGTCACATTCGCCGCCCAGCGCGCCTCGATGTGCGGAATTGACTCTTCCCTTTTCACCTCCGCGTTAGAGAAAGGAGACGTTTTAGACTTTCTCCTTACGTCCGTCGAGCCTAACCGCGGCCGCCCGTTGTATAGGAGACACAGTCGATTTTCTCCAGGGAGGGGCCAACCTTCTTTCATCTACCCAGGCCAGGAAGTTCCTCTCCGCATCCGGACGCCAAGGGCTCTCCGCGGTTAGATGTGCCCCACCGAGGTCCAACAAGTCTTCACCTCAGCAAAACAGGTATGCTTTCTGCACCTCACCACTCCGCCTCTGTCTCATTTCTTCCGCGAGTGGGAATGTCTACCAGGGTATCGCCATGGGTAGTTCGCACGATTCGGTCGGGCTACACACTTTAGTTTTGCCGCAACCTCCCCGCTTCAACGGGATCCTCCAAACTGTAGTAAACAGCGTCTCAGAGGCCTCTGTTCTACAACAGGAACTATCTTCCCTCCTTCTCAAAGGAGCGATAGAGGAAATTCCACCTACGGAGGTAGAACAGGGGTTTTTCAGCCGTTACTTCCTGGTTCCAAGAAGGACGGCGGTTTGCGGCCTATACTAGACCTGCGGCTGCTTTGAACTTCTCCTCATCAGAGGGCGTTTCAAGATGCTTACACTGAAGTCTATCATTGCCCAAGTTCGTGCAGGGGACTGGTTCGTGTGTCGATAGACCTGAAGGATGCTTATTTTCATATTCAGGTTGTTCGACACAGGAAGTTCCTCAGGTTTGCCTTCGAGGGGAAGGTTTTTCAATACAAAGTACTCCCCTTTGGTCTTGCTCTAGCGCCAAGGACTTTTACCAAGTGCATGGATGCCGCGCTGGCCCCGCTGAGGCTCCAGGGCATCCGTATACTCAACTATCTGGACGATTGGCTCCTTCTGGCTCAGTCCAAGGAGCTGGCAAACCGTCACAGGGACATTGTGCTTCGCCATGTCCAGTCTCTTGGCCTAAGAGTGAACACCGACAAGAGTGTTCTCATACCGTCCCAGCAGACCATCTTTTAGGGGTCTGTCTGGAATGTCAATGCAGGCCCGGTTGGCTCCTGCCCGGATTTCCAGCATCAGGACATGTCTGGCCCGCCGTGCTCGGCCAGCATGTGTCTGTCGGGACCTGTCGCAGGCTTCTAGGTCTCATGGCCGCAGCCTCCCAAGTGCTTCCTTTGGGTCTGCTTCATATGAGACCGTTCCACTGGTGGATGAAGTCTGCAGGGCTCGATCAACAGGATCGCCCTATCGCCTACTGAGAGTGTCGCAAAGTTGTTCTCGAGCTCTATCAGTGTGGCGAGACCCTCTCTTTCTCCAGAGAGGTGTCAGCATGGGGGTTGTATTCCGTCGCCAGATGATTACGACGGACGCCTCTTTCACGGTTGGAGTGCGGTGTTCAAGGCCGCCAGCTTACGGAATCTGGACGGGGAGACTCTAACATGGCACATAAACTGTCTGGAGTTAAGAGCGGTCTTCCTGGGCCTTTGGCACTTTCTTCCTTCCTTATAGGGCACCATGTCATTGTCAGGACAGACAACATGGCGGTGGTGTCTTATGTAAATCGCCAGGGAGGATCGCGGTCGCACTCCTGAACGGGCACGCTGCCGCCTTCTTCTGTGGGCTCAGGACAAGTTCCTATCCCTCAGGGCGGTCCATGTTCCTGGGATCCTGAACCTCGCAGCAGATTTTCTATCGAGGCAGAAACTCAGGTCAGGGGAATGGATGCTGAACCCACTAGTGGTAGCCCAGATTTGGGAGAGGTTCGGCAGGGCAGAGGTGGACCTCTTTGCCGGAAGAGTCGTCCCAGTGTCCACTTTGGTTCTCCCTAAACCCTCCAGCTTCGCTGGGACTGGATGCGTTCGCTCATCCTTGGCCAAGGATGAAACTTTATGCATTTCCGCCCATCAAGTTGATCCCGGCGGTCCTGCACAGGGTGAGACAGAGCGGTCTGTCTCTCCTGCTGGTAGCACCATTTTGGCCGTCCCAGATATGGTTCTCAGAGCTGATTCCTCTTCTGGAGTCCTCCCCCTGGGAGATTCCAGTCAGGAAAGACCTGTTGTCCCAGCTTCAGGGCAGGATCTGGCATCCTCGTCCAGAGATTTGGAAGCTATGGGTGTGGCCGATCAAGGGCCACCCACTGTAAGTGTTGGTCTTCCGCAGATGTCCAGGAGACCATTGATAATGCTAGAGCTCCTCTACTAGAAAGCTCTATTCCTCGAAGTGGGGAGTGTTTGGGACATGGTGTTCGGCTCGTAAAGTGAACCCAGTTAACTGCCCCGTTGGTTCGGTACTGGAGTTCTTACAAGAGAAGTTTGCGGCCGGCGTGGCGGCCACTACGCTCAGGGTGTATATAGCCGCCATGGCCGCTTACAGAGAGACGGACGAGATTCCTTTGGGGAGACAGAGGCTAGTTTCGTCCTTCATGAGAGGGGTTAGGCGCCTGAGACCAGTACGCCCCTACTGTTCCTCCTTGGGACCTGTCAGTTGTCCTGGAGGTTGTCGGAGGCTCCTTTGAACCCCTGGAGTCAGCACCAGTTCGGATTCTGACTCTTAAGGTGGCTCTTTGTTGGCTTTGACCTCTTTGAAGCGAGTAGGGGACTTACAAGCTCTCTGTTAGTGAGACTTGTTTGGATTTTGCTCCGGGGCTGGTTAAGGTTTCCTTAAGACCCAGGCCGGGTTATGTGCCCAAGGTTTTGTCAACCTTTTTCGCTGCAGGTTACTGTCCTCCATTCTTTCCACCCTCCGCCTTTTGCCTCTTCAGAGGACGAAAGGTTGAACTTGTTATGTCCGGTCCGGGCATTGAAGATATATGTGGACCGTTTGGGTGGTTGGAGGAAGTCTAGCCAGTTACTGGTATGTTTTGGAGCTGGCTGCAGTGGGCTCGCTTCAAAACAGAGAGTTTCGCATTGGCTAACAGAGGCTATTTCCTTAGCTTATGAGGTGCGGACTTCCTTCACCTCTAGGCGTTGAGCACACTCTACTAGAGGTGTGGCCGCCTCTCAGGCTCTTTTAAGGGAGTTTGTTTAGAAGACATTTGTGTAGCGGCAGGTTGGTCCTCTCCGCACACATTTGTGAAGTTTTATAGTTTGGATCTTGACATGGCTCCGGGTTCACATGTTCTTTCTGCTTAAATCCAGCCATGCAGGATTTTTCCTGGCGTTTTGTGCCAGATGCGGCAGCACGTTAGCTTGGCGTGTTTGGTATACCGTTCCCAAATGCGCTACCACGCAGCGCCGAGTGAACCTATGAAAGAGAACGTCTCAGGTTACTCGCGTAACCTATGTTCTCTGAATAGGAACGAGACGCTGCACGCTGCCAAGCTCCTTGTACTGCCGACAGGCTTTCTTTTCGGCAGAAAAATCTGGAGATAAGATGGCGCGCGCGCGCTAGTATAGGCTCAAGGTGTTGAGCTTGGGGGCGGCGCTGCGCCATCAGCCAATGAATTGGCGTGATTCTATAAGGGCTTCAGACAATCGGCACACCCAGTGGGCGTTCCCAAATGCGACTACGCAGCCGCCTCGCTCCTATTCAGAGAACATAGGTTACGCGAGTAACCTGAGACGTTTTTGCAACATGACATCATGACTTTGAGTAAACATACGGCACTTTCTAAAGCCCAAAATGGCGTGTTATCTGTACGCATTTTGAGCTATCCGCGTGTATGTCTATGCCGTGTGTTTTCGCGTGTATGTGTACGCCGAAACGAACTATCATCTCCGCATGTATTTCTACGCCGTGTGATTCCGCGTGTATACGCCTTGTGATTCCGCGTGTATGTCTACGCCGAAACGAACCATTATTTGTGTGTCTAAAATGTAAATGTATTTATAAACGTACTAAATTATGTTTTATTTAATGTAAAAATGCTAAATGTTTCTTGTGATGGGTAGGTTTAGGGGCAGTGTGTGTGTGTGTGTGTGTGTGTGTGTGTGTGTGTGTGTGTGTGTGTGTGTGTGTGTGATGGGTAGGTTTAGAGGTAGGGGCAGTGTAGGAGGATAGAATGGCGTATAAACACGCTAAAAAGCGATTTTGTGTCTTAATAGCACGCCAAAATGGCGTATCATACATACGCCATTTCATGAGATGGTTTTTGTGCATAAACAACTTCTATACCTCACTGAAATGCTGATGCGTGGAGATATTCCTTTAGCTTGTATTTAAAAAAAAACATTGGTACCCATTGTAACAACCTCAAAACTGGAGTTATATGGTCCCTCTTACGAGTGCCTGTCAGAAGCCTCGCAGCAGCATTTTGGACCAAATGTAAGCGGTTGATCAATGATTTATTAATGCCAACATATAGTGAGTTGAAGTAATCTAACCTTGTAAATACAAAAGCATGTTCACTTGCTGCCTAATATATCCCACCCACTAACAGGTGCCGTGATAAAGAGATAATCAGTGTTATTCACTGGTCATGATATTATGCCTGATACACCTCAGTTTGTTTGCGTAAGGGCCTGCATAGCCTCAGACCAGTCAGGGTGCCCAGGCTGACCAGTCAACCGCCGAAAGCGCCAATAGTGGGCACGTGAGCAGGGGCGCAACTACCCAGTGCCACAGGGGTATGCAGCAACAATTTTGGCGCCCCAACCCCTAAAAGGCCGGACATCATTATGTATGGGATGTAAATACTAAAGGTTTATTTTAACGTATATCAGCCACTGTAGGCCAAGCGTAATTATACAGTATGTGAATATATATAGAAATAATATTAATATTCTTTAATATTAAGAAATTAATCTGTTGGTATCAAGTGGTCCCCCTACACTTCCACCTAATGTTAGACCTACCTGTTTCCTTCCCCTGCCTTTCCTGATCCACCATCCTCACACCTGAATGAAATGAACTCACTGTTAAATATAGCAGCCTAAATTCAATTCTTAAATCAGCCTAGTGATTGCATCAGATAAGATAACTATTATGCAGTAATGTTGTGCTGCTGTTGAAATTACATTCACATTTTGGATTTAAAAAAAAAAAAAAAAAAAATATATATATATATATATATATATATATATATATATATATATATATAAAAATATATATATATAAAGAGAGAAAGAGATGTGACCCTGTAATTACAGCTAATCTATTAATGATTCAATTGTAAACCAGACATATTGCATAAGTTATGTTTTCCAGCTTCTAGTCATTTATTGTGCATGCTTCCTTATATTTACCAGTTATTATTTTGCATTAGTTGTTTTCCAAATTTATGTAATTTATTGTACATGGCCTGCTACCTTATATTTTCAAGTTTTCAGCTCAGCAACCTCGTTTTGCATATAAACTAGCCTTAATTTAATCCCCCATTTGGCTGCTTGGCTGCTACATTCCTAGTGTTAGCAAACGCTAGCTGGTCTGTTAACATGAATAAGTGCAAGCCTCCAAGCACAGACGCCACACTTTAAATCCTACCTGTTGCCTTTCACTATCCACTTGTTAAGCTGCTGTCGCATCCCTTGACATGCCATCTCCTTTTCCCTTTCTTTTTCTATTTTTAGCCCCCGACAGCTTTTTTGCTTTATCCATCTTTCAACAACTTTGCGTATAGTACTATGACAACTGTACTCCTGCTCGCTCAGCGCGCTCACGGGGTGCCGCGCCCACTCGCGATATTCCATTATTATCCTAAATTATTTTATGGAATCTTATGAGGGCGCCTACTCTAGCCTGTTAATCCTCTAAAATGTTATATAATATTCAGGAAATACAGAAATTATTTAGAAACGCACAACAGCATCTACATTTAGAGAATTAAAAAAAAAAAAAAAATTATACCATCACTTTGGCGCCCCCAAGGTGCTGCGCCCCTATGCGCCGCATATAGCGCATACCCACTTTTTGCGCCACTGCACGTGAGCATCAGAACTGGACCACGGAGCAATGGAAGAAGGTGGCCTGGTGCTTGTGTGTTGCTTACCTGGGGAACACATGGCACCAGGAGGCACTGTGGGAAGAAGGTAAGCCAGCGGAGGCAGTGTGATGCTTTGGGCAATGTTCTGCTGGGAAACCTTGGTGCCTGCCATCCATGTGGATGTTGCTTTGACACGTACCACCTACCTCAGCATTGTTGCAGACAATGTACACCCTTTTACGGAAATGGTATTCCCTGGTGGCTGTGGCCTCTTTCAGCGGGATAATGCGCAACAACGAGTTTGAGGTGTTGACTTGGCCTCCAGATTCCTCAGATCTCAATCCAATCGAGCATCTGATGTGCTGTAGTCCGATCGATGGAGACCCCACCTCACAACTTACAGGACTTAAAGGATCTGCTGCTAACATCTTGGTGCCAGATACCACAGCACCTTCAGGGGTCTAGTGGAGTCCATGCCTCAATGGGTCAGAGCTGTTTTGGCAGCAAAAGGGGGAACAACAAAATATTAGGAAGGTGGTCATAATGTTATACCTGGGGCCTGTACCATGATGGTAGATTAACAAACTCAGGGTTATAGGATTAGTTTCGAGTTGACAAAAACAAACCAATCGATTCAAGCTTTGTTGGTCTCATGATGCCGATCATCAGTACCGCCGCTCCCACCACGCGCTGCACATAGGGCACCAAGTGCTCAGGGGGGCACCACAAGAAAATTCTCTCAGCAACCAAATTTTAATATTATTAAAATGTAAAATAACTGTTTTCTATTTGAACAATTGTAAAATATCAATATATAATTATAAATAATAAACTAAGCTTAAACATATCTGGCTAGCCAGCTATACCGGCTTAATACAGGCCCCTGATTGGTGTAGTATATGTTATTCAAATGCTTTCGCTTTAAATCTGCTAAATTCTAGTGTCAGCCCATTCAAAAAACCAGGTTAATTGGCAGTCCACATAACCAATCAGAAGACGCGAATCGAATCATGATTTCAAGATGAATGACAGTGTGCGTATATGAGCTGGCTTTCAATTGCCACGCTGCAAGTTTTTATCATTTTTTGTCCATCGTAACAGTTGCAAGGACAGGATTTTACGAGTAGCAGCAAGTAAACACAACTTACTGTAAAACTCAGAAATGGACATGACATGCACTTGCATCACAGCTCCACCTACTGTGTGGATCAGTTTCTTCATTGTTACATTTTTAATTCTGCTTTCATCATTTGCAATGTTTGTTATTTTGCAACTGTTTACTGTCTTGTTGTCCAAAGAGGTGGACTTGGAGGATTTAGCAAAAAAAACTTTTTCTTGGACTTGGTCTTGACTGATTTGATTTGGTCTTGTCCCGCTCAAATGTATTACAATGAGCTGGGTGTAATACGACATTCCCAGATCAAGTGTGCTCCTAATAATTCATAATGTCAGACTGAGCTTTAACCTATTTTAGTCATGTTTTACTTGTGTCGCAATAATAGAAACCTCACTTTTACTGGAGTAATATTTTATTAGCGTTTCTCTACTTCACCTTAAGTGCCGGGTTTGTATCCATCACGAATAAACATTTCACAATTCATTTCTCTTGCCATTGCGGGATGTAGGCTAATGTTTTATTGTCTGTTACAGTGAAGACAACTCCAAAAACATTCCCTATCATGTATGCCTATGAAGGATGATTAAGCCAATCAAAGTAAGTAAAAACAACTTCCATAACATAAGTGTCTTGCCATGTTATTTAAAACAATACTGATACATATTTTTAATTTCCTTTCCCATACTATGGTGATATAAAGTAGGCTAATCACATTTTGCAAATCATTGTATTAATAATTAATTATTTTACCGGAAGACCTGACCCTCCTGCTGTGGATAATCAACAAATACATTTGTTTAAATGTTGTAGGGTTGTTCATGCGTTAGCCTAAAGACCAACTTAATTTAGCAAAACATTAATTTCAGGGACATTGCGAGACTCAAGCATTCTTTTTTCTTCTTCTTTTTTTACTCAAAAATCATATTTTACTTAATGAATGTTTTGTAAAACTGCACAGCTTTTCCAGTTCATACAGATTTTAACAACATGGGCACTCTGTCCTACCCCAACTACAAACACATTTTGTATGTTGTTATGGTTTGATGTAGAGCATAGTTTGACTTAATTAATGTGCAGAAATGTGTGCAAGATTAGCCATTTAAACCCAAATATTTTACAGCTAAATTATCATATGTTTAGCCTAAATGAAACAAATTTTAAAAATAATTTTGAGACATTTTTTTCCCCCTTGTCACAATTAGGAACCTGCTTATTTTAATTCAAGATGAAATAGGAAGTAGAAAAATAAAGGCTAATTTAACATTTTAAAAAAATTAAATAAAATAACATTTCCCTATCAAAGACGATCGAGCCAATCAGAGTAGGTATGGGTGGAAAGACCAATAGTATCTGTCTGCAACCTGCATGACTTCAAGTTACGCCCACTTCAAGTTACGCCCCTGTCTTGCAGACCGCAGACAGACCCACCTCGGAAAGACACGTGCAGCCCCGCCCCGTTCGGCAGGATGCAGTCATGTGCTTCTCAAACCACGCGGCGGCAGTATCGAAGTTCGAACACTGTAACATCAGTTGCGCATGTCTTAAGTCGAAATTGGAAGGGGGAGGGTTTTTTGTGTGTTGTTTTAGTAATAATCGCAGTGACACCGACAGGTATTGAGGAACATACATTTCATTAATATTGTCTTTAAAAATCAGGTTTTGACGTGCATCTGTATAACCGTTTGGCCTTCTAGTTCTAGTCTCTACCAGCTTTATCGCGATTGATGCACGTCTCGCTGGAAACAGCGAATTTAATGCGACGCTTTCTTAAAAGTCCTTGTGTGGCTTAAATCAACAATTAGCTCAGTATAAACTGTAACATGTTGATTTTTAAGTGCATTGAGTATACAGATTTGAGTTAATTTATGTTGTGACGCAAGTTTAGTTAGAACACATGCACGTTTTTCGTTAATCACAGTTGGCTGTAGTAATGCTTCCATGCAACGGCGTTTCGAGGATCAAATTAAAGAGGGATTCCTTTAAGCAAGATAACAAATTAGAGCCGAATAAACGGCGATGGACTAGACCTAAAACTGTGTCTGGTTTAAATCCACTTGCCGAACGTGGCATACAGGTACAAGGCCAAAACAGCTCTCCAGCTCCGAAGGCAGCAGATGTCGTTTCATCAGAGCGAAACGCAAACGAGACCTGCGCCACTGCCGACCCCGAACCACCATGCTATTTTGACGGGCAGGCGAGCTCCAAACAAGACGATCATGCTGAACATGACGACTTCCGAGGGCGTTATAATCAAGGTACTTTCCCATCCAGAGTCAGTGGCTTTAGTAACTGTGGAGGTGAAATTACTAAAGCTCAAGTTCCTTTTACAAGGAGTCGGTCAGCGCCCCAAAAAACGCTGAAAAGATTGTCCGAACATAAAAAAGAATTTTTCTACCGTTTGCGCTTAGCTTTGTGCATTGCCAGAAAAAAACATCTAAGTGGCGGGAAGCGCGTGATGCTCGGGCCAACGGGAACGCCATGTCGCGCACCGTCGTATATAAACAGTAAATTGTCGGTTGAGTCAGATAATATTTACATTAAATCCACCGTCTGTGGAAAATCAGTGGATCAAACTCCACCTGCCCAACTAGATCCAAAATACGATAAAAAAACTGGCAGTCCAGATTACTTAAGGCAAGAAGTCCAAAAACCTCGTCGGGGAAGGAAACCGAGGAAACTCTTTATTGATCATTTTGGTGGGTCTGATGGACAGGTGAAAACTACCATCAAGACGGAAGTCCGGAGAGCTCATGCAAGTAAAGCCAGACCCACTGTATCTGGACGAACACCAAGTAAGGGTCAAGACATCACATACAAATAAAGGTGGAGGTAATTTAGTGAAGAACCTGTTTACCAGGTATTTATTTCCATGCCTCATATTTCACAGGCAGCAAAGTCAGTTTGGTTAACTACATCCCTTCAAGAGGCAAAGACAATCAACATATGATGCATTGATTTATCCATCTTTAACAAATCAAAAAGTTCTCATCATTTACTCACTTTCGTGATGTCTGTTTTTTGTGTGTGTGTGTGTGTGTTTTAGAAAAAACAATCAATTTCAGCGTCCATATAACCCAAAAGTTGACGCTTCAATAACCACACAAAACAATCACAACAGTAATCCTAATGATCATAGTGGATTAATCAATAGTCTTCTGAAGCGAAATGACAGATGCATAAGAATTTTTTTTTCAAACATTTGCTTCCTTATAAAACTATCAAATGCACGTTTGAGTTCATGTTAATGTAAGCATGTTGTGAAAAACGATAAGCGTGTTGTGAAGGTCCTCTGTTACTTGCAAGTAATGCAAGTTTAACAACACACTTGCATCACGATTCACGATTTTTATGAACTAGAGTTGGGAATTTTTAGCCACCTTGTGATCCGATTACAAATCTGGGAGTTATGATCCGATTCCAGAACTATTCTTGATCTATTTTTTTCCCCTTATTAATTTGCTTACCTAATTGAAAATCTTAACCTTTTTTTAAGATTTTAAAATAATTACACATTTAAAACAATTGTATGATAAGCTTTTCAAATGTATAAACTAATATAACATAAAACATAAAAGCAGTAGCTAAATAATAAAGAGAAAAAAAGAAAAGAAAAAAGCATTACCAGCAATAAACAAATAGTGCTTTCAGTATTTTGAAGGGTTAGTTCCCCCCAAAATAAAATTAATGTCATTAATTACTCACCTTCATGTCGTTCCAGACCTTGCTTCATCTTCGGAACACATTGAGATATTTTTGATGAAATCCGAGAGCTTTATAGACACCTGCGTGAAGTTGGCCTCCCACCCAACGAGTCATTTACGAGTTGGTGCTGTTTTGTGCTGTAAAAAAATTAGTTTGTCAGGACTCTAGGTTCATTCTTCCCACTGGTCACGCTGTAAGCACTGAGAAATTTAGTGCATAGTGGGCTTATAAGTTAGCAATTTTCTCACTAGTGTTCTAGCAGTTCTATCATAGGCTATTTAAATTAGCATATTTTTTATATTTACTCCACGGGAATATTTTTACCTTTTATAAAGGGAATTTTCCCCCCTAATCTTAATAAACGTATGCTTCATATTTAATTTTAAATTCTTAAATTTGATTAATAAATTAAATTAGAATAAGAAGACACTGGCTGTTGCCAATCAAATTAAACATTTACACTGAAAACAAAAAACAAAAAAACAATTGCATTGAATAATGTTATGAGATTGTTTTAAATGTATTTTGAATATATAAAGAAAATTGGAAAGAATGATACTTTTAAACATTAAACTAAACCGCCAGTTGGTGGTGGCAAGTGACCATTTTAAAAGATTAGTTCACTTCAAAATGGAACATTTCCTGATATTTTACTCATCCCATCTCATCCAAGATTTTCATGTCTTTCTTTCTTCAGTCGAAAAGAAATTAAGCTTTTTGAGGTAAACATTCCAGGATTTTTCTCCACATAATGCACTTCTATGGCAACCAAGGGGTTGAAGGTCCAGATCAATGCAGTTTCAAAAGGCTCTAGCCTTTAGGTCTTATCTAACAAAATTAAAGGTAATTAAAAAAATAAATATATATTGCTCTGGATAAAAAATTAAGAGATCACTCCAAGTCCAGAAATCAATGTTAAGTGGTCTCTTAATTTTTTCCAGAGCTGTATACATTAGGGGGGGCACGGTTTACAAAACCCATGGTTTTAGGGTCACGTTTTTGGTTCTGTACGATTCTTTTAACCGTTAACACTCCAGAAATTTACTTAAGCATATGATATATACGTTAATTATCAACAATTTAGGGTACAGTATTAAACTTTTTTTTAATATCATGTAGAAGTTGATTCCTAACTGAGGCTGTCTACAGAGTCCCGACACATTGGCATAACATCAGTTTTGATCAGAACAATGCACTGTGGCTTTAATTCAGCATGAGCAGCTTTTTGCCCAAACTTCAAAGGCCTGTTTAAATGATTAAAACTAGAAGCATATCTTAACTTTAATGTTACATGTATCATGCAAACTACTTATATACAACATGTTATATGCATGTGTGTTTGGGAAAGAGGGGAACACAGTCGCATTTGCAGCAAATATATGCTGCCCATCATAAAGAACGAGACAGACAGGGGTCGGAGGAGAACACCGGAAAATGTGACAGAATGGACAATATTCGTCTGTATTTGAAGTTGGAGATGGAGTTTTTTTTTAAAATGGTAAATAGCATTTGTATTAGTCTTCATACGTTCGCTTGGGGCGGTACTTCTGCCTACATCTAGCGTGACCTTTCCGGTGTGATTACGCAGTCAATGGCACGTCACTGAGCAGCGCAAGATGAGCAATTTAGGTTAAAAAGTTTATAAATTAGGGATGCATATTTGATATTTGTCACTTGTCCTCTTTTAAAATGTTGTCATTGAAATAGTGTTTTGATCATGTTTTAAATCAGCAAAGTAAAAAAAAAACAACACATTAACTTATAGCCTACTAGTTAGTTTATTGCTGTATTATCAAATAATATCTAATGAACTGGATCCATTTAACATTCAGCAGGCCAACATAAATACAACAGATACATATGAAATAAACGGCTTTTTAAGTAGGCTTCATGTTAAATAACTGCATAGCCTACACTGTATGAATTAAATGCATATGTTATTATTACATTGAGACGTAGCTAAACAACATTAGCTACAGACGTAGCTACAACATTAATCCTGTCACAATTATTTTTTAAACAATTTTGACGGGTTGCCGTGCAGACCTTCAATTTCCTGTGTGTGTTTTTATGACATGACGATAGATTTTGTCCATGAAGCGGTAAAATGCTCAGTAAGTGACTAGAGATGCATTCATGTCCTCATATTGAGGTGGCAGAGGCTGAAAAACTGTGTGTGTGTGTGTGTGTGTGAGAGAGAGAGAGAGAGAGAGAGGGGTAAATAAAAACGCGTGTCTGCGCCATTCACACAGAGACACAGAAACATTCAGGGTATCATATTTTACTTAATATTCACTAGTAATAGACACTAGTGTATACTGCTTTTTGATTTAAGTGTACTGACCTACGTTTTATTTATTCATCAATACTTCACAAATTCAGTGGCATTCCACTATGCAGTGAATTTGTTGTTTGATTAACATTAAAACGCAGACAGCAGCCCAGCAGGAGTATTACATTATAATCTTGGATTATGCAGCATTACACAGCTCAGTGCCTTCATGCAGTTCATTAATAAACCATTGGTTTATGTCAACATTTTTCATGCTATAGCCGATATGTCGATGGTTATAAATTGATCATAAATCGTCCAATAAATATCGACGGCCGATACATCAGTGCATCCCTAATATAAATGTTTATTCTTTCTTGAAAATGACCAATGGTTTTGCTAGATAAGACCCTATTCCTTGTCTGGGAATTGTGCAGAGCCCTTCGAAGCCCTTTAAAACTGCATTGATTTGGACCTTCAAACCGTTGGTTGCCAAAGAAGTGCATTATGTGTAGAAAAATCCTGGAATGAAGTAAGAAAGACACAAACACCTTGGATGAGATATGGGGGTGAGTAAATTTCTTATTTCTCTTTATTTATTTTTTTAAAGTATGAATACAATTTTTTGAGGAGACTGTGCGTCTGTCATGAGAAGGGCTGTCAGTCACCGTGCCGGTGTGGATACTGTCATTCAGAATCACAGATTCTACTGTTTGAACGTATGACCAACATAAGAATGTCATCTGAACAAGTAAGTAGCTAACATCCACTTTTGTGCTGACCAACTAGGCCTACGTGGGGAAAAACATCGCAAAGCACAAACAAAGCACAGTAAAAAAAAAACGTCTCTGCATCCGTTTTGAACCCCTTCAAAGCACGGAGTTAACGCCACCTTTCAAAAGCCTTTTTATCATTGTTTTGGCTCGGTTGAAGTCTCTCTTTTTTCTGTAGCCATTCCGAAAGTCCGAAGTCTTTTGCATTTTACAACGGGCGAATCTCCAGATGTCACTGTCACTGATTGAGGTTTCAACCTTTCTGGATCCACTATCAAATTGATAAGTTTAATTATATCAAGCACTGTGAGAAAAGACTATAAATCTCCACCTCCAACATCCTCACACGCGATTTAGCCTATTAGCCAGGACTTCTTATTGATGTGTACAGATGTGACGCAATGACGCAAAGATATGCTCGAATCTCCCGCGGAAATCCACCAGTACCACTGGAATTAAAAACATTATTACAAGCTTACCGTTGTAAATCGAGCCAAAAGCAGATCGTTTTGAACACTGGCTGGTTATGTACTTGCTCAAAAATTTATTTTGGATAATTTTTAACCCAAAAGGCTACGGACTGCAGCTTTAAGTAGAAAATCTAATTACCAGAAGGTACACGGACCGGCTCTCATAAAACATGCAATCTTTACAAAACCAAAAAGAAAAAACAAAGACTTTTCATCAGTTAATTATGTCATTATGATCAATTATTATTCAGGAAACAACATACAATGTTTATATAAACCTTTCAACCCGGTTGATATGTGTACTGGGAGTATTTTCTGTGATTTATTCCATATTTCTTTGAATATGTTTTACATATTATGAGAGAGAAATATAAATACTATATATCTGATTACTGATTCTTCTAATAATTTTCTAATAAGAAAGCTGTGACATTGTCACCTACAGAGTGTCAAGTAACGAAGTACAAATACCGTTACCTTACTTAAGTAGAAATTTTGGGTATCTATACTTTATTGGAGTAATTATTTTTCAGCCTACTTTTTACTTCTACTCCTTACATTTTTGCGCAATTATCTGTACTTTCTACTCCTTACTTTTTTAAATAGCCTCGTTACTTTTTTTTAGCTTGTTTGTTAAAAAAAATTATGCAGATAAATCGCGTCATCCGGATAGTGTGAATTTGACTGTGGTTGGATGAGAAGAAGTGTAAACATATACCATTCCAACACCCTATTGGTTACTACGAGATCCATCGCGCCGCAAATGGTTCAGAGCACAAATCACTCACGGTGTTGCCAGATTGGGCGGGTTCCAGCGGATGAGCACGCACGTTCAGCCAATCAGCGATCAGCAGGCAGACGCTCATTCAGATCATGACAGCCAGGTTTTTAGCGCGATAACTCCGTATAGCTGACTGTATATTCAAGAGATCGCTATGCTAAAGTGGCATATATATATATATGTAGGCTACAGTAAGCTGTATCTACAGTAAAGAGTGGGAGAGTGAACCAACTCTCAAACGAGGATTACACCTGTGACTCGAAGACTCTGTATAAATATAATCATGACTCCTGTCCATCATCATATACACACTCAGGACATCTGCAACCCCAACAGCTGCTGAAAGAGGTTAGAATCAACAATTCATCAGCTTTGACTGGGCTAAGTGTTCTACTTCACGAATGTACTGTCATTTTGTCAGAGCAAAGCTAAACGCATTGTTGTTATTTTTTTATTTGCGGATTATTGTACAGTATCGCACATTTTGGAAGTGGTGTGTTAATAACGTGTGAAATGCCTGTCAATTACGGTGCTTTTTCCGATCTTTTATATTAGGCACGTTTTGCACTTAAAGTGGCTAATTCAATGATATTACATTATTTTCCCAGTTAAAGTTTTTTTTTTTTTTTGAGCGGGCTGATTTTGGTGAGCTTTGGGCCCTGCACGGGCTTCAGTTCTAGGCCCTAGCCGGTCCGAGTCCGACTGGAGCCTGTGTTTAGTTTGTTTTGAATCCTCCTTATGACACACTGCTGCAGTCATTGAAACAGTTCAGCTTTGTTTTTAATGTCAAAGTAGTTATATTTCGTTTCGTTTCTTTATTAAGTTCATTTAGAAAAATGTTTGGATATTTTTAGTTTTTTAAATTAAAGTTTTTATTTTTTTAAAGTGACAACCAAGCAGTTAGCGGTCGACAGTGAGTTACACAATCTAAACAAATAAAATAAAAATAAAACATGCTGGTTGTCTTACCTTACACCTCTCCGGGAAATGAATAGCTATAAATCGATGTGAGTTCACCAAAAGATATGAGCTGCATTTTATTCATAATCATCTCATTTCAAGATCAAAGACCGCATAATATGACAAAAAGCGAGCTAAGCACTAGTAAGATCATTTAGTCTCATTCATTTTATTGAAGATGATTATGAGTGTGTCTCAATCTGCTCCTAGTTCAGTAGTCAGGGCACTGATCTGGGATCAGCCTATTGACTTATGTCCTGATCAGTGCCTGACTACTGAACTAGGGAGCTGATTGAGACACACGCCATGTGTTTTTGAGCATCTAAGACTTATTTTTAGTTTCACTATGGCCGTTTGAGTGTTGAGTGTAGGCTACTCATTTGCGACGCATGTTGCAGTAACGCGCCGTCGGATCTGGCTACAAAAAGCCTATAACACGCTCTCACTCGTTTATCTATTAACAATTTGCCAGGAGTGAAATTTACATATGTGGTTTAAACAACCAGATGCATTTATACTTGTCCAGTTTTGTCTGAAATGTTTTGTAGACCACCTTCTGAATTGGTTTGTTTGAGTGAACGCTCCTGATACTGCTGGCGCAGCCCGGACTCTGAACACTGTGTGAGTCAGTTTTGACAATCGCCTATATCGCCTAATAATCGTCTAATAGCCTATCATGGTCTCATGCTGTTTCCACCAGCGCAGCACATCTCTCACTGTTTCTTTTAATTACTAAAATAAATATAAAATGAAGGAGAAGCCTAAAGGGCCGAAGCCAGGCCCGCGTTTGAGGTATGACATGAAAATTGGCGAAGCCCGGCCATAGGGCGTTAAAAGTCGGGTCCGTCGGGCTCAGCCAGAAATGTAGGGCTCTAAATCGTCGACCCAATCTGGCAACACTGATTACACATGTAGCCTACATTTACATTCCAAAAGGTAATTGATAACATGCCCCGAAGTTTAATGTTTTGCACCATTACAATACATATAGGTAACTAGTCATCATATCTTCCGCTTGATGAAACACATGTTAATGCTCAGCAGTACACATATATGGTATATTTGCATTGTACTAAAATGCATTCATTTTCAATGGGTATATATGGCCTGAACAGGTAGCCTAGTGCATCCCAAATTTTTCAACATTAATATTTTATTACAACATTATAGTAATTATGGCCTTTAGAAAAATGCTTTTTGAGGAGGTGGGGTAGTGCACTATAGACCCCTGTCTGTAATGCACTGTAGGCCCCTGCGCCTAAGCTTTTGTCCTTAATGGCATTTGTTCTCCTTACATTACTTTTACTTTTATACTTTAAGTAGTTTTAAAACCAGTACTTTTATACTTTTACTTAAGTAAAAGCTTGAGTTGATACTTCAACTTCTTTAGAAGTATTTTTAAACCCTAGTATCTATACTTCTACTTGAGTAATGAATGCGAGTACTTTTGACACCTCTGGTCACCTATAACATTCAGTTATTTCGCTGATTATTGGGTTTGGGTTTAAATGATCAAAAAACATTAGCCTGGATGCCAGCCGAATTTATCCCCGCCCACTAAGCCTGCACGATTCTGGGAAAAATATGGATCATGATTTTTCAGCTTAGAATTGATATCACGATTCTCTGCAACAATTTTTTTCTCATGAAGTGTAATGTTTATTGCATACATGAACCATGAAAACAAATTGACAGTACCAAAAATATTTGTTTTGGCTCATAGAACATTGCAATTATGCCCGAACAGAAACTGTTCGGACCAATCAAATTGTCGGGGCGGGCTTTATACGATGATGGACAGATAACGCAACGTAATCATCCACTTCACCAAAGAGTGCTTTGGTTGAATTCGTTCTAATCCTAAACTGAGAACTTGTTCATATATGTATTCACCTTTACTATTTCTCTCAAAAATTATGATTGTGTTAGTAAATACTCTATGTATCCTTAAATATTTTTTTACAACATCGGCAAAGATCGTTTACACTCATCTTCTTCTACTGCTTCCAGCGTGCGTGCAGTTGAGTTCTGTTGACAACTAGGCCTGTTGTGATTGGTCGATACAATCGACTGCGTCGACTCTGATATATAGTCGTTGATGATATTTTTAATCGTCTTTTTGGGTACAATATGAAATTTTATTAGTAGGGCAATTTAAAAATGGCAGAACTAATAAGAGCAGTATTTCTTAATTTGTGTCGATGTGTGAGGACGTGTGTGTGTGAGCTCTGCTTCCACCGTTCACTAAAAACAACAGAAATGGTTGCAATTAGAAAATAGTGCTGTGCGGCCAGGATGTGCTCGCGGTGCCGGACTCTGACCTGAAGTCAGACAGATAACGACGTCAGTTTCGCGGATTATTGGGTTTGAATGATCAAAAATATGGATAGAATGCAGGTTGCAGATGAGACGCAATTGACAGGCGACTCCCTCACACGCACAGCTCACACGTCCCGGTTCACTTTGTTATATTGCAGCCATTTGCTAAAATCATTTAAGTTCATTTTTTTCTCATTAATGTACACACAGAACCCCATATTGCCAGAAAAAACACAGAATTGTTGACATTTTTGCAGATTTATTAAAAAAGAAAAACTGAAATATCACATGGTCCTAAGTATTCAGACCCTTCTCGAGAGTTCTCAAGACCTCAGACCAAGGCAATGACCCTAAGCACACAGCTAAAATAACGAAGGAGTGGCTTCACAACAACTCTTTGACTGTTCTTGAATGGCCCAGCCAGAGCCCTGACTTAAACCCAATTGAGCATCTCTGGAGAGACCTGAAAATGGCTGTCCACCAACGTTTACCATCCAACCTGACAGAACTGGAGAGGATCCCCATATCCAGGTGTGAGAAACTTGTTGCATCTTTCCCAAAAAGACTCATGGCTGTATTATATCAAAAGGGTGCTTCTACTAAATACTGAGCAAAGGGTCTGAATACTTAGAAAAACTGAAATATCACATGGTCCTTTTTGAATAAATCTGCAAAAATGTCAACAATTGTGTTTTTCTGTCAATATGGGGTGCTGTGTGTACATTAATGAGAAAAAAACTAGGGGTTCGTCATTTTTAGTCTGGTATCATATCAAAGTCATAGTTTTGGTATCGTGATAACACTAGGTTGGAGGCCAACTTGATACAGGTCCCGTAAACAGCAAGACCATTACCACTTTCAAGGCCTGGAAATGTAGTAAAGACAATGTTAAAATAGTCCAATCTGATCCACTTTTTTTTTTTTTTCTCCTATTATGAACCATGTATTACAGTTGGACAGATGTGATGGTTTATTGTATACATTTTTAAAATATTAGTATTTTTAAGTATTTTACAGGACAGTGGTTTATCCACTGGGTCCATATGGTATTGTCATCATCACTTAGTGTGTTTTTTAAAGTGTCAACTTTTGGGTTACAATCCACTTGCATTATATAGACTCACAGAAATGTACTATTTTTCTAAAAATCTTTGTGTTCATCTGAAGAAAAAGTCATACATCTTGTAAGACATGAGGGTGAGTAAATGATGACAGAATTGGTTGGAGAATCCCTTTAACATCATTTTGATTGATGAGATTTAATGGAGACATTTTGTCAGCTTTTGGGATAAAGCAGTTATAGGGAGGCTCTTTATATTAATATTGCATTTTTGCTCTCACCCTTCTCACATTTTTTGTCTCTGATTGCAGATATCAGTTCAAAAGTTGAGTTGAGACGACGACTTAGGTCAGACACAAGGAAAGACCGCAAACGATTGGTGAAAAATTCGTGCTGTGCTTTGTGTGGTGATGTAAAATACACTCCTCGCCCTAGTAAGAATCTGGCCCGTTTACTCAATCACAAATCGAGAGCTGGCCGTCCCAGCCCGACTGCGTGGCAGAAAGGTGTCTGTCATATCTCTGAGTCCCGTCGGCCCCCGACCACACAGATTTTCCGCTTCGAGAAATACCCCATGGTGAAACTGTGCGATGTAGCCAGAGTGTTTGACATAGCCTCACGTGATTTCTCATGTGTGTTGCCAGCGGTACTAAGACAAGAGAAGAATTGCAAAAGAATGAGGTGCTTAAAGAAAGAATTCAGTTTTCTCATGCATCCTTATCTCCATGGCATCAGGAAGCAAAGAAGTAAGATTGCTAACCAATCCTGGGAAGTTTCCACTCCAACCCATAGCTGTGCTTCTTTCTCATCAGGTGATCCTCTATCTGGAGCTACAGGCAGTACATACATTTCAGACACAGCAGAGACTCCAGATGGATCTGTAAAGAAATGGGATGCTTGCCTTGCAAGGAATCCAGACTGCAAGAAGATGAGACAGACCGGCGTTGAAGGAACTGCCTCGGTACTCCCACGTTGTGATGACAGCGATCCTGTTGTGTGTTTCTGTGAGAGACACCAGGTCTGTCCAATGAAAAACATTTCTGAAAGTACTTCCAGCCCAGTGCACCGTGTACCACCTTTAGTACTCAGACGAGTTACTGTCAATGGTTTTGGTCTCAGAGATGTCAATGAGCACAGTGGTCTTTCAATGGTTGAAGAAGAAGAGGAGGAGGACAGTAGAAATGAGGATTCTGAGAGTGAAGTGAACTCACCTGAGAGTTTCTCCTGCCAGCGAACACAAGCCTACATATTTTTCCCTCAATCATCATGCGCTCGCACATGTAAAATCTGGCCTTTCCCAAGAATGTGCCCTCCAAACGAACTTAGACCCTCGCATCAAACTGGACCCCGGTGGATTGTGACCACGTCATTTCCTGCCACTGATCAGACTTCCCTCTGTGTAGCACCTGAATGCTTATCAGATAAGGATGTTCAAAACAAACTTTCCAAACCCACAAAGCAAAGCAAAAGTAGTGACGAAGCAAGAGAAGTACTTGAGGAGCAACTACTGTCTTCTGCACCTGGTGAGAAGCCACCCAGTAACATGTTAGCAGTGTTGGAAAGGACTTTAAAAGATCGAGCAGAAAATCTAAACAAATCCACAGATACATTGACTAAAGATACATTTCATGTTTCAAAACTTGCAAACAACAACACTTGCAGTGCGTTGGGCGAAAAGCCACCCACTTGCACACAAGAAAGGACCTGGAAAGGTCTAGTAGACAGTCCAAGAGTCATATTGACTCATGTTTCCAAACCTGCAGAGCTTGACTACAACCAAGGTCTGAAGAAAGCTTTTGAGGATGCTCCTGTGTACTCTGCACCTGTAGTGACTGAACAGGTTAACATCTACAAACGTAATGGTCTTGGCTATACAGTGTCATTAGAGGGGAGCAGTCTTTTAAAAAATCATTCCCTCCTCTGGAAGTCTAATCAGAAAGTGCTTTCAATTGGGTCCAAAAATCAGTCTGATGTTTCTTTAAACAGAGAAGATAAAAAAATGTCCAAAGATTCATTGGATCCCAAACCTGTTAGCCAAACCTCAAAAGCACCGTCATTTGAGGATCAAGAGGGGAACAAAAATGGTGGTAAACAAATTCTCTATAACCCAGGGTCACTTTCGGAAATATGTCTAAAAGCACAGCATTCTTTAGTGACAACCTCTTCCTCAGTGGACCAGGATACCAAAAGTGTTACTCCAAATTCTGTCGCGCATACACCCGACAGCAGCCCTGCCTGTTCGGTAGAAGGGAAAAGAATGCAAGTATTTGACAGCACCATTTCTGAAGATGAAAACAAGAATGCCACTAGTCTGTCTTCAGATGAGGAGTCAGGGGAACATCATGCTGCTGAGGGCTTGTGGTCTGATGATGATAGGACATGTCAGACTGAAGATAAAGAACAAGGCTCCACACCTCCACCATTACCTGTGGTTGAGAGCTTCCTGGATGTTTCTAGAGCATATGAAGAAGACGTCCTTATACTGGATGTGATACAGGATGATCCAGAGTTGTTTGGGGCTGTTGTCGCTGAAACTGTGAGTAAACGAGATGCGGAGAATGAAGAGACCCAGCTAAAGACAAAGACAGAGTCGATACTTCAAACAAGGAATCACTGCAAGATTGTCTGGGACCTAAAGACAGATCGGTAATTTATTTGATATTAAATACACAATGATGGATCTTTTTAAATGCTCAAAGAAAGTCTTAATACTTAAAGATTGCTGTTTGCATTCAATTGGAATTTCTTCATTCTTGATAATACATTTAACTTTAGAATTTTTACTGAATATGGTTGTTCTGTTTTTTCATATATCATTTATTTTACAGCATCAGCGCAACTGCTGCAGACGCCAAGATGGAAAATATGAAAGATGGTGGTTCTGTGACAGGTATGCAACCCTTTGAATTGTTATTAATGAGTTAATTTGAGTTGTGTTTGTCCTAATTCCGATTTGTATGAGTTTAATTAAAGGAATAGTTCACCCAAAAATGTAAATTTTGTCATCAATCACTCACCCTCAAGTTGTTCCAAACATGTATGAATTTCTTTATTCTGTGTTACACAAAAGATATTTTGAAGAATACCAAACAGTGTTTTTGTGTTCAGCAGAAGAAAGAAATTCATACTGGTTTGGAACAACTTGAGGGTGAGTAAGTGATGACAGAATTGTAATTTTTTTTCTTTTCTTTTTCTGAACTATCCCTTTAAGGTGTACAAAGGTCTCATTCTACAAAATGTTGTTGTCCATTAAATATTAGGGCTTTTCCGTATTTTATTTTAATTTTTTTATAAGAAAGTGACTTAAATTCTGTTTCTCACCTATAGTAAAGGAGACAGAGCCTGCCCAGGGTATGAATACTTTAAAGTTAGAGGTCAGTTTGCATTGCTCCAAAACACTTGCGCATTATATTGTGATGTTTTAATTTTTTTTGGCCATTACTTCCAAAAGGCATGCCATTAGACTAATTGTGTGGTTTCTCCTCAAGCAAAAGGGACTAGTTTTTTTTTGGAAACCTTCTTTTAGGGCTGTGCGATTAATCCGTAATTTATTTTCGATTTTGTTCTGACATTAATTTTTTCACGTGAATTTTCTCAGTCTGGAAATAATTTTTCCAATTATTATGAATGCAGTTTAATTTAACCAGCGTTCACATGCGGTGATGATGCTTCTTACATCCGTTTTGGAGCACCAGAGGGCAAATATTTCAATCGACAGCTCAGGCATTTTTCACACACAAGTTAAGTTTTCGTCACACACAAGTTTTTTAAGGCGCCGGTTATTTTAATATATATCACCTTATTTCCATGACGACACATCATGCTTGTCACGTGACACACCGCAGCCACAATAGCTCCATATGAAAGATTGATCGGTTTTATTTAGCATTTCATTTATTATTTAAAATATTCACAAACTTGTCATATGTCATTAACTACTTGATATTCAGATTCTCAAATATGTGATGTAGAAATACTTCTACATCATTGCATCTTTGACCTGACTACTGGCACGTTAGTGAAAGATACAGGATCACTGAAGTAAAAGTAACATTATCATCCAAAGAATCATTATCCTCAGAAAGTGACTATTTATTTTCAACTATGTAAATGTCTTAGTAGAGCATTGTTTGTTTGGTACATTTCACTATGGATTCTTTGGTAAATCAGTCGCATTTCAGTGCAGGCTTTGCAAATAATAGATAGATATCATTACAAATAAAATATATCGCTATCTACACCGCACAATGAATCTCTTATTTACATTGTTTGAACTGTTAGTTTAGATGAAAGCTTTTGTGATAGTGCAGAAATTGAGTTGCATAGACGAGATCACTGCATTCAGGCGCTCAACAAACATGTTTGCCATCGGCTACAATGCTCATCGTTGCAACCTTTCATGCCACGGGAGTAGATCTAAATATAATGCTATAATCTACACTTTTCACGATTAGTTAAAGGGTTCATAACACAACGTTTCTGCCAATCTCATGTTAATCTTGACTAGCTATAGAGTAGTATTGCATCCTTCATACTAGTGTTGCACGATATACCGGTACTAGAAAAGTATTGCGATACCCTGCTATTACAAACGGTACGATATGGAATTTTATTAGTACCAGTACTTTAAGAAGGACCGCGCGTTAATAAGAGCTGTATTTATTTGTGTCGATGTGTGTTAGCAGGAGTCAGGACGTGTTTGCAGAGCTCTGCTTCCACCGTTCACTAAACATTGGAAGCAGTAGTGTTAAATATACATGTGCAGCGCATGACAAAGAAAGCAACAGAAACATGCACGCATGAGAAAATATAGCGCGGTGCGGGATGTGCTCGCGCTACCGGACTTTGATCTGAAGCGCAAGCACACGCCTTTCAGACAACATGCGATCGCGATTCAGTGCTTTCGGATTATGGATTTCAATGGTCAAAAATATGTAAAAATGCACATCCTGTGAGTATTCAGATAAACACAGTCGGGGGTGTCTTTAGTGAACGTGTACAGTTGAGGTAATTGGATCGGTGTTAAGCCGGATCAAATATTCTGTGTGATTAATGTTAATCAAACAACAATGAAAAAAAGAAAACCACCCCATGAATGGCTAAATAATTTTAATATAGTCATTAAGTCAAGTCAAGTCAAGTCAACTTTATTTATGTAGCGCTTTTAACAATGCAGATTGTTTCAAAGCAGCTTCACAGTGTTAAACAGAAAAATTATGCAACCGAATATATTTCGATTATCATACAGTAACAATGTGGGCTTTAGATCAGTAATTAGATCAGTAATTTGGTCTATATGGTTAATTTAGTTTAATAATTAGATTTATTTTGAAATATATTTGAAAAATAGTTTTTCCCCAACTGAGCAAGCCAAGCCAGAGGCGACAGTGGCAAGGAAACCAAAACCCCATCAGGAGACCTAATGGAGAAAAATAAACCTTGGGAGAAACCAGGCTCAGTCGGGGTGCCAGTTCTCCTCTGGCCAATTAACAAACAGCGTATTATTAATATTATGGCAATTTTAAAGGTCAGAGGTCATAATCCATCTGAATATTCGCAAGATCTGAGGCATCACGCCGGAGACGGGTTTATTAAGGATGATGTATCGATTAAATAATTATTAAAAATAAATAAATTGAAATATCGGTGTCATTACGCGGAGACAGTTACAATTACTAAAGTGTAATATTCGAAAGATCGGCAGCAACACTCTGGAGACGGGTTGTTTTGAGGATGACATATCGATTTAAAGAATTATTAACTAGGACTATTCAAACAATCAGAGTCATCCCGCCGGAGACAGGTTTATTGAGGATGCCGTGTCGATGAGGCAGCTTAAGGGGGAGTCTAAATGACACGGTCTCTGCAGACACTTCAGGAACATGTGTTGGTCACATCTGGGTGCAGGTCCACCGTCTGATCTGGATACAGCCTAGATCCGGCTGACTGCAGTCGACCTCGGGATAAAACAGAGACACTAACATTAGCGTAGATGCCATTCTTCTGATGATGTAACGAGTACATCAGGTGTTATGGGAAGTGTTCCCGGTTCCGGCTGACCTAGATAATGCAGCCTAATAATCATTTAGTTGAAAAAAGGTTTAGATTTAGACTTTAGTTTAGATTTAAACTGACAGAGTGTGTCTGCTTCCCGAACAATAGTGCTAAATAGGAAAAGGATCGACCACCTGCAATTGATTTTGATATTCTAGGTATTATCAGCTGGTCAGAGTTTAGACGTGATGGAGTATAATGTGTTAAGAGCTCACTCAAGTACTGGGGAGCTAAACCATTTGGTGCTTTGTAAGTAATAAGCAAGATTTTAAAATGTATGCAATGTTTAATAGGGAGCCAGTGCAGTGTTGACAGAACCGGGCTAATGTGTTCATACTTCCTGGTTCTAGTAAGAACTCGAGCTGCTGCGTTTTGGACCAGCTGGAGTTTGTTTATTAAGCGAGCAGGGCAACCACCCAGTAGAGCATTACAATAATCTAGCCTTGAGCTCATGAACGCATGTATTAACTGTTCAGCATTTTGCATTGAGAGCATGTGCCGTAATTTAGATATATTTTTAAGATGGTAGAATGCAGTTTTACAGATGCTATAAACATGGCTTTCAAACGAAAGATTGGTATCAAAGAGCACACCCAGGTTCCTAACTGACGACGAGGACTTGACAGAGCAGCCATCGAGGGTTAGACAGTATTCTAGGTTACTACTTTTGTCCAATGATTAAAATTCTGTTTTTTCTGAATTAAGTTGCAGGAAATTACTGATCATCCAGTTTTTTATATCATTTATACATTCTGTTAATCTTGTGAATTGGTTAGTTTCTTCAGGGTGTGAAGAAATATAGAGCTGAGTATCATCAGCATAACAATGAAATCTAACGCCATGCTTCCTAAAAATATCTCCCAGTGGTAGCATGTACAGGTGAAGAGCAATGGCCCTAGCACTGAGCCCTGCGGTACTCCATACTGAACTTGTGATTAAGAATCAGTGTATAGTTAATTTATTGAGTGAAGACTAAGCAGTTTTTTTATTTATTTCTTGACTTGCTATACTGTTAAATAGACCTATAGCTGAAAAATAAAGCACTGTTTTTGTCATATTGTTTGTAATTTGCATTTTTAGCTTATTTTTAAAAACAAAGATAAAATAAAAAAATTGCAATTAGAAGAAATGTTCAAAAACTAGGGCAGGAACATGCTGGCCAAGTGAGTTTTTAGTTAAAAAATTAAATAAGACTATGATTAATAAGTTCTGTTGTCATATTATTCAATTACTTTAACTGGGTGTTATTTTGACCGTGGTATCGATTTAGTATCGGTATCGAGGTATTTTAGTCTGCTTTCGTATCGAAGTCATAATTTTGGTATCGTGACAACACTATTTCATACCGCGAAGAGTATTTTGTTTGATCATATTTTAAAAAAAAGACAGATACGCTGTACCGATTCTTTCCAAAAACAGCCAAACTCATGGAGGCTGTGCAGTGTGTGGAGCTAAAGTATCACAACCACACACACAGATATAAACACAATACATCATTACATTATCCTTGGATAACTTTCGATTCACTATATGTTCTTGTTGTTTACATTAAATGCACTTATGTGCTGATTGCCAACAACACTCACTCATCACCTGCAGTTTCGTCTTATGACCGGGAACAAACTAACACGCAGAACTCTGCTGCTCTGGAAAAAACAAACTGTTTCCTTAATGTTGGGTTATTTGGGAAGCTGAACAAGATTGTCTTTCCCTCACAACCAAAAGCACATTTCTTTAGTGACCATTATAGATTTCGTAACTAAAAATAACTAACTAAAACCAAACTTGTTTAAAAAAAAACAAACACTTTAAATTACATCAGCGTGATTAAAAACTGCCTAAAATGACACAAACCATCTTCAGGAAAAAAATTATTTGAAGTGAAATTTGATTTAGTTTGTCCCACGTCCCATTACATTACACAGAGAGAGCAGGTTTATGACCTATACTTGAACCAACCACCTCGGGACGATCGATAAGCTTTGGCTTCACTTTTCAGGACACTGAATACTTGTAATATATGATAAGCGCTGAGTGCGTGTTTCTCTGGCTCAGCTCCAGCCAAAGCGTGAAAACACATTGGAATTTAGAAGTTGATGACGTGACGGACTGAATATTCTAATTACATTAATAAAAAAGATGTTAGAGATATTAAAGATGTTAGCCAATCATAGCAGTTGGTGTTCACATTGAAGTCTCACAGCAGACACGCCCCTTCCAACAGTGTTTAAATCAGAGGGCTAAAATCATGGAGAAAATGGCTTTTTATTTCTAAGTTTACAATTTTTATGTAAAAATCATTAAAGGTGCACTATGCAACTTTTCCGTCCGCTAGAGGGAGCCTGTTCAAAACAAAGGCGTAGTTTGATGACGCCAAGTTTGAGTGCAGCATCTTCACCTCACAGCTGGTGGAAGAGAATCGGGAAAGGACTCTGGCAGAAATCATGTTGATGGATGCGGTTATTAACGTTACTGTAGTATGAAGCAGAGCAGGACCGAGTGTTGTGGAGCTGAGCAAGGCCCGGAGCGATTGTTAATGAGATGAACAACACACGCCTCGCGAGCAGTGGGACTTTTATTATGACAGGACACAGTCCCAGGGTGTCGGCGCTATTTCTGCTTTTCCGGTCATGAGTATGTAGCTCTTTTTATCATATTAGATACATTTGAGTGTGTTGAAAATATGAAATTTACTCTGTGCATTCGCTCGGCGGCTGCTATGACACTTGCACACTGCTAAGAGTAAAGCGTTTCTGCCAAATAAAACCGGAAACCGAGGGTAACACAGATATGACGCAATTGACAGGCGACTCCCTCAGACGCTATGCTCGGACGTCCCGGCTCCTTGGTTAAAATAGCAATTTTCTCACAATTTACAAATATTTGGAAACATTTGGGATATTGCAATTACTCAACTGAACAAAATATATAACACTGGCCTAGTGTTTTTTGGATATTTTACTGCAAAAATACTACATAGTGCACCTTTAAAAGTGCACCTCATTAAAATTTGCAAATTAACATTAAAAGTGCACCTCTGGAAACATAAAAAATTATAAAAACATGCAGTTTATGACCCCCTTTAAACAAAGTGTCATGAATTTACTGGATTGCTGAATTGCAGAGCTCGTGCAAACTGTTGCTATGATCAGATACTTTTCTTGCGCTGTTTTAAACGCTTCCTGGGGTCCGTTCTTCATACCTCGGTTAATACGTCTGAGATGATTTGACAGATCCCAGATCTTCTAATCGTGATAACTAAACTCTGGCTAATTTGGAGATATCTGGATTAAGTTGTCTGAGATAACTGCAAGTTCTCGTGTTCCCTGAAGAGGGCATTTGCATCGATACTCGAAACCATGATCAGCAATGCAGCGATTGGCCGGCATCAAGAAGACCGCAATGTAATGACATCATATAATTAAAAAAGACACCTGACGAATTGTTGGACCGTTTTAAGGAAACAGCCAAGTAACCAAAATTACATAAAAGAAAGTGAAAATGTTTGTTTTTGTTTTTTTTCCCACATGATTCCTAATCATTTATATTCACAATTTCTATATTTCTAGTTTGTACAGCATTTACATTTTTATTTTAATGTTGAATTTAGCAATTAATTTGTTACTTGACAGCATTAAAGGGGTGATGAATTGAGAAATCAACTTTCTAGTTGAGCCTTTGATATAGTAAAGGTCATGGTAATATAAGAATATCCTGTAAGTTTCAGAGCTGAAAATTTCCTTGTTAGTCAAAGAAAAGCTTTTATTGACATCAGGCCCAGCAAATGACAGCTCTCAGATATATACCGATCAATGACATCATAGGAGAAACCCTCAAAAAAATGTGTACTTCTGCTTCTGTAGCCCCGCCCACCGACTCGTGGAGCTAAACGGAGCTAATTGCGCTACCGAGCAATAAACATGCCGAAGATAGCAAGATAATCGTTTGTAAACAAGACGTAGGTCGATACTGGATTTGGAGACACATTGAGATATAAACACAATGCTTTGCCTTCTATATTGGATCCGACAGGAATGGTGCAACACACTTATGTGAGTAAAACATGTTTTTATATGTGATAGAATTGCATTGTTACAGATTGTATTAATTATGTGTAGGTGTCTAACAGAACATAACATGCTGTCACAGGCTAGAGAATCCTTTATTTGTTGGTTCATTGCGATTCTGAATCAGACTGTGATATGTATGGGCCAGGGCTCGCAAAGCCCAACATCCTGGGGCTATGTGTTTTCCAGGTGCTACCCCCATTGGCCCGTAAGCCCGTCGGCAGGCCGGTGAATTTTTAATAGTGAAATGACATTCCTTTCTTGATCTGCGTTGTTTTTTCTCTTGACTTCATATTTGAAGAGCATGCGCCCTCCTTTGGGCGGGCCCAAAAATAAATCAATCGTGGGTGGATGAGAGCTACATCATTGTGTTTGTTTGATAAATATGTTTTGAGAGACCTGTGAGAGAATCTTTCGGGTTGCCAGTTTCAAAACAATCTCTCACGTGAACTGACAGGGGAGCAGAAGCTCATTAAATATGCAAATCTTATCCAATCCTAGCCTTGGAAGTTTACTTCCAAGTCTTCAAATGTGGCACGCCCATCAAAACCGAGCGTTTCTTTAGAGAGCCTCAAAACCAGGGTAGAAAATAGCCTATTACTTATTCATTATGATGTTTTTGAATGTAAAAACCACGCAAACGTCATAAGTTGACCTCAGACAACAATATAAAAAATAAAAAAAGCCAGTTCATACTTTTTAATATACAAAAAATCGATCTACTAAAATGTATTAAGGGTCAAGGTCAAGTTATCTGCATGTCATGCGCTGCATCAAGCCACTCCCATAATATCTGTCACCACCACTGATCTATATAAATATTATTTTCAAATAAATGTGTATATTATTATTATTATTGTTGTTATTATTATTTTTAAGTTATTGCCCCTAGTTCAGCTACTCTAGAGTAGCAGTGGTTCTAATCCTGTTTACCGTAATTTTCGCACTATAAGGCGCACCGGATTATAAGACGCACCTTCAATGAATGGCCTATTTTAGAACTGTTTTCATATATAGGGCGCACCGGATTATAGGGCGCATATAATAGAAGATACTGCAGTCAAGCGTTTGCGTTATGCATCCAGTAGGTGGAGCTCTGTGCTAAAGGGAATGTCAACAAAACAGTCAGATAAAGTCCGACTTTATTAAGCGTTCTGACAACTCCGTTCACTCCCATGGTAACGTTGTTCAAACGTTGATGTGCATATAAACAATTTCTCCCAGCCTTGCTAACTTTTCTCCCAAACGTGGAGGGGAACTTTTCCTTAATTCAGTAAACACGTAGCCTAGTAAAAGAAACAGTCGGATACCACTAAATCAAACGTTAGTGTATATCTCCACATTGTTCAGTTACGTATAACACGTAAAGCTCACTTTTTCAGTTCATTCCCCGTCCACGAATCCCTCTAATTCTTCTTCTTCTTCAGTGTCCGAATTGAACAGTTGGGCGACTACAGCATCCGACCTGCCCAGCTCCCTCTCGTCATTATCTGAAAGCATAGTACCGGTGTTTACTGACTACGGCATCCAGCCTGCCCGGCTCCCTCTCGTCATTATCCGAAAGCACAGTACCGGTGTTTACTGACTACGGCATCCAGCCTGCCCGGCTCCCTCTCGTCATTATCCGAAAGCACAGTACGGTGTTTACTGACTACGGCATCCAGCCTGCCCGGCTCCTCTCGTCATTATCCGAAAGCACAGTACCGGTGTTTACTGACTACGGCATCCAGCCTGCCCGGCTCCCTCTCGTCATTATCCGAAAGCACAGTACCGGTGTTTACTGACTACGGCATCCAGCCTGCCTGGCTCCCTCTCGTCATTATTCGAAAGCACAGTACCGGTGTTTACTGACTACGGTAGCCGTAATGCTGAAAGCGGTGCGGCTTTGTAGTTTACCAGTCGTACTGAAACATTTTATTATTATTAAATAGTTTTTATTGGTTTTTCATACTGAAACATTTTGACAGAGCGCATTGATCTATATATAAGGCGCTCCGTACTATAAGGCGCACTGTCGTTTTTTGAAAAAGTGAAAGGCTTTTAAGTGCGCCTTATAGTGCGGAAAATACGGTACATGAAATAAGTCTGCTTCCGAGCAGGTTTAAGCTTATGGACCTGTTCGGAACTCCAGGATGAGTGCCGAAGAACCAAACTATCCAAGATCATGCCAAATCGTCAACAAGCAAATCCAGCTAACTGAGTTAGCAACGTACGAAGGACGGATCCCTGTTTTCAAATTTTTGTTGTCTGATTTTGTTATTGAGAGGAATGCATGCTGCACATATTTACCTAAACTCCGGTCTTATCAGTGTGGGCGGCGTCGGGATGTTCGCTGACATCATCTAGTTGGTCACGTGTAATATGATTTTGATCATGTAGGTTCGATTACGATTATCATGCCATCGATTCGGTTCAATTTGATATGCACTGCATCCTCATTTATACAATTTAGTTAGTCAGTTATATGAACTGAACCTTTGTTTTTACCTGCTCAAAGAGAACACGCTTCTTGAATGTATCAAACTAAACTAAAGTCTGGGCACAGAAGACAACAGGAGCATTTAGAACAAATACACAAAACACTAAAAGCCACTTCAGGAGGTCTGGGCCACATTACTGTCAAAAATAAAGTCAATTTTTTTTTTAATGGTTATTATGGACTTTATAACATGTTATAGAACAATATGACAGCGCTACTGAAGCATGCATCGCCGCAGCTGAGTATCTCTTCATCAAGCCAGCACACAAACCGAAATTAAAGTCGTAGATGCTCAACATACAATCATTAAAAGTTAAGAAACGGAATGATTATCAGTGCTGTTGCCATGCTCTCTCTCCACATAGCTTAGTAATCAGCCTGAGCTCTGCTAACCCACGGCGCCTATTGCATTCTTTGATTTTGAAATTAGGTGATGATCAATAAAATGCAGCTCATATCTGTTGTTTTCGGTGACGTGAACTCCAATAAATCTGCATATAATGTGGGAATTGAAGATGGGATTTATATCCGTTTTGTGGAGATACATTTATGGGCCCAAGTGTGAATGAAATAGTTTTGATAAATCAGACAGCTTTAATTTACACACATTGCATGTGCTCTCCAGGTCGTGCTTACAGTACAGTGGCTTTTACAGTAGTTGGAGCATTTTAATTACTCGCACTCATGTCTTGCATCCCTGTCATTGTGTGCTACCGTGAAAAATGACATCAGAAAATAATCAGTACATTATTAATCGGTTATGGTCTATTACTGAACCAATACCGAATCGTCCTCGTCTGCATCGCGATGCATTGAAGAAACTATTAATTTCGACACCCCTATCATATAGCCCACCAATAATTGTGTTAAATAATCGTGATTTCAATATTGACCAAAACATTTATTTTCTGTTTTTACCACAATCGAGCAGCCCTAGATGCTTTTTATTCATTACATTTTTGCTTGTTGCTGTTCGTGACACAGAGATGAAACTTTTAACACCTGTTTGATTTTTGGTTCTAAACACAAATTGTGATGAACAGAGGATTTATATTTATTGTCCTCATCTTGCAGAATGCCACAGACTGCAATAACAATCAAGAGATGAGAGAAACAAATGCTATTCCGGTAAACAAAGCAGCAAGCCTTGTAATGGACAAATGCAGTAATGGTAGGTCAAACTCAACATCAACATAAGATCTGAGATTAATCTGCCTGAAATGTTTGCTTATGAATATAGTGTATCGGAATGTATGGTCAATTTAAGCAGTTTATCCAACCAAAAATGTCACATGTAATGTTGTGTTTTATGCCCAAGGGCGTGAAGTGACTGCAAAAGTGACTGCAAAAGAGACTTCTACTTTGAGAACTTTAAACATCAATGTGAGTATTCTCAATCTTTGACATAGATAAGACAGCAAACTAAATGTTCGTGTTATATTTATTTTACCATTACCTTTCTATTTGATGCATTATCCACATGTAGCACATTTTCTACCAAACTTCTGTCTTATTTGCTTCTCAGTATTGTTGGTACTACTTTAGCGAATACAACACCTGCCTGCGAAGTACCTGTTGGTTCCCTCACATACCAAGAGATGGAGACGAAAAGGTGTGTGTTATAATGTCATGCTGGTTCGCACCCTCTGAAGAAATGTAGAATTTTTGAGTATAGTCTGAGATTCTGTTTATTTTGTTTCAGTTCTGCATGGATACAGTGAAGAAGTTCTGTCATGTTGGTAAACATGCTCTTATTCTACGAGCAGGTAACAGAATTTAACTGATTAAAGGAATAAAAGGGTATGCATTGACGTCATTTTGCCACTGGTACATGCCCCCTCAGCCGGACTGAGTGGCAAAACAACCGGCGAAATCCAGTCTTTTAATAGGGCTTTAATGAAACTAAATTAAAGGCAGTTGGACTCGACATTTATCCTTACAGCTTACCAAAGAACCAGTGGTCCATGGACATCGAGCTTCTTGACATTTATATATAGTCAAGGGCTGTAACTATCGATTCTTTAGTAATCGAGTATTCTACAGATTATTCCATCGATTAATCGAGTAATCGGATAATTACTTTTTTCTTTATTAAAGATAAATACTAAATATATAAGAGAAAATAAGACAGGTATCTTAATTTTTCTAAAAGAAAACAAATAAGATGTTAATATTAAGTTTTATTGCTGAAATTGCATACATTAATTAATAACTGTGAAAATAACCAATTTTAATGCATTCAATTGCCATATTATAAAAATCTATTTCAAATTACTTTAAAAAGGAAAACATAGTTCAGTCTAAAACTAGACCTACAACCAATAAACCAAAATAATATTAATTTAAATTGCAATAATGCCTAATCATTGCATGTATGTTGTGCAACTTAACTTTAAAGTTTCAGCTTCAGTTCAGGCATGCCAAACGCCTTTACTGTCTTCTGAAGGCAGTGTGGCTTCAGAAGACAGTAAGAAGCAAAAAATATTGGACAGGAAGGTAACTTGAAATAAGAACAAGAGTACAGATGGTCATACTAGAGATGCACGGATCAGCTCTAACGTCACCGAATCCGCTGTTAAAAACAAACCATCCATCCGCACCCGATCGTCACAAATTCAAATCCTCAGTGTAAGCGCGATGCTATCGTCACATATTAGCTACACTGAAATAGGTTGCTTTAAAAGAAATCTTCTTTGGCGAAATTACACGTTTTAAATGACCTAAACGGGTTGACAACCTCTACAGCGAGTAACTGCTGGAACATGAGCTAACGCGAGAGTTTGTATTATTTAATTCAGATAAAGTAGCCTACATCGCACATATACAGATCTACATTTTGAGCTAATCATTCATCATTGTAACACAGCTTATTTTATTAAGTTAGTAGCTATAAATATGATTAAAGTGTGAGATTTAAAAAAGTGTAAGATGATTAAAGTGTGAGCTGAAAGCACGAGCGCTGATCATCACAAACACACACGTTACAGCTTGTTCTGATGTTTGAGCGCCTAGCGTTGAGAACATTTTAATGGTGGATTTCGAAGATATTATCAAGTATATATAAATTCTCATTAAAGATTTCACACACATCACAATGACGGTGATCCATGTGCAAAGCTGCAAACTCCATTGTGTTCATGTGTTTGGAGTTGCTTGTATCTCCTCAGCTGCCGCAAATGAAACCTAAATGTTCAGTGTCGTATCCTGAAGCTCAACAGACAGTTGTCTTAATTTAAAAATAGCTAGACTAAATAATATTAGCAGAGCTGACGCCAATCTCTCTCGCATTGCGGTCTTTGATCTTGACATGAGCTGAAAATTAGTTAAAGAGTGAACATTTTATTACTTTATTACTAACATTAACAAAGGTTATTGTTCTCTGTTTGTTCGTGTTCGTTAATGCATTAACAAATTAGATCTTATTTGTCAAATGTTACCAAAAATTCTATTGCCTAAAAAAAAAATATATATATACCTAAATAATGCAAACAAGTTATTGAACCGCATTACTTAGGCTGCATAATAAACAATCAGAATGCAAGTGCCGTGCATGAAATAGCTTCCGCACGGACAATAGGGAAATGGGCTAGTAATTAAAAATAACGCTTCTGTGTTTTTGAAAAAAATATGTTTAATATTACAGTAATAGTAAACATCTTTAATATTAGTCTACTCTATTAAATAATGTTGCTGCTTGAGAGCGCACGCTGAAGCTGGAGAGAATGAACGAACAACTGTAAACTGAAGCGCTTAGAAGGTTAATTAACAACTAAACACATCATATATGAGAACAATCAGATATTTATACAAAATAAATATAATATTACAACTTATATTAGCACAAAATCATGCACAGGTGAAGGCCTAACTCCTGTGGATGTTCTTCCCCTGTTTGAGAGCGCGCGTTGAAACTGAAGATGATCACCTGTACGATGAAGCACTGCGGGTTATTGACTTAACGAAATGCATCCTATATGACATTAATCAGATGTTTATACTACAAAAACGTAATATTATGACTTACATATGCTTAAAATGACGCAAATGCACAAGCGAACTTGTGCTGGTAAGAATGCGTTGTGGACGCTTCCCACAACAGCGCGCTGAAACACAACTAAACCCAAAGAATTCACAACGTTTTATAACAAAAATATTCTCATTACAGTGTTATGTATAGGACAGTCCTAGTAGTTATTAATGCTGTGCATTTCTGTTTGAAATGCGCGCGCTGAAGCTAAAGACCAGTTAATTAACTCAACCAAACGCATCCTATATGAGATTATATACACCGAGTAATACGTATAATATTACAACTTACAATGGCACAAAAGGCTGTGAATGCACAAGCGAACTTGACTGTGCTTGTCATGAAGGTGTAACTCCATGGGCGCGCTCTTCCCTCAACAAACGCGCTGAAACACAACGTTCTTTTCCAGCCGTATTCTCATTATCATTTTATATAGATTATATGTTAGTTTTGCGCCACATGTTGCACATAACTGTATTTTCCTTTTCGAAGTGATTCCAATCATATTTAGAGCAATTGAAACCCATCATGGTGGACAGCGCATCTTTCTCAGCTGAAGGAAATACATAATCTATCGGCTTGACTATATCGGTCAAATTTTCTTATCAGACTGATAACGATAACATCAAAAATAATCATTTATCGGCGGATAACGATATGTTGCCGATATATTGTGCATCCTTAAATATAGGTAGATCTGGATGATCACTTATTTCATTGTTATATTATCAAATCGCCCAGCCCTTGTTAAAGCACTAAAGCATTTTAGACATAACATTATAACTTTTTGTAAAGCTGCTTGGAAGTTCTATTCTATTAAATTGACTTGATGCTTGGTCGTACTTCAAGGTGGGATTTGTGGGCTAAATTAAACTGACGAGGACATCAATGGATATTCTGTTGTTTCAATATAATTTGTAGAAACGTTTAAAGTTATCTGGATAACTGTCAGCTGTTACCGTCAGGTAGGGATGTCATGTCGAGGAAATTTGCCTTAATATAAATTTCAAGCATTATTAAACACAAGTAAACACTCAGAAATTAAATAACAAATAAATTAGCAATAGTACATATAAATACAACTGAACAAAGATAAAAAAAAATAATAAGATTTTCAGATATGTCATATTCAGGTACAGAAACTGTAATCAAATGTAAAATAACACTACACTTTATAAATAAAATGTTAATTACAACTATAGTTTTCACTTTGTCTTTTGTTATTTAATTAACATCAATTACACAGACGTCAGCAGGATTATTCGGCTGCTGTCACTTTAAGGCTGAATACCTGGATCCAATGTACTGTTACACATGCGTTTTATTTCTCAACCGTTCACTTTAGACAAAACTTACTGTGTTTACAAGGGTATTTTGACAATGTTGTGTATTTGTCCGTTTAAATGCAAGAAGATGCAAAAGATATTTGCGCACTATATGAGAGCTTACTGTGCGTGCACAAAACACATTAAAATGAACACAAAGGAAGCGATAAGAGATATCAAAATATTTATTTTATAACAAGAATCCGATTCCAGTTTTGGAATAGATTCTTTTATTCCCAACCCTAGCGTTTTGTGGCAGGTATTTCACAGCATTCAAGCTTAACACCAACGCTGCTACGCTTTTTGCCACTCAGGCGGTGTTTATCGCCTGCTGTGATGTCATGTGCATACCCTCTATGCTTCTCTTTTTTTGCTGTCAAACATAAATAATCCCAGGTTGACTAAATGGCTTTTCTGTCTGTCTTTTCTATGTGAAGTGGAAGTGTTTATGGGATATTACAATAAATGTTCTCCCAGCGTGAGTTTCAGCCAGGAGACTGTCAATTCTCTGCTTTCATCTCTCCTTAATATGTGCTTGCTGAGAGAATTTGAGGCAGTAATTTACTTGCTTCTCAGACACAAGAGGCTGGTGAGTGTGGTTGTTTGTGGTCAGTTGCTTTTGTGAAATAAGTTTTTGTGTGTACTCAACCAGAATGCGTGTTTTACCACTGTGGGTACATTAAAGAATTAATTCAAACAGATCATTAAATTAATTCAAACAGAACAGTAAATATCAATATTGTGTTTAATCTGTGTTTACTGTAGGGCTGGACCAGAATATTAGAATATTCGTCAGATGGGTTGGTATTCAATTTTCAATTTTAGGATTCAAATACTCGTTTTATTTTGTCGTTGTTGTTTTTTGCACACACCTTGCATCCCCCTCGAAACGCTTCTCATTCACACTTGCATATGTTTATATACAATACTCAAAAAAAAAGTTTTTTACAATTATCTTATTGCCTAGCTGTTTTTAACTCTTTCCCTGCCAGCGTTTAAAAAAAAAGTTGCCAGCCACCGCCAGGGTTTTTGACCATTTTCACCAAAATTTTATAGCCCATAGAATATTTTGTTTTATGACTATCTAAGCATGCAATACATCATGCAGCTGACCCTCTTCTTTTAAACAAAAAAAACCTGTTTTATTCTAGCTTCATGCATTCTTTTTTTATCAACACTTGAATATGGGTAAGTTTCATAAAAAAAAGCAAAATTTTGAGCAAAAAGCTGAGAAAATCACATTTTGGTCAAAAACTGCATTCAGATCAGATTGAGCGATGATCACACACAGATGGAGGAGATTGATACCATCAACACCCCTAATGCTTGCACAGTCCTGTAGTTCGTCCTGGGTCGATATTTCATTCAGTAACATTACATAGTTTTTATTCATATGTTTAATGTTGACAATCATGTTATTTTTCATATGCATCTGCTTACATGCGATCGCTTGCTTTACTCCATCTTACTTGCGTGTGTTTTGATCTGGAGATTCAGTACTCAGTCAGAAGATGCGTAATAGCGCCCCCCTAGCGTCTAACAGTGAAAACACGGAAACCCGGAAAATTCTGTGTTTGGCCTGGAAGCGTTTTCTCACAAAAAAACAGAAAATTCTGTGTTTGGCGGGAAAGAGTTAATAGAATGGACAGTTAAATAGGAACCCAACCTCGCTTCTTAGCCTAAGTGTTCCCTGCAACTGGAGTATATTCTCTGTCTATTGCACACAACTGCTAGAGCTTTATATGGATGAAGCACATGTTTGAGCTTGCATTTTGGGTTAAGATGGGTTTGTTTGACATTGTGGAAAATAGAATAATAGAATCAAAATGTATTAGCCTTTTTACTCATTATGGATGTGACAGTGAGAATTATCCCTCACCGTCACATTAAGGTGCATGTACACTGTGCGGCCATCAACGAAGGACAGTGCAGCCATGCGCATTTTACTTTCAGTTTGCCAGTTCAGGGGCGGGTTGCTTGAATGGTGGGTTCATTAGCCTATTATTCTTAATAAAAAACTAGGGATGTCCCGAGCCAAACCACGGCATTGGTATCGTGCCGATACTGACCCAGAACGCTAGATCGGAGCGGAGAAAAAAAAAAGATCTGATACCTATCCAACACAAACCATGGGAAAATCTAGCTTAAACCATCGCCTAAATGCTTGAATATTAGCATTTCCCTTGCTGCGACTAGGGTTGCCACCTGTCCCGTGAAATACGGAATCGTCCTGTATTTACAAGCAAAATGACGTGTCCTGTATTGGTTTGATACAGGACGCGTCATTTTGCTTGTAAATACGGGACGTTTCCATATTTCATGGGAATACATCCTTGTGTATTTGTCCCGTATTTTACATAGGTCCACACATAGTTCAATAAACATATAAGGATTTTGAAGTGTGGCGAATACTGATTGCAAATATAAAGAAATCAATTTCTCAGTAAGTAGTAGAGAAGCTCATTTGCACGTGATTGAGTTTTAGCTGCTTTGTTGCCATAGGTGCGAAGTCTCGAGAACAAATGCGCTGTAAAGCGCGTGTCCACCGTTTGACGATTTTTTTTTTTTTAATCAATTGGTCTCTTCAGTAACTCATGATGAACCTCAGGCTAACTGCATACTTTGCAGAGCAGCATTTCAGTGTCTCAGACTGTCTGACTGTCTGACTTAAAGCAGCATGTGCTGACAGACACATCCTTGCTTCTAAAGGTAGGCCTATGTTTTTTTAATGGATAATATATTAATATAATATTCCATATATTATCAGAGCTTGGCAGACAGGATACATTTTTTTAGACAGATTAATTAATAGATTATAGCCTAATTAATGTTAATTCATAATTTTACTAGGCTATTAATCTAGCCTGGCGTGGCCATACTCAATTCTAGTCAGAATATGAGTCTGATACCGCTCCATTGAGCTTTGATTATGGGGCGTGTTTCAACCGAACCAGGAAAGACCTCGATTGGATAGACCTACAACCAATCAGAGCAACGGAGCGACGCGTAACTTTAGTTGTAAAATGTCAACAGAACTCAACTGCACTGTGTTGCCAAGTCCGTGTTTTTCTCCATGTCCGCGGGTTGAAGCGACCCCAATTGTGTGATATATAGACCCAGGAATGTGAATTTAAGCAGGCAACCTTGCCAAAATAACATATTTTGCCAACCAAATGCCATTTTTTTCCTGGAGAACCCCACCCGGAAAGCTACTGTTTTGGGATATAATTTTGAGTAGCAATTGCGCGACATGGCAAAAAAAACTTGGCAACCCTGTCTGCACGCACGCTGGATTAAGTAACATTAGAAGAAAAAGATGAGTGTAAACGATCTTTGCCATTGTTGTAAAAAAAAGAATTTAAGGATACACAGAGTACTTACCAACACGATCATCATTTCTGTGAGAAATTGTGAAGGTGAATGCATATACGAACAAGTTCACTGTTTAGGATAAGAGCAAATTCAACCCAATTTATTTTATTATTACTATTAGTATTAGTTCAAGAATAAAATAAATATTTTGAATATCGGAATCGGCAAATAGCCAAAGCTGTGGCATCGGTATCGGAAGTGAAAAGTGGTATCGGGACATCCCTATAAAAAACATAACATAACTGTACAATGACAAACTCCCTTAAAGCTGCAATATGTAAAATGTTTGCAGTAAAATATCCCAAAACCACTAGGCCAGTGATATATATTTTGTTCAGTTGTGTACTTACAATATTCCAGATGTTTCCAACTATTTGTGAATCGTTAGAAAATGGCTATTTTAACGTGTGAGGGAGTCGCCTGTCAACTGCGTCATATCTGCCATACCCTCGGTTTCCGGTTTTATTTTACAGAAACACTTTACTCTTACTGCAGTGTACAACAAGTGTCATAGCAGCCGCAGAGCGAACGTAAAGAGTAACATCATACAAATTTTGCAACACACTGAAATGTATCTAATATGATAAACAGAGCTGCGTGACCACATACTCATGACCGGAAAAGCGGAAGTAGTGCCGGCGACTGTGGCATAATAATAAGTTGCGTTCATCTTATTAACAATTGCTTCAACGGCCTTGCTCAGCTCCCACACCACTCGGGCCTGCTCTGCTTCATACTACAGTAACGTTAATAATTGCATCCATGAACATGATTTCTGCTCAAGTCCTATCCTGATTCTTTTCCTCCGGCTTTTGTGTCCCAAGATTCTACACTCAAACTTGGCGTCATCAAGCTACACCTTTGTTTTGTATAGGCGACCTCTAGCGGATGGAAATACATAGTGCACCTTTAAATAGGGGCTTTATTTCGCTTTATAAAACCAAATCTTCTGCGATCTTGTCATTCAGCTCCTTACTCATGATGAATGAAATCTGATAGTTAGCTTTTAGTTAGTGCTGCGACTCTCGTTCAGTTCACGCGTTAACGTTTTTAATTGTAGTTAAATGGGGTACTTCAGCGCTGGGAAGATGAATCTGTATTTAAACTCGGACATTAATCTAGTAGAAATGTGAAATTATTTTTGAATTTGGTGCCTTCTAGACTGAGAAAGCACAGAAAATTTATTTTTGTCTCATGGGTATGAAAGACAACAATTCCCAGAATGCACTTTGCTGGCCTACGAGAGTACTCTAGGCACGGCTACTGGTTTACTTGCCCACCGTGTTCATTTTCATAAAATCAGTAAAATACCAAAACAACGGTGGGGACGGTGCCGAAGTGGGTTAGTGATGTAATCGATGCTATGCCTGAACACCGGTAACACAAACTATTGCAGCAAAGCTAATTTCACCGTTATTATCAATCTAAATTAATCTACTGGGAAATATAGGAGCTTGTTACTGGAAAGTTACAGAACTCTGTGTTTTGTATCGCTAGTCCAATGTCCGTTCTCTTGAGCATATAATCCCTACCCGTGTGAGGCGCGCCTCTGAGAATCTTGAGATTCCTGCCATTATTAGAGAGAAGAATATGTTCAGCCCCCTCCCTCCGAAGCTTTGAAGCTCAAAAAATGGTATTCGGACCAGCCCTAGTTTACAGCAGGCTACCAATACCACTTATTTTAATAAAAAAAAATTCTTAATATCTGTTAGTCAGTTATATTTCATGCTATACATTTATTATAGGCTTTGTCAATGTTGTGACCACATTTTTTAATATTTCTCACAAATAAAAAAAGTTTGAAATGTACATTTATTAATTAGAAACTCTTTTTGGTGTTTTATTCATGATCTGTCTTTTTTATTAGTAGTATGTTTATTTGATAGCTTAATGACTTAAAAAAAAAAGTAAATATAGCCAGATGTTGACCGACAGCATTAATGTTTTACCATTCTTAGTGGTGCTTAAAAATGAGAGACAGTAGATCATTATAGTCAAGCATTTTGTTTAATAAATAATGGCAGCATTACAATGCATTTGCTATATTCCAGTCGCGATAGTCAATAAATTAATTAATTGCATGATAAAAAAAATGAGCTATTAATTTTTCCGACCGCGATAATTTCCAGCATCCGTTTTTATATCCATTTTTGTCGAGCGTTACATTATAGGATCACGCTCTTATACATGTAAATGCTTGTAAGCACAAGACACAGAACAAGAATGCGCTGTGTGGCTGCATCTCATGTCAGCTAATCGAGGGACACTCTGACACACACACACACACGACGCAGTCTCCTGCTCACATAGAGTTCTCTTTTGCTCATGAACATACAATAACAACAACACAGAGAATTTTGAGTATTCTCATATAAGGAGTCTTGAATTAGTTAAATAACATCTTAATTGAATTTAAAGATTTGTGAGGAAATGAGATGCGCAGGACAGTGCGTGAGATCTGCATTATGTTCGGCAGCGGCTGTTCTTAAAGTGACAGGAGCACTGATGATGTCTGTCATTAATGTTCATCAAAGAACAACGGGAACAGAGAAAATTGTAGCTTGAATGATTATTAATCTATATTTAATTTATTATTTATGCAGTTAAGAAAGGTGTTGATAACTATTACATTTCTATATATGTCTAACAGAGAAGGCACAGGTAAATATACTTTTTTTTTTAAGTTAGTTGTTTTAATTTCACTTAAATTAAAATGTTTTTTTTTTAAAGCCTAATAAATGTAAAAACATGACAATACAACACATATTTAACATATACTGTCAATAAATTGTTTCTACATTAATTTGGAGAGTAACTGAAATTATTACAATATAAAAACATTCAAAAACGTATTAATCGTGATTAATTACAGAAAAAAATGTAATTAGTAAACATTTTTTTAATCGATTCCCAGCACTACCTAAAACACAATCATCCATTGCAGTTTTCCCAGCTGTTTATTCAAATGCATTTTTTTTGTTAACAGACTGAGAGTCCATTGCTTTTTTTTGTTTTGTTCATTTATTGAGGATATTAAAATGCTTTCCATTTCAGTGTTAAATAGTCTTTAGAAATAAAAGTTTATTGATCTTTAAAAAGGTGTACCTGCATTATGCCATTATCATTATTTTAGATGAAAATGATCTCAGAACGACAATATTATCGTTTATCGCAATAATTTCTTGGCAGGATCGTGACAGGCCTACCTCTGTTGCACTGTACCTAGGGCCCTATGATTTCTGGGATGCAGAAAATGTGGACAGAATCACACAATCCTGTCATAAAAACGGAAGTTAATGTAGAACGCGGAATTTCACAGAATTTGTAAAAGTTTTGATGAATAAATAAAAAGCAGTTCAGAACACTCAAATCGAGATATAGAAGTGTATGTGAATAATAAACTGCAAAAAAACTATTTAAATACGAATCCTAACGAAACACATACACACACACTAGCTGTGTATTCAGCCTCTGTTGCCTTATGAGGACATGAACTTCGTCTCCAAAGCCGCTCTTGAGTTAGCCTGGTCCTACCAGACTCTCATACATTTCATTTGTACAGAGAGTCTGGCCACTCTCCATTGACAAGCGTTAACTTCCTTTAAGGCGGGTACTCTGTTTAAGTTTAAAACTATTGGATCTGCCCAGAGCAACTCTGGATCTGCCATACCCAATCGCTAACGTTTGGTCGTGATGTATGTCATCTCAAACTAGCGCATGACATCAACGTCATCGTTCTCAGCCACTCCCTCTTTTTGCTGATTGGACCGGTTAAAATTTGACCGGAGAAAACCAGAGAATATACCACAATCCCAGATGGAGTACTGAAGGAAAATTAAAATTGAGGGGAAGTACGTAAGGGTTGTGCCAGGCTAGCTCTGTGTCACTTCATGAGCATTTTACTGTTTCATTTGAGAAAAAAAACTATCATCATATCATAAACACACAGAGGCTGAATCCAAAATCACCCCCAATACCCTCTATTTGAGGGGACAGCCATTTGTAGTGGTGTCCGAAACCATAGTGGACATGTTCGAGTGCACTCATTCAATCCCACATTGCACCGCGATAACGAGTGTGCAGATGATGTGCATTCAACGGCTGTCTGACTTCACACACGTTTTCATTCACTCCTTCAAGTGAACTGTAATAGTGGACTAACGTAGGGAATAGTGAATGATTAGTGAGCGATTAAAATGGAATCCAGAAAATTTTAAACAGAAAGCTGCTTTTTGATTTAATTTAATGTAACCATTAAAATGTAGTCCAAAAAAATGTAAGCGGGAAAAAACTGAATCCAGAAACATTTAAACGGAATTAGGAAAAAATAAAACAGAATTTGGGAAAAAATAAAACCGATTTTTAATAGTGTACTATGTACCACAGCTGACAAAATGTTCTGAAGGTGGTCAATGTACCTGTTGCAGGCAGTTTTTGTCAGGCCATCGGACCAGAAAGTCTCAATTGCCTCAGGAAGCTTGTCTTTAATCCGTTAAATTATAATTTTGTGAGTTGCCCAAAACATTTATATGATTGACAGTAGGGCTGCACTTTATTGGAAAAAATTGACATTGCAATATTTTGTTTTTCTGCTATGTATATTCTGATTATTTAAAACATTTCACCAGATGATTTGAATATCTATATTTGGAGATAAGTCATTCTAGGATGAATGGGGTGATTTTTTTTTTTTTAGGGTAGTGCATCTGCATAGAAAAAAAAACAACAACATTCCAAGTAGTGCTGGGCGGTATACCGGTTCATACCGAATACCAGTATTTATTTTTATGATATGAATTTTGATTATACCGCAATACCGGTATATGACACTTAAACTACGTTCGGAACGCGGTGCAGCGGGATAGTGTTTGAGAGGGATCACTTTTCACTGTTGCACTGAGCACAGCTGAGATCGCATTACAGCCTATGTCTGAATCCGAAATCGCCCCAAAGCCTCATTCACTATTCCCTGCGTTATCCATATAGTTCACTTGAAGGGGTGAATGAACACGAGTGAGTGAATTCGGACAGCTGTTGTGTGTACATCGGCTACACTCGTTATTGTGATGCAATGTGAGATTGAATGATTGCACTCAGTAACGTCCACTATGGTTTCGGACACCACTTCAAATAGCTGTCCCCTCAAATAATGCCCTTTTTGAGGTTATAGGGGGCGTTTTCGCATTCAGCCCTTGATTACAGTAGAGAATTCAAATTTCACACGGGCGCACGAGAGAGAGAGGTTTCTGCGCGGACTGTTGCGATGAGGTTAACAACGTTCTCCACATGGATCATATAGCACATATAGACCGGAGCGTGCACGTTTTTATGGACCTATTTCATATACTCTAGTGCTCTAAACATGAACCAGCAGTATGTTTGTGCACATATTTCATCATCATGTCTTCTGAAATGTATCCAAAGGACACTGATACATCACGACAGCGATGTCCCCATATATTGCTACACGGAACACAATGATGTAAGTTAATTAATAGACTGACAATTCAAAGAAAACACATAGGGAAAAAAAAATACTGTCATATACTGCAAAACCGATATAATTTGGAAAAATACTGTGATACACATTTTTGGTCATACCACCCAGCACTAATTTCAAGCGGAATTTTGACTTTGTTTTGCGTTCACGTGTACGTTCGAACTCAAAAAGAAGAGAGAAAGACAACTGAATTTGGTGTTCAGTTGGACACATACTGTCTGCATGGCACTGTGCACACGCACAGAAAATAGAATGTGTTTATTATAGATTTAAAATACCTTTTAAACGTGTTTGTTCCTAGTTGACTGATTAAATACATTGTATTTTAATGATTCAATTATCTGATGTGACCATGTTGCATTCCTTTTGTGAATGATAAATGAATCTCAGGTAATAAGTATGCCAGCAGAAGTTAAAACCCCCATCACCCCCATCATCAGGTAGCCAACACTTTCTGTATGAAACAATGGCAATTTACGTCTTTTTATTTCCCATCCCCACTGTGAAGCTTACTGAACTGTCCCAACCCCCCATACTGTCAGGAGGCGAGTGTCTGAGGCTGACTATTAAAATCAAAGAGAAGTTGCCCATGAACAATTAAGACAAAAAAATGTATGCTAGACATTAGACTGATATTATTAAATCATGTATATATTAAATCAAATAATTTAAATGTCTTTTTTTTGTCACAAGTTTAATACATATTACATATTTAATTATTTCAGTGATTGAAGAGTTCAAAGTTGCTTGGTCAGATGATTTACCAAGGCCGTTTCTGAATATTAAACCTTTTTTTTTTTTTTTTCAGAACTGCTGTTTGTTGAAATCCCAGTCACACTGTTGGATAATATTTGTTGCTTAGTGTTACTGGCATTGTAATTCTATATAAAATGTAAGCAAAAAAATATATTTTAACATAAATCAATGTGTTTTAGAACACTGGATACACTTCTCTTTTTATTAATCTCTTTATTAATCCACAAAAAAAGAAGCAACAGCAACTAAAAAACATAGCCTGTTTGTTCAGGATTTGAACTCATTGACAATGAGAGAAGCGCTCTTCATTCATATCAGGCTAAACTGTACCTTTGTACAGAGCCCATAAAGGGTCCTTTGCAAAAATAAATATATACAGACTTAGGCATGCTCGCAAGAAATGTGCACGCGTTACAATTTCCAGGTTATGTATACTATAACCTATTTTCTTTGTGCATCTCAGCTATCTTACTATGAAGAAAATAAGAGCATGGATGCATATGAATTAACTGAGCATAAACTTTTTGCTCAAAATTTGGCTTTCATTAGGGCAGGACTAATATCAAGGCCTTATGCCCACTTTAACGCACCCCCTGTGGCAGCCAAGAAACTGTGCTGCTAAATGGACTAATGCCGCAATATGTGGCTCAGTGTGAATTGTCCGGTATGTTAAGTTTACTGGATCATAATGATTGTTACAGTAAAACAAAGGACCAATTTAATAAAAAGTGATCAACAATTTCTTAATTGATGGATACTCTACAGTATTTTTCTTCATGTTATGTGCATGACTCTGTGTAGTATGGGAATAGATCATTTGAAAAGGACCGATAAAGAATAAGTACATTAATGCGTCACCTGTTAAAGTATATTTGTGAATTATATCACAGTAATCCATCTTTTCTATAGTTTTAATTATTTTATGGCTTACTACACAGCTCATGTGTAATAGTTTTTTTTAAATACTGGCTAGTAGGCCTACTGTATTGTAAAAAGTAAGCACACTTCATGCACTGCCGTCACTGTAATATTTCACTGTAACATTTACATGTTAAGCATTTATATGATAAATTATTAGCAGAGATTAGGTGTTATAATGTCATATTTTTGTTATTATTATTATTTAGAGTAATTTCATTAATTTATTTTAATTTACAAGGAAAATGTCACAATTCCAGACTTCATGAGCAATGTTGCAAACGGTCCCTTTGCGCCATCTGGTGGTTATTTTTGCTAACAAACGTCACACGTGACCTGGTTGTATTTAACACTGGCCTTGCAGCATTGGTAATATGCATTTTGGTTGACTACCTATTGTATATATAATGCATAAGTTTATACTTTGTTTTTCTTATGTCTTATATATTTTCTTGTGTCAGCCTCCACCTGAGATTATATTGGCTGTTTTTAAACTTGTGAGGAAAGAGGTCTGATCAATACCGTACCTGAGCTCATTCTCCTCACCTCAAAGGTAATGCTCACATTCAAAGCATTTCATCAGGGGTGCCCAGTCCTGTTCCTGGAGATCTACCTTCCTGCAGAATTCAGATCCAACTCCTGCTCCTGGTGATCTGGGGGGCGTATTACAGAAACATCTTAACTTTAGAATCCTATCATATCTGTTTGGTAACAATTTCAGTTAGGACCGCATTTAGGACAAAAGCTATTAAAGAATGACATTTCTTAAGTGCTTAATCTTATCCTAACTATGGGTAGGAAACGAGTATTACAGAAGCATCCTAACTCGACAAAAAATCCTAAAAGCTGTCTTAACTTCAGGACAACCCCACTGGTATCATAACTTCAAACATTTTTGAAATCCAACGGTAAAAATCACAGTACAAAACCCCTTTTTCAAGAGAGCATTACATTTATTAATGATGAAGAGCAGTGACATTTTGATGTTGTAGAGACTTTTGGTGGACCCAGAGGATGTGCTGTGTTTTGATGGTAAAATGCTTGTAAATAATTAGACTCCCACGACATGATTTTGCAGTTATTTGACGAATTGCGAACAACATTACAGAGGCCAAACGAGCCATCACGGAGCATTACTGGTCGGTCTTCACTGACATAGAGTTGGTTTGACGTTGGACGTTCGATATTCGCAAATTTAAGGACCTAAAGTTACATTACTGTGTATATGTCTAAAGTTACATACGACATTTGTAGACCTACACATTTCTAACTTCAATAGCATTTGAATAGAATATGTAAAAGGTGTGCATCATAGCTGACACCTAGATGAACACTTAACTGTTGGTTTTGATACTGTAAGTCATTCCGTCAAATGCTATTGAAGTTAGAATTGTGTATACCAATGTATGCAATTTTAGAGACGGTCCCTAAATTTCGAATGGCTAACGTCAAACCAACTCTATGCCAGTTCATTCTTCAAGTGACTAAGGCCTTATACTTTTTATTTATAAAACAGTCTTTAACTTTTCAACGGAGCTTATCAAATCAATTTCATTTTCTGCTGCATTGGAATTAAAAGCACGCCGTTGTTTCTCCATTTTGATTTTAGGTTTACCTCAGAAGCAGTTTGCGCATTGTTGGTTGATTGGTAACAGACCTGACAGTTGATTACCGAACTCAATTGAGTGGTTTAAGATTTCCTAACTACAGATAAAATGAGATTTTGTTAGGTAGGATAAGAATCCTAAATCAAGTTAAGATTTGCTTCTGTGATACAAAATTGTGAAAAATCCAAAATTAACTTATCATATCTTAAGACCTAAGATAGAAAGTTTCTGTAATACGCCACCTGGTTCAGTTGTGTTTGATCAGGGATGGAGCTAAAGTTTGCAGTAAGGTAGATCTGCAAGAACAGGATTAGGCACCTCGCATTAGGTCATTATATAATATTGAGATAAGTGATGGTGTGTATGCACAATGCAATTACAATTTCAGATAAGCCATAATGCTATATTTGATGTGTGTTTGTGTTTAGATTGTTGAGGCAGGATGTGTATTCACTGTGGATCAGTGTGAGGTCATGCAGAGTCATCTCCAAATGATGCAGGTTCCTAGACAGCAGATGGACATTTTCCTCGCTGTTAAATGCAGGTGTGCTTTCTCCCACAGTAGCACATTTAATAGTTTGTAGTTTTATCATGTTACATTACCGAAAAACCATCATATGATGTCACAGAAACACACTTTATGTTTGTAGAGCTCTGGCAACTAACCCTCACACCTCTGAGCTGTCAGATCTGGCCCAGGCTGTTGTTAGAGTTGAGGTAAGATCCTCCTTTTCTATTGTACTTATTTACACTTTTACATTTACTCGCACTTGATTTGCTTTCCTTTTTTCCATTGTTATTTCTTTATGATGCCATGTCTTTTTCGTTATCATTCATTTGTGGACAGGTTTACATATATGTGTGCTTGTGTGTTTCTAGATGCTGAAGCATCAGAATGACTGGGCTGGACTGGCACTAGTATTCTGTGGTGTTTGTGTGGGTTCACACAGTCCCACAGAACTTCTCAGGTTTTGCTGCTGTGTTACCATGGCACTGCTGAAAGAGCCCAAAGACAAACTCACCCTACCATATGAGCTGTTTGCTGAATCAGGTACACACATACCCAATTTGGTTATTTTATGTACACTACCATTAAAAAGTTTGGGTTTAGTAAGATTTGTTTCAATCTTTTTGATGCTCATCAAGGCTGTATTTATTTGGTCAACAGTAAACCCAATAATATTGTGAAATATTATACAATTTAAAATAATAAATTTATAATAATTTATATATTTTAAAATATTGAACTTTCAGCCACCATTACTCCAGTCTTCATTAGTCCTCACATTAATGTTGAAAATAGATTTGCTGCTTAATATTTTTGTGGAAACTTGATGCACTTTTTTCAGGGTTCTTTGATAAATTAAAAAAATCACAAGTACAGCAATTATTTAAAATGCAGTGGGCACCATTTATGCCCATTTGCAGGTTCAGGTGAGGGTCAGAGCACTCAAAAACTGCAGCTCTTGGGGGGTGTTCCCGGTCTGCAGTGGTCAGTATCTATCAAAAGTGGTCCAAGGAAGTAACCGTGGTGAGCTAGCGACAAGGTCATGGGCGGTAGTGCTGGTTCATACTGAATACCGGTATTTATTTTTCTTATGATTGAATTTTGACTATACCGGAATACCGGTATATGACGCTTAACCAACGTTCGGAACGCGGCACAGCGCGACGTTGTTTGAAGGGTCCCTTTTCGCTGTTGTACTGTTGTGAGAGCACACTCGCAGTACAGCCTATGGCTGAATCCAAAATTGCCCCCTAAAGCCTCATTCACATGATTTTGTGGGACTTTTCAAACCTGAATTAACTCTAGTGTGGATATTTCTACAATATTTACTCAAAATGATAGAATAGTTTTAGTCAATCTACTGCAGTATTTCCTCTCTCAATCAGCAGAAAGTGTGGTTAACACCTGGTCATGCAAATTGGAAAAAAATACCGTCATATACCGCAAAACCAATGTCATTTAGAAAAATACTGTCATATAAATTTTTGATCCAGAAAATCACAATATATGATTTGTTAACTATTTATTTGTATGATACAGCTGCAAAGTATTTGAACACCTGAGAAAACAATGTTAATATTTGGTACAGTAGCCTTTGTTTGCAATTACAGAGGTCAAACGTTTTCTGTAGTTTTTCACCAGGTTAGCACACACTGCAGGAGGGATTTTGGCCCACTCCTCCACACAGATCTTCTCTAGATCAGTCAGGTTTCTGGCCTGTCGCTGAGAAACACAGAGTTTGAGCTCCCTCCAAAGATTCTCTATTGGGTTTAGGTCTGGAGACCAGACCCAGAACCTTGATATGCTTCTTACAGAGCCACTCCTTGGTTATCCTGGCTGTGTGCTTCAGGTCATTGTCATGTTGGAAGACCCAGCCTCGACCCATCTTCAATGCTCTAACTGAGGGAAGGAGGTTGTTCCCCAAAATCTCGCAATACATGGCCCCGGTCATCCTCTCCTTAAACGGGTACTTCAGCGCTGGGAAGATGAATCTGTATTTAAACTGGGTCATTAATGTAGTAGAAATTATTTTTGAATTTGGTGCCTTTTAGACTAAGAAAACACAGAAAATTTATTTTTGTCTCATGGGGATTAAAGACAACAATTCCCAGAATACACTTCGCTGCCCTCCTACTCTAGGCATGGCTACTGGCTGGATCACTTGCCCACTGCGTTCGTTTTCATAAAATCAGTTCAGTTAGTGACACTACAATTAAAAACTGAACTTGTCTGTTCAACATGATGTGAGTGAGCCTGAGTGTCACGGCCGTCATGGCACAAACGCAGCAGGAGTCAGATGCATTCATCACATGAGCTGAGCTGAGGTAATAATACATTCACAGCGCGTGATCAGTCTGGCGCATTTTCAGTTCATGTCTTTGGAAGCTTAACTTTCATAGGAAATTAATTTGAAAAGTTGAAACTCACTTTGCTCTCCACCGCTCCGTTTACATGAATCTCCGCAGCTGCCTGAGCCGAGTGCTGACGCTGTGAGTGCGATGTTGAAAACATGTGGAAATAGCGCCCTCTGCTGGCTGTAGTCTTTAGCCTCTGGCCAAAAACTCATCCAATGACGATATTTGCGTCATCAGAGGAATTTTTCCAGAAATAAAATGCATAATTCTCTCATCTCACGGTGATATGAGGGGAGAAAAGTACGATAATTTGAAATAACTCCCGGGTTTCTACTGATACAAAGCTTAATGCTAATCGCTGAAGTAACCCTTTAATACATTGCAGTCGCCCTGTCCCATGTGTAGAAAAACACCCCCAAAGCATGATTCTACCACCCTCATGCTTCACAGTAGGGATGGTGTTCTTGGGATGGTACTCATCATTCTTCTTCCTCCAAACACGTTTAGTGGAAATATGACCAAAAACTTATATTTTGGTGTAATCTGACCGCATGACTTTCTCCCATGACTCCTCTGGATCATCCAAATGGTCATTGGCAAACTTAAAACAGGCCTGGACATGTGCTGGTTTAAGCAGGGGAAGCTTCCGTGCCATGCATGATTTCAAACCTAGACGCCTTAGTGTATTACCAACAGTAACCTTGGAAACGGTGGTCCCAGCTCTTTTCAGGTCATTGTAGTTCTGGGCTGATTTCTCACCTTTCTTAGGATCATTGAGACCCCATTAGGTGAGATCTTGCATGGAGCCCCAGTCCGAGGGACATTGACAGTCATGTTTAGCTTCTTCCATTTTCTAATGATTGCTCCAATAGTGGACCTTTTTTCACCAAGCTGCTTGGTAATTTCCCCGTAGCCCTTTCTAGCCTTGTGGAGGTGTACAATTTTGTCTCGTGTCTTTGGACAGCTCTTTGGTCTTGGCCAAGTTAGTAGTTGGGTCCTTACTGACTGTATGGGGTAGACAGGTGTCTTTATGCAGCTAACGGCCTCAAACAGGTACATCTAATTTAGGATAATAAATGTAGTGGATGTGGACATTTTAAAAGCAGACTAACAGGTCTTTGAGAGTCAGAATTCTAGCTGATAGACAGGTGTTCAAATACTTATGCCAGCTGTATCATGCAAATAAATAGTAAAAAAAAAATAATATATTGTGATTAGGGCTGTAGCTATTGATTCTTTTAGTAATCAGTACTCTACCGTTTATTCCACCGATTAATCGAGTAATCGGATAATAATTACTTTTTTCTTTATTAAAGAGCAATACTAAATATATAAGAGAAAATAAGACAAGTATCTTAAAATTAACATCTAATTTGTTTTCTTTTTAGAAAAATAAAGTTTTATTGCTGAAATTGCATACTAATAACTGTGAAAATAACCCATTTTAATGCATGCAATTGCCACATTATAAAAATCTATTTCAAATTAGTTAAAAAGTTCCGTCTAAAACTAAACCTACAACCAATAAACCAAAATAATATTAATATAAATAGCAAATAATGCCTAAATGTATGTTTAACTTTAGTTTCAGCTTCAGTTCAGGCATGACAAGCCTTTACTGTCTTCTGAAGGCTGTGAGGCCTTTGTAAAGCAAAAATATTGGACAGGAAGGTAACTTGAAATAAGAACAAGAGTACAGATGGTCATACTAGAGATGCGCGGATAACTTCACCGAATTCGCTGTTAAAAACAAACCATCCATCCGCACCCGATCGTCATAAACTCAAATCCTCAGTGTAAGCGCGATGCTACCGTCACATTTTAGCTACACTGAAGTAGGTTGCTTTAAAACAAATCTTCTTTGGCGAAATTACACGTTTTAAATAACCCAAACACCTCTACATCACCTCAAACGCGAGAGATGAGTTGTGTTTAATTCAGATAAAGTAGCCTACATCGCACATACAGATCTACATTTTGAGCTAATCATATTCATCATTGTAACACAGCTTGTTTAATTAAGTTAGTAGCTATAAATATTGCTCGTATCTCCTCAGCTGCGCGAACTGCCGCATAAATGAAGCCTAAATGTTCAGTGTCGTATCCTGAAGCTAAACACACAGTTGTCTTCATTTAAAAATAGCGAGACTAAATGATATTAGCAGTGCTGATGCCAGTCTCTCTCGCATTGCGGTCTTTGATCTCGCCATGAGCTAAAACGAAAGTTAAAGAGCAAAACATTCATTGCGTTTTACCGTGAAATGAGTTCGCGTCTTAATTAACATCAACACATCAATGATTTCTCTCATCCACCCGCAATTTTTGGGATGTTTACCCACCTGAATCGCGGAATTAACATAATCCGCGCATACTCCTTATACACAAAAAAATATTTCTGCAACATCCGTGTGTAGTTAAATGAACTAACGAAGCATCGAGGCAGATGATTTTGCCTCGAGGATTTTTTCAATTCGAGTAACTCGAGTTACTCGAGAATCGTTCAGCCCTAATTGTGATGTATATATATATATATATATATATATATATATATATATATATATATATATATATATATATATATATATATATATATATATATATATATATATATATATATATATATATATATATATATATATATATATAAAATATATATATATTTTTTTATTTATTATAATCGGCAAATTGAGTACATGGTTATACCTGGAAATAAATCCTGCTCAAAGATACAACACATACCTGTCATTTCCATGGTTTTGGTGCTTCTATGCACCGATAAGAAAAAAAGTAACTTTGCTGACCCCTGGGGATTAGCCTTCGTTCAATTAGGACATTTAAGTAGTTTTTATAAACATGCCATAGAAAAAATAAATAAAATATCTGTCTCAAGATGTACATCAGTAATTTAGGATATGTCAGTGCAAGTTGCTTTCAAACATGCATTTAAATCTGGGACTAGACTTAAACCTTGTCTATGAAACTGGGTGTTCATGTGGGTTCAACACTAATTTTGGGTGGGTTGTCATGTCTTTATTCTGTTAGTGTGTCAGCAAGCTTCGTCTAATGAAATGATCAAAACCATCCTGGGGAGGATTGGAGTCTCTCTGATCTTCAGGTACCACAGGACACAAGAGTGGAATAAGGTGGGTGTGTATCCTGTTTGTGCAAGCACGCTGTACAGTAATAAACCTTTGAATACTGTGTATGTGTCTTGCATGTTCTTAGGGAGTGAAGCTGGTCAGTGTGATGTTCAGACTGCACATTGAATTCATCACACTGAAGGGGATTATGGGGAATGAGCATGGGGTTTCACGCTGTCAACTGGTCACTTTGGCAACAGAGCTCTTCCTTTACAGCGGGAGTATTGAGGGAGCTTTGAAAATGTTGAGAGGTAAAATGGAGATTTGCAACTTTTGTTCGTTTTGATCTGTATCTGGAAATGAGGGATTACACTGTGTGTGTGTGTGTGTGTGTGTGTGTCTGTGTCTGTGTCTGTGTCTGTGTCTGTGTCTGTGTCTGTGTCTGTGTCTGTGTCTGTGTCTGTGTCTGTGTCTGTGTGTGTGTGTGTGTGTGTGTGTGTGTGTGTGTTTATCTTTTCTTTCAGCTGATGGTTGGTTTGTGAACTCAAGCATGTGGCCTTGTGAGCAGGCTGACATAGAAAGTCGAAAACATGTCCTGACTCTTTTAGCTGAGAAGACATCAAACAGAGACACCTTTGAGATTCTTACCAACTTACCTGGACTCAGACAACCAATAAGCAAGTTATTTCTTCTTTTATCATCTCTCATTGTGAAATACACACACACACACACACATTTGGGGTGTAATTAAAACTTCTGATTAGATTAGATCACCATTAGATACAAAATGCGTCACTAAACTCCTGATACGATGCTATTGTGATATTTTAAGCCAAAATAAAGAAAGGGTTTTTTTTTTTTTTATTATTATTACTACGTTATTATAAGGTCCCATACGTATTCCCCTATTGCATTATAATACATTTACATTTAGTCATTTAGCAGACGCTTTTATCCAAAGCGACTTACAAATTAGAGTAATAGAAGCAACCAAGACCAGTCAAGGTGTCACGGAATCGAACACAAAACACAGAGGACAGTTTTTTTTTGTTTTTTTTTAAATAACAAACAGAAATGAATAGAGTGATAAGTGCTATTCTTTATTGGTCAAGTGCTGCTGGAAAAGAAGTGTCTTGAGATGTTTTTTGAAAATGGCCATAGACTCGGCTGCTCGAACTGAGACAGGCAGGTCATTCCACCAGGTGGGAACGGTCCAAGAAAAGGTCCTAGTGAGGGATTTCATGCCTCTTTGAGATGGCACCACTAGGCGTCGTTCACTTGAAGAACGCAAGCTTCTGGAGGGTGTGTAAGTCTGAGCGAGTTTAGGTATACTGGTGCAGAGCCTGCGGTTGCTTTGTAGGCGAGCACCAGAGCCTTGAATTTGATTTGCGCGGCTATCGGCAGCCAGTGAAGACTGATGAAGAGAGGCGTGACGTTCGCTCTCTTCGGCTCGTTGAAGACCACTCTTGCCGCTGCGTTCTGGATCAGCTGCAAGGGTTTAACAGTGGATGCTGGAAGGCCCGCTAGAAGAGAGTTACAGTAGTCCAGTCTGGAGAGTACAAGAGCTTGGACCAGGAGTTGAGTGGCCTGCTCTGATAGGAAGGGTCTAATCTTCCTAATGTTGTATAGCGCAACTCTGCAGGACCGGGTTGTTGCAGTAATGTGGTCAGTGAATTTTAGCTGATCATCAATCACAACTCCAAGGTTCCTGGCTGTCCTGGACGGAGTTATGGTTGATGAACCGAGCTGAATGGAGAGAGTATGTTGAAGTGCTGGGTTGGCTGAGACCACAAGCAGTTCTGGAGGGCAAAGAAGAGAGGAGAATGTTCTGAAAAGTGTGCGAGAGTCAGAGCAGTTGTTGATTTTGTTGTGATTAGACATGTGCCGATATTCGGTAATGCGATATATCACGATAATGAATATGCACAATATTGTTATTGTGGGCACTTCGAAATACCGTAAATAATAATTTATTAACAAATAAATTATTTTATAATGCATTAAAGAATACTTTGCCCATCAACCGTATAAAATCCTCAACACCGCTGTATTCTGCGTCAAAGGGACACGCGCTCAGATGTAAACAAGCCCTGAGTGCATGAGAAGCACGTGGCTGAACGAGTGAAGGAGACGCACACGCTGAATGAAGTGCACTCTCAATGACAGCAGAGGGCGCTGATGGAACTGCAGAGTGTGCAGCGGTTACCCCGGAAACCCCACAAACAAAGCAATTGCACTAGTGAAGTTTTTCAAATGCTCCAAACAGCCATTCATTTTAGTAATCTCAATGTTGTTCATCACAGCACCAAATACTTAATACTTAAAGACTTAACAGGCTATTTATTTTCAAACTTAAACATTTTTATATTTTAATCTGGACTACAGCATGCCCTAATGATTAGACATTTTCTGATTATTTGTTATTGTTCAGTAAAACTTTGAGACATACGGCTTCATTAGTTAACATGTTAATTCATTATTACCAAACAGTTGTATTTCTTAACTAACTTTTTTTTAAAAACTTTCTGTAACAAATGTAGCTATTGCTCCATCTTAGTTAATGCATTAAATAATGAGGCCTTATTGTTACGTGTTACCTGTTGTTCTTTATAGCCTAATTCTTTTGCACTTAAAATTTAACTTTTATATATTTTTGGTGCATTATATTATTGTATTTAAACATTCAGAGTTATTTTTGTTATTACAAAAAGAGTTCTTAAACCTGTTATTTTATTACAACACTTTTTTTGCAACTTATTTCAATATCGTGATAATACCGTATACCGTGATAAAAGCAATTAATCGCAACATGAAAAATTGATACCGGCACATGCCTAGTTGTGATAGTATGTAGTTTTTGCAGTGGAGACATGTGCAGAGAAGGAAACAAGAAGAGACTGATACAAGGTAAGATCAGTAGAGTTCTTAGATTTGCGCCACTTCGTCTCTGCCACCCTGAGTCCAGAGCGATGTTCGCGGAGAACATCAGACAGCCAGGGGGCAGAGGGTGTGGTGCGGGCTGGTCTGGATGAAAGGGGGCAATAGCTATCTAAGCAAGATGTTAGAGTGGAGCAGAAAGTGTCAGTAGCACTGTTAGTGTCCAGAGCTGAGAACTGAGCAGGTGGAGGAAGTGAGGATGAAACCATAGTGGATAGACGAGAGGGAGAAAGAGGCGTGGATTACGCCGAAGGTGATCTGTGGATTAGTATGAGTTGTATCAGGAGTGAGTACGAGGTTAAGAGTGACGAGGAAGTGGTTGGAGGTGTGCAATGGAGTCACTAAAGTGTTGTTGTCTGTAGAGCAGTAGCGTGTGTAGATAAGGTCCAAATGATTACCTGATTTGTGAGTAGCCGTGGTAGATACTTGCTTAAGGTTAAAGGAGGTCAGTAGAGAGGTGAAGTCTGCAGCCAGGGGTTTATCAAGGTGGATGTTGAAGTCACCGAGCAGCACCAGAGGAGTGCCATCTTCAGGAAAGTTGGAGAGTAACATATCCAAGTCCTCCAAGAAGTTACCCAGTTGACCTGGGGGGCGATAAACAACTACAACATGGATTTTAGCAGGGTGAGTGATAGTGATTGAGTGTGATTCAAATGAGCTGTTGCCAGAGAGAGATGGTATGGGCTCAAATTTCCAATCCTTTGTGATGAGCAAACCAGTACCTCCACCTCTCCCAATTGGACGAGGTGAGTGCGAAAGGAGAAATTAGTTGAGAGGGCAGGAGTGGCCATGTCTTCTGGTTTGATCCAGGTCTCAGTTAGGGCTATGAGATTTGAATGAGTGGAGATAGCTGAAATAAAGTCTGCTTTGTTTACAGCAGACTGGCAATTCCAGAGACCAATTGAAATGGACAGTAATGTGATAGAGGAAATCGGTACCCTAAGCAGATTATTAGGATTACGGCATCTTGAATACACAGAGCGTGGTTTACAGGTGGTAGTGGAAATAGTAGAGATTTGAAAGCACATAGTGAATAGGGATTAAAGAATAAACAAACGAAAACAAGCAAAATGCCAAAGAGTTAAAGTAAAAGAAACCTATACTTAAGTGCCTTGTCGGTGTCCTTGCTCGAGTGGAGTCGCGCAGAGTAGAGTAGCTGGTCTTTACACTCTTCGGTCTTCACACGATTAGGGCTTCACACGAGGGCTGCCGTGGAGTCCCGCTCTATTTATACACACTCCTTATTGAATTCAGCTGGCCACGCCTCGCCATAATATTCATCATTACATATAGTTTATTTATGTAGTAATGTCACTGAAACTCTTTAAACTTTCTATTTTTTCCTCACAATACTTGTGCTTTCAAAGCAGGGATTCGCTGGATCTCTTAGACAAGCCGCACACTGACAGACTCGTTGCTCACTATGTCCCACCTATCCCGCTATTAATGCACTATACATATAGCAACAAACCATCTACAATGCTTTGAATAGTCATACTACTTAAAACGAAATGTGATATGATTTACATGATGAGTGCCGTTCCAGTGCATGCGCTTCAGATGATCAATGCAGTCGGTCACATTACTAATCGCAAGAAAGCGTGTAAATGTAAACTGTAAATGTTAGTTAATCTGAAAATTTAAATTCTGCATTTACTCACTCTCATGTTGCTTTCGAGTGTCACGCAAGCATTTAAACTAGGGATGCACCGAATATTCTGCGAAAGTTTTCGCAGGTTTTCGGCATCTATGGGTTGTAACTTTAAAATAATGCTTTATTTATGTTTCTGTTGATGGATACACGTGCTGGCTCCTCAGTGATACACTACAACAACAGCGATAATAAAAGAAAAACGTGGGCAAAACGGTCTCTCTTTGTACACTTTGTTCAATGCGAGTGCTGCCGTATGTTCGAATATGACCAGTCGTTTTCGCCGTCATCACCGGGTGTAGCTCCAGAAGACGCAAATGAGAACTCGCGCTGTGAGAAGATTTGTCTCTGTGCACTCATCCGAAAGCGCGCACTCGTCTCACAGCGCACAAATATTGAGTTATCTTTCAAGTCTTGCGCTTAAACGGACCAACTCACACAAAAACTATGTCAACATGTCCATCTTGATGAGTATCCTTGCAGACATAGCGTGCGTCTCAATCAGCTCCCTAGTTCAGTAGTCAGGGCACTGATCAGGACATATATCAATGGGCTGACTCCCTGATCAGTGCCCTGACTACTGAACTATAAACTAGGGAGCTGATTGAGACGCACTCCATAGTCTGTATATAGTCAAGAAAGACGACGCATTTCGGTGCATTAGGTCTTAAAGGGGCAGTAGCCTTTACTGTGGTCTGTTTAATGTCAACAAAAGACAAGGACATCACTCACTGCTCTTGATTGAATAGCTTTTGTAAGTTTAATAAGGATTAATCTTTAATTTAAACAGTTAAATATGCAGTTATTTCATGTTTTATTACTTTATTAAATTTCTGTACCTTTCTGCCAGTAGGCCTGTACATTATTATTTTATATACACATGAGTGAGGTCAAGTTAAACATTTTTAGTTTGAATTTTATTTTATACCGTGCATTGTTGCAATGTGCTAAATAAATATTTGCATAATTTGTAATTGATTTATTATTTGAAACTTTAATATTAATTTATGCAATTGCAATGCCTTGATTTTTAGTAAAGTTACACAGTCGTAGCCATAAATGCAATGGTACTAATAACTGCCATAATTTCTTTCTGTGTTTCGGTTTTTGCTTTGGCCTTGGTTTCCTCTTTTTGGTTTTCGGTTTGGCCAAGAATTTTGATTTCGTGCATCCCTAATTTAAATTAGAGCCCGACTGATTTATCGGTCTGCCGATTTTACCGGCGATATGAATTTGCCTGTCGCAAATAGATTGACATTGGCGCATGAGACGTAGATATGCTACCCATATGAACGTGCACCCAAGCATGTCCACGCATCTCACAGCGTGAGAATATTCACATAAAATTTAAGTCGAGATGCTGGTTTTGTCGAGTATCATTGTAAACATAGTCCGTTATGTCTTAAGTGAACTTAAATTCCTCATGAAATCAACCTTATTTACTTTGTTAGCACACATTACAGGTCTTAGGGTGAACAATTAATCCGTGCAAGTTATTGCACAGAAAAATTTGTTTGCTGTGGTAAAGCTTTAATCAAAATCTGAAAAGTAACTTCCGGTCTGAAATGGCGTTCCCTTTACAATGACGGCAGTTTGGCGGCTTGGGTTTGAATAACCTTAACCACTCCCCTCCAACCGTTAGTTTGCTATGAGCGAGTGATGTAGGGGAACACTGTAGTGTAAAACCCTTGTGTAGGCTATTTCACAACGAAAATAATTCCATAGCCATCTAGTGTCCAATTTTATGCGCTATTAATGACATTTTTGTATCTTCCTAATACAATATAAATGGTTCAGCACATAATAACGTTTCATAACTAAAAAGGGCGTAAAGTATAGTGTCTTCTTTGACTTGTACATTAGGGTGTTATTAACCCATTAGAACCTGAAGCTAAAAAGGGCGTTTTGACATGTTTTGTTTTTTTGACTGTAGAATTAAAACACAATGTGCTATCTTCAAGTGCAAGGTGTAATTTTTTCAGAAAACATCAGGCTTTCAAAAATTAGTTATTGACCCTAACTGTGTGTGGTGATTTTGAAAATAGAATTTAAATGGACACAAATTTAAAAACGGGAATACATTTTACTGCTTTTTATTTAGAAAACATCAGAAAACCCTGAATGAAAGAATCTAACACTTTAAAATTGAAGAATAAACTATAACACATATATGCAAGTCTTTTTGTGACACTGGGTTGTTGAGTTTTCACTCAGGAGCCTTTTCTTTACCCTATTCTCCAGGGGTGTATTACAGAAACTTTCTATCTTATGTCTTAACTTAAGATATGATAAGTTAATTTAGGATTTTTCACAATTTTGTATCACAGAAGCAAATCTTCACTTGATTTAGGATTCTTATCCTATCTTACAAAATCTCATCCTATCTGTAGTTAAATCTTAAACCGCTCAATCGAGTTCGGTAATCAACTGTCAGGTCTGTTACCAAGCAACCAACAACGCGCAAACTGCTTATTTAAGGCAAACCTAAAATCAAAATGGAGAAACAGGCGTGCTTTTAATTCCAATGCGGCAGAAAATGACATTTTGATAAGCTCCGTTGAAAAGTTAAAGCCTGTTTTATAAATAAAAAGTATAAGGCCTTAGTCACTTAAAGAATTAACTGGCATAGAGTCCGTTTGACGTTAGGCGTTGAAATTTAGGGACCGTCTCTAAAGTTGCATACATTGGTATACACAATTCTAACTTCAATAGCATTTGACGGAATGACTTACAGTATCAAAACCAACTGTAAAATGTTCATCTAGGTGTCAGCTATGATGCACACCTTTTACATATTCTGTTCAAATGCTATTGAAGTTAGAAATGTGTAGGTCTACAAATGTTGTATGTAACTTTAGAGACGGTCCTTAAATTTGTGACTATCGAACGTTCAGCGTCAAACCAACTCTGTCAGTGAAGACCAGTAATGCTCCGTGGCGGCTCGTTTGGCCTCTAATGTTTTTAATTTGTCAAATAACTGCAAAATCGTGTCGTGGGAGTCTGTAATAATTTACAAGCATTTTATCATCAAAACACAGCACATCCTCTGGGTCCTCCAAAAGTCTCTCCAACATCAAAACGTCGCTGCTCTTCATCTTATATCATTAATAAATGTAACACTCTCGAAAAGGATTTTTGTACTGTGATTTTTACTGTTTGATTTCAAAAATGGGTTGTCCTAAAGTTAAGACCGCTTTTAGGATTTTTGTTGAGTTAGGATGTTTCTGTAATACTTGTTTCCTATCCATAGTTAAGATAAGATTATGCATTTAAGAAATGTCATTATGTAATAGCCTTTGTCCTAAATGCGGTCCTAACTGAAATTGCCATGGTTACCAAACAAATAAGATAGGATTCTAAAGTTAAGATGTTTCTGTAATACGCCCCAGGTGTTTTTGATCATTCATTAACTCAGAATATGCAGACTCGGGTCTGAAGAGGTCCCGCTTATCTTCCTCTCAAGTGTCATCAAAAATAAACTTAATCGCCTCTCTTGTATAATCTGTCTTTGCCATGTTTTTGTCCATTTTTAATTATGTTTTGTACTCTAAATATCCTCTAAAACTCTAACCTGCCACGCTCCGTATCACCCTTGAAATCCGATCCTTCCTGCTCCCCTGAAAGCCGTGGTGATTTGCGGATGGAAGATACATAAGCTGTATATTGGCGGAAAGCATACAATGTTTTCTATCAGGAGATATTTGAATGATTTTGATAGTGCAAACGGTTGAATAGTTACGTTAACATGAATTACAGCTTGGTTAGATGTGTCACCGACATCCGGTTTTAAACTGTTAAGGTTGTTCTCTTTCAAAAGCTACACTTCATGCTGCACAAAGTGCATATGGGAAATGTCTAGACACGACCAGCTGTGAATAGTGTGCTTAACACGTCAATGAAATTGACCCGGAGGCATTTATAGCCTCGGCTGGTGACGTCATCAGCGCACCTGCTGCACAAGGCTATTAATAGATGAGCCCCAGCTGCAAGCCTTCAGTTCTTTTGTTTTCAGACCACTTTGTGTTGTTGTGCATATAAAACTCTCTACCTTTCATCTTCACTTTAAGATCTTTGTTAGGAGTTTGTTTTCAACTGGTAACTTCTTTTCAACTTCTCTCTTTTCGTCTTTGTTACAAACATCAGTGAAAAGAGTTCAAGTTGAAAGAAATCTAATCAGTTGAAAATGAGTCCAGAGTAAATGCTGTGTCTCCCCATGTTCTCTTCTAAATGCCAGAACTGGATAACACGGTTACTGCTTTGTGTGTTTGGGGAAGACCATGCGGACGCTGCATTGACTAACTAGATGAGTGCGAGCATTGTAAGCTTTAGAGTTAAAATGCTTCATGCTCGTCTTGGCTACTTTCAGTCCACACCCACATTGCAGTGCTCCCGAATGGACTATCGTGGGTGCAAGATCACGTGGGTATGCGAAGGTGCCCCAGGTGGAAGAGGCGCTCATAAGTTATCTCTCCTGGGTCTGCATATTCATTAAAGAGACCTAACTCCCGAAAAGGCGTTTAGAACAACTTGGCTTTGTGGGTAAAAGCTTATATATATATCAATTATATATTATTTTTTATAAATGATGTATTATCTTATATATATATATATATATATATATATATATATATATATATATATATATATATCACACACACCTAAAGGATTATTAGGAACACCTGTTCAATTTCTCATTAATGCAATTATCTAATCAACCAATCACATGGCAGTTGCTTCAATGCATTTAGGGGTGTGGTCCTTGTCAAGACAATCTCCTGAACTCCAAACTGAATGTCAGAATGGGAAAGAGAGGTGATTTAAGCAATTTTGTGCGTGGCATGGTTGTTGGTGCCAGGAGGGGCGGTCTGAGTACCGTAAATCCTCTAATATAGGCTCGGGCCTTTATTTTACTCAAGCGCATTGCGGTCAAGGCCTTTATTGGATCAATTTCTATTTGAGCAAATTAAACTACCAGTAGAATGAATAAAAATGAGATTTTGCGTCTATTTCAACCTATAAAATACTAGGTTCATTTACTGAAAACGTACAGTTACCATAACATCATGGTATGCAAACAGAACATTAACTACAAATACCGGTAATTCATTCTAAATTCCAGTGTAGAAATATGGTAACAAAAACGTAGCAAACATAGGCTACCGGAAGTGCATTGTAAACACTTAACTATACACGGTCATAATTAGGTTATTGATTCCTAACAAAAGGTAACAGACACCTTACCGCTCCAAATTTTAACCATTCCTGTCTTGTTTGGTTTGAAGTAAAAAAAAAAATCCTCCAATTCTGTTTAATCCTCGTCCTCCTCAGTTTCCTCCTCCTCTTCATCTCTCCCTGTAAACTCCTCATTACTCGCGCCAACCTCTACAACAAGTTAATTATTGTACAGCTCCTCTTCGTCCTCCTCATGTTCCGCTGCGTGTATGTTCTCATCCTCGCGCTTGTGGGCAGCAGTCTGAAGTCTCACGTGCGAGTCAAGAGTGAGGTGATTGACATGACCAGGCTACCATAACAAAAAATGCCTGGTTGATGTTAGAGGTCAGAGGAAAATGGGCCGACTGATTCTAGCTGATAGAAGAGCAACTTTGACTGAAATAACCACTCGTTACAACCAAGGAATGCAGCAAAGCATTTGTGAAGCCACAACACGCACAACTTTGAGGTGGATGGGCTACAACAGCAGAAGACCCCACCGGGTACCACTCCACTCATCTCCACTACAAATAGGAAAAAGAGGCTACAATTTGCACAAGCTCACCAAAATTGGACAGTTGAAGACTGGAAAAATGTTGCCTGGTCTGATGAGTCTCGATTTCTGTTGAGACATTCAGATGGTAGAGTCAGAATTTGGTGTAAAGAGAATGAGAACATGGATCCATCATGCCTTGTTACCACTGTGCAGGCTGGTGGTGGTGGTGGTGTAATGGTGTGGGGGATGTTTTCTTGGCACACTTTCTGACCATGTCCATCCCTTTCTGACCCCCATGTACCCATCCTCTGATGGCTACTTCCAGCAGGATAATGTATCATGTCACAAAGCTCGAATCATTTCAAATTGGTTTCTTGAACATGATGATAAGTTCACTACTAAAATGGCCCCCACAGTCACCAGATCTCAACCCAATAGAGCATCTTTGGGATGTGGTGGAATGGGAGCTTCGTCCCCTGGATGTGCATCCCACAAATCTCCGTCAACTGCAAGATGCTATCCTATCAATATGGGCCAACATTTCTAAAGAATGCTTTCAGCACCTTGTTGAATCAATGCCACGTAGAATTAAGGCAGTTCTGAAGGTGAACTTTTTTTTTCTTTTCTCGCCTCACGTCCTCTACTGAAAAACTTTAGCAAGGGGTGGCCCTTACAAAGTGTTTGTGATGCGGCAGGTTGGTCCTCTCCGCAAACATTCATAAGATTTTATAGCTTGGATGCTCATGCCGCTCCGGGCTCTCATGTCCTTGAGTCGACATCACAAGCTAGTGTTTCTCTTGCATTCTTGTGCACACATACACAACCGTAAGGGGTCCAGACACTTTTAACCATGGTGGCGTGGGTATTCTTGTTCCCATATGCGCTTCGTGCAGCATTGAGTTTAGCTTTTGAAGGGGAACGCTTGGGCTTACTTTACTGTAACCCTGTTCCCTAATAAATTGGAACGAGATGCTGCACTGCAGTGCCGTGCTGATGATGTCCCAGGACTACTCTTCAAACAAAAAAGACCTGAAGGCTTGCAGCTGGGGCTCATCTATTTATATCCTCGTGCAGCAGGTAGGGCTGGGCGATATATTGAATATTAGTGATAATATCGCAATAATTTTGATGACGATGTAAAATTAGAAAAAATCGTGAATATCGAATATTTCAAATTCAACATGCAAACTTTCCCAAATAACATTACCAGATAACGCAGAGGTCTGCTTACACCGTTCACTAAACATTGGAAGCAGAAGAGTTAAATATACGCGCAGTGCATGACAAAGAAAGCAACAGAAATAAGCGCGCATGAGAGAAATAATAGCGTGACGCGGGACGTGCTCGCGCTGCCAGACTCTGACCTGAAGCGCGCGCCATGCGCCAGACATGCGATCAGGATTCAGTTCCTTCATGGATTATTGGTTTTCAGTGGTCAAACAGATGTAAAAATGCACGTCCTGGCGAGTATTCAGGTAAACACAGTAGTGTATGTCTTTAGTGAACATACACAGAGTTGAGTGAGAAATTGTGTGTTACAATGAATTGGGTCCGTGGAGATCTTAAATCGTTAAATCACACAGAATATGAGGTCCGGCCCTTTAACTAAACAACTTTAATATATTCATTAAGAATCAGTGTAGCCTATAGTTAATTTATAGAGTGAAGACTTTTTATTTGATTTTTGATTCATTTATTGACTTGCTACTGTTAAATAGACCCAGTGTAGCTGAAAATAAAGCACTGTTTTTGTCATATTGTTTGTAATTTGCATGTTTTGCTTATGTTTTTTTTTTTTTTTAAAGATCAAATAAAAAATCTATATTGTAATTTATAAAAGTACATTTTTAAAAAATGTATTTACTCATATCATGATTTAAGATTTTGGTTATCCCAACCTGTTCAGTAAACAGTAAATTTGGTTCCATCTAAATAGTTTTTGTTGTTTTTAATGGGGGCAAAAGAAAAATGTTTTTTAAATTTAAAAGCCATTGCAAACATATCGAGATAAATATCGAATATCATAAAAATTTGGACAATATCGAGATATGCATCTTGCTAATGAAACCTTTTCATATAACAGAAACTTAATCAGCAAGGATGCAAAAAATGTATGTGGTGTGTGTGTTGACTTAAGAAATATTCATTGAAGTTTACTCTATTAAGGTTAGGACTGTCAGTTAATTGTTATTTGAATTTGATTAATGATATGCTGATTAATTAATTTAATTGCATATATAAACAATTTAACTTTCACATTTTCAGATGGTGTGCAGATAAACGACTATACTGAAATGTTCAGTGCACATCTGCGTCTGTGCATGATAAAGCAGACATTACCAGTTGCAGCAGATATTGTTGAGTTCATGCTAATACAGGGTATGGTGCCTGAAACTCTTCAGCTACAGAACCTCATCCATAAACTGGGCAAGCAGAACAACTGGAGCCGTGCCAGGGCCCTTTTTAAATGTGAGTCAGATAACTTCTCAATATTTCAAATTTAACTTAAATCGAACTTAAGTTTTTAAAGGCCTCAATATACTCTGTTTTTTTTTGTTCTTTGATTAGGGGTAAAAAGAGTTTTAAAGTATCTTTGCAGTGGTACGCTGTTAGTGATCATCCTGACACCGCCCACTCTGCTGGAGGCGGCGTTTAGATGAATATGTAAATATGTGCTGGACATTTTCCTCAATAACAAAATAAACATAACAAAAATGACAGCAGTTAAGAAAACATCTAAACATAGTGATGTGGATGTTTGTACAAGCTCTCCAATTCGGCACTCCAGTCAAGTAAATTCATGTCACATTTATTTACTAGCACCTTTTAAACAGTAGCTTGCTTAAAGCCAAACAGCTGTACAATATGAAACATGAAAAATTACACTTCAATTTCTATTATAAATCAGCCTCTCCAGTGTTTTTCAAGTCGCATTCATTTATATTGCGCTTTTTACCATACAGATTGTTTCAAAGCATCTTTACGGTGATCAGAATCAAAGGGAGTCCAAGGCACTCGATGGTTGTGCTGAAAAAGTTAAAAAGCCTTTATTTTTTCATGGCTTAAACATTTAAAAAATTGGTGACTGGTACACCTACGCGTTGCGGCTTTACATGCCTTCGTCAGGGTGTGTATAACAAACAACATCTCAAGCTCATTTTTAACCCGCCATTAATTGATCTAGTTACAGACACCTGGTCATTCTGTGTAAGGAAACCGAGAGAGAGAGAGAGAGAGAGAGGAAGAAAGAGAAGACAGAAAAAAAGAAAAAAATCAAAGATGTATACAAGTCAAAATTGTACGAATCGATATTGTATATATTCAACAATGAAATTAAGACATAGCAATACATAAATCAAGTAATTCATATAATTAAATTCAACATAATTCAAAAACCTCAAATAATTCATAATGTAACATATTACTAGAAAGAACTAAATTATATTACAAAAATGGTACAAAATCTAACACTCTGTTTAAGCCTGGAAATGTAGTTGCTTTCAGTGTATAGATCCAGAAAGACTCTTTTTAAAAGCCCTAGCTTCTCCTCTTATTGATTTAGGAATATGCTCAATGCCGATTATTTTCAGTGTACTTGGGCTACCATGATTTGTATCTCTATAATGTATAGCCATAGGGTATAGAGGGTTACAGACTCGAATAGCATTTTTATGTTCTGATAATCTTGTCTTTAATTTTCTTGTAGTCATCCCTATGTAAAAGCAGCCACATGGACACTCCAACCTATACACCACGAATGAAGTATTGCAATTAATAAATGAACTAATTTTAAATTCTAAGTCTGAGGACACATCTCTAAATGTAATAGTCTTAATCATATTATTACAGTGATTACAGTTAACACACCTGTAATTTCCTGTACTCAAACTTAGCCAGGTGTTTGATTTCTTGGAGGGAAGATGGCTTCTTACTATTTTATCTTTAATCGTGGGTGCTTTCCGGAATGCAATAGAAGGAGATTCAGGCATAACTTCTCTTAGATAAGGATCACTCATAACTATTTCCCAGTTACTTTTTATAATTTTCTTAATTCTGTTAGCCTCTGTACTATAATGTGTCACGAAATAAACCGAATTATCAGAATACAATATTTAATAGGGAGCCAATGCCGTGCTGATCGAACCAGGCTAATATGGTCATACTTCCTGGTTCCAGTAAGAACAACAGCTGCTGTGTTTTTAACCAGCTGGAGTGAGTTTATTAAGCATGCAGGGCAACCACTCAGAAGAGCATTATAATAATCTAGCCTTGAGGTCTAGCTAACTTTAAATAACTTGACCACATTTGTCATTTGAAAGCATATGTCATCATTTAGATATATTTTTAAGATGGTAGAAGGCAGTTTTACAGATGCTAGAAATGTGGCTTTCAAATGAAAGACTGGTATCAAAGAGCACACCCAGGTTCCTAACTGATGACGAGGACTTGACAGAGCAGCCATCAAGTATTTGACAGTATGCTACAACCCCAAATCAGAAAAAGTTGGGACAGTATGGAAAACGAAAAAAAAAAAAAAAGTGATTTCTAAATTTACTTTGACTTGTATTTCATTGCAGACAATATGAACAAAAATATTTCATGTTTTGTCTGGTCAACTTCATGTCATTTGTAAATATGCATCCTTTCCTGTCATTCAGACCTGCAACACATTTAAAAAAAAGTTGGGACAGGAGCAATTTAGGGCTAGTAATGAGGTAAAATGGTTAAAAATGATGTGATTTGAAACAGGTGATGTCAACAGGTGATTGTAATTATGATTTGGTACAAAAGCAGCATCCAAGAAAGGTCTAATCCTTTAGGAGCAAAGCTGGGCAAGGATCGCCAGTTTGCCAACAAATACGTGAGAAAATTATTGAAATGTTTAAAAACAATGTTCCTCAAAGAAAGATAGGAAGGGATTTGGATATTTCACATTCAACAGTTAATAACAATTAAAAGATTCAAGGAATCTGGAGGAATTTCAGTGCGTAAAGGACAAGGGCGCAAGCCTAAGTTGAACAAACGTGATCTCCGATCCCTCATGCGGCACTGCATCAAGAATCGTCATTCATCTATAAGCGATATCACCACATGGGCTCAGGACTACTTTGGCAAACCTTTGTCAAGGACCACAATACGTAGTTACATCCACAAATGCCAGTTAAAACTAATGTGCCAAAAGGAAGCCCTATGTTAACAGTGTCCAGAAGCGCCGCGACTTCTCTGGGCTCGGAGGCATCTGGGATGGACCATCACACAATGGAAATGTGTACTGTGGTCAGATGAATCAGTATTTTTGAGAGGAATGGACGCCGTGTGCTCCGGACCAAAGAAGAAAATGATCATCCAGACTGTTACCAGCAACAAGTCCAAAAGCCAGGGTCTGTTATGGTATGGGGTTGTGTCAGTGCCCTTGGCAAAGGTAACTTGCACTTCTGTGAAGGCACCATTAATGCTGAAAAGTTCATAGAGATTTTGGAGCATAATATGCTGCCTTCAAGAAGACATCTTTTCCAGGGACGTCCATGCATATTTCAACAAGACAATACCACATTCTGCACACATTACAAAGTCCTGGCTGCAGAGGAAGAGGGTACGGTACTTGACTAGCCTGCCTGCAGACTTGACCCCATACTGTTGCCCACCTAAGACTTGTTTGCAGGAAGAATGGGACAAAATTACACCTGAAACACTTCATCACTTGGTGTCTAAACGTCTTTTAAATGTTGTGAAAAGGAATGGCAAAATTACAAAGTGGTAAATGTTTTACTGTCCTAACTTTTTTAAATGTGTTGCAGGTCTGAATGACAGAAAAGGATGCATATTTACAAGTGACATGAAGTTGATCAGACAAAACATGAAATATTTTTGTTCATATTGTCTGCAATGAAATACAAGTCAAAGTAAATTTAGAAATCTCTTCTTTTCTCTTTTTGCATTTTCCATACTGTCCCAACTTTTTCTGATTTGGGGTTGTAGGTTTTAACTTTCAGGCATCTGACCTCAACAAACTCTACATGGTGTTTACCAGCTAGAGCGAACTTTTCCGGAAAATGTTTCAAACTCCCAAAATAAACACAAAAGGAACTTCATTTTGGCCTGATGTTGTTCTAAATGACATCACACTACTTCGGTCTTTGATTTAACTTGAAGTATATTGGGGCCTTAATGTTTTACTTGTTTGGTGATAAGCATTTGATGTTGCCTACCTGCTTTTATATACGATTTGCTCAGCATGTCACTAATGCACTGCATATCCTGTATACTGTTTGTGTATGTGTTCCAGGTGCTCGGTCAGTGGGGTTTTACACTGCAGTGGTGTGCGAAAGAGATGGTCTGTTTCTGCCGTGTAGTCTCACTGAAATTGAGATGACGCTGGCCTTCGAGATGTTCATTACCTTTATTAATACCAACCTACTGCCCCCTGCTGGATCTTCCCAGCCACTTCTCATTACACTCAGACGGTAAGTGTGTTTGTGAAAGAGATAGAAACATCTTAGAGGTTCAAAGGCAAAACAACAGATTCGTTTTAACTTGTAAGTAGGGTTGGGTATCGTTTAAGTATTAGCGTATTTTGATTCTGATTACAGATTTTTATCAATTTCAATTAAGGATGCGCGGTATACCGGTACTTGGAAAATACTGGTATATATTTTATTTCAAACGGTACGATATCATGATTTTGCACATTTCGGTATATGCTGCTGTTCGAAGTTCACCGCTAGGTGGCAGCGCTACCCAAACCGACGCGAAACCTGTAACTGTGGCAACATAGAGGAACAAAATGGATAAAGCGGTTGAATCTCACTTAATATGCCCAAAACTAATTAATAAAGAGAGGAGTAGAAGTTACATTTTGAAATTGCGTGCTTATAAAACTGATGAAGAACCATCAAACCTTGCCACGCATCTGTCACAATCCTGACTTGAGCAAGACTTTAAGAGATCGACAGGTGAGTGCATCATTCAAACCATCTAATTTAGACATTTATTTTCTTTTAACACTGATCAACACACATACATACATTAGATCAAATCGTTTAAATATCATGAAATCTCCAACGTTTGTTTCAACCAATCTCATAATATTCGCATAGGCCTACTATTGCACTATTTACATTAGCGTAAGACATAACTGACTGTGTTTATGTGAAAACTCACTAAAGACGGACATTTTGACATCATTTTGTGTATTTGAATTTGACTATGGACAAATAACTTAATTTGTAATGCGCGAGCTCTTTACAGGCTTGTGTGTGTGTTGTTGGTATGAGCGCAGTAAAGAGCGCCCATACCATGTATAACGAAATGCTATAAAATCGCACACATGTTCAAATGTGCAAGGTTTAAAAATACGTGGGCAAGTGATTTCCGTCAGCTGTCCCGAAGCGAACGTGAAAATGTTGAATCGGAGCATGCAGATTGCTTTAGTGTACGTTAGGTCAGGTGCAATGTTTTTTGAAGCCATAAGAAATGTGCTCGTTTTGAGTGATAGAGAAGGAGACGTGCAGTATTGCTGAATTTCTTCTCACAAGAAAGCTTTCAAATGACTGATTTGATGTGATAATCTTTGTTGAATCATTTACTAATAAACATTTGTGGTAATTTCCAAAATGTGCGATAATGAGTAAAATTATGCTCAATACCCGCGCTAAAATCATTTTAGCGGGTATTGAGCATAATTTTACTCTGTGTGGTATCGATTTAATATCGGTACTTGTATTAGATTGTGGTACCATATGTAAACAAATGTAAAATAACACTGTATTGTCTTCACTTATGAATCCTTATTAAAGTTACCAAAGTTATTCAAGAGCAGTGAGGGATTTTCTTTTGTTCTTTGATTCCGATTGGCAGCAGCCTAATATGCCTTCTGCTGCCTGTCACTTTAAGAGCTAATGCACAGATCCAATATTACTAATACCACATGCGTTTTCTTTCTCAACTGTTTACGTTCAATTGAGAGAGAACCAACCATGTTTACAATGCTATTTTTCTCATGATTTTGTGTTTTTGTCCGTTTCAGTGGAAGATGATGCGAAAGAATTCAGTATTCACACACTATATGAGAGGCAGCTTTCTGTGCGCGCTTTAGATGTGTGCACCGAAAACAGCGCGACATTGCAGAATTGTCCTCCTGCACTTGAATGGTTTAAAGCCAAATTAAAGGAACACTCCACTTTTTTTGAAAACAGGCTTATTTTCCAAGTCCTTAAGAGTAAAACAGTTGAGTTTTACCGTTTTTTAAGCCATTCAGCCGATCTCTGTATCTGGCGGTAGCACTTTTAGCATAGCTTAGCATACATCATTGAATCAGATGAGACCATTAGCATCGCACTCAAAAATGACCAAAGACTTTCAATATTTTTCCTATTTAAAACTTGACTCTTCTATAGTTACATAGTGTACTAAGACCAACAGAAAATGAAAAGTTGTGATTTTTTTTAGACTTATATGACTAGGAACTATTTTCTCATTCCTGCATAATAATCACGGAACTTTGCTGGCGTACCATGGGTGCAGCGGCGCAATGACATTACGCAGCGCCTGAAAGTAGTCCTCAGATAGGTCACTTCCAATGTGACCGGCACTAAGAAGTTTGCAGATAATGCAGAGTTGCAGCCGGTAAATTATGGAGTGGATTTATCCGTGCGATTAGCCATGGTTCTGTGTGTTGTAAAGGGCTGTAATAGTAAGTTGAAGGTGTACAGGTCCTTCTAAAAGAATTAGCATATTGTGATAAAAGTTCATTATTTTCCATAATGTAATGATAAAAATTAAACTTTCATATATTTTAGATTCATTGCACACCAATTGAAATATTTCAGGTCTTTTATTGTTTTAATACTTATGATTTTAGCATACAGCGCATGAAAACCTCAAACAATCTCAAAAAATTAGCATATCATGAAAAGGTTTTCTAAACGAGCTATTAACCTAATCTTCTGAATCAACTAATAAACTCTAAACACCTGCAAAAGATTCCTGAGGCTTTTAAAAACTCCCAGCCTGGTTCATTACTCAAAACCGCAATCATGTAAGATTGCCGACCTGACTGCTGTCCAGAAAGCCATCATTGATACCCTCAAGCGAGAGGGTAAGACACAGAAAGAAATTTCTGAACGAATAGGCTGTTCCCAGAGTGCTGTATCAAGGCACCTCAGTGGGAAGTCTGTGGGAAGGAAAAGTTTGGCAAAAACGCTGCGAGAAGAGGTGACCGGACCCTGAGGAAGATTGTGGAGAAGGACCGATTCCAGACCTTGGGGGACCTGCAGAAGCAGTGGACTGAGTCTGGAGTAGAAACATCCAGAGCCACCGTGCACAGGCGTGTGCAGGAAATGGGCTACAGGTTCCGCATTCCCCAGGTCAAGCCACTTTTGAACCAGAAACAGCGGCAGAAGCGCCTGACCTGGGCTACAGAGAAGCAGCACTGGACTGTCGCTCAAATTTTGCATGTCATTCGAAATCAAGGTGCCAGAGTCTGGAGGAAGACTGGGAGAAGGAAATGCCAAAATGCCTGAAGTCCAGTGTCAAGTACCCACAGTCAGTGATGGTCTGGGGTGCCATGTCAGCTGCTGGTGTTGGTCCACTGTGTTTTATCAAGGGCAGGGTCAATGCAGCTTGCTATCAGGAGATTTTGGAGCACTTCATGCTTCCATCTGCTGACAAGCTTTATGGAGATGAAGATTTTGTTTTTCAGCACGACCTGGCACCTGCTCACAGTGCCAAAACCACTGGTAAATGGTTTACTGACCATGTTATTACTGTGCTAAATTGGCCTGCCAACTCTCCTGACCTGAACCCCATAGAGAATCTGTGGGATATTGTGAAGAGAAAGTTGAGAGACGCAAGACCCAACACTCTGGATGAGCTTATGGCCGCTATCGAAGCATCTTGGGCCTCCATAACACCTCAGCAGTGCCACAGGCTGTTTGCCTCCATGTCACGCCGCATTGAAGCAGTCATTTCTGCAAAAGGATTCCCGACCAAGTATTAAGTGTTTTTAATACAAAAAGTCAACCTTCAAATAATTATGTTGGTTATGCACTCATTTTATTGGTCGGATGAAATATGCTAATTTTTTGAGATAGGAATTTGGGGTTTTCATGAGCTGTATACCAAAATCATCAGTATTAAAACAATAAAAGACCTGAAATATTTCAGTTGGTGTGCTATGAATCTAAAATATATGAAAGTTTAATTTTTATCATTACATTATGGAAAATAATGAACTTTTATCACAATATGCAAATTTTTTGAGAAGGACCTGTATTCTACCATCATGTTTCACAGAATACCAACGAAAAACAAGGAACTAAAGAATCAGTGGTTGGCTCGGCTGCTCTGAACATAGATATTAAAACTTAAATTTAATCAAGAAATTGCGTGTTTGCTCAAAGCATTTTGGACCAGATGACTATGGAAAACATGGACAGTGTTACCCGTACCATGGTACGACATCTAAAGGATATTGCCAGGCAGGACGAAGTGTATCTTCACCCATGGTTGTAAGTAAAACATTATTATTTTTAGTTAGCTTAAACGACTAGATTGAAAAGCACTTCTGTTATCTTTATCTAACGTTACCTCTGAATGCAATCACAGTGTAACAGAGTGTAGGGGTTTGCTCGACCATTTGGTTTATAAAATTAGTAACATTTTGTTGTAACGTTCTGGTGAGGTAGTGTATAGTTTGATTAAAATGAACTTGTGGAATTGTCGGTATTGTTTATCTGCAGTTTCTATGGTACAAAAAAACAAGTGATGTTACGCTCTATGCTGAGGCTTCAGAGTATGTGCAGGGTTTTTCCTGCATTTAAAATTATTTGGCAGCTGCCAAAACAAATTTTTGTCCCGCCAGAGCCTTATTTGAGCAGTTATTGTGATTTATGAGTGATTTATTTACACTTGTGACAGGGAGCATGTTAACTGAGTGACAGAGAGAATTAGCACTCTCTCTGTCTTCAAAATAAGCACTGTCTTATATTTTACATACTAGGTCGGAAGAACGAATCCATGTTGCATGGCGCATTCTGACAATTTTTGTTCTTGAGTTACCGCTGGGTGTGAATTGACTCTTCTCTGACTTAGTAGTTCGAATCTGCTCTCCTCCTCCCTTCTGCCCCAGTCTGTTTAGCCACATTTTCTTGTCTTTCACGTTTCAAAAGCTCATCTTCAGTGTAACTCTTATTCCGGTTCAAATAGATACGGTTCAAGATCTGCACCAAAGTAAATATCTTCTGAATCGTCTCTCACAAACGTCTCCATGGTTACAAGGCACACTCTCAGTGCAAGCAGGTTGTCACGTTGGTTATGTTGACGGAAGTTAGCCTATTTTCAGGCGCTGCTTAATATCATTGCGGCGCTGCACCCATGGGACGGCCGCAAAGTTCCGTGATTATTACGCAGGAATGAGAAAAGTTCTTAGTCATATCAGTTTAAAAAATCACAACTTTTCATTTTCCGTTGGTCTTAGTACACGATGTAACTATAGAAGAGTCAAGTCTTTGGTCATCATTTTTGAGCGTGATGCTAATGGTCTCATCTGATACGATGATGTATGCTAAGCTATGCTAAAAGTGCTACCGCCTGATACAAAGATCAGCTGAATGGATTCAAAAACGGTAAAACTCAACTGTTTAACGCTAAGGGACTTGGAAAATTAGCATATTTTTAAAAAAAGTGTTCCTTTAAAATGTGCACACACAAATCAATAAGCAGAGACTAAATTAAAATGTTATACCAAGTATCTGATCCCTGACCTAAAGTATCAGATTACAGAATTGGAATAGATTTTTGATTCCCAACCCCACTTGTAAGTGCTTGAATATTGTTTAGTTATGATTTGTGAGTATGTAAGTTGTTTGTTTTAGGCATGCTGGTGTCGAGGATGTAACGGAGAGCGTGTACTTGGCGGCCGGTTGTCGTCTCCTCTCTGCAGCTCTCATACCAAATCCCAAATTGAGCATCCGCTACACAGCTGTTAATCAAAGCCAAGAGCAACTGTTTCAACTGGACCGTGGGTCTGCCCACAAATGGTTTTTACAGAATGATCGATGGGCACAAGAGATTTGGGCAAGCTAGCACACACACACACACACATGGTTGTAAACAGTCCCAGATATAACAAACGTCTCAAAGTCTGATCAAAGGTTAATTCATGTTTTGGACTGTTGAAACTGAGACTTTCTGAAACTGGTTGCAAAAATTTGTTGTGGTGGTTTACATATTTCGTTGTTTAAAACATGGTAAAACAAGACTTTTGTTTTGAGTCGAAAAAAAGAAAAGAAAAAAGTTTCATAATATTTAGTTTCATGTTCTTAAAAATGTATAAACTCCTAGAACTTCCAAGAAATATAGAGATTTAAAATAATGTTGCATTTGTGAATATTTCTATTATTCTCTGCTGTAGACTTGATAAAACAGTTACTTTTACTGTTACCATTTGTCTTGCCAATTAGAAATTTTCAAATACGTTTTGTGATTAGTGTTAAACCATATGACCGCGGTAGCTCTGAAAGGCACTTGTGTACAATAATATGAAAGACATTCCATCATTGGATACGATTTTGTCTAGTTCTGTGATGTGCACGTTTAAGTTTGTTCAATTTAACTGAAAAATTATTACAAATAAATTGAAAATTCATACAATACCAATCTAAAGTCAGTTGCTTTTTTTATTTTATTTTGCCCACATTTTTGCATGCAGACAAGTCAATGTTTTTGTTTTTCAAAATCTTAAATGAGAATATGTTGCTGTAAAAGGCAAAGTATGAAACTTTATTTGATGGAATTTAACCATGACCAATGCGTGTCTGGGTGGACAAGTGGACATTTTCTTTCTTTTTCCTGTCAACTATATTCACAAAAAAAATGAGTGGTAAAAGTGGGTGTCAAATATTTAAAGACAATAATGAAGAAAATTTATTGTGTGAAAATGGAATGCACATCTAACTTCATATTCACTCATTCAAACTTGAAAAAAAGTATTTCTTAATAATCGTTTGTAGCTTGATAATAAGCACATATTTCTAAATGTAATAAAATGTTTAAGCAATCTGCTAAAAAAAACTATTAAATGGTGCACAAAATAAGATTGACCTTTTTTAGCCATATGTTTTTATCTTATGACATGAGGGTGAGTAATTAATGACAGAATTTTCATTTTTGGGTGAACTTTTCCTGTAACTTGATGATTACAGCAGCTGAAGAAGCCTCTTAAAAGTATAATGTTGTACTTTGATGGACTTTCTGAATTAACCATTTATAGGCCTACTAATGATTTTTTACTTGGGCATCCTGGCTGCAGACAATTATCTTTTGCGTTAATACATTTCTTTTATGTTGTTTTGAATCGAGGTAATTATGCGTATGTTGAGCATCGTTGTCACACACCCGAATCAAGAGCCACAGTGGACACTCATGTCCAACGAAAATGTAAGAAAATATGACAGTGGTGCTAAAAAGAGAAAAGAGCAGCAACAGAAAAAATTTGAAATGAAGAAACTCTGGAAAAAAATACCCAAGCTTACGACTTTCTTTAAAAAAAATTCAGAAGAACAAATTGAAATCGACACCGCCGACAAAGACGACAAGGCTAATTTCCTATCAGCTACATCAGCCGCGGAGGCGGCGGAGCTTTGTGAATCTATCCAGACATCCTCGTCCTCGGCCACTTTAGGTAGGCCGCCGCCGAATATATCCCCTCATTCGGCCAGCACTTGAATCAGGTGATGATGATACAACGGATACTACAGGCCTGCAGTTTTCTCCAATTAAAGAACATATTACATCGACTGATGTTGCTTGTTGGGGCCCTGCTGTCACTGAGGAATTGCATTGTTTCTGGATAAGTTAGGACATTCATGTTGTCTTTTACAAAAACCAGAAGAGGTGTTTAAGCAAAACCTAATTCACTCGCTCTATGCGTAATGGTGAAGCTGTGCAAAGAGAATGGCTTGTTTATTCTCCTTCGATTGGAAATGTGTTTTGCTTTTTTTGCCGATTATTTGGGCAGTCTGCAAGTTCTTTTTCCTCACTCCGGTTTCTGTGATTGGAAACATGCATGCGCGCGTGCAGAGGAACATGAATCAAGTCAGCCTTATAGAAATGCCATGCTTACATGGTTGGCACGGACGCAGGCACATGGAATAGATACAGAACTCTAATCGAGACAATCGGGTCTCCAAATAATGGCAATTATTTGGGGATACTTGAACTTCTTAGCAAGTTTGACCCTTTTCTTGCAGAACATATGAGAAAATATGGAAATGAAGGGAGGGGAACTACATCTTATCTATTTAACACCATATGCGAGGAATTTATTGCACTGATGGGACAGAGAGTTCAAGCTGAAATAATTCTTCAAGTACAGAGCTCTAAATATTTTTCCATGATAGTTGATTCCACCCCCGACTTGGCACATGTGGACCAGCTCACATTTGTGGTACGTTACGTTTCCACAGAAGGGGAAGTATTCGAACGCTTTCCGATATTCTGTCACACGGGAGATTCACTTTTTAAGTCCGTATCAGGGATTATAAATTAGATGAATCTTGATATTAAAAACTGCAGGGGCCAGTGTTATGAGAAAGCGTCTAACATGTCTGGTCTTTATCGGGGTTTGAGGGCTCACATTCAGGAGGTGAACCCATTAGCTGACTGGATACTCTGCGCTGCTCATTCACTGAACTGGACTTGATGGACTTGAAACAAATGAAAACGGTTGCCTAGAGACATTGAAAGGACTATCCGACACCCGATGGGCCGCTCACGCGCAGGCCGCCAAAGCCCTTTACTTGCATTACCAAAAGTTATTGGATGTCTTGCTTAACTTGTCCGCAGACGACAGTCAAAACCCTGCAACTCAAAATGAAAATCAGTCTCTTGCGGAAAAAAATGGGTCGCCTTGAGACTTCATTTTTATGCATATTATGGAACAAGATCCTGCTAAACTTTCAGAAAACGAGCACCATTCTTCAAAAGTACACTTGCACTTTTGTGGAAAATTTGCGCGAACAGTTTGGAGAGTTGGAGATGATGGCCAAACAAATGTCTGCTACCCAAGAATACAGAACCACAACCACTCGCAAAATAAAAAAGAACTCCCGATCACATCCTCACTGGCAGTGAAAAGTTTTGTGTAGATGTGTTTCTTGTCATTATTGACAACCTGACCAGTATGTTACAGAGAAGGTGTAATGCATACGAAGATACCTGCTGCTACTGGGGATTTTTAACCCGTCTAAAAGACATGCCCACTGAAGAGATGCGCACAGCCTGTCGGAGTCTCGTACAAAAATACTCTGAAGATCTGAACAAGTTAATCATCTAAATGCTCCTGCAGTTTATTGCGTTTTGCTGCTCCCTGACCAATGACCTCTCGCCTAGAAATGTAATGCTTATCCTCAAAGAAAAGCAGCTCCAGTGTGCGTTTCCCAATGTTGATATTGCATTAAGGATCTTTCTCACCCTCCCTGTGTCAAATGCCTCTGGAGAGAGGTCATTTTCAAAATTGGGACTTATAAAAAATAAACATCAATGCATTTACAAAGACTGGACTGTTTGACAGTAATGTCAAGTGAATACGACATTCTGTGTCAATTTGATTTTTAGGATTTAATCGAGGAATTCTCTTCGATGAAAAGCAGAAAGAAGCCCTTTTAGTGGTGAGTGAAAGCCTATATAATTGCTGGGCTGTCTGATTTGTAAGCTTGTTATTTGATTGTTTAATATATGTACATAACATGTTTAAAAAAATACATAAATACTATAGGATTAGGCTTTGTGTAAGTTTATTTATTTTTATTTCACGAGTAACGTGCACGTCTTAATATGGCTTTTGTTTGATTGCACATTTACTTAATTTTTGGATTAGGGCCCCGCAAAATAATTTTAGTCCAGGGCCCCGCAAAGGCTTAACACGGATCCTATGATGTACAGGTCCTTCTCAAAAAATGTGCATATTGTTATAAAAGTTCATTATTTTCCATAATGTAATGATAAAAATTAAACTTTCATATATTTTAGATTCATTGCACACCAACTGAAATATTTCAGTTCTTTTATTGTTTTAATACTGATGATTTTGGCATACAGCTCATGAAAACCCCAAATTCATATCTCAAAAAATTAGCATTTTTCATCCGACCAATAAAAGATAAGTGTTTTTAATACAAAAAAAGTCAACGTTCAAATAAGTATGTTCAGTTATGCACTCTTGGTCGGAATCCTTTTGCAGAAATGACTGCTTCAATGCGGCGTGGCATGGAGGCAATCAGCCTGTGGCACTGCTGAGGTGTTATGGAGGCCCAGGATGCGTCGATAACGGCCTTAAGCTCATCCAGAGTGTTGGGTCTTGCGTCTCTCAACTTTCTCTTCACAATATCCCACAGATTCTTTATGGGGTTCAGGTCAGGAGAGTTGGCAGGCCAATTTAGCACAGTAAATGGTCAGTAAACCATTTACCAGTGGTTTTGGCACTGTGAGCAGGAGCCAGGTCGTGCTGAAAAACAAAATTTTCATCTCCATAAAGCTTTTCAGCAGATGGAAGCATGAAGTGCTCCAAAATCTCCTGATAGCTAGCTGCATTGACCCTGCCCTTGATAAAACACAGTGGGCCAACAGCGGCAGCTGATATGGCACCCCAGACCATCACTGACTGTGGGAACTTGACACTGGAGGCATTTTGGCATTTCCTTCTCCCCAGTCTTCCTCCAGACTCTGGCACCTTGATTTCCGAATGACATGCAAAATTTGAGCGACAGTCCAGTGCTGCTTCTCTGTAGCCCAGGTCAGGCGCTTCTGCCGCTGTTTCTAGTTCAAAAGTGGCTTGACCTGGGGAATGCGGCACCTGTAGCCCATTTCCTGCACACGCCTGTGCACGGTGGCTCTGGATGTTTCTCCAGACTCAGTCCACTGCTTCTGCAGGTCCCCAAGGTCTGGAATCGGTCCTTCTCCACAATCTTCCTCAGGGTCCGGTCAACTCTTCTCGTTGTGCAGCGCCACACTTTTCCTTCCCACAGACTTCCCACTGAGGTGCCTTGATACAGCACTCTGGGAACAGCCTATTCGTTCAGAAATTTCTTTCTGTGTCTTACCCTCTCGCTTGAGGGTGTCAATGATGGCTTTCTGGACAGCAGTCAGGTCGGCAGTCTTACCCATGATTGCAGTTTTGAGTAATGAACCAGGCTGGGAGTTTTTAAAAGCCTCAGGAATCTTTTGCAGGTGTTTAGAGTTAATTAGTTGATTCAGATGATTAGGTTAATAGCTCGTTTAGAGAACCTTTTCATGATATGCTAATTTTTTGAGATGGGAATTTTGGGTTTTCATGAGCTGTATGCCAAAATCATCAGTATTAAAACAATAAAATACCTGAAATATTTCAGTTGGTTTGCAATGAATCTATATGAAAGTTTATTTTTTATCATTACATTATGGAAAATAATGAACTTATCACAATATGCAAATTTTTTGAGAAGGACCTGTAAATATTTTATGTGACCATAAATAATGACAATTATCTGGAACATTTTTCCTGGATAAGAAAAAAATTCATATTTGTTTTAAATGAAATAATTATATTGGCTATTTTATTTTTCTGAAGAAAATTCAAGTGCCTGAATGCATAAATCCTGGACATGCATTGTGTTCAAAACAAATATTTCAGCTCCTTAGAAGTTTTTGGTCACGGGGTCAATCTAGATTCTTAAGCAACCAGTTTGAGGATTCAAGAAAGCTTTCTCAGCAATCAAAACCTACATCTGAATATTTGGTACATAGTAAGGATTTGCCATGCTGGTTACCTCTCTCTTTTTTGACCAAACATGTGTTTGCATCCCTGATTATAACAGTATCTGTAGCAAGGTATCTTGGGGGAAGGAGGAGGTGGGAACCGGCTAATGTTTAACACACTATATATTGTTAGAGGTTAACAGTTTAGACCCAGAGACCAGTAGTGAAGAATGAAAACCAAGAGTCAGGAGTGCAATTAATTAAAGAAAATTTTGAATTAAGAATAGTTTGCAGTTTTAAGCCAGCTTCAAGTCTCACAAGGAGTTTTTAGGCCGCACTCCCTCTCTACCAGACTCATCATACAGTACATACAATTGTCCCAACAGTTATACAGTTTTAAAGGTCTAGCCACGTCAACAAATCCCACCCATCTCTTAGGATGCCTTTAGTCCACCTCCAATACTGATCTGTAACACAGAATATTGCGCACACACACAGATACGGTCTCTCCAAGGTTTGAGCTGATTAAGCTCCAATCCAAAATGTTCCCAAACATACTGATAGAATGTGCTTTCTCTCAGTGAGAGTTACAGACAATAGTACAGGCAATATTCATCTTGATTCTTTAGTGTTTCAGTAAAAGGAAATATAAAATGAATAAAATATAATATAAACGAAAGACAAATCCATATTTAATCTTTGGAAGCCGGGCTAAGTGAGCAAACACTGTTACTGCACTCCCAGCATGTTAGGGGTTTGTGATACCTCCAAAATCCAAACACACAACAACATGTTGCTATCAAGTGTTTAGTGACACATCACACATCCCTAGGCCAGACCCTCAGTCTCAAAGACAAAAAAGATCAAAGACAAACTTTAGAAAACAAAGAGCAAACAATCAGTGGTTCTATTGAGTAAAATCGACTGGAATTAATCAATAGAAATAGGAGGATAGATATTAATTAAGGCTTTGATTATGAATTTAATTAGGCTATTTAAAGGTATGTTGAAGCGGCGGTGAATTCCAGAATTTACCCTTTCAATATCAAATAAAATAATCCAACAACAAAATGAAAGTAAAGGTAGCTGCTCCTCATGGACGACTACCACACTCACCTAGACAAAGCACAACATAAAGTCCAGGCCTGGTCCCCTCACGTCCTTCACTGTTGTCACTCCTCCTTGTATGCTTCCATTGCTCCTCCGTGAGAGGTACGAGAGGGGTGGTGTGCATGTGACGCTCCTTATCAATCACGCCACCGGCCTCACACTGTTCTCTCACAGTTCACGCCCCGCCCTGCTTGCCACAATATCCTCTCAACAAATACAATCACAAGCCTACATTACCACTCTCTTTATGATGCCTTTAAATTCACCAGTAGACACAAATTTGTCTAGTTTTATATCTTTTTGCTAATTATTACCTGCCCAGGGTACATTGTTGGAAAATGCAGTTTTTCCAAGTTCTGTAAAACCTTGAGGTACAGTATTGTTCAAAATAATAGCAGTACAATGTGACTAACCAGAATAATCAAGGTTTTTAGTATATTTTTATTGCTACGTGGCAAACAAGTTACCAGTAGGTTCAGTAGATTCTCAGAAAACAAACAAGACCCAGCATTCATGATATGCACGCTCTTAAGGCTGAGCAATTGGGGTATTAGTTGAAAGGGTTGTGTTCAAAAAATAGCAGTGTCTACCTTTGACTGTACAAACTCAAAACTATTTTGTACAAACATTTTTTTTTTCTGGGATTCACAGCAATCCTGTGAATCACTAAACTAATATTTAGTTGTATGACCACAGTTTTTAAAACTGCTTGACATCTGTGTGGCATGGAGTCAACCAACTTGTGGCACCTCTCAGCTGTTATTCCACTCCATGATTCTTTAACAACATTCCACAATTCATTCACATTTCTTGGTTTTGCTTCAGAAACAGCATTTTTGATATCACCCCACAAGTTCTCAATTGGATTAAGGTCTGGAGATTGGGCTGGCCACTCCATAACATTAATTTTGTTGGTTTGGAACCAAGACTTTGCCCGTTTACTAGTGTGTTTTGGGTCATTGTCTTGTTGAAACAACCATTTCAAGGGCATGTCCTCTTCAGCATAGGGCAACATGACCTCTTCAAGTATTTTAACATATGCAAACTGATCCATGATCCCTGGTATGCGATAAATAGGCCATATCATGATGCTTGCACCTCCATGCTTCACTGTCTTCACTGTGTACTGTGGCTTGAATTCAGAGTTTGGGGTCGTCTCACAAACTGCCTGTGGCCCTTGGACCCAAAATTTTACTCTCATCAGTCCACAAAATGTTCCTGCATTTCTCTTTAGGCCAGTTGATGTGTTCTTTGGCAAATTGTAACCTCTAATGCACATGCCTTTTTGAACAGAGGACTTTGCGTTGGATTCTTGAAAATAGATTAGCTTCACACAGACGTCTTCTAACTGTCACAGTACTTACAGGTAACTCCAGACTGTCTTTGATCATCCTGGAGGTGATCATTGGCTGAGCCTTTGCCATTCTGGTTATTCTTCTATCCAATTTGATGGTTGTCTTCCGTTTTCTTCCACGTCTCTCTGGTTTTGCTCTCCATTTTAAGCCATTGGAGATCATTTTAGCTGAACAGCCTATCATTTTTGCACCTCTTTATAGGTTTTCCTCTCCAATCAACTTTTTAATCAAAGTACGCTGTTCTTCTGAACAATGTCTTGAACGACCCATTTTCCTCAGCTTTCAAATGCATGTTCAACAAGTGTTGGCTTCATCCTTAAATAGGGGCCACCTGATTCACACCTGTTTCTTCACAAAATTGATGACCTCAGTGATTGAATGCCACACTGCTATTTTTTTAACACACCCCTTTCAACTAATTCAACTAATTGCTCAATTGCACAGCCTTAAGAGCGTGCATATCATGAATGCTGGGTCTCATTTGTTTTCTGAGAATCTACTGAACCTACTGGTAACTTGTTTGCCACGTAGCAATAAAAAAATATACTAAAAACCTATATATATATATATATATATATATATATATATATATATATATATATATATATATATATATATATATATATATATATATATATATATATATATATATATATATATATATATATATATATATAGACTTCAGATGCAAAAAGCATTTAAGTCCGTCTGACGTTTTCATTACAATAAGCCTGTTTGTCAGGCTCCTAAGTATAGGTTTCTGTCTAAGTACCGGTATAGGGTGAGGCTGGGATTTAGTGAGTAATATAATATTTATTATGTCCCTTCTTTTGAAATCAGGTCACTGCGTCGCTGCATCAATAGGAAGAGATGTTTATAAATGACGTTCCTTGATAACATCTTGCTGCAACCTCTGGAAGAAACCTAATAATAAGAATTTCCTTTAGGATTTCCAATGTGGTTGGATGCATTGATATTCATATTCCCATCACCGCGCTTCCAAAATGAAACGGATTACAGTATGTAATAGAAGGATGCCAAATGGAAGGGTAGTCTGACCGCCACCACAGCTGTTAAATAAACACAAATTATTCACAATTTATTTGGTCATCTTCATTTCCTACAGAGACAAAAGCAACAGTTATTGCTTTGTCCACAATTGATCCCCTTCACCATCATGGAGAGTGAGGAGAAAGACTGGGAGCCCTCTGCCAAGATGGCCACGCCACACCTGAGCCCTCAGCCAAGATGGCCGCAATGCCTGAATCTTCAGCAAAGAACTGGGAATCAGTCCTCTCCCGAACCAGCAGAGCACCACTGACTCATTGAACTCTGGTCTGGAATTGGTTCCGACCAAAAGTCAGAGAGAATATCTGTCCCTGTTCAGAGTCCAGAGAGGACTTTGTCTCCCAAACAGAGAGGACTTTGTCCAGAGTCCCGAGATGGCTCTAGTCCCTGTCTAGAGTCCTGAAAGCCAGCCTTCCTGTTCCCCTGAACTGCCGACGCTGCCCTGGTCCCCTCAACTGTTGGCGCCACTCTGGAGGCCTGCTGTTCTGCGGAAGCTGCTCCTCGTCAGTCTCCAGGGTGCCCACTCTCACACCCCTGTGGATGTTTTATGCAGTGCGGATGCACCTTCTGGGAGGGCGGGGTTCTGTCATGGTTTGAGTTTGTTTAGTCTTGTTTGTTTTTGATCTGTTTTCTTGTTCATGTCTGTATTTCTAGTCTTGTTTTGCTGTCAGTGTGTTTATTGGTCCTGTCACCCTCATTTTGCCCATGTGTTTCATTGCTGTATATCTTTCACCTGCTGTCTCCTTGTTAGTTGTTAGTCTCTCATGTGTTTGCTTAATTAATCCTGGTCACCCTTGTCAAGTAAGTATTCCCATTATATTATGTTTGCCTGTGTTTTTAATCCTGTGTTCAGTCCTGTCTTGTTGTCCGTTATCGTTGCATTTAGCTGGTTGTTCTGTTCTGTGTTCCAGAGTTATTTTTAGTTAATAAAACCTGTAAACTACTGCCAATATCTGATCTGATCTCATCCTTGCTGCAGCCAGTGTGACCTTGATTTGTGTGAAGAAAAGACCCAAAAGTGATCATCTCTTTATCCACCATAGATCGTTTAGGCACATTCAAAAATTGCAACCCAAAGAAGTTACGTCAGCTTTGATAGTGAAATGGCATTGGCTCTTTTGTCTCGTGACCAGTTGGATCATGCTAAAGAGTCAAGTGTATCTTCTGAATTACATATGACTGCCTGCGTTCACACAGGCAGAGCGGGATCAATTCAGTGATTAAAGCATTAAGATCCACTTATGAGTTATTTGTAAAAATGTTATACTGTTTATTTTTGTCCGTTTTGCAATAAATACCTGTGGCTGTACATTTATTAGCCTGTTACATGTTTTATATATGTTGAGAAGTGGGTAGGTTTAGGGTAGGAGTGGGGTTAGTTGCTCAGTCACGCAATAATTTATTGTAATAATAATTCTCCTGATGGCCACTCCACTGCACTTAACCTGGGTTAAGACAATTAAAAGCTTAGGCTATTTTTGGGCTTGACCCTTTTTTCTCAGGTATTTATATATTTTAAATTGCTAATGCCCATGTGGCTGAGCACATTTTACTTTTGCAGAAATTCAGTGGGGCCAATTGCTTGAATGGTGGGTTCATTATTACACATCCAAGATCAAGATGTTGGGTCTGCAAACTCACCATTGACAGGGCTCAATCCGAGGGGCGGGATAAACAATTGTCTTTCAAATTCCTCTGCATGCAATTGGATAGCGCCATGAGCACCACAACCAACCAGAGCGAAGAAGAAGGTGAAGCCGAGCTAACATTAGACTTTCGCCGTATCCGGTTGGCAAAACTCAGAACACATCTTCTTTTCTTAAGAATGACTTCAGTGCCGTTCTTTATTCTTTTCTCAAAGAAAAGCTTAACTCCAAGTCTTCCAGGGTCACGGCCAAAGCCGATTCAAAAGACCACTGTTCGCCAGCTTCTTTGTTTAGTAGCACACAGAACCTCCGAAACTCTGCCGTGAAGTACCGTCATTATGTTAAGCCCCACATACTCTACACACGTTGTGATTGGCCTGACCAGAGTTTGGTTTTTCCAGCTCTCAGGTCTACGAGAGTTGCTAGACTACACTCGCGGCAAAATAAATGTTCTGCCACTAGGGTGCGTCTAGATTTCTAGGCTATAAGTATGTATCTGCAGGCTGTAAATTTTATCTGTATGCATGTATGTTAGATTACTCTAAGGCCTGGTTTCACAGACAGCATAATTAGACAAAACAATGACAGTGACACATTTTTAAGATATGTCATTGCAAGTTGCTTTCAGTTAAAACAGCTCAAACATGCATTTTAGTCTGAGGCGTAAGCCTTGTCTGTGAAACTGAGAGAAAGTGTTTAGTCTAGTTTATAAAGTGTTGTTCATGCCACATGTAAAGTTGTTTGTGGTTCATGCTCATACTGGAGTCCCTATGTGTCCCTAACGAGTTATAATTAATTATTCATATTTCCCTTAAGCTAATTTGCTACAGGATAATACGTACTATTCATTTGAAATATTAGTTATCGTCAATACCGGTATATTGTGACACCCTAGCTAAGAGTGTGATATTGCGTTTATACAACAATTCGAGCACAAGTGTGCAAATAAATAAGAAACAGCAACTGTGTCTTTAAAAACCCTGTATTGTGTGGAAATACTTTCTTCCGCCATAGATTTAAATCTCAAGTTGACAGTTGAGCCCAAGCCTCCTTTACTAATTCTAAAACATCACTTTTAAGCATATTGTTTTATGTAGTGTATTATGAGAGAGAGAGAGAACAAAGAGAGATCAACTGAGTGAGTGCATTACCAGAATCTAGCTGATATTCTTCAGGTCAATCTTTTATTCATAATCACAAAATCAAATTTGAATGTCCGCTGACATTGTCTATGTCCTTTTAACAGTTAACAGATTTTCCATGACAGTGAAAGTCAATTCATTTGTTCATCAAGTTGTCTTATAAGGTGTTGTTTAAAATAAAAACAATGTCCTTTTTAACAACCTTTTTCAGTCCCTTTCAATATAAAAGTCTTTGCTACTGACTCACTCATAAAGACAGTCTTTGCTCCCATCTAATGGCGAAATATAACTTTCACTGAAGTCTAAATCACAATCACTAAAGGACCCTTTCTCAATACCAAATATGGCATGTTATTTATATAGCTTTATATAAATATTTATATAAAAATTATTTGTTATTTTTTTGTTTACTAGGGCTAAATATTATTCCTAGTAAACAAAATTTAAAACATATTTTAAATTTTTTTAACAACACTCACACCTAAAAATCTCTTAAAACTACATTTCATGACACAACAGCAGTAGCATTTTTAAAATGATGGATGGATTTGCTCGTCCGGCATGATACGTTGCTGTGAGAAAATGCTGCAAGCGGAGTGATAAGGAGCGCGGGGCACAAACTAACCCAGGGTTAGTTTTAGCAGCGTATGGTTTAAAACTTTCCACACTTGCCAGGATGACGAAACTTTGTGTATTTACTAGTTGCCATATTAAAATTATTAAGAGAAAAATTTGCGCCAAAATTAAAAATCTTTGGAAGATATCACTGAACATTTATTTAACCATAGCAAAACTAAATTTCTTAAGTTTATTTTTCATCTCTGTTTTCTGTTTATTTAAAACAAATCTGATATTATTGGAATCTTATATCTGTTATTTAACAGTTTTTACATAGTTCTTTAATGCTGATCTAACCAGCTGAAGATACGAGCCGCAAGATGGGATGCGTTGTAACACTGCGTTAGAATGTGCCCCTATTAGAAATATGCTATTCTATTTTATACTTTTATAAATGAGAAACCATGAGAAAAGGCTGAATAATGACTAAGTCAATGTTCAGAAATGATTCATTATTATTATGTTTTTAACTATGCTGTATAGCTGTATTTAGCGATGTGTTTGTTGTCAAACTCAAAAATGAGTATATTTTGAATGATTAGAAAATGCCTTTTTTTTAATTGTATTTTATTTGCAAAATATTTTAGTTTGTCTTGAATATTTTTTTGAGGATATCAGGTAACATTTTAAGCTTTCATATGGTGATGTTACAATGTGCAACCTCACGTTACAATATACCCCACCAATGAGGCATGTTGTCACATTTCACTTCCATTCTTTCTGTGTAAATTAAGAAAAAAAAGTATACACTATATTAATGAAACAAAACCACATAATGGTACTAGACGTGGGAAATTAATGTGGGAAAAAATAAATACTCCTGAACCCCAAGTGGATTTATACAAACTGAAAAAGTCAAAAAGCGTTAGGTTGTGCCCCGCTCTCCCCTATATATATTTAATGAGCACAAATGTATTTACGCATTCATTTTTAAAAGCACATTTGCAGAAAGCTATAAATGATCATTCAATTTTTCCTTCTTCCTTTCCTTCTCTTCCTTCTTACATAGTACCTCTCAGGTATATCTCTCTCTTCACAACTTCATCTGATCCTCCTTTAATTCACACTTGACTCATGTTTTCTCTCCTCTATGCATTTATTATTGCATATCTTGAGCACAGCCTGGTTGAAGTCCTCTGATTGGTCCGCAAATACATAGTGACCAGCGCCATGGATGACCTTGGAGGAATTTTAAAAAAAATGTTACTCTGGAGAGTTTGAGGGAAAACAGTCCAATCGCTGAAATAAAACTCACTATGATTTTTGTGTGCGAGTTGGGTCTCATTTCTTGAATGGCTTTTCCTGATTGGCCATCAATGCTGGAACGTGATCCATAGATGAAAGTCATGGGAAGAGAGGGACTGATCATCTCCATACGGTCTATCATGGGGTGCTGAGGCCATCCGTATGGGATTGTCATGTTTTTAAATGCTGTCTCGCCACTGTCCAATCACAAGACAAATTTGTAAAAAAAAATATATATATATATGTATGTATGTATATATATATATATATATATATGTATATGTATGTATATGTATATATATGTATATATGTATATGTGTATGTATATATATATATATATATATATATATATATATATATATATATATATATATATATATATATATACATACAGGTCCTTCTCAAAAAATGAGCAGATTGTGATAAAAGTTAATTATTTTCCATAATTTAATGATACAAATATAACTTTCATATATTTTAGATTCATACATAACACCAACTGAAATATTTCAGGTCTTTAATTGTTTTAATACTGATGATTTTGGCATACAGCTCATGAAAACCCAAAATTCCTATCTCAAAAAATTAGCACCTGCGAAGCAGTGGACTGAGTCTGGAGTAGAAACATCCAGAGCCACCGTGCACAGGCGTGTGCAGAAAATGGGCTACAGGTGCCGCATTGCCCAGGTCAAGCCACTTTTGAACCAGAAACATTGGCAGAAGCGCCTGACCTGGGCTACAGAGAAGCAGCACTGGACTGTCGCTCAAATTTTGCATATCATTCGGAAATCAAGGTGCCAGAGTCTGGAGGAGGACTGGGGAGAAGGAAATGCCAAAATGCCTGAAGTCCAGTGTCAAGTACCCACAGTCAGTGATGGTCTGGGGTGCCATGTCAGCTGCTGGTGTTGGTCCACTGTGTTTTATCAAGGGCAGGGTCAATGCAGCTAGATATCAGGAGATTTTGGAGCACTTCATGCTTCCATCTGCTGAAAAGCTTTATGGAGATGAAGATTTTGTTTTTCAGCACGACCTGGCACCTGCTCACAGTGCCAAAACCACTGGTAAATGGTTTACTGACCATGATATTACTGTGCTAAATTGGCCTGCCAACTCTCCTGACCTGAACCCCATAGAGAATATGTGGGATATTGTGAAGAGAAAGTTGAGAGACGCAAGACCCAACACTCTGGATGAGCTTAAGGCCGCTATCGAAGCATCCTGGGCCTCCATAACACCTCAGCAGTGCCACAGGCTGTTTGCCTCCATGCCACGCGCATTGAAGCAGTCATTTCTGCAAAAGGATTCCCGACCAAGTATTGAGTGTATAACTAAACATAATTATTTGAAGGTTGACTTTTTTTGTATTAAAAACACTTTTCTTTTATTGGTCGGATGAAATATGCAAATTTTTGAGATAGGAATTTTGGGTTTTCATGAGCTGTCTGCCAAAATCATCAGTATTAAAACAATATAAGACCTGAAATATTTCAGTTGGTGGGCAATGAATCTAAAATATATGAAATTTATCATTACATTATGGAAAATAATGAACTTTTATCACAATATGCAAATTTTTGAGAAGGACCTATATATATATATATATATCTGCCAGAAAAAATAGCATGTATTCTGCACAGGGTTCAAGGTTTACCTAGCCGTTTGTGCATTCACATGGTATATGTAATCAGCAACAGTGTCATCGGCAAATACAGAAGCATATTTCTGCTTAAAATCTGATCGCAAAAGTTGCAGCAACAAAGGACCTGAAAGAGAAATACATTTATAAAGACAGTCAAAATGATATAGTATGGAAGCACGTATTAGGCCTATGGGATAAAAGGTTATATTTATTTTTCGTGTTGATTTTACATCTCACAATATTACTGTCTCACAGATGAAACATATCTTAAATTTATCTTTATATCTCACAGTGAATTAATATCTTGTGGTCTTAAAAAAAAAAAAAACTAATATTTGTATGACAATTCACATTTGTATACATTTGTGTTTCAGACAAGTGATGGTTTAATATTAGCTACTTGTAATGTCTTGTGTGTTGGTTCTGTTTCATGTTCATGTGCCATGTTCTTATGTTAATTGTCATGTGATTTCACTATGCCCTCATGTGATCATGTCATGTGCTTCCCTAGTCTCTTGTGTCATTGGTTGATTTAGTCATGTGGGTTCTGAGTTAAGGGGCACGTTCAAGCTCAAACCGGTGCGCAAAGTTTTGATGCAGTTTCTGGGTTGAACGACATGTTTCCTGGAAACAGTGTGCAACAGGTTTGAGATATGTTTTCTCTCATTTGGTGGGTGTGTCAAAAATGTCAGCCCAATCAGCAGCAACATGTATGTAAACCATACGGATTTAAAGAGACAACTCGCACAATGGGTCTAAAAATACTACAAATATTTATATATTATATATTGCTCTTGTATTGTGGAGTGACACATTGAGCATATTTTGCAGTAGCCTTTTAAACATGTTTATACCAATTTCATCAGGCTCTGAAATTTTCTTCAAAAAGAACACAAAGAATGGCCTTCTCATCTGCCATAATTGCAACTCTTGTATCATCAGAACCATTTCCGTTTAAAAAACGTTTTGTTGGTGCTGAACGCAGACCAGTTCTGTCATTGGTTCACTGTCTTGAGGTGTGTCTTGTTAGTCTAGTGTGTCTTGAACTGAACTGAACTCATTAGTCAGCAACAGCCATGTGTCTTTGTCTATTATTGTCCGTGTAACCACTACGGTGAGTATGTCCATATATGTTAGATAAACTTCACTTGGGTTCCGCAAGCTTGCCTCCAGTGGATTTTATTACACTACTATTAGAGTATTAACTCTTTCCTGTCAAACACGGAATTTTCCGTGTTTTCACTGTTAGACACTAGGGTGCTATTACGTATCTTCTGAATGAGTACTGAATCTCCAGATCAAAACACGTGAGGTCGAAGTCTCAAAGTTTGTGTTAGATATTATACAATATGATTTACTTAATTTTATCCAAATAAACAAATTTAAGTCAATTATTTCCCCATCCATCCAACACCAACAAATGTAACAAAATATCTGTACTATGTAGCCAAAATATTTGTGTTATTTTAAATTTATTTTAAAGTTGCAGTCTTTAACTTTTTGGATTAAAAATTATCAAGTACATAACCAGCTAAAACTATCTGCTTACCTTAGCTCGATTTACAATGGTAAGCTTGTAGTAATGTTTTTAATTCCTTTGGTACTGGTGGATTTCCACGGGAAATTCAAGCATATCTTTGCGTTATGTCACATCTGTACACATAAATAAGGTGTCCCGGCTAGTAGGCTATATTGCGTGTGAGGATGTTGGAGGTGGAGATTTATAGCCTTTTCTCACAGCCAGGGCTTGACATTAACACCCGCCAAATGCGGGTAGATTTCAGCTGTGGTGGGTAGGCAGCCACTCCCACTATCCACATTGGCGGGTTGAATAAAATTTGAGCCTAGAAGCCAAATTAAATGCCAAGATCATCGTATAACAAAATTACAATTCTTTATTGATTAACTTGGAGTTAGTGAAAGCGGGATAGGCGGAATTGCGCTGAATAATTTAACAACAGAAGCTCTCTCTCTCTCTCTGTCGCACGAACGATCAGTTCTCCTTGTGCCTGAATAGTCAAATACACGCGCACACGGCGAAATCCTACAGAGCTGCAGGGAAGGCCGCCGCCTCTCTGCATGCCATGACAACCCTCCAGGCTTTCCAAGCCAAGTTGCTGTGTGACATGCACGAGGGTGGTGCTGACCCAGGAACCGAGGAAGCCGCAGGGGGGTGCCCCAGTCCGCTCCAGCCCCGCAGCTGGACAACACAGCCACAGTAGCGTACATCAACCACCAGGGGGGTCTACGCTCCCGCCGGATTTCTCAACTCGCCCGCCATCTCAACCTATGGAGTCAGAAGCATCTGCGGTCCCTTCATGCGGTCCATATCCCAGGGGAACTGAACCGTGCAGCTGACGAGCGCTCACGGTGTCAGCCACTCCCTGGGGAATGGCGAGATTTGGGAACAGTTCGGCGACGTGCAGGTAGATCTGTTTGCCTCCCATGACTCTTCCCAATGCCATCCATTTTACTCCCTATCCGAGGGCACAGTCTGCACGGATGCTCAGGCCCACAGCTGGCCGCGGGGCCTGCGCAAATATGTGTTTCCCCCAGTGAGCCTTCTCTCACAGCTACTGTGCAAGATCAGGGAGGACAAGGAGCAGGTCCTTCTGGTAGCCCCGTATTGGCACGGCCAGACCTGGTTCCCGGAACTCTTTCTCCTTGCGACAGCCCCTCCCTGGCTTATTCCTAAGGAGGAAGAACCTCCTTTCTCTGAGACGGGGCACCCTTTGGCACCCCCGTCCCGATCTGTGGAGCCTCCACGTGTGGCTCCTGGATGGGATGCGGCAGGTTGGAGCATGCTGCCACCTACAGTGGTGGCTACCATCACTTCCACTAGGGCAGAGTCTACCAGACATGCCTATGCGTTGAAGTGGAACCTCTTCGTCACCTGGTGCTCTTCTCGCCAAGAAGACCCCTGGAAATGCCCAATCGAGTCCGTGCTCGTTTTTCTTGAAGGGTTGGATCGAAGGCTGTCTCCTTCCACCCTTAAAGTGTACGTGGCCGCTATATCTGCCCACCACGACCTCCTGGACAACAAAAAGGTAGATCAGCACGATCTGGTCATCAGGTTTCTGAGGGGAGCTAGGAGACAAAATCCTCCTCGCGCTCCCCTCGTGCCCTCTTGGGACCTCTCAGTTGTGTTAGTTGCTCTGCAGAGGCCTCCCTTCGAGACATTGCGGTCAGTGAGCCTTAAGCTCCGGTCTATGAAGACGGTGCTCCAGATCGCTTTGGTCTCCTTCAAGAGGGTAGGGGACCTGCAGGCATCACGTGATCCTGAGACCCCGGCTGGGATATGTGCCCAAGGTTCCCACCACCAGGTGGTGAACATGCAAGCGCTGCCCTTGGAGTAGGCGACCCAGCACTGCTCTGTCCATTACGTGCCCTCCGTGCTTACATTAACAGAACGCAGTGTGCTGGACCTCAGACTAGCTCTTTGTCTGTTAAGGTGGGAAGCTGAAGGGAAAGGCTCTCTCAAAGCAAAGGCTGTCTCACTGGATAGTGGACTCCATGGTTTTTGGTGTACCAGCAGCAGGGTCGCCCATGCCCCCTTGGGGTCAGGGCACACTCCAGCCGGAGTGTGGCCTCCTCTTGGGGTCTAGAGCATGGTGCTCCGCTAACAGACATCTGCAGAGCTGCAGGCTTGGCGACACCGAACACATTCGCCAGATTCTACAATCTCCGAGTGGAGCCTGTGTCCGACTAGGCCGGGAGTTCAGTCTTGGCTCCTCAGCAGGTAACATAATGCGATCATGCCAGCGTCCTTCCTGATATACCCAGTCCGCTATGCAAATTCTGCATGCCCATGGCATTGGCACTGCCATTGGGCGCTTTCTAGATCTCGAAGTTGATAGGCTTCTAAGCGAACCCCCCCCATTCGTCAGTCACTGACGTTACGTCTCCTTTCCGGAGGGTTACATACGCAACCGAGACGATTTAAAATGTTGTAAAAAGCAATGCAGAGATAGGGTTTTTATTAACCAACAGGTAAGTAAGGCATTTTATTGAATAGATAAATTGCAATATGTAACTTTCTAACAGAGTAAAGCATTATCTATTGTGAATGGTTATTTCATTATGGTTGGTCTATTAATGGGTATAACTACTAAGTTTTTATGTAATATTTATTATGGATATATTTCAGTTTCATTTAAGTTTTGAAAACTATTTTTAATAGTTTTGGTCTTGATAAAACAATAGTAAACAATAACAACACAGTTTCTTACCCAATGGGCCTGCCAGCCTAAGTGGACCAAGAGGGTTGAAGGGATTCATTGCTGCCCCAAAGGCTTTAATCCAAATGGGAACCCAACGCTCCTGAACATGTGGTCTGGCTGCAAAACCCCATGGCTCCACCAACACCAAGTGCTTCAATCTGTTTAAATTTATTTACACAACATTCTTTATAGCAATCACTGAAAGCATCTTTGTTTTAATATTGCTCAAATATCCTCCTGATGTCATTACGTATATTTTAGTCATATTTTATGCTATGTAGTGTACACCGGGGGCGGGGGGTATTCCAGAAAGCAGGTTGTGTGACATACCCAGGTATGTTTAAGAGTAAGTTAGCGGATAACCTCAACTTTCGGTTCCAAAAACGGAGGTAAATTTCAGGGTATGTAAGTAACCATGGCAACTCGATCTCTGTATTCAGTGTTTTATATAATTGAGTTAATATAACCAAATTTGTTTGTTATATAATATACAATATTATAGATTAATTCTAAAGAATTAGAATTTAAAAAAAATTAAAAACAAGTTTACATGTTAATACAATCAAATATATTTACTGATGATTTTATTGTCATCTCACACATGGATCTGCATTCAATTAATTGGCATCAAACAAACAATATAATCCTTATTCTCAACTAAAAAATAAAAAAAAATTATTGCACAACCACCAAATAGGTGGCGATATGCACTAAGTAGGTTATGTAACGAAGAAGAAGCAAGTAGAATGGCGAGCTCTTTCTTAGAGTCTGTTTCCATGGTGAATCATCGATTCGTCTCTCTGTTAAGAATGTCTTGTAAGTTAACCGGGAACATACTCTAGGTTGTCTACTCCCAGACTATTCTTTTGAAACCAGCATACCTCGAGTAAGCAAGGTTTGGGTTAATCAACCGAGAGTTCAAAGTATATGTGACGGTAAATTAACCTCACTTTCTGGAATACCCACCAGGACTCAGTTGTTTAAAAAACAAAAATACATGAAAATGTGTTTATACATTTTTTGGTTTCAGGTTCCAAAATGTGTATAAAGATGATTGTCAACTATGTTATGAAAGATATAATGGAATAAATGTAACATTTTACATTATGCATTATGTGGGTAAAATGGCAATAAATGTGTAGTCCCATTCAATAGAATGTTATGCCACTGTGTACACCGTATCTAATTAGCAACCGTATCTATTAATGTGCAACATGTAATAAAATGGGGCAACATTTTCATAATAATAAATCATATTTCATAGAAATATAATACATTTTCCTATTCATTTGTTGTGTCTCCCAAAATGCCAGATAAACATAATTTAAGTCCTGGGGCCTATTTCATAAAACTAGGATAAGGGATTAAGCCGGGATATATTGGTGATCCTGGTTCAATTTATCCTCTACATACAGTTAGCTTTAATTATCGTTCTTGGTGTGAGTGTGCCTTCAGGGAAACTTTACATGACAGTGGTGTACTAAATTTTGCATACAGATGACAAGATCATCAAGATATCTCGGCCTAATCCCTTATACTAGTTTTGTGCAATAGGCCCCTGGTGATCAAGATACACACTTTTCCAGATACCAAATCTGGTTTAGTAGTGCTCTATGGAGCCCCTAAAGGGACATTGTGATGAAAAAAACAACATTTTTTTAGGAATTATTTTATGCTGCATAAATCGCTTTTTGCTTTACTGTAGGCTAATGTCTACTTCTAATTTATTACTTTAACAGTTAAACTAATTCAAGAGCAAAATAAAAATATGTGTGTGTATATTACATGATACGAATATTGTATTTAACCCATTTTAAAGTTTTAATACTTTTTGTTCCTGAAATCCATCCTTCTGCTGGGATCAGTATAAAAGTATAATTTTTAGGATCAAAGGAAATCCAATTTTAGTAAAAACTCAAACACAAACTGGTGATATGACCAGATCAAAACCACGATTGGATTTTGTGATCTAATCTGATTTCAGAATAGTTGTTTTTTTTCTTTTGAAAAACCCGGGCCACTTGTTCAAAAAGTATAATCTGGATCAGAATGATTTGGATTTGGAAATGTTTTGCTATCCAGGATCAGGTAATCCATCTTGTGGCGGTTTTTAAAAGCAAAATTTGATTGGATCACCTTGATCCAGAAACACACTTTTTTAGATTACCAAATCTGGATTACTATACAGAGCCCCTAAAGGGACATGGTGATGGAAATAAAATAAGAGATAAATATTATGCTTAAGAGTTGTCTCAGAAAAGTTTTGCATAGCTTTCACCTGAGAAACTGCGTTCACTCACAAATAACTTTTCACTGGTTCATATCTTATGATTGTACAAACTCTTTATATTAAATATAATATTTTTGTTTGATATTTGCAGTTGTTTGGGGGTTATTTTATGAAGTATTTCACAGGCTACCGAAAGGCTTAATATGAAGCCTAATGTCTACTTCTAATTTATTACTTTACCAGTTAAACTTATCAGTAGCAAAACAATAAAAAGGTTTGTGTGTATATTACATGATACAAATGTTTTTTTTTTTTACCAGTTTTATTCAAGTTGTGTTCTTGAAATCCAGTCTTCTGTTGGGATCAGGATAATCCTGTCTTTTTGGATCAAAGTTATCCAAATCCTACTGACAAGTTTTGATCAACACCAACTGAAGGTTTGATCCAGATTAAAACTATAGGACTGGATTCCATGATCTAATCTGATTTCAGATTCCTTCTGTCCCTTTTGAACAACCCATTTTCAAGATTTGATCCATTCCGATAACCAAAATCCGATCAGATTACTTTTGAACAACTGGCCCTAAATGAATGTGTCATTTTTAAAAGACTAAGAAGTTGTCATGGTGGAACCTCTAAACATTTGGTATCTCTGAATGTGCTCTTTACAGGACTGTGACATGTATGGTGTCAGAGATATTCACAAAATTAAAATAACTTATAATTATAACTATAAATTATCATTTATAATTGACTGTCTACATTTTATTGTTGTTGTTGTTGTTTCTAATAACTAATAAATCCAAATACCTGACATGTGAGCATTCAAGTTGTCAACAGATGAAAAAGTTGCACGAATTTGCTTAACAACTTGCTGAGTGAGGTAGGCAGCAATTTTACATGTAATCTTACCACATTATACACTTTATTTCTGTCTGATTTAAAGTGGACAGACTCTTAGATCTAAAAAGTGGTAACTGATGAAAACAACCAAAATGTTTAAACCTTCCAGTCAAATTTAGCACTGTAACCAGTAATGACAGTTTTAACTTGTCACTGCTACCAAATGACCATTGTATAAGCGAGGTAATCCATAGCTCTCTGTGCATTAAACAACTTGAATGCACTTGGAGGCAACCGCCCAACATGTCGTACATTAAATTAGTTTAATGCACAGCTAGCCATGGATTATCCCTTATTCAAAACCACACACATTTACCTATGAGGATATTTCAGGGCATAGGCAGTAGACACATATCCTCCAAGATCATGGCCCAGGAGAATCATATGTTCCAACCCTTCTGCCTTTCTCCAGTCCTCAAGGGATTGTACAAACTGCTCCTCTGCATCCATGGCATCCTTGCCAAAGGTTGGTCGACTGCTGCGTCCAAAACCCAGCATATCCAGGGCGTACACAGGCCTTCCTTCCCCTGCCAGGGCCGATAGATTTTTCACCCAGAGACCCACTCCACCCCCAAAACCATGTAGTAGCACTAATGGGACCTGAAGGTGTTGAACCCCAGAGGCTGAGATGTTAGATGAGCTCTCTGTTTCATTAAAGCCCAGAGTCCAAATGTAGTTGCCATTAGAAATGGGAACATGTCCTTGAGTAAACTTCACTTTGACGGCTGAAAATACAAATGAAGAATAGTTTGTGTAGAGATCAAAAACCTTTTAGAAGTTACGCACTTACACATATATACGTACGTTTCAGGATTCTGTCTTCTGATTTTATAAGATGAGAGAATGAGGTGGGACACCAGGACGGCAGCCAACTGGAGATACAGAATGATCTATAATGTACAGTGAACAAATGCCTATGACAAGAAGATATAATGATGCCTAGAACTATTCCATTATTCATTTATTTCCCTCTACTTTCTCATCATTCCTTTGGCTCTTGACTCTCTGAACATCTTGATTTTCTGAACATTTTCTGTCCAACAAGCAGAACTAAGATATGCCCATTTATCCTCACTTTACAGTTTTACAAAATACAGCACTTTATGTTTAATCGATTGTGTGGTTCAAAGGGATGTTTGTCTTCATGAATTCGAGATGGGAGAATATCTCCATTTCAAGGTTTTTGACGTCACAGGACACTATTGTGAAGCTGTAATTCTCCATTGTTTTTCGCTGTGGTATGATAACACTTGGGTATGTGCTGGCAGACAAGGTCTGAGCATTGAAACATCAAGATGAAGTCTGAGCATTGAAACATCCGGACAGATTCTTAGCATTGAAATATAAGATTATTCAATAAACTCTGCTCTTTTTACTATCATCACTTCATCTCCTGCTTCTGCTCTTCCCTGGCTTTCTCAGTCAAACTGTTAGGCTGACAGAAGGCTAATATCTTCTGGCAGGAGTCATCATTTGGGTCGGATCTAATATATCTGATATATTACAATGTCTAACATTTGATGTTTTTTACTTCTAAAATCAATATACAGCTCTGGAAAAAATTAAGAGACCACTCCAAGTTTGCAAATCAGTGATAAGTGGTCTCTTACTTTTTCCAGAGCTGTATATATATATATATATATATATATATATATATATATATATATATATATATATATATATATATATATATATATATATATATATATATATATAAACTGCATTAAAAAGTTAAATAATTTAAGAAAATTATGTATAAGAAATAATATTTTTAATGCACAAAAAAGCATCTGCTACTACTACTGTTAGTTCTACTTGCATGAACTAAAAAATTTTTATTGTTGTATCTATTTATTCCATAAACACACGCATATACAGAAGTTTACATGCACAGCTTACCTCCTTTCTTTAAACTCCTCTTGATTTGTTCTCATTGTTCCTCTTTAATCTCTGACATATTATTTTTTTGTAAGAAAGTGGATTGCTACACAGGCAGTGCAAATAGGGAAGTGGTCAAAGAAGATCCCCAAGGGCAAAAGATGTACCTTTCACCCACTCTTGATTAAAGCGCATATTCATTTTCATTTATAGCTGATAGAGGTCACATCTCTGTATGACCACGAGGGTTATTTTCTATCATGTTGTACCTTATGAACTTTTTATTTCTGTAAAAGAAATACATTTTACATTTTTAAATCATGGAGCTAGGGAACAATAGTCTTTTTGAGGAAGGGGAGAAGGGAAAAGAAGGAAAAGAGAAGGAAGAAATTAAATTAAAAGGGAAAAAGAGAGTAAAAGAGAAGAAACAGATTTTTATTACGTGTCATAAACACCAGTTCCCTTTCGTTCAGTCACTCCGAGTAACGTCAGTGACAGTGGTTTCGCAAGCCTATCAACTTTGAGATCTAGAAAGCGCCCAATGGCAGTGCCAATGCCATGGGCATGTAGATTTTGCATAGCGGACTCCGCCCACTGCGTGGATATATCAGGAAGAATGCTGGCATGATCGCATTATGTTTCTGCTTCGGAGCCAAGAGCACATACACTCTTCACTCCTCAAGCCTTCTGATATTATCGTCAGCTTCTTGAGACGAGCAGCCTTCCAGTCGGTGTTGGTGTTACGGCGTGTTCCAGCGATCGCATACTTCCTGCCTGCTGATCTGTGCAGTGGTCTGCATCCAGCTGGTGTGTGTTTCCTGGGCGCCGGCATCGACTACGAGGTTTTCCTCTCACTAAAGAGCTCACACGCGCGGCGTCGCCCTTGTCAGGATGTCTCGCCCGTGTGCTTCTGGGTGCGGTCGGTCTCTGCCGCCTTCTGATGGGCACGAGCACTGTCTGACGTGCTTGGGCTTACGGCACGCGCAGGCAGCGCTCGTGGATGAGTCATGTTTCCATTGCGGGAACATGCCCATCTCGGTGTTACGGTCGAGACTCAGTGATCTCCGTGCAGCCGCCGGGGTGAGAGTCCCCTCTGCCACACCCCAATCTGCGGTCTCCGCGAGAGGCGGCACTTTGGCTGGTGGCCAGGGTGATCTGAGGGTGATGGTGTGGAATAAAGCTCCAACGCTCATGCCTCGGCCCACACCCCCCTCTCATGCACCGGACCCACCATCCTTTCAAGCGGGTACATCACGGCCGGCCGCGGCCATCCCGATTGTCTCGCTTGGGGGCGGGAAGGACGAGGAGATGTCAATCGCCGCATCACAAGGTGGACTGGAGTCCTCTGAGGATGATGACGCGGCTGTGCGGCCGCCTCCGGGTGGTGCAGCATTGCCCGTGTCGAACCCAGAGTTGACAGCCATGCTTTCCCGGGCAGCCGCGAGTCTTGAGTTGGAGTGGAACCCTCCGCCCCGACCTGAAAGCTCAAGGCTAGACGATTGGTTTTTGGGGGTGGCGCGTGCAGACACCCGTCCGTCCGCCCCCCCCCGATACCTTTCTTCCCAGAGGTGCATCAGGAGCTTGCACGGCCCTGGGAGTCCCCGTGGGCTTCCCGTGACCGTTTAGCGATCTCCTCCGCCTTCACTACCCTCAATGGGGCCGTGGCCAAAGGGTACACTGGGGTTCCCCCAGTCGAGCGCTCTGTTGCGATGCAACTATGCCCGCAGAGTGCTTCGACTTGTTGTGGTGACCCTAAGCACCCCTCCAAAGCCTGTAGATTCACATCAACCTTGGTGGCGAAATCATACAGAGCTGCGGGGCAGGCTGACGCCTCTTTGCATGCCATGGCGGCTCTTCAGGCCTACCAGGCCAAGTTGCTGTGTGACATGCACGAGGGCTGACCCAGGACTCAGAAATGAGTTGCGTGCAGTCGCCGAACTCACTCTCCGGGTGATGAAGGTGACCGTACGTTCCCTGGGTCAGGTGATGTCCACAGCTGTGGTCCAGGAGAGACACCTGTGGCTCAGTCTGGACGATATGCTTGACGAGTGGACCCAGTTCCTCGACGCTCCCATATCCCAGACTGGGCTATTTGGCGGCACGGTTGAGAGCTTCGCCCAACAGTTCTCAGCTGCCCAAGAGCAGGCTGAGGCTATCAAGCACTTACTGCCCCGGCAGCCAGCTGCTGCCTCCACCCAGCGGGCGGGCTGGTAATGCTGCCTCGCTGCCCCACCCGGGGTACGCCTGTCGTCCGTATGACCCCGCTGGTGCAGTACCTTGGAGCCTGGCTTCAGCTTCCGGGTCTGTCTCGCTGGGTCGCGAGCACCATCAGGTTCGGCTACGCGATTCAATTCGCACAGGCTACTTCATTGTACACGGAAGGAAAACGGAAGGGGTTACGGCCAATCCTGGACCTGCGCGTCCTGAAGGACGCCTACTTCCATGTCTCCATCCTACCTCGTCACAGACCGTTCCTACGGTTTGCTTTCGAGGGGCGGGCATATCAGTACGCAGTTCGGGCTATCTCTGTCCCCTCGCATCTTCACGAAGGTCGTCGAGGCAGCCCTTGTGCCATTCAAGCAGCACAGGGTTCGCATCCTGAACTACCTCGACGACTGGCTCATACTGGGCAACTCTCGAGAGCAGGTGTGCGAACACAGAGATCTTGTTCTCCAGCATCTAGCCCGTCTGGGCCTTCGGGTCAACTGGGAGAAGATTAAACTCTTCCCTGCGCAGAGAGTCTCTTTTCTCGGTATGGAGATCGACTCGGTCGCCATGTACGCGCAGCTTACCAGCGAGCGCGCGCAGTCACTGCTGACTTGCCTCCGTCAAATCGAGAGCAAGAGCGCGGTTCCACTGAAAGTATTTCAGAGGCTCCTGGGGCATATAGCATCTGCAGCCGCAGTAACGCCGCAGTAACGCTCCCGCCAGATGCCTCAACTCGCCCGCCATTTCGTTCTATGGAGTCAGAAGCATCTGAGGTCCCTTTGTGCTGTCCATATCCCGGGAGAACTGAACCGTGCAGCCGACGAGCTCTCACGGTGTCAGCCACTCCTGGGAATGGCGACTCCATCCCCAGATGGTCCAGCTGATTTGGGAACAGTTTGGCGGCGCGCAGGTTGATCTGTTTGCTTCCCCGACTCTTCCCACTGCCGCCTGTTTTACTCCTGACCGAGGCACACTCGGCACGGATGCTCTGCCGCACAGCTGACGCGGGGCCTACGCAAATATGCGTTTCCCCAGTGAACCTTCTCGCACAGCTACTGTGCAAGATCAGGAGGACAAGGAGCAGGTCCTTCTCGCCGCCCCTATTGGCACGGCCAGACCTGGTTCCCGAACTCTTACTCCTTGCGACGGCCCCTCCATGGCCGATTCCTCTGAGGAAGGACCTCCTATCTCAGAGACGGGCAGCCTTTGGCACCGCGTCCCGATCTGTGGAACCTCCACGTGTGGCTCCTGGATGGGGCGTGGCAGGTTTGAGCACGCTGCCACCTGTGGTAGTGGCTACCATCACTTCCGCTAGGGCAGAGTCTACCAGACATGCCTATGCATTGAAGTGGAACCTCTTTGTCACCTGGTGCTCTTCTCGCCAAGAAGACCCTGGAAATGCCAGATCGGGTCCGTGCTCTCATTTCTCCAAGAAGGGTTGGATCGAAAGCTGTCTCCTTCCACCCTTAAAGTATACGTGGCCGCCATATCTGCCCACCACAACCTCCTGGACAACAAAAGGTAGGTCAGCACGACCTGGTCATCAGGTTCCTGAGGAGCAAGGAGACTAAATCCTCCTCGCGCTCCCCTCGTGCCCTCTTGGGACCTCTCAGTAGTGTTAGATGCTCTGTAGAGGCCTCCTTCGAGCCATTGCAGTCAGTGGAGCTTAAGTTCCTGTCTATGAAGACGGCGCTCCTGACCGCGTTGGCCTCCATCAAGAGGGTAGGGGACCTGCAGGCATTTTCGATTTGACGGAGCGTGCCTGGAATTCGGGCCGGCTAACTCTCACGTGATCCTGAGACCCGGCCTGGATATGTGCCCAAGGTTCCCACCACTCCGTTCAGAGACCAGGTGGTGAACCTGCAAGCGCTGCCTTTGGAGGAGGCAGACCCAGCCTTGGCACTGCTCTGTCCATTACGCACCTTCCGTGCTTACGTAGACAGAACGCAGTGTTTCAGGACCTCAGACCAGCTCTTTGTCTGTTATGGTGGGAAGCTGAAGGGAAAGGCTCTCTCAAAACAAAGGCTGTCTCACTGGATAGTGGACACCATTGTTTTGGCGTACCAGCAGCAGGGGCGCCCATGCCCCCTTGGGGTCAGGGCTCACTCCACCCGGAGTGTGGCCTCCTCTTGGGCTCTAGCGCATGGCGCTCCGCTAACAGACATCTGCAGAGCTGCAGGCTGGGCGACACCGAACACATTCGCCAGATTCTACAATCTCTGAGTGGAGTCTTTGTCCGACTATGTACTCGCCTCTACAAGTGGCCGGTAAGGACTAGGCTCAGGTGTCTTCGCTTGCTCGCCATTCCACTCCACGGACTGGATACGCGTAATTTTCTCAGTTGAGCTTCCCGGAAGCCCTGAGCTCCTCCAGCACTGTCGACGCCGACACCAGTAAGTCTGCCCTTAAGCCCAGACCCTCGTGTCAGGCCAGGTGCCTCCGTGTGCATGGTTCCCCCTCCGGGCGACCCCCACATGTGTATTTCCACCGTAAGCCTCCCTGAGCGGGTGTCTTTCCCTTGGCAGGCTTGGCAAGCCTTGCCTCACCTGGGGTTAAAAGTCCACCTTCGGCTGGTACCCCAGAGTTCTACCATATGCAGCCCCTTCCGGCCTTATGTGTATTCTTAAGTCCTCCCTACGGGTAGGCAGCTTTGTGCATACTTCCACCTGGAATACGCTTACCAGTGTACCTTGGTATTCCTGTACTAAATGGGAGTCCTTTGTCCGTACTAGTCTTACGACAGGAACTTGCACTTACGCCGGGCACTGTAAGACAGCCGAGTGGCGTGATTATATTGGGACCCCATTCGTCAGTCACTGACGTTACTCGGAATGACTGGACGAAAGGGAACATCTCGGTTACGTATGTAACCCTCGTTTCCTGAGGAGGGAACAGAGATGTAACGTCCCTCTGCCACATCCGCTGTACCGCTGAAACGGCCGGGACTTCAGCCTTGGCTCCTCAGCAGGTAACATAATGCGATCATGCCAGCGTTCTTCCTAATATACCCACGCAGTGGGGCGGAGTGCGCTATGCAAAATCTGCATGCCCATGGCATTGGCACTGCCATTGGGCGCTTTCTAGATCTTGAAGTTGATAGGCTTCTAAGCGAAACCCCATTCGTCAGTCACTGACGTTGCGTCTCCGTTCCCTCCTCAGGGAACGAGGGTTACATACGTAACCGAGACGTTTTGGCTGCTAGTCATTTTCTCCTCTTTTTCATTTTCTTTCTGTCCTATTTCATGAGCTAACTGTGTAATGAGGTTGCTTAAAAAATCAGCGGAAGTTGTGTCTAACATGGGAACCTGTCTATCAGTTTTTATACGTGTGGAGCAAAACACTGGAGAGTCAGCAATACCTGTGGCTCCAGGAGTGTGAGCCATATCTCTAAAGAACTGCCCTCTCCCCCCACCAATGTATACATCATCCTGCGTATCTTCCACAACATAAGTATATGACATATATCTCATCTTCTTTTACAGTAATCGAGAATATAAAGAAAATAGTAATAATATCACATCAGGTGTATCAACAGTCAGTGAGAGAATACAATGTATTCATATATATATATATATATATATATATATATATATATATATATATATATATATATATATATATATATATATATATATATATATATATATATATATATACATTGACATCTTTAAATCACCCACATTCCAGCATTTTATATAACCAATCCGTATGAACACATATAATAAAGAAACCACAAAAACAGTTCATAACCATACCTGCATGAGTTGAAAATATGCAGTAAATATGTTGTATTCAATGTTGTGTAAAGTTAATCAGCCTTCTCCTGTCAAAAATTTGAACATAGAAAAGATATCAGCAGACACACTTCACAGGCCAACTTTCACACTAACATACAGTTAGTGCACACAATACATACCTCGCTCTGCTCAGACCTCCCGCCGACTGAAGCTAGAGTGTGCAACGCGCCAATGACGTCACAAATGCGACGAATGCAAAACTCATAAAGACATAAAAAAGACATTTTCTTTTCTTACATGCATATGTAGCAGAAAAACGGGATTTGTGTGAATTTTAAAATAAAACAAGTTATAATTAATACCCGTTATACACGCACAACAGAACACTGCTCCATTACCACGAGACAGAATAACAGAGACCCTCCATTTGAAGTAACTGGCATAGACTTTGTTGGTCCACTGTATGTGAAGAATGATCGTGGGAATACTTCTCAGGGAAAGGCATCACTTGGCGTTTCATTGTAGAATGAGCAGCCTGCTGGGGTGGATTTTGCGAGAGGCTTGTAAGGTCTGTGAAAATGAGCCTGAGGAAGGTGCTAGGAAGAGCATCACTCACCTTTGAAGAATGTCTACACTCCTTGCCAAAGTAGAAGCCACACTGAATTCCAGACCCCTTACCTTTGTCCACAATGAGCTTGATGAGCCACAGCCAATGAACACCTGCACACTTCTTGGTTGGTGACCAACTCACTTCACTTCCTCCAAAACCATTTCCTGCGGACTATGAAGGTGGAGATACAGAAACCGACTCATGACCAACCTGTGGAATCGCTGGAGAAAGGACTATTTACTGGACCTGAAATCCGCACATTCTTGTAACACACAGAAACTTACTTAGATGAAGATGGCTAACATTGTTCTCAACGGAGATGCCAACACACAGAGGCAAACCTGGAAATTAGGAAAAATTGAACAGCTGTTTCCAGGCCGAGATGGCAAAGTTAGATCCTGTGCTGTTCGCACATCCATAGGGACTGTGTTGAGGAGACCCATTGAGTTGCTTTATGCATTAGAGATTTGATGCATTAGAAAGTTGATGAACAGTTGTTCATGCGGGGAGGATGTTGTGAAATAATTAAAATAATAATATCATGTTAAATTAATTGTCTTCAATAATAACAGAAAAGGTTTAAATCGCTGTTTATTAGGTTGTTTGGCTTTAAGAAATGTCTACCCAAAATGCTTAGTGGCATTGCGAGAGCACGCAGACCAGAGAAAAAAGAATAGAAGAGAAATGAGACTGATTCAATGTGTGTGAGCTGCTCAAATTTGTAATCCTGTTCCTAAACATCAGTAAACAGTTTGTTTTATTTTGATTCAAGTCGTCAGTGATCATTATTGCTTTGTTAAGAAGAAAAGACACGACAACCAGGGGTGCAAATAATTCTGACCACAACTGTAATTTCTCTGTGCTGGTATAGTTGTGGTGTGGACTCTAATGTTCTTTTATATTTAGAATGATTTTAGTTCTTTATAAAAAACACTCTTTGTTACAAATCTTACAAGTCTGTGCTTGAGCACTTTTCCTGTGTCTGGATAATAGACCAGGTATGCAGGGCTGTATTTATCATACCCTACGAAGATTCCTTTCTCACATCGTGCATCCAGCTTCTTTTTGTCTTGTCTGTATGCATAACATGCATGGTTTTTCCCTGTCAGAGCATATGGGGTTTGCCGTGGTCTGCCATTATAGCACCTGTTGCGAATTACTGCGGCAGTCATTAGATCATAGGTCCACAACATCTTAGGTAGCTCGCCATCTCAAACAGGGTTCTCCAATTTCTCTCAGCAGTCCCATTTTTATGGGGTGAATATGGTGAATATGGGTGAATATTAGACATGAGACCTGTATTAGGTCTCATGTCTAATACAGTTCTTGTTCAGTAGTAAATGGAACTCTTTTGCCATAAATGCTGTGCCGTTATCAGATCTAACACACTTTATAGTCCCATAAGGGGCTATATCAGTGAGAAACTGTTCAGCCATTTTCGTGGATGATAACCCGTAACTTTATTAAACTATACGGAGGAAAAACGCACACACATCACGCGGTATTCTCTGTTGAACCATAACTCACTTTATTTTTGCATATTTCCATTTATGGAATATTTTTTTATATTTTAATACATTTTCACAGATTTCAAACAAACTTCTTTCACATTGTCATTATGAGGTATTGTTTGTAGAATTTTGTGGAAAATAATGGATTTAATCTATTTTGGAATAAGGCTGTAACTTGCTGGAAAATGTGGAAAAAGTGAAGTGCTGTGAATTCTTACCGGATACACTGTAAAGGCAGGCGTCCCAAAACTTTTGGCAATATAGTCTAAATAGAATGTATTTAAAATTCTTCTTGCTAATTTGTATATAGTTCTATAAAGTTTATATCTTTGTGTGTGTATTGCTATTATTTAAAGGTGCTGTATGTAATGTTTTTGACTGAACTAAGGCATACCATAATATTTTTGCAGATATTAAGAAAACATGCTAGGTTCACATACTCGTTTCTCTGAAAAACAATTCTAAAGGCAGATGTTTTTTTGTTTTGTTTTTTACTTTGAAATGTGCTTTTTTGTGTTGGAATGTCTGTTTTTGTTTTGGTCTATGCAATTCCACCCACTACAAATTTACCCAATAGTACCCAATAGTTTCTCTCCGTGGACTGGACCTTAGCTTTTTGTCCATTTTGGTAACACTTTACAATAAGGTTGCATTAGTTAACATTAGTTATTGTATTAACTAACATGAACTAAGCAGTACATTTGTTACTGTATTTGTTCATCTTTGTAAACGTCAGTTGATAAAAATACAGCTGTTCATGGTTTGTTCATGTTAGTTCACAGTGAATTAACTAATGTTAAAAAGATTTTAATAAATTATTAGTAAATGTTGAAATTAACATTAACAAAGATAAATAAATGCTTTATAAGTGCAGTTCATTATTAGATCATGTTAACTAATGTAGTTACCTAATGTTAACTAATTAACCTTATTGTAAAGTGTTACCTATATTTTCAAGAGTAACTCTTGAACGTTTTTAACATTCTTATGTTTTAAACACATTTTTAAAATTCTTATCTCACAGAGAATGAGTTCTTGAGTAGGTTCCATTCTGCTTTCTGCTAAATCCACCATCGTTTGTGGTTTACTGTGTGTACAGGGCATATTCAATAAACCTCAAATTTGGGTGATTGTTTATATGAACTTTTATTAAAACAGTCTCTCCTCTTTTAATTATATGAAATTACCTTTATTTGGATGAGAATGTGTTTAAATTAATATTTACAGTTCAGAGACTAGACCAAACATTTCTTTGCATGTTGCCTTTGCATGTTTACATTTCTTGATAAGACCATTTTTAGGATTATGACATAAATAAAATAAATATTCATTATCATATATATTTTATAATTATTGTTTTTAAAATACTGTGACATATAGTTTTTATTTAAATTGACATGGTTATTTATTTGTGAAATCTGGTTTAGTACTTCAGAAAAAAAGCCTTATTGGTTACCCTCTGAAAATAAGACTTTAAGATTATCATCATGTTTTATGAACTAATGCTGGAACTCTGCTTGTGATTTAGTCAAAATTCTTTGAACATGATGAGTTGCATCAAGTTTAAAGAATTTTGACTAAATCACAAATTGATACTTTAAGGTTATTATAATGCTTTGCTTCTCCGAGAGCAACAGAAAATGGCGATGAGTGTTCAGAGCAACCACATGACCTACAGCACCATATAAATGTTTCATGGAGTAAGAGTGAACGAAAAAGAGGAACAGTGTTTCAGAGAGACATTTCATCAACCAGATCACATCTATGAGACTATGAGTGTCACTGGTTTACTCCATTTTTCGTTTTATGGATTTATTCTTACAACACATGGTATGTCTGCTTTTTACCATTAATACTGCTTTTGTCTTCAATGAGTTGATTTGTAATTCTGTGTTATGTCAGCTCTCCAGCACCAGCGAGTCCGACCCAATGGAATGGCTATTCTTCCCTGTGGTGACCTAAAGGTCGGGAAAGTGACATGGAGCAGAGATATGAAAGGACGTCAAGTGTCTATCCTCAGCAATGATAATGGAGAGATAATCAGACACATGAATAATAACAATCACAGCACATTACCAGACCTGTCTCTGATTATCTGGTTTGTCTCATTTTGGGATGAAGGATTGTATTATTGCAATGGGACACCTGTGGCATGTCTAACAGTGAAACCAGGTAAGAAACCATAACCTCAGCATGATATACTATACTGAAAACAAACAAACAAACAAACACAATTTTGAATCTTATATATATGTTTTACATATGCAATATATTAAATGTTGTAGAATAACATGGTGAAATTGGTACCAAAATGTATTATAAAACATGGTTATATTGCTAGTACAGCTAATAAATCAGCATTGTTTATCCTTTTGATCTTTTATTAAACAAATCACAAAAATCTAACCTTTCATTGAAGTAAAACAATTGAAAGTGTGGGTAAATCACATTATGAAATAAATGCTTTTCTCAAGTCAAGTCAAGTCACCTTCATTTATATAGTCCAACACATATTGCTTCAACGCAGCTTTACAGTGATGATAGAAATTAATTTAGTTTTTGAAGAAAAGTTTTTGATTAATTTCTGTTGTAAAAGCTGATTAGTTATTTAATTTGGTACCATTTAAACAACGCCATCCTCAATTAAAACGGAACCCCCAATGTGTTCCGGACCCCATTCGTATGGCAACAGCGTTTGGTGGCCGGAGAACGCAAACCATGAAATATGTTTGAAATAGTTTTGAAACTATACCATCATCTTCCTCGCGTAACACATAAAAAGATGATTATGTTTTCAGCTTATAGGCAAGCACATTGGCCATAATTATTGACACCCTTTTATTAAATACTTTTTACAACCTCTGTTTGCCAAGATAACAGCTCTGAGTCTTGTTCTATAATGCCTGGTGAGTTTGGAGAACAACAGACAAGATATCAGAGATCATTCCTCCATAAAGAATCGCTTCAGATCCTTCAGATTTCATGTTGGTGCTTCTTCTCTACAGATCACCACACTCATTTTCTATATGGTTCATGTCAGGAACTGGGATGGTCATGGCAGAAGCTTCAATATGTTTGTTTTGGATAGTTGTCTTGATGGAAGATCCAACCACGGCCCATTATAAGATTTCTAGCAGAGCAATAATTGTGGCCAATGTGTTTTAGAGAAAATCATTTATTTTATAATGAGACGGGTTTGTTGAGGATCAGTGCCTCATCTGAAATAGAAGAGATGTAGGCTATTTTGTGTTAGCAAATCACCTTGGTTATGCAGTGATACGCTATGAAATTATTGCAGGGCAAATTAATTGTAATTAGTAGTATTAATTTAATTATAGTAATCATCATCATCATCATCATCCAGTTCATCGCAGAGCCCCCCTCTTGGTATTGCCGGGCCTGATTTTGCAGCGCGTTTCTGTAATTTTAATGTGTTGTGAGTATTTGCAGCGCATTTTTGTATTTGGTTGTTTTGTGAATGTTTGCAGCGCGTTTCTGTAGGCTATTTGGTCACAATGTAATCTTTACAACAGGGCGTTTCTGTATTTGGTTAAGTTGTGAACTTTTGCAGAACATTTGCTGTAAAACTGATGAAGATATTTTCTTAATTTGCTGGGGGTTCTATTTGCATGTGTTTTCTTCAGTTGCAGTGCGTTGAGCTCTCTCAGCCACCGTAATAATGCGTACAAGGGGGGCAATCAAGATGGTATGATGGTGAAACATCAAGAATATTACAATGGTCTCTAAATCTGCTTAGGCTTACTGTGCTTTGGAGAGCCCAGGTCAAAAGACTAACAAGAGATTTAGTAACATTTGTTTATAAACGAGTTTCATTAAGTAAGGTTTCACAACAGGGGACACAAAAACATGCCACTTCTGATGTGAAAGTGAGTAAAATAACTTTAAAATATTTGTATAAATTGTGGAATTACATATAGCCTATATACAAAAACAATTATCTTGGGAGTGGTTTCAGTCTAATTTAATAATATTATTATTCTTTTTTTTTCAGAGACAGATAAGGAACAACATACAGGAAATGGCCCTTTTGAATCTGTAGCTATTAAGTAATATAAATCTGGTAATGTCTGAAATGTTTGGCTGAAACACAAAGTTAAATCTAAAATGTGAATAATAGTATTGTCTGTATAATAGTAAGGCAGATTAGAAAATGGTGCGTTAGGCCTACACATATACACTCAACTACTGCTTTTCTGTACCGAATATTTCTGTGCATCGTAAGGTCTCTTCATAGACTTATGCAAAAGATTAATCTGTTCTGTTCAATCTTGATTGAGTTTTAGTCTTTTGACTAAAATGCCATTTAGTTTTAGTCATATTTTAGTCATCTGAATTGTTTCAATCTAGTTTTAGTCCACTAAATATAATAAGATTTTAATAGACTAAATCTACAGTATATTTAGTTGGCTCAAATCTAATGGGTTTTGTTAAATTGTAATGCATCAGTTTAGTATTTTCCTAAAATTTCCCAAAACTCATATACTCCTGGAGAAAACATCTATTAAACTGTTAATAAGAATATTAAGGTTTGAACATGCAATACAGACAGAGATTTAACTAAATAAAGTGACATTACATGTCTTTATTTATCTTAAAATTAAATAAAACCACTTCTCATAAAAAAAAAACAAGAACAGTCTTCTTTTCAATAAATTATGTATGCATTCTTTATAACAACTTGTATAAAGTGTTCTTCATTCTTTCAAGCAGATCATATTTATTTATATTGTAGCAAATTTGCTGAGAGGAAATATGAATAATTAATCATAGCTTGTTATGACTAGTTCGACGAGGAAGTTGCACATGGCTGAATATTCCGATCTAACATGACTTCTGACTTGTAATGTTGCCTGACTCCCAATCATACACTGTTTCTTTCTTTGGCCAGAAGAGAACTGTCACCCCGACTGAGCCTGGTTTCTCCCAAGGTTTTTTCCTCCATTCTGTCACATAGAATTTTGGTTCCTTGCCACCGTTGCCTCTGTTGCCTTTGGCTTGTTAGTTGAGGACAGAAAAACACAGAATTGTTGAAATTTTTGCAGATTTATTAAAAAATAAAAACTGAAATATCACATGGTCCTAAGTATTCAGACCCTTTGCTCAGTATTTAGTAGAAGCACCCTTTTGATCTAATACAGCCATGAGTCTTTTTGGGAAAGATGCAACAAGTTTTTCACATCTGGATTTGGGGATCCTCTGCCATTCCTCTTGCAGATCCTCTCCAGTTCTGTCGGGTTGGATGGTAAACGTTGGCGGACAGCCATTTTCAGGTCTCTCCAGAGATGCTCAATTGGGTTTAAGTAAGGGCTCTGGCTGGGCCATTCAAGAACAGTCACAGAGTTGTTGTGAAGCCACTCCTTCCTTATTTTAGCTGTGTGCTTAGGGTCATTGTCTTGTTGGAAGTTGAACCTTCGGCCCAGTCTGAGGTCTTGAGCACTCTGGAGAAGGTTTTTGTCCAGGATATCCCTGTACTTGGCCGCATTAATCTTTCCCTCAAATGCAACCAGTCATCCTGTCCCAGCAGCTGAAAAACACCCCCATAGCATGATGCTGCCACCACCATGCTTCACTGTTGGGACTGTATTGGACAGGTGATGAGCAGTGCCTGGTTTTCTCCACACATACCACTTAGAATTAAGACCAAAAAGTTCTATCTTGGTTTCATCAGACCAGAGAATCTTATTTCTCACCATCTCGGAGTCCTTCAGGTGTTTTTTAGCAAACTCCATGCAGGTTTTCATGTGTCTTAAAGCCCCGACTGGTGGAGGGCTGCAGTGATGGTTGACTTTCTACAACTTTCTCCCATCTCCCGACTGCATCTCTGGAGCTCAACCACAGTGATCATTGGGTTCTTCTTTTCCTCTCTCACTAAGGCTCTTCTCCCCCGATAGCTCAGTTTGGCCGGACGACCAGCTCTAGGAAGGGTTCTGCTCATCCCAAACGTCTTCCATTTAAGGATTATGGAGGCCTTAAGTGCAGCAGAATTTGTTTTGTAAACTTGACCAGATCTGTGCCTTGCCATAATTCTGTCTCAGAGCTTTTCATTAAGTTCCTTGGACCTCATGATTCTAATTTGCTCTGACATCCACTGTGAGCTGTAAGGTATTATATAGACAGATGTGTGGCTTTCCTAATCAAGTCCAATCAGTATAATTAAACACAGCTGGACTCAAATGAAGGTGTAGAACCATCTCAAGGATTATCAGAAGAAATTGACAGCACCTGAGTTAAATATATGAGTGTCACAGCAAAGGGTCTGAATACTTAGGACCATGTGATGTTTCAGTTTTACCTTTTTAATAAATCTGCAATAATGTCAACAATTCTGTGCTTTTCTGTCAATATGGGGTGCTGTATGTACATTAATGAGAAAAAATTAATTTAAATGATTTTAGCAAATGGCTGCAATATAACAAAGAGTGAAACATTTAAGGGGGTCTGAATACTTTCCGGACCCACTGTATAACTGGATTGGTTGCTGATGAAGAAACTATTAAAGATTTGTGTAATACTAACATGTTGCACAAGTATCGACATTTCATATACACAATCATTCAAATCAAAGTACGTCAAACTCTGTAGACACCAAACAAGGTAGCTGAGGTTACATTAACTGCTGGTTCTATTATAAAACATGCATAAAAACAAAATACCATACAAGAGACACACAAGACAGTTATAATCATACACACAATGTCCTGGGATACATGTTCATTTATAGATCAGTTTGTCTATAACTTAATGCAGGAAAGTCTGTTTTAAGGGGTATGGATCTTTCCTATGGCCCTTGCTTTTCACATTCGTTCAAGCAATAAGCAGAATCTTATCTGATGGTAGCCCTGGTAACCGAGGTCCTTCTGGGTAGCCCTAAGCGGTATTTTGGGGAAAGGTTTCATAGCCCCAGAGTGAGTTTTAAAGAATATTTGTTAAATATATCAAATAATTGTGTCTGATTTGTCTCAGTCGTTACATAATGTATAAATAAAATCCTTATTAAAACTATTAAACTTATTATTCAGTCAAGAGCATTGCATGATTTTCTCTTTTTCTTTTATTGTTTGATTAACATTAATGACAGACAGAAGCAGGTTTATTAGGCTGCGGTCACTTTAAAGATGATTGCATGGATATATACTGGCACATCCAATATTCTCCCAGTTGTTTATGTTCACTTAAGACATAACCAGGGACATGCAGAGAATTCTTGAGGGTTAGGGGCTCAAGTGTAAAAAAGGGCCAATATGAATTATTTATATATATATGTGTGTGTGTGTGTGTCCGTGTCCGTGTCCGTGTGTGTGTGTGTGTGTGTGTGAGTGAAAAGTTTGGATACTATTTTAACTTTTGTTTTTGCGAGAAGTCTCTTATCCTCATCAAGCCAACATTTATTTAATCAAAAATACAGAAAAAAGCAGTAGCCTAATATTGTGAAATATTACATGATGTTTGTTTTTTAAATCAAATAATCTTGAAAAGAGCTATCCCAGGATATAAAAAATATTAAGCAGCACAACTGTTTCCAACATTGACATCAAATCAATGATTTCTGAAGGATCATGTGACCCTGAAGACTGAAGTAATGATGATAAATTCACCTTTGATCCCAGGAATAAATTATATTTTAAAGTAGCCTAAATTAAAATAGAAAACTATTATAATAATAATATTTCTCTTATGCTCATCAAGTATTGCCTTCTTGGTGGTCGAGATCAGCGCTCCCACACACCTTAGTGTAGTTATTCCACTCTAATAACGATGGAACAGAGCCCGTTGCTAAAACCTGTCTACCCTTAGCAGTAGTGAGGATTTCATTCTCGTGGAAATGTCGGCTGCAAACCTTGGTATGAGTGGTAACCGAAAATCGCACCCTCCTTATTTTGTGCAGCCACTGTGCACGAAGGTTGTTGTCCTTCGGGAAGCGGTGCAAAGTGGCACACAGCAATGCTCCTTAGATCCACACAAAGTTCTCTGAAATGTAGATGTGTCACGTACATATTTCTTTTTCCATGCAACAGCACTCATTGTGGGTGTTTATAGCGGCTATGGATGAAGACAGGAAATAAACAGGAAACTGATATGCCGACTTCTGACAATAGCGGAAGTTCGTCACTGCGCTTGTGCACGTAGGGAATTATCAGAAATGGTAATATAATAAAGTCCTTACACGTCACCATTTGGCCAGCCTACACTTCACATAATAGGCCTGTAGGTGGTACTTGGGCTTCTTTAACTTTGATAGTTTCATCAAACACTCATTCATAAATAAATACAATTTAATTTAAAACTACTTACATTAATCCGACTTTTGGTGCTGCATGGATTTGTGAAGTGCTTTGTTTGTTGCCAGTTAACATCCATTTTGTCAACGATGCAATTTGATTTATAAAATGTGACAAACCGCAGGAAATCGTTCCACAAACGTAAGTTCATCTGTCCATGTAATTTTCAACTGATTTATAAATTAGAACAGAAAATTACAGCTCCAGTTCACATTGCCAATGGAATTTGAACTTGTTCTGCTAGATCACAATTGGTTGGTGTAGGCTATTATACATGACAAACGGGCATTGATGAATTATGTAATACTTAAACATATATATATTTTAATATATATTAAATCAACACTCGTTTGTTTTCCCCTTGTAAAGCCGCATACGCTCACTGAATGAACCATATTTGGCTCGAGAGGTTTCCTAACAGACTGTGGAAAAATCAGCCAGTAAAACACACGCAACCCATACCAACGCGTCATGGCAACGTCTCAGACCGACTTATATGAAAAAAAAAAAACGGCTTTTGAGCCGTTTGTTAGTATTGTATGCATTGTCATGTCAAGTCACCCAATTTTCAATCATGTCCCGCACGTGCCTGGACATAATCGACTGTGTTTACGTGAGTGCTCTCCAAAATGGACAATTTGAAAATTTTATTTGAAATAATTCATAGTGACCGGCCGCAAAGGATCTATCTGTCGTATCATTCATTGCACAGGAAACAAACACATTTAGAGGGAGCATTTAAAAGAGCCCTTGAATTGGGACAGCCTTAATTTTGCCACAATCGGCCTTCGAAGGATGCAGCCTCTTAATTGGGATCATGCAGCTTGTATCTATCACGCAGCACATCAGTTCTAACTGGATCAGGGTTGCCAGGTTTTGTAACAAAACCAGCCCAATTAGCCCACGGACTAAAAAAAACAACTCTTCTTCGAATCACCTCGTTTTCGTCAGTGAAAAAATTACATTGACAAAAATTATGACAATAATTTCACTGAGATTATGAATTAATTGATGAGAATTGAATTTTACTTTGTTGCATGTATTATGTTCTTTGTATTATTTACACAGCTGATGGACAGAACATTGAAGATCTGACTGAATGTGTCAAAGGTCAGTAAGAAATAAAGGCTAACACTCTTAAATTTTAACTGCTGTTTAACTAATTTTATATTTTTGCTCCACAGCTGTTGTGTTTTGTGTGTTTTGATGGAATTCAGGACTATCTGGACTCAAATGTTTAGCTGGACTTATTACATACATATTACATACTGAAAACATATTACCATATTTTGTGCTTTTTATAGTAAAAAAAAAAAAAAGAGAGAGTAAGGTAAGATGTTGAATTTACTGAGTTGTTTTAAACATTATAATGCTAGCTATATGTAAGAGATTACTATTGTGATATTTTACTGATGGAAATACTATGGGTTATTAAGAAGAATAAATATTCCGATCTCCTCACCCTCCCTGATCTCTTTTTTTTCTTATCAAGGCTAAAATGTTACCAGAAAGAAATTTCTCCAATGTTGTTGTTAAAACAAATCATACTTCATACCACATAGTTCTTAAGAATTTTGCAAGAAATGTATTTAGGAGCATTCTTATGTAAAATTTCAGTTCACTGATGAAAAAAGTAAAGTTGTCATTGTAGGCTGGAATATTTCCTATGGTGAGAATTACATTTAAATTGTTTGTTCATCTTCAGGTGCTGTCCGTGTAGATGTGCTGGAGCAAGTGTTGATGTTTGGCGGTGTTGGACTGGCGGCTCTGATGTTTCTCTTTGCTACAGCAGCAGCAGTACAAGCTTTATACTCTTCTAAAAATGTAAAGCAAAGAGTTCACACTACAGACCACGTTCAGACACTGGAGACTGATTACATTAACCTGAGAGAACAGCAATTAAACTAATTTAAGGTCTTCAAGAAAGATTTTAACAATTAAATTAGCTTACTTTCTTTACGAAAAAAGCTTCACTGTTACTATTATTCATATTTAGTGCTATTTGTGCTATGGACACGAATGATATGGATCATGCAGCTTGTTGATGAGAGTGCTATTATTTTAAAAGATCAGATTAACATTTTTCACCCGCTGAACAATAAAGTGGGACATGTGCAATAAAATGCCACAGACTTAAGGACCCATCCATCTAGAAAACCAGAATATCATACTTTCATAAGTGGGATAATGTGTGATTGTCTGTTGTCAACTGACTGTTTCAACATATATCTGTGATGAAATAAAAAATGCAGAAATGATTCAGGGATTTTGTTCTTTCGGTTCCCCCCTTGTATCATGCTATATGTCACAAGACAACTGAGTGGCAAATAAGAAGCATTGCAAAAGAATGTTGTTCATTTCAATCTTTATTTCAAACTTGAACTTTTTGCTTTGTAAACAGCATAATATCCTTCACATATTTTGTGACAGATTGTTTTTAAGGACAAAAGGTTTTTCATTTAAACCATATTACACAAGTAAGAGTACTGTTGTACTTAACATTTCACAATCTGTACTGATATTCAGACCAACAGCATGGATGCAAGATTAAAATTGCTTTTATTCTATAAACAAGAAGCTAACATTGAGTGACTTACTTTCAGACACTTTATGACATCTTCACTTTTGGTTGCTTCCTCTCGGTTACATAATTTGTCAGCAAAATCTCAGGTTGCACTATCATGCTGATGACATGCTGAAAGTTTTATAGCGCCATATACACACTGTCTTCTCCCCAGTTCCCACAAGCTCTTTAAATGCATGTGTGAATTAAATCAAATGACCAGAAATATTCTCAAGGGAAACAGAACAAAAAATGTATTATTAATCGGTTCCAAAAATCATACTATTTTTCACTCTGATTTGTCTGTTGATATAGATGGCTTCCTGATTATGGAGGACCAAGCCTGCAGAAATTAAAAATTATTAATGAATAAGTAAATAAATGAATAAATAAATATTCAAATATGTAAATAAATAAGCAGAAAAATAGATAAATAAATGTAATAGGAAAATAAATTAAATTAACGACTTGATAAAATAAATATGCTTCATTTTTAATCAAATTAAATTGTGTATTATCTTTCCCTTAATTTATTATTCTCTGCTTTTAAACATTTACAAATATATATTTTTAACTAATTTATTTGTTAATTAATTTTAATATTTGTATTCATTTATTTATGCATTCATTTATTTTTACATTTATTTATCCCCACATGTATTTATTTGTACATTTATTTATTGATTGACTGATTCATTCATTTTTACTTTTCCGTGTGCAACATGGAAATGAGTAGGGCGGTCCTTGTGTAGCTTCAGCACATCATTGGTTGAGAGCTCACGCATAGAATCTTCAGACCAGCTAAACGAGGAGAGTTATAATGGCCGTATAGACACCAAACAACTTAGCAATGTTTTTCCAGCAGTTTGATCCATTGAAAGATACGTTTCAATGGTACTTATCGGAAGTGAGTACGATGGATGTCCATGTCCCACTGTAGTGTCATCCTACTCACACAGACAGTGCTGGCACTGCACACAGATTTTGAATGTGCTGGGAAAATATTTTCCCAGCACATTCAAAAATAAAAATTATGTAACCGAGAGGAAGCAACCAAAAGTGAAGATGTCATAAAGTGTCTGAAAGTAAGTCACTCAATGTTAGCTTCTTGTTTATAGAATAAAAGCAATTTTAATCTTGCATCCATGCTGTTGGTCTGAATATCAGTACAGATTGTGAAATGTTAAGTACAACAGTACTCTTACTTGTGTAATATGGTTTAAATTAAAAACCTTTTGTCCTTAAAAACAATCTGTCACAAAATATGTGAAGGATATTATGCTGTTTACAAAGCAAAAAGTTCAAGTTTGAAATAAAGATTGAAATGAATAAAAGCTGTATTTGTGGTATAGGCTACAGCAGCAGATCAGTTGCGCACTGCAAACGCAGCATAACGTTATGTGAAAGCACAAGAGGGCGTGCGGCTCCGGCACCGCATACGCACCGCAACACGCACCGCACACGCACTGTAAACGTGTGAAACGGGCGTTAGCCCTATTTACCGTCTCACATCAGGACGATGCGACGGTTGTTGTGACTGAGGAAAAATACATGAAACTCTGTTTCAGCGGCAAACGCGTCAGCGGACTCCTCCGTATCAGACTCCTTAAAATCATCTGAACCGTTCTCAACCTCTAGCTGAGACAAATTTATTTTCTCGTTTTTACTAGGATCTAAATTTGATCACGAGACCGCTTACTTCGCAGAAGGAACCGCTCCATTTTTTTTGTGAATGAAATGCGCAACAGCGTAGCCATAATCCACGTGACGTTACACACGCTTAATGAGTAAAATGTTTTTTATACTTTTTTATTTGTTGTTTTAAATTATTTACTTTTGTATTAATTAGAATACAGCCTGTATATAATTACTTTCAGCAACAACAACAAAAAATTGCTATGGGGGTGCTTTGGTCCTTCTTGAGGGTGCTGAAGCACCTGCTAGCCCCTCCCTAGCGCCGCCCATGCCTCCACCTATCTACCAATCACGAAGTCAGTAGTGTTTCGGCATCCGGGTTGCCAGCTCTGCTCTAGTTACCACAGCTGCAGCTACAAACTTTTTGAATAAAAAATGTCTAACTTTACGAAACCTAAAAGACCTCTCATGAAGCATAAACATAATTAACAGGAAAAAAAAAAAAACAACTTACTGTGTAGGACTTGTCACTTGCCATTGGAAGCTCCTTGAAGCAGCCTACGTTCCTGCTGGATCCTGCAGCCTATCTGGCCACCTTGAGCGACCTCGAGTCAGGGGTGAGTGGAAGGGGGGATACACCTCTCTACAGTAATTTGAAAGCGATTGCAGTACCAGTTTTGGCCACAATCCTACATACAATTACTTTAAGGATTGCGCACCTTTAGAAAGTGAAGCCCAGTGTCACTGCTATAAAACCGTGAAACTCAGTATCACAATCACTGTGACCTCACCATAACAAATTAATATATTTTTTTCAAACTATGATACTTGTCTCTTATTGCTTAACTCGTATTGTGCCTGTAACTTCTGTTTTCTGCTACCCCTGATGTTTCTGGATCTGTACAGTTTGTAAAATGGGATTATATTGTATAAATTATTATTTCCGGAAATGCCAGAAATAACTGCTGTGTAACTTTGCATCCTGTGAATATGATATAAGTACTGCAGTGGTGACATTTTTAACTGGGCATTGACTGATCAATATATATCTGTCACAGTTACAAAGCGCACAAAGATAAAGGAGATTAGAAAATTCCAATAAATCCAACAGGCAAGGAAAGCACAGGAAATAAAATATTACAACCAAACACTGATGAGACTGCTTTTAGATCCCTTTCAGTTGGTCACGTTCGATGTACACCGGAACTGAACAGCGAATCTGGGAATCATTTTCAGAAACCAATCTACTTTGAGTGTTTTAAAACAAGCCAATGAACACTGGCATGCAGTTCCCACACTCTGGCCTACTGCCCGGGTATAAATAAGAAAGTGGAATACCGCATCCTCGCTTTCCACTGCGGGAACATGACCATCACAGTTTTAAGGTCTTGGCTCGATTACCTCAAAAGGGGTGGAGTCCCACTGTGTATCTCCCGATCTAGTGGTTCTCCTGCTGCAAAGTAGAGGGCTGCTACTTCGGCTGATAGCTTTGGAGGAGACCTTAGGGTTATGGTGAGGGCAGCCCGATGGGTCAACAGACTTCTCGGGACCCTCCCCCCTCCGCTGAGCTTTTGAGAGAGGGCGCTGGAAGAAAGGTGGTGGGTTACGGCCAATCTTGGACCTGCGTGTCCTGAATCGGGCCCTGCAGAAGCTCCCGTTCAAGATGCTAATGCAGAAACATGAGATTGATTCGCAGCGATCGACCTGAAGGATGCGTACTTTCATGTCTTAATACAAAGACCATTCCTACGCTTTGCGTTCGAGGGGAGGCAATATCAGTACAAAGTCAGGCTGTCCCTATCCCAGGCATCTTCACGAAAGTCTTGCACTGGGTCGCCTCAAAAAGCTGCTACAGGGCAAGCACATACTGGTGAATTTACATTAAGATGAAATTGTCTCTTATACAGAGACTACCAGAGCTTTTCAATTCAATTACAATGAAGTATAACGTCTTCAGTAAACAACTAGTCTACGAATTGAAATCATATATTTGATTTATAATAATATATGGTTTTACATTAACATGAATTTGGCAAAAATCTATTGTTAGGAATACTGTAACACATAGAAAATATAAACCACTTACAGGCAGTTCTTGCTTAGGAGATATCGAAACATAACAGAGGTTTATTGCAGCTGGAACTACCTTCACCATGTGCTTTTACTAACTTCCTGATTCAGCCTGCAATACCATACTTGACCGCTAGAGGTCCTAATTACTATAACAAGGACAATACCCCAAGTGCAGAACAGGGGCCCGTTCTTCGTATGTCGCTTATTACATCCGAGATCAAATGACACATCCAAGATGATATCAGCGTGCTAATCATGATCCGGCTAATTGGGTTCTTCGAACACACCTGTTGTTTATGATTAGTATCGCTGGATTGAGATAGCTGAGATAATTGCGCGTTCATGCGTTGGTTTAAAAGAGGATATGGATAGTAGAAACAATGATCAGCAACGCTGTTATTGGCTGTTCAGCATGGCCAAAGAACGCACCCAGTTTGTCTCCTAAGCAGAACAAGAGCTATTAATGGAAGGTTATGCACGAATTTGAGTCTTTAAGTAAAACGACAGGGAACATCTCAAAGTCTACAAAAGCCAGGAGAGAGGGCTGGCAAAAAGTAGAAGACAAATTAAATGCGTAAGTGGAGTCGGGACCCACCACGGGACCCACTAGAACATGGGAACAAGTAAAAGTGAAGTACAAGAATATTCTACAAAATGGTTGCCTTTACATCTTATACTGTCTTTATTTTAAAAAGCCACTTTTTCCCCTCTTTTTAAAAGCCACTGTTAAATGATGTGTTTCTCTGTTTATAACAGCCACCAAGAAAAAGCCTGAAAAAACAAACAAACAGGTGGTGGTCCTGCACCCCTTAAGTTAAATAAAACCCGAACCATTGTGGAGGGCATCCATGAACACCTTCATTACTAGTAGGCTAAAGGAGCTTTCAATTCTCTTAGTACACTGTAAAAATATTTGTTACTGCATTAAGTATAATCCAATAATCCAAATGGCTGGTACAGACATTTCAACCGTTTGTCAAAGTGAAAACGTATAAACTTTTAGTTGATATAAAATGTTGCCATGTTATTCATGTATTTTTTTTAAAAAGTGTAGTTAATTTTAGTGACTGTTTTTTTCTGTGCAGTTTTACATAATACACAAACACTTTTACCCGTTCCCAAACAAGTGGTGGCTGAAGCATATGCAGTACGTTGTGTACTTTTTCTAACTTTTCATCAAATGGGAAGAAAGTGCAACACTTTGTAATACCCATTTATTTACATTGCACAGGACAGGGCCGTGAAGAAACCCTCTCAGATCACTGTCCTTTGGAGGAAGAACCTGTAAGTGCATAAATAACTTTACCCTAATTTGTATATACTTGTGTAGCTATTCTTTCTGTCTGCAATATGAGTCCACACCTAGAGAAAGGCCAACAGAAGGGCCTGCACAAAGAACTGATACAGAGGTGGGAAGTGTTGTACTTTTACTTTTTACTTTTGTTGCATGAGGCATGTTTTGACCCTTTTTCCCCCCACAAAATGTCACAGGGTGACATCCGTTCCCTATATAAACGACATCTTCAGAAATTTAGTATTTTGAGCTGAAAAAACACAAATTAAGAGGAGAAACTGAACTCGACAACTTGAAAAAGAGAAAAATTGCACTAGAGCAGTATTGCTGACTTTACATAAATATCTCAGCAAAATATGACTTGCTGGCTTTTCTTTATAAAGAATTATTTAAATAAAACTCAAGGAACTAAGCATATTTGTCTTGTCTTTTATTACACATTCAAAAATGGTGTTCCACAATTATGTCCCGTGCAGCTCTGCCACTAGGTTGGTCCAAGTGCACTGGCTGCTCCCCCACCACAGGGGTCCTCTCCTTTTTGATGGTGGCAATATTATGCAATATGGCACATGCAATTATGTCACAGGCCCTGTCAGGTGCAACCCTCAGATGACACTGAAATCTTTCCTTAGTTGCCCAAAGGTCATTTCAATGCCTGCCCTTGTCCTGGCTAGAGCTGCATTGTAACGAGTTTGTGGTCCAGGGTTTGGGTCGGGGAAGGGCGTCATAAAATACTGCCTGCAGGCATAGCCCCTGTCTCCAAGCAGGATCCCGTCAAAATCCCCTATATATGCAGTTCTGTTAGACTCACCACGTTCAAATAATGTGCATAAATGTGACTCTGAAAATTCTTGAATCATGAACTGATCCTGGCCATTTTGCTTCCACATTTGTGATATGGAACATTGAGTCACACACCACCTAAGAGATTTTAGTCGGTCAACTGCATACTTTTTGATTCCATTCCTTTTTTTAATGTAATCTTACTAATCTGGAATATTATACATTTTAATAGCAAATTACCTGCACATTTACACTGTGAACCCCCTTTCAGTTAAAAAAATCCCCTTCATTGGGGCCTGGTGGGGCCTTGATGGGGACGTGTGTGCAGTCTATGGCACCAATCACATTAGGGAAGCCTGAAGGACACTGTTAGTCATACTTATTGGCATGGTCATGATTGCATGTCATTAACAATTATTAATGTACCTGCAATAGCAAAAAAAATTCTGCTTTACAACCTGTGGTCTTAAGTGGCTTGGAAATATCACAAAAACCCCTAAAAACTGCTTGAGTGCCAGGTAAACTTTGCGAATGGCATGACAGACAGCACTTTTCTCTAAGTTCTCTGCATCTCCAATAGTGTAAAGGAAAGTGCCACTCGCAAAAAATCTCAGGGCAATGCACATAGTCTGTGCTGTTGTTAAAGCCCGGCTCCTCCGTGTCGAACACTTAATGTGTGGTTCCAACAAATTAATGATGTAAATCACACCCACACGAGAAAAACGATATCTCTCAACAATTACACTATCGCGCTGCGCTAAGGGATCCTGTCTATCCCACAATACGCGATTAATTCGAAAAGCTCTGCAAATTATTCTTGCACCTTCCGCAACAGGTTGCTGTCGTAAAAATGGACAAGACATGGCTGCGACTGACTTCCTTATCTCCTCCACTTATAAAGCCACCATCTAATCCTGTTTACATTAAATAAGTCTGCTCCTGATCAGGTTTAAGCTTATGGACCTGTTGCTCTGACAGCAAGTCCAGGGTGAGTGTCGAAGAGCCAAACAATCCGAGATCATGTCAAATCGTCAACAATCAAATCCAGCTATCTGAGTTAGTGACGTACGAAGAACGGTCCCCAGTACTACTTACACGATCAGAATTGCATGTAGTGTCGCATCTTGTGACATTATGCCCTGTTTTTATTTCGTTTACATGTCTTTGGTCCGTGTTGCTTTCATATATCAATCGAACCGCAACAGAGTTCGTTTGGAAGCGGACCGAGACCCATCTTTTTAATTTTTGTGTTTTGAAAGTTAGTATAAATCAGTTTAGGGCATGCAAACACTGACGACTTTTGATATTCTTATTTTGTTAGTTAGGTTGGATTAAACACTGCTTGCATCCTTTTTCCCTATAGGGTAAATTGTTTGTTTGTTTGGACTTTTTGTGTGAATAGCCATATGTTTCCTCTGTTGTAGGTCTTCATTATTTTTATTATTATTGCTAATTTACATATTTTGTACGCTTATTTTCATCGTTGTTCTTTTGGCATTATTTTGTTTAGCATTTTGTCTCTTGCCGCCATCATCACACCAAATAATGATCACAATCTCAATGTTACTTCTTCCAACCCTAGACTAAAGACGGAAGTCGTATTTAATTTTTAAACAGTGTTTAATTTTTTTTAATTCTTAGATTTGGAATATATTTCAATATGGAATTCCTGTATAAATGTAGCAAATTGTGACTTATTCAGTTTTGTATTACATTTACATGACTTACCAGACACTCAATCAAACCAACAATAGGGCAGCAATATGTAAATAGTGTGACTCCCAGTTTGTCTAGCACAGTACACGTAGCAAGTTTTTTTAAAATACAAAATATATAGATATACAGAATAGAATAAATTAAAGTGCTAGTATTAATGAGTCAAGTGTTGACAAAAAAAAAGATGTTTGTAGCCATTTCTTAAAAAGGGCTAAAGACTCAGCAGCTCGAGTTGAGTTAGGTAGGTGATTCCACCAGCATGGAACATTCAAGGAGAGGAATAAGACTTGAACCATGCACGAGTTCACACTTACATCAATTAAATAGAGTATAGATTAAGCGTATTTGGCATGCTGTCCGGGGAGGGTTCCGGGCTCTGAATTTTGCCCGAACCCAGAGTAAATCAGCAGACATATTCAGCAAGATGAGTACTGATGATTTGGAAGCTGCTGTTGCCAGTCTCAGGGCTTCAGACTGAGAGCAGGTCAGTTTCAGTTGAGTGGCTGCTTTTGAAACAAGACTGGTTGTTGTCCAGGAGGATGTTCTGTTTAAGAAAGGTAGAGACGTGGTTGAACATGACTTGTTCAATAAAATGTCAATGAATGTCTTAGTAATGAAAGGAAGAAGGGGTGCTGGATTTAGAGTGGGTTTCTTAAATAGTGGGGTTATGTGAGCAAGCTGGACTGGATGAAAGGGGGCAAAAAAAGTTATCTAAAGATGTTAGAGTGGAGAAAAGAGCATCAGAAGCACTGTTAGTTGTGATGAGAACTGATTAGGGGGAGGTGAGGGTGAGAATGAGAATTGAGAGGTAGCATGTGTAAATAAGGTCTAATTGGTTACCTGATTTGTGAGTAGCCAAATTTGTGAGGTCAAACGAGGCAAGCAGAGTGTGGAATTCAGCAGCTTGTTTCTAGATGGATGTTGAAGTCTCCAAGACAAGTACTACCAGAGGAGTACCATCCTCCGGGAAGGAAGACGATAAATAACTAAAGTGGATTTTAATAGGGTGGGTGATAATTGTCTCATCCATGGGTGATAGTAATTGTCTCAACAGGATCATGTTGAGACCTAAATGACTAGTAATAGATTTAATGATGTCTGCTTTGTTTGCAGCTGATTGGAAATTCCAGAGAGAATAAGGAAAAGAAAGTAATGTACTAGAAAAGATAGGGAAAGTACACAGGTTGTTATGAGTGCGCTGCCTCTGACACACTTTACAATTGTTTGTAATAGTAGAGATTTTGAAGCACATAGTGAAAACAGGTCACAAAAACAGATGAGAACAAGCTGTAGAAAAGAAGAAGGGAAGTGTACTCAAGTGTCTTGCCAGTGTGCTTGCTCAGTGGTTTATGCAGGTAGACTCGCTGGTCTTTCCACCCTTCGGTCTTCACATAAAGGTCTATAGGGCCTACTAACCAATTATGTACAGTACCTGCATTAATCATTGTTATTGAATTCAGCCTGACACGCCTTGCTGGTTGAAACTGAAACCACATAGCACGAAAATAAACACAACTTCAGAAGGTTTGAACCTGTTAAACAATTTTGGAAAGAGTAGTAAACATGCAAATTGGCCCATAGGCAGAGTTTTAGTGGTGGTTGTATTTGAGTGAGAAAAGAGTTCACGCAATTTGAAAGATGTAAAGGAAACAGGTCAATTGAGCTCAAAGGAAATTATTTTGATAGGGAATTTTGATATAATCACTTATTTTACAGTCAAACAAATTAATTGTCCAGCACTCAATTGGGCCGTGTAACTATCAACTCTGCAGCTGATATTAATATCCAAAATATAGTGAAAATACTATATCCACAATAACAAGATCAGCAGTTTAAGACATTACATTTGTATGCACATAAGACAAGACATCTTTTTAAATACAACAGGACTTTATTGAACTATTCTTATAGAAACACATTTACATGAGTTGCAGAAAGAAAGAAAGTGAAGAATTTGTTTTAAGAGTTTCTAACAATATATGAGTCTCATGGCTGAAGTTTGAGACAAGCAAATACTATCATTGACTGAAGCTTTGCGGGAAAACAACTTAAAAAAGCAAGACTCTCAACAGAAAAAAAGAAAAGAAAATAAGCGAGACGACAGTAGTAAGATGGCTTGGCATGATGCTGTTTTAGGTTCTAACCTCGGTCTAAGATCATTTTAACAGGTTTAAAACCATAATCTCAACCTAATCTGTTTTATTTGCGTCTTGAGTTTTTAAACTCATGTCCAACCCCTAGAAGAGTTTTGGCCATTTAGGTATCACTGTTAGTTTTTAGGGTGTGACTATTTCTCCTGTTCTCACATGATTAGTCACATGATCTATTAACTTTACCGCTGTAGCAGGGTATGATTTAGACATGAATTTTATAATCCGTACAATACATTTTACACAGATTTGATTCATACCATAATTCAAGAAATGAGAACTCTGTCACACACATAGTAAAACAGTCACACCATCAAAACAACATTCAATAGTCACAATTGCATGAATTATGTGTGCTCTAAGCATAAATCACATATAGGTTGTAGACATGATATAGAATTATGCAGAATCTAATGGATTTTTATATGTAAAGGCAGTCTGTGGATTTTAAAGATATTCTAAATGGTCTGTTTTAGGTCTCTGTCTTGGGAACCACCCCCACCCCCCAGTTCCTCAGTAGTTATTGGACATATTTATTGCCAAAGCAATGGAAATTGATTCACAGTTTAGCCCACATAGACAGCTGTTGTGCCCACTGTGTGAAGAGTTTTGAAGTATTGAGAAAAGGTTTCATAAAAACAAAAAACGTTAACAGGATAGGAATTTTATGATCATACACACACCCTTGTTGAAAATCACAGGTCAACATTTGAGATGCAATGAGATATGTGTTGCACATGATGGAAAATGTTAAGTGTTATTTTTATGATTTAGGGAGTTTTCAGGCCTCAGACATCAGTAGTGTTTCATAATCATTCATCAGGCTTTAACCTATGAAAAACTGCTTTCTCAATTATCCATGACATCACTTCTGTTTGCCATATTAAGACAGAACAGAGACTGTTAGAGAAGTACCACGATAGTTTTATTTAACTGAAATTTAACAAAACGCCCCCACTTCTGTTTTTGAAGCGACGTCTTACACTTATTGAGAATGTAAAGGGATTACATTAAACAAATTAAAGAAGACATGGTCAAAACATCTGTTTGAAAAAAGGTTCAGATAATAAGAAAACATTTAAATAAGCAAATTCAATAAGCATCCTATGTTAGCACCTTCTGAAGAACCATCACCAATGATAATGTGAAGCTGTAGATTCCTCTGCAGTGTTTCTGTGTGGTAAAAAGTGGACAGCCAATGTCAATGTCATGAGTAATGGCTATACCCGAAATAGCTATTTCACCAGTGGAAATCAAAGAAACTCAATGTCAAAGAGAAAGCAGACATTGCTTTAAAAAGAAATCACATAAACCTTTATTGTGAGAACAGCAGTCAAATGACCTAATGATAACATAACTGATATTTCTTAAGCAAACTACTGATGAGTAGAAGCAATTGCTTCAGTGACTGGAGACAATACATCTTGGGAACATAATGGTCAATGACAGAGTCCCCACATTTCGATCCCATTCATAACAGTATTAAGAACAGAGCGATTTTCTAGCTGTTGGTCCCTGGGAAGGTTGTTTCATTTGCCTTAAATGACTAAGTTGATCCATTCATGTTGGTCTCTGGGTAAATGAGTGCAGTTTTGCTTTATTTTCTTTTACTCTCTCCTCATTCATTGCTCCCCACCCCCTTTCTGTGATCTATGTCAACATTCATTTCAAAACACTAATTTCAGGTCTTTAGTTAAAGGTTCAGGTAACCATGCTTCGGTTTCTACACCCAAATTTCCCCAAGTTCTTTTTTTTCAAACATAATTTCCTCTCTTACTCATACTCAGCTATCAGCACCATCATTCCAACCCCAAACAGCAGAGCTAGGATCTCCAGCAATGATTGCCAGAAACTAGACCGTCCAACCAGCAGCTCTGGGAGAACCGTGACGGTTGCGATATAAACAAAGCCTCCGGCGGTGAAGGGGAGGATCCAGGCTGTGGCTGCAGCACCCACCCCTTCAGCCAATAAGGAGCAGCAAGTTCCAGCTAAAGCACCAATGGCGGTGAGAAGCTGAAGACACATGGCCTGATGAAAACAAGAAGGGTCGAGAATTAATGGTAAAGTAAAAACAGTGATGTTTAATGTTCATCAACATGAAAATATTGTTGCAACCAATTTCAATTGTGTTATATTCTGTGAAGTGGCTTCATAAGCACAGTTTTCCTCTCTGTGATCAAATGTTTCAGATCGAAACATGAAGGGGGACAAGACATTAAAGAGTTGTCCCTTTTTTCCTTTGAAAAAAACTTTGAAAAGCTTATAATTGATGTAGTTGTCTCCTGTCCTCTTTTTTAGTGTTAACAATAACAAGGCTAATCTAGCCCCAGTGGGCATGTTTGGGCTTGTGCAGAGTTCAAATGGATCTGGAATGCGATAAAGGGAAGACTGGGAGAATCTAGCATATGACCCACACTGCAGCACAGTGGTAGGGTTGGGGAATATACTGATAGGCCCAAACCGATAAAATAAACCGGTAGAAATTTGAAAACCAGTAGAAATGTTGAATTATCGTAATTTTATTGTTATATATTACACACACTTGGGTGATCAATCAAGTTGTATGGTAGAAGAGAGCCAGTTTCCTTACCTTGGAGTACCAGTGAGAGTGTGTTCTCTCCAGCAAGTTCTCTGTTTCTCAGCTGGTTTGGTCGCGAGACCATTCTGACTATATATACTTCATATATAAAGCGCAAGACAAACTACGATCATGTAACGTAAAAGTAAAGTACCAATAAATCACACAACTGGTACGGCGTGTGTTAGCTGGGAAGGATTTGCATGCAGGTATGATGTTCATTCTGTTCATCAGGAGCAGTTTTCATGTTTCATTAACAGTTCATGTTAGTATTGTGTATTCGCCATGGTAACTTTTGTTTCCATAACCTCAAAATGCCACTTTGTTATTTTATATATTTTTTAATTAGTGTGGTGGCTTAAAACATAGATATATATAATAAATACCTCATTCAACTGCTCCAGACATGTAGACGCGCCGCCATTTTAGAACGGTCAGATGCTGTCAATCATCACTTGCATTAAAAAACAAAAACAAACTGCGCAGCCTCTGTAAAACCCGGCGTGATTTAAATTCCAGAAGAAACGAGATAACATTTTACAGTTGAGAATGTGTTGGTATGTGTTTTTATAGCCTGTATGATTTAACTCAATATTACAGGGTTTTAACTACGTTTAGGCTAGGGCTGGGACGGTATGGATTTTTTCTTACTGCGGTTGAAAAGCAAGAAATTCCCGTGTTTCAGCGGTAAACCGCTTTAAACCCCCAAACAGACCCCATCCATCACGATGGAGTGCCACCATCGTGATGCCATGCCCCCTGTTGCAAGTCTTGTTGTGAGTGCGACACACACTAATCTTCTATAGTTAAATTAAAAACTTGGCACTGAAGATTAAATTGAGAGTATAACTATGCATATGCGCTATTTTAAATACTGTAGTCTAGCCTACAATATGAAATAATAAACCCTCAAATATCCATTTCATAAGCATGCATGTTTATTTTCCATCAGTGAAACAACACACTACAGCCTGTAAAACATTTAAATGATTATAAGTAAATAATGGTAATCTTAAGAGCAACATAAGTTTGACTAGGCTATGCACTGCTAGAGAAAACGAAAGCAACATCGCTGGGTGTCAAATAAACTTGACGCGCCTCAAGTCTAATAACAATCACAAACTGTGTTATATAAAATTTTTCTACTTTACTTACCACAGTAAAAGATTTGAAAGGCTATAATAGACTAAAGCAAACGAAAGGAAGAAACATTTATAATTCCCTGCGAAAAATGAGTGTGACGCGAGTGAAGATTTGGGAAAAGAAGCGAGATGTCCAGTGGAATAAAATGGACTAACGTTAGGCCTATTGTTAAAATTCACGGAAATCGGAATATTGGGTGACCAGATCGCAAAACAGAATTAAAAAGCTGGCAAATCTTAAAATGGGCTCAGCCTCCCTCTCTCATTCGGCATGAATCCATAGCCTATGTTTTCATAGCTGCGATGTAACATCTGCAAATTGTAGATTTGTAAACAAAGCTTTGTGCTTCACTCCTGTGGTAATAATCATGTAAAACACTGGGTCAATAACAAAACTATAGTTTTAAGTAGAAAATAGTATTTATGTAAGGAGATATTAAAATAAAAAGAGCACAACTCCTCTTAAGTGGAAGCAAGCTACTTTTTCCCCCCTCACGTGCACCCTATGAGTCATTATTTGGTTTAGTAAAATAACGAAATTATCGTTTTTAAGTAGAAAATACAGAGTATAGTAAATTATATCTTTTTATACAAATAAAAAAACAATGATATCATCGTCCATCATGATAAAGTGAACATGCTAGTTATTCTAGCAAAATATATGAAGGCTGCAATGTAAACCTTTTTTTTTTTTTTGCGGTGATGGCGGTGACGATCTCAGGGGTAGGTGTCACGTGACCGCGGTATTGCAGTAATGCGGTAACCGTCCCAGCCCTAGTTTAGGCTACTTTTTAATGTAGAGTTAGCTAATGCGTTCTTTGTGTATTGTGTTAGTTTAACAATTATAATGTTTGGACCTACACAAAAACACAATTGTTAGTTATTAACAGGCTTCATGGTTCTTTTGAATGATCACAATGTGCGTTCACGACCGGCTTTGACCGTTCGAAAATGGCGGACGGCTAACGTACAGAGACCCATAGAAACAGTCGCTAATGAGGCATCTAATATATATATATATATATATATGGCTAAAAACTGCTATTTAATAGCTTTCACTTGTAGGCTTATTTATTCATCAGTATTAGTCATATTCATACAATGTGTGTTTAATTAGACTAAAGTGTTTTGAACCGAACCATGTATGTACAGAACATGTACAGGAATCTGCCTGTCATACAAGTGAATTCTTTTTCGGGTCTTATTGCAATTAAATGGTCAAATAAAGAGTCGGCTATGTCTTAATTGAAAGTAAATAGCAGACAAATATACCTCAAGGAAAGAGAAAAAAAAAATCACTGCTGTTGACTGAATAACTTTTGTAACAACCTTATTTAAATCAGTAAGAAGTGAACAAGTGACCAATATTAAATGTTTTAGTTGCCTGCAGGCATTTTTCTGATATGCCTCTGAGATGTCATGATTTTGCCTCTGTTTAGTCAGAAGAGAGACTACAAATTTGATATCCATATATCTTCTGAAAACAAATACATTGATATTAAAACAGCAGCCAGATTACCCTAAAGCTAGTAAATACTGTATGGACTGCAACCAGCAAAACTTGAATTTTTATTTCTTTAAAGACATTATTTTATGTTAATTTTTTTTATAGATATTAACTTCACTTATAAGTGGATGCTGAAAACATTGACAATGAGATAGTTCATCCAAAAATGAAAATTCTGTCATCATTTACCAAACCTGTTTTCAAATCTGTTTGACTTTCTGTTGTGGAACACAAAAGATATTTTGAAGAATGTTTGTGAAGAACAGTTTTGCTTACCAATGACTTCCATTGTATGGAGAGAGAAAAAACACTGACATGTCTCAAAATATCTTCTTTTATGCTCACCTTTTTTTTTGTGCAGCCTGATTGGACAAGAATTGCAAAGTCTCCAATCTCGTGTGGTACTTCATGTAAAAGGATTGTGATGGTGGTAACAGCACCGACCGCTGGACCAACCAGGAATGACGCTCCAATCGCAAGACCATCAGTGAAATTGTGGGTGAAATCAGCAGCTAGGTTCAGATAACCAGACACTTTAATATCTGTAAATACAAAGAGAAGTTGAGTTATTCTTACAGCAGCACTGACCGATGGAAATAAAACAACTCAAATACTTGGGTTTCCATACCAGAACTCGTCTCTACTGTTTTCTTTACAGGTTTCTTATCGGAGTGAACTTTTTTATCCTTTTCTCCCTTTTCTTTTTTCTTGTCATCCTCTTCATCACTATCCTTTGCTTTTGGAGCAGCTGAAAACAAGACAAGATGTTTATGTTTAGGTTTCCACCTTTCAAGAATGTTCTCCCTAAATAAATACATACAAATAAGATTTTTTTTTTATTATTATTATTTCAGCACCAGCAGCATTGTTTGTAATATGACATTTTTATGACAACCTAATTTTCTTGATCTATGTGCCACAGCTCTATGGAACTGGGAACAGCTGCTTCATTGTGAGCACTGATTAAAACAGTGTTGAAATGTTTGCCATCATTTGTTTGGCCTTTACTTCACTTGCACTTTTACTACGTAAAAGAAAAAATACTTTTATTTTAATTTTTTTGCTAGACCATGAGTCTTTATTCAGTGTGCAGAAACAGATCAATCTATTTTTAATGGAATTGTATTCTCACAGAAGCTCTGTAGATACAGCAGCCTAAAAAGACAAACACACATTCTCATTTCAGCAAGAGAATTTGTTAAGTTCATCACCCCTCTGCCATTCTTAATCGGTCAGTCTGGCAGTTCTCCGATAGGAGAAGACATTTAATCAAAAATAGCCAGCAGTTAAGTCAACCCTGATTAAAACAGTTGTTTTAGAGAAATGCTGCATTAAGAATATATGTTCAGTGCTTTTAAATGCATATGTAGTCTGATTCAAGACTCTTACCATGAGAGTGAGAGTGTGAGTGTCCTCCCTTCAAAAGACGAACAAATTTCTCAACCACTAGAAACGCAACAATGCCACCCAGCACCCACAGACCAACTGACATCATGTGACCATGGGCATCACCTGTGACAGAAACGAAGCATTTTTTGACATTACAAAAAAATAACATATTTTTAAAATAAATTGTGTTCTTGTATTTCATTTGACCAGATTATAACCCCTGTTGAAAAATAAGCAGAAGTAGAAAAACACTTTTCAATAACTGAACAATGACCCACCATGAGAGTGACCATGTGACTCCTCATTACCGCCTGAGTGAACATGTGACTCCTCGCTGTCGTGTGATTGATCATGATGAGAATGAGGTTCTGTGTTGAGATAAAATCAAAAGGTGAAGGTCAGGCTGGTTAGCATGGGCCAGTTATTCAATAGTTTTTATAACTACACCATCTAGCTGCAAAAAGCAACCATTCAACAGTAGCCATCACTTCTGATAATTCTTGTTATTATGAAATCAGTGTTTCTCAACTGGTTGGTTCGAGACCAAAAAGTGGGTTGAAAGAACGTTTTTGAGTGGGTTGCGGAATGGGAAGTCAAAACATCAACAACAAAAAAACATAATTATACATAATTCACCCATCAGATTAAAAAAGGTTACAGAGAAAGGTATTGCACCATGGTACATAGGGGTGTAACAATACACCTATGCCATGGTTCGGTTAATGTCATGGTTAGGTTTGGTTCGCTGTGGAGGAAGGGTTCATGGCAGGGCACCAGCAATAATAACACTAGATTCACTTTTAACTTAATAATAACAGCAATAATTGAACTTATTAACTTTATACATTTGCTTCCCTTTTTCTATTGAGTATATAGCATACCCAAGTAAACTAAACTGAAATAAATGTAGACTAGTCAGAAATAATCGACAAATTTCACTATAATGTAAAAAAAAGCCCATTTATTTAATAAAAATTGATGTAACACACAAGTAAATGTCCCACTTTAGCCTAATTAAACACATACATTGTATGAATATGACTTATACTGATGAATAAATAGGTCTATAAGTTAAAGCAATTAAATAGAAGTTTTTGTTAATACTATAAAGTAGCCACCACACTAATTAAAAAATAATAATAAATAAATAAAGTGAAAAAGTGGCATTTTGGGGATATGGAATACATCATGATCTGTTAATGAAACACTGAAAACTGCTCCTAATGATCAGAATGAGCATACCTACATGTCTTCCTAGCTAACACACGTCGAACCAGTTACGTGATCTAGTGGTACTTTATTTCATGACTGACAAATTGACATTGTAACGTGGCATGTTTGTAGTTTCTCATGGCTTTATGTACAGCTTGATATATGCCGATTTGCGCTACGAGTGCAGTATAAAGGCTGACAGGACAGGACAGGAAAGCGGTTTTCTGAAGTGAAAGATTTTTTTTTTATTTCGTAACAAGCTACCAAAATGATGATGTTGCTGGGACTCCAAGGTAGCATTTTGCATACCTGGCTAAACGTGGAAACTGGCTCTCTTCCACTACACAGCTTGAGCGATCGCCCAAGTCATGTGACATGCCCTTGGATATTTAGTAAATTATATAATTACAATAATATTACAATACAGCTTTAATTACTATTTAATCAAATGACAAGGAAAAAAAAAATATTTGTGGCATAAGGTGATGTGAGAGTTGGGCTGTGGCAGCTGGGGGTGGGGCTTGTTCGGTTTGATATGGGAGTATCGCGATTAGAACCGTGGGTGGTGTATCGCATTGAAAGACAGCACTTCCCGTTATAAAAAGGTCCTAAAAGCAGCCAGGGCCAAGCATCTCCATTAACTTACAGAACATAACCAAAACAATCCAAGGTTCTAGTTAAATACAGTGGCTAGATTAACAAATAAACATACATCCACCTAAACTAAATATTCCATTACATTTTAGTAATAATGATTTTATGAATTTAAAATTGAAAGCATCAGGAATCAGGAACTATTTGAACCTTATTTACTACACTAATAGTAATATAAATAATACAAATATTTTAAAAAAGAATATTTGAAGTGCTCATTAATGGACCATAATTATTGCACAAATAGTTTTTACAAACCAAAAGATCTCAAAATATTCAATAGATATTATTGAACTAAAATATAGAAAATCTAATTGAAAAATAGTTAAGGTGTATGGTCACATTTGACCACCAATGAGTATGAGTGTGACCAATTGCATTAGTAAGGAAGGGGCTGAGGGCTAAGAAAAACATTAACATTAATGTTAACAATGTTACATCTCCATCAGTCTCCATAATAAAACTATACTGTAAATGTGGTTGACGTAATAATCAATGCACACTATGCTGTACTATTTAACTGTATAGTGAAACTGGCAGCAACGGGAGTATGAGACATGTACTTGAGCAACAGCACAAACTCATTTGGAATATTTTGAAGGCATAACAGCTAGATATTCTATCTCGTGATGAAAAATTAGAGACAATTGTAGATGAAAATGAAGAAAGGTTTTATCTTAGCTTTTATTTTATGCATTTTAGTCTCGTCTTTTTTCATCAACAATAATGCATGTTAAATTAGTCTTAGTCAGTGTTTTTTTGGACATTGGTGCAGTCTCGTCATTGTCTCGTCTTAGTCATGGAAAAACTGTTGTTGACAAACATATTTAGTCTCGGATCGTCTGACGAAATTAACACTAATCCATATTTAAAACCCCGGCAGTCAGCGGTACGCGAGTCGCTGCACAAGCGACGAGAATACTTTTTGTGCACAAAAACAAACAAAAATAACGGCTTTAATCAACAATTTTGGTTTAGCCTATGCCAAGTCTCCTAAGCGGTTTCCATAAATAGTGCTCTCGAGATTTACGCAGTCAATGCTGTTCTCATGAGCACCACGACGCATGCGCGGGATACAACGTACACAGTATAGGACACTGTCACAGGCCAGAACAAAATTGTTGAATAAAGTCATTATTTTTATTTGTTTTTGCACACAAAAAGTATTCTCGTCGTTTTATTAAATTAAGGTTGAACCACTGGAGTCACATGGACTTTTTTAACAATGTTTTTATTACCTTTCTGGACCTTGAAAGTATTAATTAAATAGCTGTCTATGGAGGGGCCTGAGAGCTCCGTTTAACTTGACTGATAGGGAACGTCTAGGTTAGTAATATAACCCCTTTTCCCTGAAAATACACCAATAAGCCAATATATTTATTTACTCCAGTATAGCTACAGAACTAAGACAAAGGTTATTGTCAAAATAGCATGAAGCAGATTTTGTGCAGAATGTGATTTTACAGATTTTATGTGTTTTTTTTTACAGTTTATGTCACAGGATGTTATGGTTACATGATTACGCAAATTGCGCTCACTCACCCAGCGCATGAGGAATAAGATGAAGGAATGCATCTCCAAGCAAACCACCAGATGCGAAACTTAAGAGCACTTTCAGTAGTTTCTGGTGCTGGTCCGTGTTTGACTGCACTGGAATGAGGAAGAGGATGAGGAAGGGTGCAGCACTGATGAGCAGGGTGGCTCCAATTGCCTAAAAACAGTAAAAAGAAAAAGAACAGTTAAAAAGAACAGTGTTAAAGCCATGGTTGGTTGTTAAGACACAGACCCCTGGAGGTTAAAAAGGTATTGGAGAAGCAGGTCTGCAGACTGCTAGATAATGCAGAATTTTTTTTTCAGAAAAAACAGCATATTAATACCCGTATATAAAAAAATAAATAAATAGAAGCATGATGACCATACATACAGTGGCACAATGAATCTATGACATTCTAAATAATGTTAAGGTAATGTATTAAACAGTGGGTTAGCACTAGTTTATCATAATGTTTTTTTAATGAAAGCAGTTTTTTTTTTTTTTTTATGAAACGCCTTACAGCTTGTATTAACTGTATGGTAAGAGAGTGTGATTATGATAGAACATCTGTACTGGCCAATATTAAGAGTATTTTTATATTCATAATAGGGTGATATTGGAAGCAGATTATAGTCTTCGATTTTAAATGGTCCACCAGTCTATAATCGGATTACATGAGCCGTGTAAAATAGCCTGTTATAAAATAGCTGATATATACACACATATTACTATGTGTCTAGTTTACCATTTACCAAAAACCATTTACCAGTGGTTTTGGCACTGTGAGCAGGCGCCAGGTCGTGCTGAAAAACAAAATCTTCATCTCCATAAAGCTTTTCAGCAGATGGAAGCATGAAGTGCTCTAAAATCTCCTGATAGCTAGCTGCATTGACCCTGCCCTTGATAAAACACAGTGGACCAACACCAGCAGCTGACATGGCACCCCAGACCATCACTGACTGTGGGTACTTGACACTGGACTTCAGGCTTTTTGGCATTTCCTTCTCCCCAGTCTTCCTCCAGACTCTGGCACCTTGATTTCCGAATGACATGCAAAATTTGAGCGACAGTCCAGTGCTGCTTCTTTGTAGCCCAGGTCAGGCGCTTCTGACGCTGTTTCTGGTTCAAAAGTGGCTTGACCTGGGGAATGCGGCACCTGTAGCCCATTTCCTGCACACGCCTGTGTACGGTGGTCAGGATGTTTTGTACTCCAGACTCAGTCCACTGCTTCCGAGGTGCCCCAAGGTCTGGAATCAGTCCTTCTCCACAATCTTCCTCAGGGTCCTGTCAACTCTTCTCGTTGTGCAGCGTTTTTTGCCACACTTTTTCCTTCCCACTGAGGTGCCTTGATACAGCACTCTGGGAACAGCCTATTCATTCAGAAATTTCTTTCTGTGTCTCTCGCTTGAGGGTGTCAATGATGGCCTTCTGGACAGCAGTCAGGTCGGCAGTCTTACCCATGATTGCGGTTTTGAGTAATGAACCAGGCTGGGAGTTTTTAAAAGCCTCAGGAATCTTTTGCAGGTTAATTAGTTGGTTCAGATGATTAGGTTAATAGCCATTTAGAGAACCTTTTCATGATATGCAAATTTTTTGAGAAATTTGGGGTTTTCATGATCTGTATGCCAAAATCATCAGTATTAAAACAGTAAAAGACCTGAAATATTTCAGTTGGTATGCAATGAATCTAAAATATATGAAAGTTAAATTTTTTATCATTATATTATGGAAAATAATGAACTTTTATCACAATATGCAAATTTTTTGAGAAGGACCTGTATATATGCGTATATATACACACATATATATATATATATATATATATATATATATATATATATATATATATATATATATATATATATATATATATATATATATATATATATATATATATATATATATATATATATATATATATATATATGCAATAATACACTATTTAACTAGAAACTAAAAGATTGCAAAAGGTTTATAAGTACTTTATTACTGTATGCTCAAGTGCTTAATTTAATTTAATCTGAACAGATTGACATATGTAATGGCATATGTAACAGTAATTTTTGTTGTACTTCCATAGTGCAATGACAATAAAGGCTACTCTACTCTACTCTAATGGCATTTTATGAATCTATTACTCATCCATCAGCATGTTTTACCTGCATCCAAAGCTCCATCATGTTCCGTCTCCCTGCTTCCACATCTCTTTTCAATCGCTCAGCTCCATGATCATGAATGTGACCATGATCGTGTGCGTGCCCGTGGTCATGCCCATGGTCGTGTGCGTGCCCGTGGTCATGCCCATGGTCGTGTGCGTGCCCGTGGTCATGCCCATGGTCGTGTGCGTGCCCGTGGTCATGCCCATGGTCGTGTGCGTGCCCGTGGTCGTGACCATGGTGCTCTTCTTTGGCATCGGGCAGGTTAGCTTCAGCACTCCATTTGCTTGCCCCATGATGCATCTTCGCTCCACCATGCGAGTGACCGTGGCAACCACTGTCACCATGGGAGTGTCCGTGATGATGGTGGGATTGAGCGCGTGTCTGCTGGGACATTAAGAGCCCAACAGTGAACAGAACTAGAGATTTGCTGAAGGTCCACATTCTTCCTGAACAGAAAAGAAAAACACACTGTTTTTGAACTCACACAAAGATATTCTGAATCATCAGTGCCATCAATTCAGTATCTGGTTAGTTGATGCATGACATGTCTATGTCCTCTATTTAATTTACATATTAAATTAGAATTGATATGTATAAGGGAGAAAGTACCAAGTAGAGAAAGGACATTTTGTAAAATGCAATGAAAAAATCAAGAATCTGTGACTTGGTAATTCTCTTTAACCTTTATGCACAAAAAAAAAAGTTTCAATAGTTTCACCGACCAACTTAATAGTATTTTTTAAATATAAACAAATTTTGATGGCTGCAACTCGAGGATACTAATTGTTGCAGATTTGCAAGTTGGATTTTTGACCAATCTTGGATTATATAATATATTGTCGTTGTCTGATTCTCCTTTTCATAATGTCCCATACATTTTCAATAAGAGACAGATCTGGACTGCAGGCAGGTCAGTCAAGCACATACACTTTATGGTGCAGTGTCTAAAATGATGCCTGGCACAGTCTAGCCTCCCAGGAAATGTCATCTTGATGGCAGTACATGTCTGTACAATCCCAATACATCTCCATGTCAGTGGTACCTTCTGACCACAGCACACATTTCCACTGTCTTTTAGACCATCTGAGATGAGCGGCATCTCTGCATAGAATTGATGTATAGCTTTCTCCATGCATAACAGAGATTCAAGTTGCATTCCATATAGCAGAAGATTGTGTTAAGTGACAACAGTTTTCCAAAGTATTCCCGAGCCCATGTGGCTATTTTTTAACACAGTAGCATGATTGTTTTTCATGCAATGCCATCTGAGGGTTTGAAGGTCACGCACATTCATGGGTTTTGGTTTCCTTGCCACTGTCGCCTCTGGCTTAGCTTGCTCAGTTGGGGAAAAACTATTTTTCAAATATATTTCAAAATAAAACAAATTATTAAACTAAACAAACCATATAGATCTAAAGCCAACATTGTTACTGTATGATAATCAAAATATATTCTGTTGCATTATTTTTCTGTTTAACACTGTGAAGCTGCTTTGAAACAATCTGCATTGTTAAAAGCGCTATATAAATAAAGTTGACTTGACTTGACTTGACATTCAACTGAGATTTCCTGCCTTGCGCAACACAGACTGAGATTTCTCTGGATTCCCAGAATCTATTCACAGTATTTTGTATGGTAGATGGTGAAAGATCTAATGATTATGGCGATGAGTGGGTCCTACCTCGTGTTGACTAACTCCAATAGAGTTTAGAATGTCTTTAAAAGCCAATTCCAATTAGGGCTGGGCGATATCCAAAAAATATATATATATCGATATTGTCCAAATTTTAACGATATTCGATATACATCTCGATATGTTTGCAATTGCTTTTAAATTTAAAAAAATATTTTATTTTGCCCCCATTAAAAACAACAAAAACTATTTAGATAGAACCAAATTAAATACAAAATGTTTACGTTTACTGAACTGGTTGGGATGACCAAAATCTTAAATCATGATACGAGTAATTTAATATTTTTTCAAATGTACTTTTATAATTACAATATAGATTTTTAATTTGATCTTTAAAAAAAAAAAAAAACATAAGTAAAACATGCAAATTACAAACAATATGACAAAAACAGTACTTTATTTTCAGCTACAGTGGGTCTATTTAACAGCTGAAAGCCAAGAAATAAATAAAAAATAAAATATATATAAAAGTCTTCACTCTATAAATTAACTATAGGCTACACTGATTCTTAATAAATATATTAAAGTTGTTTAGCCAAGCATGGGGTGGTTTTCTAATTTTCGTTGTAAATCACACAGAATATGAGGTCCGGCCCTTTAAGACCTAGATGGACCAAATTCATTGTAACACACGATTTCTCACTCAACTCTCTGTACGTTCCACTGATCTATATAAATTATATAGATCAGTGGTACGTTCACTAAAGACATTCACTACTGTGTTTAACTGAATACTTGCCAGCACGTGCATTTTTACATTTGTTTGACCACTGAAACCCAATAATCCATGAAGGAACTGAATCCCGATCGTATGTTGTCTGAAAGGCGTGTGCGCGCGCTTCAGGTTAGAGACCGGCAGCGCGAGCACATCCCGCGCTGCGCTATTATTTCTCTCATGCGCGCATGTTTCTGTTGCTTTGTCATACGCCAGCGATATATATTTAACTCTTCTGCTTCCAATGTTTAGTGAATGGTGGAAGCAGACCTCTGCATTATCTGGTAATGTTATTTGAGAAAGTTTGCATGTTTAATTTGAAATATTCGATATTCATGATATTTTAAAATTGTACATCGTCGTCAAAATTATTGCGATAGTATCGTAATATTCGATATATCGCCCAGCCCTAATTCCAATGCGTCTTTTTCATTGTCTACATGGATATTAAATTACCAACAATTAGTACTTTATCTACTGCCAGTACTAACTCTGATAGAAAATCAGAGAATGTATTGTCAAAAGTCTGTTTTGTGCCCTGGTGGCCTGTATACAGTAGCCAGCACAAATATCAAACAGGATTTATCAATCACACTACATAACATTACATAAAGCACCAAAACTTCAAAAGAATTATATTTGATAATAGACTTCTGAGTAATACTGAAAATATTATTATGAATTACATCAACCCCTCCCCCTTTACCTTTCAGACGCGGCTTGAGTAGATAACAATAATCTTGTGGGGTGGACTCATTAAAAGTAATGTAGTAGTCAGGTTTTAGCCAGGTTTCTGTCAAACACAGCACATCTAGATTATTACCTATAATCATATCATTAACAAAAAGCGGTTTTGGAGAAAGGGATCGAATATTCAGCAGCCCAACTTTGTGTTAGTAAATACTCAGTTTATCCTTAAATCATTTTTTACAACACCAGCAAAGATCGTTTAACTTAAATGAGATTGTTGATGCGTGACCCACACATTTTGTTCTTCTACTTCTTCCAGCGTGCGTGCAGTTGAGTTCTGTTGACAACAGTGCGTATGGATGTGTTGTTCATGAGTGATTCGTTCTTTTTGAACTAATCTTAAATATGACTCGGGAACATCGAGTTGTCTCAGAGAGCAATTTGTTCATTTTGCATTAGTAGTGGGAAGTTCGGATCATTTTACTGACTCGGATCTTTGAGTATCGTTCAGCAAAATGAACAAATCTTTTTTCGAGTCATTTCGTTCATTTCAGCAAAATATTATTAAAATGACATGTTAAATAGCCCAACACATCTAGTACTTATGAAAATGTTGATTACATTTGTAAAATTAAATAAAAATAAACTATAGGGTAGCTACTGCAACCAAAGCCAAATTATAAGAAATTGAAATGTTTAATTAATTGATTAGTTGTTGGGTCAGGCTATTGCAGTCTAACTCTTAGTTCACCTCACCTCCTGAGCCGAGACATTCTTACTTTTGCAACTTCATATTTATCATGTTTGTTCTCCGCCTCTCGTGTCTTTGAACTCCTCGAGACGTTAGTTGTCGATTCGTCGGTGTCTGACTCTGATCAGATCTGGGGCTTGGCCGCCCAGACCGTGTGACACAGGTCCGGAAACAAAAATGCAGTAGGACTAAAATCTTTGCGTGGCAGGGGGAGCTGCCACAGAAACCTGCCAGGACTGACGGCAGCTGTCACGGAACCCTTCACTGGTTAAGGCAGCTCCTCTAAAACCTGCCAGTGCTGGAGGCAGCTGCCAGTCCGGTAGATGCATGTGAACAATACGACAACGCTGTTCTTTTTTTTACACAATATGCAATTCCGCCGTTTTTACACAAACTACAGTACGCGAGAGCCACTACGGTATGCACCATTAGGTCAATATTCACCACTAACCAAACGCTTTTGAGCCTGCCTCAAGATCTCTGTGTTTTACAGCTGACTAGACCAGACGGATACAGGAGAGCAACACACAGTGTAGTCATGACCTTATTTAACACTTTAACTTAAATTTATTCCGCTATATGTGTTTATAATCGAGCGCGCATTCAAAGCGTCGCACCAGCCACAACCGAGCGTCCACCTGCCTCAAGATCTCTCAGTGTTTTACAGCTGACTAGACCAGACGGATACAGGAGAGCAACACACAGTGTAGTCATGACCTTATTCAACACTTTAACTTATATTTTATTCCGCTATATGTGTTTATAATCAAGCGTGCATTCAAAGCGTTGTGCCAGCCACAACCGAGTGTCCACCTGCCTCGAGATCTCTCAGTGTTTTACCGCTGGCTTAGACCAAACGGATACAGGAGAGCAACTCACAGTGTAGTCATGACCTTATTTAACACTTTAACTTATATTTTATTCCGCTATATGTGTTTGTCAGCTGTAAAACACTGAGATCTTGAGGCAGGCTCAAAAGATAAAGATAAAAAAATAAAATAAAAAAATAACTACGTGCTTGTTACTAAAAAGGTTACTAGTGTTTAATACGGTGACAAGTCACGTGACAAAAAAACGAACAACAACTAATCTTTTCTGTTTCCGTTACTGACAGCATAGACTCTATGGGACTGACATTTTGTAATTTTGCTGAACGAGATTCAACGATCCAAGTCTGTAAAATGATCCGAACTTCCCACTACTATGCGTCGCTCAACATATGTCATTTACTCTGTTGATCTCTGATCTCTTCGGTTGAAACACGCCCCAATTACAGCTCAATGGAGCGGTATCAGACTCATATTCTGATTAGAATTGAGTATGACCAGGTCAGGCTAATTTATACCATTAAAAGAGCATTTTCTTATCTTATTAAATGTTTGCATCATCATCTTTCTTATATTTAAAATAGATTTTTTTTTTAAATAAATGTTAATTAAAACAATAAATTCAGTTAGAACAATAATATACAATCAAATGGTTAACAATCAAATTAAATCAGCATCAAAATATCCATCTTTGAATCACGTTGTTTGGAGATGCGCAACAGTTCTGGTGTGGCTTTGTTTGAAACTATTTACACAAAAATAGACAGTATTGTGGCTTAAACGTTGTTACTTAATATCAACTTGTTTATTGGACTTTTGTACAAGATCAGTATCACATTCACAATCATGCCAATATTCAGAACAATAGGAGTCTGTTTACTCATGTGATATATTGCTTAAAACTGAAATCCTTTTGGCGCTCTAGCGCTTAATAATTAGACTTTTTAGAAAGTAATGGTATCTGTGAAGATTTCCAGTCAGGATTTAGACCACATCATAGTACAATGACTACTCTCATCAGAGTTACAAATGATTTACTCTTATCATCCGATCATGGTTGTATCTCTCTATTAGTGTTACTCGATCTTAGTGCTGCATCCGATACTAGCGACCACACTCGAAAATTTTGTTGGCATTAGTGGTATTGCATTGGCGTGGTTTAAATCATACCTATCTGACCGTTATCAGTTTGTAGCAGTAAATGAAGAGATGTCACACCAATCACTAGTTCAGTATGGAGTACCGCAGAGCTCAGTGCTATGACCGTTGCTCTTCACCCTGTACATGCTACCACTGTGAGATATCATTAGGAAGCATGGCGTTAGTTTTCATTGTTATGCTGACAATACTCAGCTCTATATTTCTTCACACCCAGAAGAAACTTACCAATTCATAAGATTAAGGAAATGCATAGCTGATATAAAAAATTAGATGACTAATAATTTCCTGCAACTTAATTCAGAAAAAAATCGAACCCTAAGGGTTGTGGAGAAATAGCCTATAATGTAGTTCCCTTTCAAGAGAATCACACGTATTGTGTAGCATAAGCAGGGGGAACTTCTGTTTCCTCGAGAATTTAAGCAAATTTTATCCTTTAAAATGATTCATGTAAAATGCAGTGTAGTTGCACAGCAGACCTAGCAGAGCATGACCTAGCAGAGCATATGGATGCGCTGATTGGCTGTGCTGCGGCAACTGCACGAACCTATGGCGAGGCGACAGAGCAGGAAGGAACCAATGAGACGGCAGTAATGTTTCTGCCTTGAAAGTCCACCTGAATTAGCACAGCGAGTCTATAAAAAGCCCTGTCCCGCCATAGGTACTCAGTTTAAATCTCCTTCAGTGACTCGCTGATATCTGGACCTGAAGAAAAGTGCCAGAGTGTAAGTTTGTTTATTTCCATGTGAATGAAGATGCTATTTTTCAGTAAGTATGTTCAACATTAATGTTGAATTGTGAATGTTTATTTTTATTATTTATTTTTTGTTGGAAAAGCACTTTCTTTATTAGCTTAAAGCCCTCAAGTTTACAATTGTTACTGTATTCTTCCAATAGCTCTAAGAAAGGGGTGGCTGGGTGACCTTTTTATTTATTAATTGAATGCTAGACATCAGAATGCATTATTTTGCTCTTGTATAGTCTACTATTTTGGAATTTTAAGAACAACATTGCAATGTTAAAGGAATACTCAACCATTTTTTAGAAATAAGGCTTATTCAACTTCTTTCCTACATTTAGATATGTGGGTAAAAGCATTTTTGTCTTGCATTTGAAACAGTGCATGCATTGTTTTAGTTTGGCAGGGTCGCCACTAGTTTAGCTTAGCATAATGAATGGAATCCTATGTTGCCAGCTAGCATATCCTGAGTAAAAGTGATCCAAAAAACGTATTGTGGCCTGCGTATTCACAACGAGTACAAATAGCGATGCAGATTAAGACTAGGTGATTTCCTAGGCAGAAATTTAATTTGGGACTGTATTATAGGAAATCGCAGCTGCTCTCGATGAATTAAAGCCACAGTGCATTGTTCTGATCAAAATTGACATGATTAACATGAAAAATGTTACGCCAATGTGTCGGACTCGGTAGACAGCGAAAGCAGGAGACAGCCAGTTCAGAAAAAACTTCTACATGATATAAAAAAAAATGTTAATACTGTATCCTAAATTGTGGATAATTAAGCTATATATCATATGTTGAAGTAAATTTCTGGAGTGTTAACGATTTAAGGAAAAAACAACAACAAGAACCGTACAGAACTGAAAACCGTGATCCGAACCGTGCCACCCCTAATATGCACCTCTACATATAGCACTGTTAACTCAGAAATCCGCAGCGGCCAGATTACTACCACAAACTTCCTTTACCTTCTCCCTATCCCCCTTTATTCAGGTGGCTGGAAATGTAAATATGACAGCCAGATAACCTGTTCTCAAATAAGTTTGTCTGCACACTGCCATCACACTCTCAATCAGCATTTTCTCAGTCCCCTGCAGTCAGGTGACTGGAGACTTAAATGTCAGAGGAAACGAGCCTGTTATAAAAAAACACCCTCGTCTGTACACAGATGCTCGCTATGCAAATTCAGGCAGGAAGCGCAGGTGGGAACACGGGAGGCCCCCCATTGGTTCTCTCCACTCAGCCGCCTCGCCATAGGTTCCTGCAGTTCCCACAGCACAACCAATGGGTTTTGAGTAGGCAGTGTGCCAACTACACAGTATGCACCCCTATGTTCAAACATTCGACACACGCACTGTACCGCACTTTGAGCAATGTGAATGTGAATGCAAAATATTATCAATATGACCAGTGTCACAAAAACAAAACAATCAGGCCACCGGCTCCGTTTTGCAGAGCGGCCAGTCCCTGAATACAACTCAACCCCTAGCTGTATGCAGGCATGGCAGGTCATCCCAGGCATATCAGAATGGGTGTTGAACGCTATAAAGCGAGGCTACTCGTTGCAGTTCACTCGCAGACTTCCGTGCTTCCTAGCAGTGGTACAGATTTTGTGAGAAGCAGCTTGAGTCACGTGCGTCACGCCGAAGTTATAAGGCTGCTAGAGAAGCGAGCGATAGAAGCCATGCACCCGCCGCAAAGCGAGTCAGGCTTCTACAGCAGCTTCTTCCTCGTTCCCAAGAGAGATGGTGGCCTCGGGCCCATCCTAGATCTCAGACAGCTGAACAAAGCGCTAAAGAAGCGCACTTTCAGAATAATGACCATGAAACGAATCCTCGCACATATTCGCCCGGGGGATGGGTTTTTCACAGTACATCTGACAGATGCATGTTTCCACATTCAGATAGCGCCCCATCACAGGCCATTCTTGAGATTTTCCTTCGAGGAGCAGGCTTCACAGTCCTGCCATTCGGTCTGTCTCTGGCACCCCGCATTTTCACGAAATGCATGGATGCAGCATTATCTCTCCTGAGACTGAGGGGAATGCGCATTCTCAACTATCTCGATGATTGGCTTATTATAGCCCAATCAGAGAATCAGTTGATGACTCACAGATCCTTGCTTCTCAACCATCTAGAATGTTTGGCTCTCAGGATCAATATGAAGAAGAGTGCATATAAAAATGTGTGTCTACCCAGAATACGTGCTTTCTCGAAGTACATATAGACTCAATACAAATGAGAGCATGGCTGACGTCAGAACGCACATGCGCCATTCAGAGTCTGACGGTGTCATTCAAAGCGGGCGCTTACACTGCTCTCAAGAGATTTCAGAGGATGTAAGGGCAGATGTCCGCAGCATCTGCAGTGCTCGAGCTGGGCTTATTACACATGCGCCCCCTCCAACACTGGTTAAAGCACCGTGTCCCAGCCTGGGCATGGCACTCAGGCCGGTTACCCATCAAAGTGAACCACAGGTGCATCAAAGCTCTGGCTCCTTGGCTACAAATTGACTGGTATCAGGCTCTATCACGAAATGGAAAGTAGTCTCGACAGATACATCCAACCTAGGTTGGGGCGCCCTGCACCAGGGCGAGCCACTCTCTGGCCGCTGGGTACTATCGGAGAAAAAGCAGCACATAAACTGTCTGGAGATGAAAGCAGCCATTTTAGCAAAAAAGCAGCCCGCGATTAAAGGGACACCATGTTCTGGTCCATACGGACAACATGGCAGTGGTGTCTAGGCCTGTCACGATAACAAATTTTGCTGGATGATAAATTGGCCAAGAAATTATTGCGATAAACGATAATATTGTTGTTCTGAGACCATTTTCATCTAAAATAATGGTAATGGGATAATAATGCAGGTACACCTTTTCAAAGATCAATAAACTTATTTCTAAAGACTATTTAACACTGAAAACAGAAAGCATTTTAAATATCCTCAATAAATGAACAAAACCAAAAAAAAAAAGCAATGGACATTCAGTCTGTTAACTAAAAAAAATGCACTTGAATAAACAGTTGGGAAAACTGCAACGGATGATTGTGTTTTAGGTAGTGCTGGGAATCGATTAAAAAAATGAACTAATTAATCAAAAAAAATTTCTGTAATTAATCACGATAATATGTTTTTAATGTTTTGATAATGTTATAATTTCAGTTACTCTCCAAATTAATGTAGAAACAATTTATTGACAGTATATGTTAAATATGAGTTGTATTGTCATGTTTTTATGAATGAAGGCCAGTATCACTGATGTCTCTATGAAACATCAATTACAATACATTACAGTTTAACTGAAATATTGAATAATTGAATAATTTCAACATTTATTAGGCTTTAAAAAAACATCTTTTAATTTAAGCGAACTTAAAACAATCTTTACATAAACCCATTATAATAAATGTTATATTTTCCTGTGCCTTCTCTGTTAGACATACATACAGAAATGTAATAGTTATCAACAGCATCACCTTTCTTAACTGCATAAATAATAAAAAAAACGTAGTTCAATAATCAATCAAGCTACAATTTCCTTTGTTCCCATTGTTCTTTGATGAACATTAATGACAGGCATCATCAGTGTTCCTGTCACTTTAAGAACAGCCGCTGCCGAGAACTCGATGTGAGCAGTAGACTGACGCGATTCTGTCTGTGCGTCGACTCCGTCGAGTGTGTGTGTCAGAGTGTCCATCAATTCCCTGACACGAGACGCAGCCACACAGACAGGACATTGACAAACAGCGCATTCTCGTGTGTCTTGTCACGCTTACAAGCATTATATATATAAGAGCGTGATCATAATGTAACAGCAAAAATGGATATAAAAACGGACGCTGGAAATTATCGCAGCCGGAAAAATTATCGAGCTAATTTTTTTATTGTGCGATTAACTGATTAATTGACTATCGTGACAGGCCTAGTGGTGTCTTACATAAACCGCCAGGGTAGCCTGAGATCATACAGTCTGCATTCCATGGCAGTAAACCTTCTCTTATGGGCAAGGCCTATCAGGTCAGTCCCTGGGGAAATGTGAGCTCATTACACGTTTCCTTAAAGGGGCTAGAAGGCTCAACCCGCCTCTCCCCCCCTCAGTTACGATAAGGGATCTGTCCACAGTCTTACAGGCTATGAAAGACGCACCATTCGAACCGCTGCAGTCAGCAAGCTTAAAGCACCTTTCTCTTAAAGTTGCTTTTTACTGACTTTAGCGTCCATAAAAATGAGTAGGTGACCTACACGCACTATACACTCACCTAAAGGATTATAAGGAACACCTGTTCAATTTCTCATTAATGCAATTATCTAATCAACCAATCACATGGCAGTTGCTTCAATGCATTTAGGGGTGTGGTCCTGGTCAAGACAAAGAATGGAGTGAACAGGAAAAACATCCAGTATGCGGCAGTCCTGTGGGCCTTGTTGATGCTAGAGGTCAGAGGAGAATGGACCGACTGATTTAAGCTGATAGAAGAGCAACTTTGACTGAAATAACCACTCATTACAACCAAGGTATGCAGCAATGCATTTGTGAAGCCACAACTAGCGCTAAAATGGCCGCTTTCATCTCCAGACAGTTTGCGTGCCGCTTTTTCTCCGATAGTACCCAGCGGCCAGAGAGTGGCTCGCCCTGGTGCAGGGCGCCCCAACCTAGGTTGGATGCATCTGTCGAGACTACTTTCCATTTCGTGATAGAGCCTGATACCAGTCAATTTGTAGCCAAGGAGCCAGAGCTTTGATGTACCTGTGGTTCACTTTGATGGGTAACCGGCCTGAGCGTCATGCCCAGGCTGGGACAAGGTGCTTTAACCAGTGTTGGAGGGGGCGCATATGTAATAGGCCCAGCTCGAGCACTGCAGATGCTGAGGACATCTGCCCTAACATCCTTGGATGGGCTACAACAGCAGAAGACCCCACCGGGTACCACTCATCTCCACTACAAATAGGAAAAAGAGGCTACAATTTGCAAGAGCTCACCAAAATTGGACAGTTGAAGACTGGAAAAATGTTGCCTGCTCCGATGAGTCTTGATCTTGAGGCATTCAGATGGTAGAGTTAGAATTTGGCAGAAACAGAATGAGAACATGGATCCATCATGCCTTGTTACCACTGTGCAGGCTGGTGGTGGTGGTGTAATGGTGTGGGGGATGTTTTCTTGGCACACTTTAGGCCCCTTAGTGCCAATTAGGCATCGTTTAAATGCCATGGCCTACCTGAGCATTATTTCTGACCATGTCAATCCCTTTATGACCACCATGTACCCATCCTCTGGTGGCTACTTCCAGCAGGATAATGCAAGATTGTCACAAACCTTGAATTATTTCAAATTGGTTTCTTGAACATGACAATGAGTTCACTGTACTAAAATAGCCCCCACAGTCACCAGATCTCAACCTAATGGAGCATCTTTGGGATGTGGTGGAACGGGAGCTTTGTGCCCTGGATGTGCATCCCACAAATCTCCACAACTGCAAGATGCTATCCTATCAATATGGGCCAACATTTCTGAAGAATGCTTTCAGCACCTTGTTGAATCAATGCCACGTAGAATTAAGGCAGTTCTGAAGGCGAAAGGGGGTCAAACAGTATTAGTATGGTGTTCCTAATAATCCTTTAGGTGAGTGTAAGTCTCAGGTGTCTCCAGAGTGTGCCTGTGAAGTTTCAGATCAAAATTCCAAACAGATCATTTAATACAGGGTTCCTACAGAATTTTCATTTCAAAATTCCATACTTTTCCAGACTCAAATTTCCAGACTTTCCGACATATTTTTCCGACTATATTTAACTTGTTCTGATAAATTGTTTTAAAATTCAACTGCTAACAAGTATGTTACATTCTAAAGATTTAGATCGGCGTTTTTGTCTTCTATTAGGATAGGAAAGTAGCTAGACAGGAAGTAAAATGGTGGGAGAGAGGGGGGCGGGATTGGGAAAAGTCCATGAGGCAGGACTCGATCTCGCGTCTCCAAGCACAACAGCACTTCATGGCGCACTCAACCACAATGCTATCGGCACCGTCAAGTATGTTACACTCTGAGTCAAAACCTCTATGTAGACTATCATGTTAAATTTTAGCTACTGTTGCTTGTAGAAGTCAATTTAACACCAAACCCAGTCAAGTTCAAACCACAGGATTTTATCAAAACTGCAATGCTAAATCAGTGCAATGTTATTCATATTTGTAATTTTGAACATTTAAATAACTGTAAACCCCTACAGAAACAGAAGGGACATTCATGTACAATTAACCAGAAAATAAGAAAATAGAGCTAATGTCAATTGACAATGCTTAATTGGCTGTTAGGTACAGAAAACTAGTAAAGACTCTTTAACCAATAGGCTAATTATAAATAAAATATTTAGAAATCCTATATTAAACTTTTGCCTTTTGTGATCTTAATGATCAAAATGCTAAATCAGGCACAGTTTTTTAAAAGGGTTATTCATTTACCCCAAAATGAATTTTCTATCATCATTTACTTACCCTCATGTCATTATAAACTAATGAGACTTTTGTTAATCTTGGAAATCTTGGAAACATGAAGATATTTAAAGGACTTGTTCACCCGAAAATGACAATGTTCTATCATTTACTCACCCCAATGCCATCCAAACTCATGCCAACTCAATTGGTTGTTCGGAAAAAAACAATTTCACTGAAGAAAGTAAGGCATGGATATCTTGGATGGCATTGAGGTGAGTAAATGATTAGGACATTTTCATTTTGGGGTGAACTAATCCTTTAATAAAGGATCTGAAATCTCTCAGATTAAAAATATATATATATATATATATATATATATATTAATTTGTGTTATTATAATAAAGTCTGGTTTTGAAAGACATGGTGGTTTTTAGTCAAGCAGTTTGAGGTAGGGGCGCTGAGATGGCAACTACTGCCTAACAACATAACCAATCACTGCAGACCTAAACTCCAGCAGATCAGGTGTAAAAACGATCAACAGCGCTGGCAGACTGATCCAAACGCCATGAAAAAAAAACCCTGATTGTATACATTATATATTTATTATATGCATTTAGAAATTGTTAATTTTATATTTAGAAAACGAAATGGGGACAATAGTCTGGAAACATAAATGTTTTTCCATACTCGGATTTATTTTCCATACTTTTCCAGACCTGGAAATTACTCAAATCAAATTCCATACTTTTCCATACTTTTCCAAACCCTGTTAATATACCATTTTGAAAATGGCAATTTTGGAGTTGAAGAAAAATGAGCTGTTCTGTGCGTGACTCCTGAAATGAATGAAAATGAGCTGCTGCTCCCCACCCGAGAGGGCGGAGCCTACACATCTGGTTCAGTGGCCTGTTGCGTGACGTTTCGACCGTCAGTTTTAAAACAGATATTTGGTCAAGCAGTGTCTGCCCAATGTCTCTGCTCAGTTTAACTGTACAGTGGATTGATGACAACTTTACTCTTCGCCATGCCACCTTACAAGCAAAGCCATAGCAGACGCGTATGATGGGATGCTTCAGACCTGGTGCATTCCGAAAACCTCTGTCTCCTCTAGCCTACTCCGGCCTCGAAGACATTCAGTTAGAGATCGGTCAGTCTGCAAAAAGACTACAGCAGGACGTACAGACCCGCTGGAACAGTACATTTTACACGATCCAGTCCCTGATTGAGCAGAAACGGGAGTTTGTGTGTCCAAACATGAACTCCCTGATAATCTCACGGCTCACCAGTGGGCACTGCTGAAGAAGCTTGTGACTGTTCTGGGTCCGTTTGAGGGGTTAACACGAAAAATTATTGCTCTTCTGAAGCTATGACAGCAGATGTGATTCCTGCTGTAAATATATTGCAGTGATTTCTGTCTAGAGAGACAGACGATGACCATGGCATCAAAACTATAAAAGGGACTTTAGCTGCAGCTGTCAGGAGGCGATTTTCTGATGTGGAAGAACAACCCCTCTACAGCATTGCTACTCTACTCGACCCGAGGTGTGTGTGTGTGTGTGTGTGTGTGTGTGTGTGTGTGTGTGTGTGTGTGTGTGTGTGTGTGTGTGTGTGTGTGTGTGTGTGTGTGTGTGTGTGTGTGTGTGTGTGTGTGTGTGTGTGTGTGTGTGTGTGTGTGTGTGTGTGTGTGTGTGTGTGTGTGTGCGCGTGTTTGTTTCTGTGTGTTTGTTTGTTTGTGTGTGTGTCTGTCGGTGTGCGTCTGTCTGTGCGTGTGGGTCTGTATCTATGTGCGTGTGACGTGTGTCTGTATATCTCTGTCTGTGTGCTAAATAGCGAGTTAAAAGTTGCCAATGTCTTGCTGAAAAGTACATTTTAGTATTTCATTTTCATTAATAAATTATTTGATTATGATATGTTATTTTAATAAATACCTATTGTCAGATGCCTAATTTTTCTCTCTCTGTTATAGGTATAAAAATCTTTTTTTCTCTAACACCAGCACTGCTGCAAATGCCAAGGAGATGCTGATGCGTGAGCTGTTGAGGTCGTCTAGAGAAGAGGAGAATCATGACCTGCACGAACCTCCTGCCAGAAAACCACGCAGGGACCAGGCAAGCAGCAGCCTGGACAGTATATTTGATGAAATAGCAGATGAGCAAGCACCAGTCTCTCTAAACAGAGCTCAAGTAGGTTCTACTGCACAATTAGAGACATACCTAGGGGAGACCACAATTTCTCAAGAAGACAAACCACTACAATACTGGGCAGTTAAAAAAGTGCGGTTCCCAACTCTGGCCAAAATGGCATCCAGATACCTCTCAGCACCATGCAGTAGTGTTGACAGTGAAAGGCTGTTCAGCTCAGTGTCACAAGTACACAATGTAAATACTCGTACTCATATCGTTTGGAAAAAAATGGTATCGGGCCATCCCTAGTTGTGCACACACGTTCAAACACCTTATTTAGTGGGTATCTTTACCCATTTTATTCTTAGTAATTTTTATAATTTAATACATTTAATAATATCAGTTCAGTATCGTATCGGTATTGGCATTGGCGATACTGGCCTTGAAAGTATCGGTATCATATAGAAATCAAAATAAGTGGTATCGCCCATCCCTACTGTGGACACCATCTCCTGGCGAGACGTGGGAATTCATTAAGCATGCTTCTCTCATAGTACATTATGGGAATTCTCTAGCCGTTGAGCGTACATCAGTTTTATGCTGCGTCTGAAACCTGGAAAATGCTGCCTTCAGAGGACACATTTCAAGGTAGGAAGACATCAAGGCTCGTCTGAATCTAATGTTAGCTTCACCTCCTGTCTCCTGAGAGGCCATCACCTGATTTTTTTTTTGAAGGCAGAGTAAATGTATCCTTCGCTGCCTTTGATATACCACAATCCAATTCCTTCTATTCTGTGACAGTTAAGATAGAAAAAAATATGGCATCTGAAAGTTGCATTTGCAACTTCTGATGTAATTTCTAGTGAGAAATTACTAATGTATTAATTAAATATTTGCTTAGTTCTCACCAAAGCTCACTCTATTTTGCTATACTTCATTAAACTGTTAAACTGCCTAAGAAATCTATCCGAAAAGATATCCGTTTCGTGAGGTGCCTTCACACACAAATGCTACCTTACAAGTCACTGTCTGATAAGGCAGCAAGGCAACAAGTCAGCTGCCTGGGTTTTTGGACGCAGCCATTCACATGTTATTTAGGTGCATTGTGGGATTGAACAGGTGCACTCAATAATGTCCACTATGGTTTCGGACACCACTACAATGGCTGTCCCCTCAAAGACAGACATTTTAAAGGGTATAGGGAACGATTTTGGACATAGCCCTGGTTTAGACATGTATGTCCAGATTTCGGATTTCGGATATGCATCTGATTTAAATCCAGATTTGGAAGTGGCTCAGAATAGATGCAAAAACAAAATCAGATCTCGTGCAGATTTTGTGTTTACATGTGCGCTACAAATTCTGATTTTTGCATTTCCTGCTTTGCTACTGTTCGGACGCTCTTGCTTACTGCTCCGCGCTTTGCTCTATCGCTTCTATATTTTATCTCGTAATTTCGTAATTTCAACTTCTGTAAATCAGCACAGTGCTCAAACAACAAAGCTTGACTTCAATGATAAAAATTTGAAACTCTGGTGACTGGATTGGAATATTTCATCCAACCAGCCTCCCACTGCCATCAGCTTACATTCCGGAGAAGGGAAAACACAGCTGCCTACATTCAAAAGGATAAGAAAATGCCTCCTCTAGAATCTACTTGCTGCACAAACTGCCACAGACTTTTACAGAGGATTGCAGTTCTTGAAACAAAGTTATTTGCGGAACCACCGAACCAGACGAATCACACAGAGCTTCAAAATGAACGCCCTCAGCACACTGCCGGTGAGTCCCATAAACATAGTGCTACCCAACAGGGGAAACAAATAACTGATCAACACACTAATCGATGGCACAAACAGGGAGCAAGACCCAAAGGGACCCGAGACATCAGATTGTCACGAGCGTCACATACTGCAACATTAGCATGCTCTACCCCAGACACAAGGATTGCAAACGCTGATTTCCTACCACCAACTATACAACTTGAAAACAGATTTGAAGTATTAATGAATGTGGGTGATGAATCCCCAAATGTGATGAATGTAAACGAACACAGATCGTATCAGCCAGCAGCTAACACTGATACCAAAAGGCGCTCAAGGTCGAGCAGACAGCGGCACTCAGCTCAGAGCGCAGCCGAGCCCAGGACTCTGATAGTGGGGGACTCCACAGTCAGAAACATTAGCAGCAGGGATACAACTACATGCTGCCTTCCACAAGCTACAGTTTCTGACGTAAACAGGGAAATTCAGAACATTCTGATGAAACATAAGACTGCAAATCGACTTGTCATTCATGTGGGGAAAATCGATATTCAGAGAGAGCAGTCAGAACTCATTAAGAGGGATTTCAATGTACTTTTTGAAACACTTAGAAAACTAAAAGTTCAACCGTTCATCAGTGGACCACTTCCAGCAAGAGGAACAAATAGGTTTTCACGGTTACTTGGGCTTAATACATGGCTGCAAAAACCTGCAACATAAAGGAGTGAACTTCATCGACAACTTTAATCTATTCTGGAGCCAGAGACAATTGTTTACATCAAATGGCCTTCACCCAAACAAACTTGGTGCAAGAGTGCTAAAGGACAATATTCACTTTTCCCTACACCATCCCTCAGCTGTGTGTGCTAACTCACTCGACCTGAATGGCACACACACACCTGAACAGACTATGGACGACTACAGGACTTCATTTCAGCATCTGAATGGACATGTCACACTCCACAAGGACACTGATAACATCACGCAGCCACAACAGCCACTGCTCACGGACACACTCCCATCTGAGTCCCGCCCACAGTGCTCACCACAGACAGACTGTGACATATTAGAACTAACACAGATTGAGGGACTGAACAGTAACATCTCTGCCCATACTGTGGAGGTGCACGAAGGGTGGGCTCTAAGGGGGTCAGACTAGTGAACTGTTACGCTTTATGACTAGTCTGAACAGGAAACTGCATGAAATGTCTAAGTCACTCCATGAAATGGATGATAACATAATTCAGCCTCCGATAACACCAGAACAACAGCCACCCTCACCAGACATGTTATCCCTCTCACCAGCATCCCCGCTTCTGAGCTTCTCAGAGAGAATGGAGCAAATGGTCTATGCTGGAACCAGACTATCACACTCGATTTCTGCGAGCCCCAGATATCAACCAAAGAGCGTCGAGCCCCACAACCATCAAAGCCTGTGGGCCCAGCTCGCTCTCAGCCTCCTCCTGTGAGATTTCTTCGGTCACAACGCCAGGGCCAACACCCTCCTCCATCTGTTGTAGGTGAACCCAAAACAACTGATACCAGCTCTCAGTGATGTGTGTTGGGTCCCGCCATGATAACAGTAACTTTATCAAATGTTTACAGAACGAGGAACCCAGTGTGCCTGTCTCTTTCTCTATTTCAGTTCTGTTACGTGATAGAAAGTGTAAGACCTTCTCAGACCGTATAGCAAACCCATCTAATCTGCTGCCTATTACATGTCAAACTAAGATTACTGTGGGGGAAAAAATTAATACTGTTAAGTTAGCACTTTTAAATATCCGTTCACTTAAGAACAAATCATTTCTAGTCAATGACTTAATAACCACAAACAACCTAGATTTTTGCTTCTAAATGAAACTTGGCTTGAAGAAAACTGCAGTGCAACAGTCCTCAATGAAACAGCCCCTCCTAACTTTACTTTTATGAGTATGTCCAGAGCGTTTAGAAGAGGTGGGGTATTGCTGCTCTTTTTAAAGATGTCTATCAATGTAAGCAAGTGTCATTTGGTGACTATCTGTCTTTTGAATATCTGGGTATTGTGTTAAAAGGTGCTCCACGCATCCTGCTTATCATTGTTTACAGGCCTCCAAAATACTCTCCATCCTTTACTGAGGACTTTACAGAGCTGTTATCAATAATCTCCTCAGAGTTTGATTGTTTTGCCATTGCTGGGGATTTTAACATTCACATAGACAATGCTGAATCCAGTACAACAAAAGAGCTCATGACTGTTATTAACACTTTTGATTTGACACAGCATGTACATGGTCCCACACACAATCGTGGACACACTCTAGACTTACTTATCAGCAAGGGTCTAAACATTTCATCAATTGTTGTTAAAGATGTAGCATTGTCTGATCATTTCTGTATTTTCTTTGATATTTCAATCTCTCCTGCCATTGAAGCTAGATCTGTCGCTGTCAAAAGAGAAGCTTAAATGAGAACACTAGTGAGCTATTTATGAAGGCTATATCTCTAACACCAAGCATATCTGCAGACTCTGTTGATTCTCTCCTTGACTCCTTTAACTCAAAAGTTAAGAGTGTAATTGATAATATTGCTCCTGAGAAAGTCAAGAAAAGAGTGGAAGACAGAAAGCACCTTGGAGAAACTCAACGGCAGTGCAAATAATGAAAAGACAATGCAGGAAATCTGAACGCATGTGGCGGAAGACAAAACTTATAATCCATTATAACATCTATAAAGACAGCCTTCATGATTTCAATGTGGAACTAGGCAAGGCTAGACAGACCTTCTTCTCAAATATTATAAACAGAAACATAAACAACACGCGCACTCTTTTTGCTACTGTAGAGAGACTGACAAACCCCCCGAGTCACATTCCCAGTGAAATGCTCTCTGACAGCAAATGCAGTGAGTTTGCTTCCTTCTTCTCAGAGAAAATAAATAATATCAGGAAGGCGATCAGCACATCCGTGAGTTGCTTTGGGGTCAGTCAGATCAGACCACAACCTCGGAAAGTTACTATGTCTGATTTTGAAGCAATTGATTTTAAAATTTTAGAAGAAACGGTGCAGCACCTTAAAACATCAACCTGCCTCCTTGACACACTCCCCACTTCTTTTTTCAAAAGTGTGTTTAACTGTTTAGAAGCAGATCTGCTAGAAGTGGTAAACTCATCACTTCTCAATGGGAATTTTCCAAACTCCTTAAAACCGCAGTAGTTAAGCCTCTTCTGAAAAGAGAAATCTGGATAACTCCATATTGAACAACTACCGACCAATCTCAAATCTCCCTTCATAGGCAAGATCATTGAAAAGTTGTCTTCAGTCAGCTGAACAAATTCTTAAGCTCAAACGGATACTTTGACAATTTTCAATCTGGTTTCACCACATCACAGCACAGAAACAGCGCTCATAAAGATCATAAATGATATTCGCCTCAATACAGATACAGGCAAAACATCAATTCTGGTGCTACTCGACCTCAGTGCCGCATTCGACACTGTTGACCATAACATACTTCTTGACAGGCTGGAAAACTGGGTCGGACTTTCTGGGATGGTCCTTAAATGGTTCAGGTCGTACTTAGAAGGAAGAGGTTATTATGTGAGTATAGGTGACCATAAGTCTGACTGGACATCCATGACTTGCGGAGTCCCACAAGGGTCAATTCTAGCACCACTCCTATTCAACCTGTATATGCTGCCACTGAGCCAAATAATGAGAGAGAACCAAATGGCTTACCACAGCTATGCTGACGACACCCAGATCTACTTAGCACTATCACCTAATGACTATAGCCCCATTGACTCCTGTGCAAATGCATTGATGAAATTAACAGTTGGATGAGCCAAAACTATCTCCAGTTAAACAAAAACAAAACTGAAATCATTACATTTGGAAACGAAGATGAAATTCTCAAGGTGAACGCATATCTTGAAACAAAAGGTCTAATAACAAAAATCAAGTCAGGAATCTTGGTGTGATTTTGGAGTCAGACCTGAGTTTCAATAGTCATGTCAAAGCAATAACTAAATCAGCTTACTATCATCTGAAAAATATTGCAAGAATTAGATGCTTTGTTTCCAGGCAAGACTTAGAGAAACTCGTTCATGCTTTCATCACCAGCAGGGTGGACTATTGTAATGGTCTTCTAACCGGCCTTCCCAAAAGACCATTAGACAGCTGCAGCTCATACAGAACGCTGCCCAGGATTCTGAGCAGAACAAGAAAATATGACCATATCACGCCAGTCCTCAGGTCGTTACACTGGCTTCCAGTTACATTTAGGATCAATTTTAAAGTATTATTACTTGTTTATAAATCACTCAATGACCTAGGACCTCAATACATTGCAGATATGCTGATTAAATACAAACCCATCAGATCACTCAGATCATCAGGATCAAGTCAGCTAGAAATACCAAGAGTTCACTCAAAGAAAGGAGAGTCTGCGTTCAGCTATTGTGCCAGCCGTAGCTGGAACCAGCTTCCAGAAGAGATCAGATGTGCTCCAACAGTAGCCACATTCAAATCTAGACTCAAAACACATCTGTTCAGCTGTGCCTTTACTGAATGAGCACTGTGCCACTGTACGTCCGACTGATTGCACCTATTCTAATCTATGCATCATCTTAATTTTTATTTTTATTTTATTTTTATCTATATATACACTGTAATAATTTTATTCTTTTTAAATATCTTTACAACTATATATTTCTATTGTCTTCTTATTTTAAAAATTCTCTTTACAACTGTTTTTAATTATCCTGTTTTATTTTTAAGTCTTACACGTGGTATTCTTAATTCTTATCACTATTTTAATTTCATTTTCATGTAAAGCACTTTGAATTGCCATTGTGTATGAAATGTGCTATATAAATAAACTTGCCTTGCCTTGCCTTGCCTTGATCCGTGTCAGATGTGAGTATATATATATTTTTTTTTTTGCTAGTGTAAACACTTCCGGGTTGACGTCATCCCTTCACCACTCTATAGTATGACGACAATTTACAGGGGTTTTCCAAGATGGCGACCTAACCGCAACTGTTTTACCGAGCGTGCGTGCACCAAAATATAAACTAAGGGACTGACTGTATTTAGATTCTGAGTAGAATCTGGACGTGATTAATAAGCCATTCCTGATCATCGATGTCTACACAGGAAAAAAAGAGAGTGATGAAGGCTGCTAAACAGGCCGTTGTAACAGGTTCGACAAACCCTCTTGTGTCTAGCTGTCATGACTACGCGAACTCTGTAGGCCAGCTGCCTTTGCTGGCCTCTGAAGAAGATTTTCCCTCGTATCCGCAACACCATGCAAGCCTCCTGCATCTAAAAAAGCTCTCTTGAGAGATGATTGTGCAGATCCTCCATCTAACTCCGATATTGTGGATACCCTCTCGAAACTGATCAACGCGAGATCGGACGCCATTGAAAAAATGGTAGGTGAAAATACTATGAAAATAGAGGGACTTAAGTTGACAATCGACTTCGCCTGCAGAGAAATAAAGGATGTGAAACAACGGGTTGAAAAAGTGGAGAAATGCATGAGGAAAGAGGAGGAGGAGGTTGTTCAACTTAAGGCTAGAATCACAGAAATGGAAAATTACTCAAGAAGATGGAACTTAAAACTTTATGGGGTTCCGGAGTCGATTGAGGATGTTTAGATGGAGACCATTCAGATCTGCCAAGCTCTACTTCCGCAAGACCAGATTAAAGTAGTGGAGGCAATTGACATCGTGCATCGACTAGGAAAGAGGAAACCAGATGTGTCCAAACCAAGAGGGGTCATACTTCGATTTCTGTCGAGATCATATCGGGATGCAGTCTGGGCGCAGGCGAAGAACAACCCATTTCTGCGTGAAAAGGGCCTCAGATTTGCTGAAGATCTTCCGCAGCCTGTTAAGGAGATCAGAGCTAAATTATGGCCTGCGGTTCAAAAGGCACGTAGTGAAGGGAAGTCAGCGTATTTTGTCGGGGCGCGTGCCTTCATCGGCGGTATCGAACTTTGTCTTCAACAATTCGAGGAAGATCCGCGGTAATTAGGTGATCAGGACAAAATGGCTTAATAACTTGACTTTATATTGCCCACTTGGGCTAGTTTCTGACTTCTTAATTCAGGTAAAGATCACCTGGAAGGTCAGAGGTTTGCTCAGAGGTTCTTTAATTTCACCTGTCCACTGCTGGTGTTATAACGCCACGTTCGGTTCTTTCAATGAGACTTTCTCCCACATAGGTGACATTGGGCTTCTTTCTTTGATTTCTCAAGTTTGGTGTTTATGTCTTTTTCGATTTTATCTCTAAATGCCAGAGGACTGCGACATACTTTAAAACGTAAAGCCCTTTTTTGTTTGCTAAGCAATTTAAAACGGACCTTTGTTTCTTTCAAGAATCGCACTATTCCTGAGGATAGTAAATTTTGGAGATCGCAATGGGGGAATGATTTGTTATTACTTTGGTGAATCGGTTTAATGGCAATGTTTTACATTCTGAAGGGGATTATAATGGTCATGGATAAGAAAATGACCATTATAATCCCCTTCAGAATGTAAAACATTGCCATTAAACCGATTCACCAAAGTAATAACACCAGCTGAACGCTGGTGAAAGCAGAATAGAAAGCAGAATAAAACACTGGCTGTCTAAATTTCCTAGTGCATATGTTATTTTTGGTGGGGATTTTAACATTACTCTTAATAACCAAATTGATCGGTGGCCTCCTGGGAAAGATTTTTCGATAACTACGAATTAAAAACTATTTTTGGATAGATACGATTTAATAGATATTTGGAGGCAAAAATTTCCAGACGATTCAGGATTCACTTGGTCTAACAAAAATCTTAGTAATTATTTGCGCATTGATTACTGGTTGATATCTAAGGGTTTAAATTTAGAAGATATCTCTGTTTCTATTCACCCGACTCCATTGACGGACCATAAAGCAATTTTGATACGAATCAATTTTGTCGCACTTGAGAGGGGAGTAAGAACGTCATATTGGAAGCTTAATAGCTCTTATCTTAGAAGTGAAACTGTTAAGTTAGAAATTAACCGCTTACTTGAAAGCTATCTGAAGAAAGCTAATACAGAAAATTCTTACTCGAATAACTGGGAGTTATTTAAGTACGAATCCTCAAAATTTTTAAGATCTCATGGTAGTTTTTATGTACGGGTCAGAAGAGCAGAGGAGGATAATGTTATAACAAATATTTCTTCCATTATGGAGAAGGGATTAGATATGCTTACCAGTGAAGATCAATTAAATCTGTCAGAATTGCAAAACAAATTAGACGATATCTATAAAAGAAAAGCTGATGGCGCATATGTTCGCTCCAGGAAGAAGTGGCTCGAGGAGGGGGAGCAAAACTCCGCGGATTTTTTCCACTTGGAAAAGCAACGTGCTATTTACAATACCATTCATCAACTTAACATTAATGGCACTGTTACCTCTGATTCGAAGCTGATTTCTAAATTCTGTTCCTTGTTCTATAATAAGCTTTATTCCTCAAATTACTCTGAGCAATCAACATCCTCCTTTTTTGCCTCTCTAGATAAACCTAATAATATACTACCAGAAAATAAAGATTTATGTGACAAACCTCTAAGTATTAAAGAAATAATAGATTCAATTGAACGATTAAAAAGTAATAAATCTCCTGGGGTGGATGGACTTACTGGGGAATTTTATAAGTGCTTTGCCCAAAAGTGGCGCGTTCTATTGAATGTCTTTAATGAAAGTATTTCCATTGGCCAGCTTCCACCAAGCATGAATCAGGGTCTTGTTACGTTGATACCGAAATCCAAAAAGGATTTATTATTTATTGATAATTGGCGACCAATTTGTATTTTGAACAATGATTACAAAATTCTTGCTTGCGTTTTTGCTGAGAGAATAAAAATAGTTCTAGACTCGATTATTGATCAAACACAATCTGGTTTCATGAAGAACAGACATATATGCAACAATATTAGGCTAGTTTTAGATGTCCTTGATTATTCTCATTTAATTTTGGATGAAAGCTATATTTTATTTTTGGATTTCTACAAAGCATTTGATACTCTTGAGCACAAATTTATTTTTCTTAGTTTGGAAAGATTTGGTTTTGGTCCTTTTTTTGTGACGTGGTTAGGACTTTATATTGTAATGCCAATAGTTCAATTAAATTAAAACATGGGACTTCTACTAGATTTGATGTCAAAAGGGGTATACGTCAGGGTTGTCCTATCTCTCCCTATTTGTTCTTATTAGCAGTTCAACTCTTAGCAGACCATATCAAGTAAAGCAACCTTGTAGGCCTCTCAATTGCAGGGAAGGAAGAGATCATTAGTTAACTGGCTGATGACACCACTCTCTTTCTTAAAAATAGAGAACAAATTGCTGTAGCTTTAGAGGTAATAGATGTATTTTCTAAAGCCTCTGGTTTACGCCTTAATATATCTAAGTGCGAATTAAAATTGTATTCCTATCATTGACAAAACTCGTAAAAAATTAAACCAGTGGCTCCAAAGAAATATTTCATTAAAAGGTAGGGTCTTACTTGCTAAAGCTGAAGGTTTATCTAGATTAACATATACAGCATTAGCAATATATATGGGCAATAAAATTTGTAAATTGATAGATAATCTTCTATTTAATTTTGTCTGGAGGAATCGTACCCATTATATAAAAAAAACTGTTGTAATGAATACATATGAAAATGGAGGTCTAAATTTTCTAGATTTTAATACATTAAATCATACTTTTAAAATTAATTGGATGAAACACTTTCTAAAACACCCCTCTTCAATTTGGAACTTTATTCCAAATTATATATTCTCCAAGCTAGGTGGCCTACAGTTTCTTTCATTATGCAATTAAAATATTGAAAAATTACCTGTAAAGCTCTCTGCATTCCACAAACAAATTCTTCTTTCTTGGTCTCTTATTTATAAACAGAACTTTTCTCCACATTAATATTTCATATGGAATAATCAAAATATTGTTTTTAAAAACAGGTCTTATTTTTTTCAGAACTGGTATGATAACAATATCACTTTAGTCCATGATCTTTTTAATGAAAATGGTCTTCTGTATACATATGGTGAATTTTTGGAAAAATGTAATCTTCCTGTCACGCCCAGAGAATTTGCCATAGTCTTCGATGCTATACCCACTGGTGTTATTACATTGTTTAAAGGTTGTGAAAGGACTCTTTTTTTTCTGTACCACCTCTGCTTGATCCCATCCATACAATGGTGGGCAAGATTTGCCTGGTTCCATACTCTAGCAATAGGTCCATTCGTGCCCTCTTTCAGAGAGATATTGTTACCAAACCTTATGTAATTGCCTATTGGAACAATTTTGCCAACATTGTGGATTGGAAAAAAGTTTGGCTATTGCCACATAAATATCTTATTGTGGATAAAATTAGAGAAGTTTCTTTTAAATTAATTCACAGATTCTATCCTGCAAAAAATTACTACCTAAGAAAGCTTAAACCTGACATTGACATAAAATGTGAGTTCTGCCATGCAAAAGATGAGACCACTGTACATTTGTTTTGGGATTGTAACTATACCAAAATATTTTGGAAGAGCTTTAGCAGGTGTATTATTGACTTTGTGTACCCTCATTTTTCTTTATTTTGGAAATATGTTCTATTTGGTTTTGATAATACAGAGAAAATCTTTGAAAAATAATTTTACCTTATAAATGTATTTCTTCTATTAGCAAAATTTCATATTCATAAATGTAAATTTTCTAGTCATAAGCCACTTTTCAAAGTTTTTCTCATTGAATTTAACCATTATCTTCAAACACTTTCTGTATCAAAGAATGCCAAAGCAAGGAAAACATTGTCTTGTTGCATCCATTTTAAAATCCCCATTTAATTTAGTCTCTTTTTCTTGGCTTTAATATGCTCAAATTGCTTAGATATTTACTTGTGCTTTCTTTACTTTTATATAGGTATCTTTGTCTGCTGTTGTTTTTTTTATTTTTTTTCCTTTTCCTCTGGCTGTTGTTCCTGTTCTTGTTCTCCCTTTTGGTGCTATTTGTATCTTACATGTATGTCTCTTTTCTGTAATGCTTTACTGTTCTTAATAAAAAAAATAAAATAAAAAAAAGACAATTTACAGTCCTGTGAGATCAGAATAACATCCTGCTGCAAACCTCACCTGACAGGAAGATCACACACATTTTAAACAATAACATTCCATGCCATTTCAAGAGGTCTGTGATTACTAGATAATTGTTATTTAAGAGCAATTCCCATCCAAATAAATATTTTTAGACAAAAACATAACGAGGGAAACATGACTATGACTTACTGAAAGTGGTTAATTAAAGCAGTTGGAACCCTAGATTATCAACAGACATAAACTTACTTAACCAAGCCGAACAATCTTAAAATAAATGTTCAGAGTATAAAAAAATTAGTCTCACAGTAACCACGCTAAAGATAATGATAGCAAAAAGCATCTGTTGATGATGCATCGGCTCCGTTCGTTCAAACAGAGCTAAGTTAGATAAATCAAGATCCAGGCCTCGTCACTATGAGCCTGTGTACGTTATTTAAATGAGATTAACACTTATCTGCAATATCAACAAACAACTAATAAAGTGATCAGTACTGTAAACACACGATCAGTCTCACAAAGTGCAATGATCATCGTGTAAATACCTGCTGCTGAAGAAAACGCCTTGTACTGCACACTGTATCACAATCAGTAGTCTAAAATAGCCGTGCACGCGTCTAGTAATGTTATAATTTGCAAAAACTTCGATATCGCGTATTTTGCACTGTCAGTGGAGTAGAGTCCATAAGATGCTGCTGCTCACACTCAAACCGACGTGGCATATAATCAACGCACTAAAGTACCGCGAGATTTTGGAGTCGTGTATCCAAAAAGACAAACAACTATGAAATAACGCGATATTATAGTCACGCGTCAAGCCGGATGCGAATGGTGTACGTTAAATACTACTGAGCCGTTGTAAAAACTATTTATTGGTAGTATTTTACAGTTATATATTATAAAGTATGATTTTAAAGATATCTTCCCTTAGAGAAAGATGATTATTTAAAACGGAAATCACAGCAATATTGGGCGGCAAATGCTGTTCACTGTTTCCATGAGACATAAAGTTAGTATTCCACCAGGTGGGGCGCGGGGACTTTCAGCTGCATGACATCAGACATAGGACCTTTTTTTTTCTTTCGGAGGAATTTGCAATATGATAAGTATAATCATTCAAATGTACTAATTCAAATAAGTTTGGACTGCTTTTTTACCCAGCAGGAAATATTTTGCAATAAGTTGTAATAAATTCTGACCTGTGAATTCGCATGATGAGGAAATGTGTAACCAAAAGATGATAAATCTAACTATAAAGACTATGTTGAAAGGGTTGTGTTTAATGAATCAAGTAATGAGCCACCTGCCATGCTACTGTAGTCATTGGATAGCAACATATAGTGGGAAATTGAATACTTTAATGGATTTGGAAGGGACAAGAATCCCAAGAGTGAGAAATTTATTTACTTTTAAATTTATTCATTTATTTAGTAGTTAATGTTCCTTTGCTAATAAGTTGTTTGAAGAGCCACCCAGAAGTAAGAAAAATATAAAATTTGTTCTTTTTAAAGTCTCAAATGTTTCTCCTAGACAGAAATGAAGTTATCAAATTTAGACTTTTGCTTAAGTCTTCTGGCACTCACATTTCTAACAACTCTCACAATTGTCTCCTCTAAAGTTTCAGACATCACACTATTCTCATATTTTACTACAAATCTGATTTTCTCATATTTGTATAATAAAGTTTCAGAAGAGAGCTCAGTTATAAACTGTGCAACAAGACAAATGTATCACTATCAACTTAAGCATTTATTTACTACTATACAGATTAATAATCAAATTATTGAAGGATTGAGACAAAAACCATAATCATTGTGGTTTAACCTTTATGTTATGTTAAAGCGACGAGAATACTTTTTGTAAACAAAAATAACAACTTTATTCAACAATTTCCAGAGGTGGGAGTAAGTCACACATGTGCAAATCTCAAGTCTTAACCTTCAAGTCTCAAGCAAGTGCAAGTCAATTTTTGTGAGAGTCGAGTCAAGTCAAGTCAAGTCACAGCTTAATGTCAAGCAAGTCAAGTCATAGCTTGGGTCAAGCAAGTCTCTGGCAAGTCTGATGGCATGTTTGATGGTTTAACTGAATTTTTATATTAAAATAAGCTAAAACTACAGTAGTTATGGACTATGGGAGTTTTATTTTGCAATAAAAATTGCAATATGCATTTCTACTCAAAAGGTGTCCATATCCAGCTGAGTTGTTAATACAATACAAATCCAAAAAATTAAAATAAGATTCAAAATTACATATATTAGGTGAGATATATTTTTTGTATTATTTGCTTGTCCACAGCGTGACCAGGTGATTGTTATATGACTAATAAACTTAAAGGGGTACTTCAGCGCTGGGAGAATCTGTATTTAAACTTGGTCATTAATGTTGTAGAAATGTGAAATAGTTTTTTAATTTGGTGCCTTTTAGACTGAGAAAACAGAAAATTTATTTTTGTCTCATGGGGATGAAAGACAACAATTCCCAGAATACACTTCACTGCCCTACTCTAGGCACGACCAGAGCCACGACATGGTTTACTTGCCCAACGTGTTCATTTTCATAAAATCAGTTCAGTTAGAGACGCAACAATTAAAAGCTGAACGTGTCTGTTCAATATATTATGAGTGAGTCGATTGAGTGTCACTGCACAAACGCAGCAGGATCGGATTACATTCATCACATGAGCCTATAGGTAACAGCGGGAATTTAACTTTCATAGGAATTCATTTGAAAAGTTGAAACACTCACTTTGCTCTCCACCGCTCCGTTTACATGAATCTCCGCAGCTCCCGAGCCGAGTGCTGTGAGTGCGATGTTGAAAACATGTGGAAATAGCGCCTCCTGCTGGCTGTAGTCTTTAGCCTCTGGCCAAAAACTCCTCCGATGATGCAAAATGACGATATTTGCGTCAACGGAGGAATTTTCCAGAAATAAAATACATAATTCTCTCGTCTCAGGGTCATATGAGGGGGGAAAGTACGATAATTTGAATATACTCCCGGGTTTCTACACAAAAGCTTAATGCTAATCGCTGAAGTAACCCTTAAAGAGAACTGAGATTGTGTTTGCTGCTCACACCCTGACGAAGGCTCATTGAGTGCTTTGGATTATTAACATGTCTAAACAGGGGCGTTGCCATCATTTCAAATGAGGGGGACAGAATGTCAAATGTTATACCAGTTTTTTTCTGACCTATGTCTAATTGATGGTTTTATTTTAAATTTTATCTTTTTTTTTTTTTTTGCTTAATTGGCTTAAAATAAAATTATTGTAAGCTATCTGGGTCTTTTTGACTCCAAATAAAGTTTGCTGAAAAAAAAAAGACAAAAAAAGACAAAAGGTAATATACACTCACTTTAGTAGTCATGTTTTACTAAAATGCTTTACATTTGTGCAGTGTTGGCGGGATTTCAGCATTTTTTTATTTATATAATTCCAATCATTAGGAGACTATAAAAATTACTTTTAGTTACATAATTTGTCAAAAATCAGCTCCAATGCAGAACACACAGAATGGTGACTTTAACCCAGACGTCCAATCACAACAACACTGACCAACCGACACATTTTGCTTGTCCATCTGTTAACTGAGATATAGTAGCACTTCGGCGGATATTCCGTATAACACACAAGCGCTACGCTGTCGAAGCACTCACAGTAGCGTTTAGCAAATCTTCAGCAAATCTGGTCAATTATTCAACAAGAGAAATATGCAGTTATCCATCATTATGCAACACAAGTCGGATACCACATTTCGCGGGTTCGAGCATGGGCATGTCGTGATCTGTGAGTGACTGATTACCATGGCAACTTGGCGTAGCGCCTTGATTCACGACTGTCTCTTACTCTCTCTCTGCTTGCCTGCTGCGTCATGTGGTTCGGTTGCGGTGCGTTCAAAAACAGATATTTAATTAAACAAAAACAAGTTATTTTGAGTCATTTAACTCAAGTCTCAAGTCATGAATATCAAGTCAAAGTCAAGTCGAGTCTTTTAGTAGTATTTGTCAAGTAAGTCTCGAGTCCTAAAATGTGCGACTCGAGTCTGACTCGAGTCAAGTCATGTGACTCGAGTACCCCGTCCCCACCTCTGACAATTCACGTGGGGTGCGTCCGAAATCGCGTACTATGTGAGTATGTACTACATTTGAATTAGAACGTACTTCACGACCGTTAAAAAAGTACATTCTATATAGTATGAATACGGGTAGTATGAATGAAGTCCGGACGTACTACATGCGTCATGATGGAATTGTCACGTGTCATAACAGCGAATGTCACGTGACAGACGCTGTCATAACAGCGCGAAAATTTAAAGAGCCCATTCCACTGACTGCACCAACTTCGAGCGATGTTTTTAGTTCTGCTTTCCGCTTTAATCGGCGTTTTAACGTCGTTCGAGATCACAATCCAGAGGAGGCGTCGGTCAGCTACTCGCAGATCACGCCTACGTCGAGATCTTTTGAGGAATTTCTCAAATAACGTAAGTATTATAATTTATTTAGCTATTAAATTTTACCTCAGAAAAAAAAAAACACAAACATGTGAACAATGGCATATGTTGATTGTTGGCAAGGAAAACGTGTTTTATTTGCTTGTGATATCCTCGATGATTAAACATGAATTAATCAATAGAGATAAATATGTGTGCGTGTCTCTATTGAGTCATTAAGCCTGTCAGATACAATACACATGTGTACATATGAAGACTTAAGATGTAAAAGCCTCTAAATGCCGTCTGAAATGTTCTTCTAAAATGAAGATTTTATCAAGCACGTATGTTTAGGTTCAGTAACGTTAATTTAATTTGAATGGCAATAGATCCTTTTCATTGCCATTAAGTTACATGATATGGACATGATATCTTCAGGTAAAGTGAGTCCTCATAACTCTTTTATTATATACCAGTTTTTTTTATTTAGAGGACGAAGTTAGAAATTTATACTTGTCATTACAGTGAAATAAGTGAACGGAAATATACAAGCTCGATAAAAATGATAATTCTAGAAAATTTCAGATGGCACTTCAGAAAACATCTAAAGTCTTCATTTTCTATATATATATATATATATATATATATATATATATATATATATATATATATATATATATATATATATATATATATATAATATATATATATATATATATATATATATATAAATAAAATACAAAAATATACAAATACACATTTATACATAAGAAATTGTATCATATACATATAAATATTATAAATTATATTTATTAATAAGCCAAAACAGGAAACACGTGTCTTCAAGTGTATTAAAACTGTATTCTAAAATAAAACTATATACACGTTTACAGATTGTGTGCCCTACAACCTACTGCCACCTGAATGCTGCGGTGCCAATTCTTCGGCTGTATTTTGAAGATGGAACAGACCTCCGCCCCAACCTCCGACTTTCACGGCAGTCCATCCAGTCCCTGATTGCTGCAGTGAAACCTGACTGTGGCTGGGAAAAGGACATTGAGGTTTTGGTGTTCCTTTACTGGCTGGCCCATGCAGCATCATACCGGGTAGTGTCACTTGCCTTTGACATCCCAAAGTCTACTGTGCACGACATTGTGCACAGAATGAGCAAGGCAGTCATCGGCATCTTGAGGCAGCTCATCGCTTTTCCTTTTTTTTATTTTTCATGACAACAAGGGTGACGCCATTGCGTTCGTTTTGTCATCTTACTTCCTCTATTTCCGGCTGAGAGAGCAAGTTGTTACTAGTCGTAATTTGTAGTTTACTTTACAGTAACGGTAGAAGTAAATATGTAAAGTATTATATGCTTAGTTAGGGGCTGTCATAACAATTTGAATAAGAGGAGAAAACAATTAAAACAGTTACACAGAGTGGATACAAATGTCTCTCAAAAAAAAAAAAAACAGTCATAAAAAAATTAAGTTTGGTCTCATTTTAAAGAAGACTAATGACAGAGTATTGTTGAAGTAAAATTTTATAAAACATGTTGAAAACTCTAAAACTGCTTAAAAATCAAAGTCATAAATCTAAGCAAGATATCTCAAAAGTAGCTTTCAGTAAGCACACACACATAGCCGGATATAAACAAACATTTCGTTTGAGCGCAGTACCAGATTTTCCCCATTAGATGCCAGCATAGCTCCACTAGTACACACAGTGGTTGGCTTTACATTTATTCATTTTGCAGACGCTTTTATCCAATGCGACTTACAAATGAGGAATACAGATTTGTGATTTGCATTACAGATTTTCTCTCTCAGATATTACAAGCACTGTATACATGTATGAAATGTATGTATACAGTCTCATTTTTAATGCATCTCTACCTCGCACACTTTCCTGTTTAAGTATGGGTGCCATCATATATTGATTCATGATGTATTTTAAGTACTAATGTAAAAATGTTTATGGTTATATTATTTCCATAGATGCATCGATGAGTGTCAGTGATGCAGTGGACAACTGTGAGGATGATCACGTCCACATGGCCTGGAACTGTGATGCAGAAACACAATGGGAAGATCCATCAGTCTTTGACCACAACTACGCTTCAAAATCACATCTCAACATGAAGCCACCTAAATCTGAAATTCGAACACAACGCTTTGAGCCGGTGCCCTTGTACATAAGTCTGCTGAGAAACAACCACCTTTGTCAGCTCTACACAGGTTTGACATTGGTTGCATTCCATTCAGTTACTGAGCACCTTACCAGTACATACACCAACAACTTCCGGCTACACACTTGGGATCAGCTTCTGATGAAGCTGCGTCTTAATCTATTGCAGGGTGATCTTGCTGAGTAAGCAAGGTGATTTCATGTTGGCTTGACATCTTAGAGGAGAACATGAGATGTTACATTCCATGGCTCCCATGGGAGACAATCCAGGCAACAATGCCCCAGTGTTTCAGAGAACAGTTCCCAAATACAACATGCGTGATCGACTGTTCAGGGACACCACCTTCAAAAGCCACGTAACCTTGACTCTAGAGGTGAGTCCTACAGCCATTACTACGGCCAGAACACCATCAAATACCTGGTCTCCATTGCACCATGGCAGACAGAGGCTTCACCATTACCAATCTCCGATATGAAAGGAAGGTGAAACTTGTCATTCCAGCATTTACCAAGAGAGGCATGTAACTCTCTGAAGAAGACACCACCAACACTAGGCGCATCGCCAGTGTACGTGTCCATGTTGAGCGGGTCATATGCCGACTGAAAAACTTCTAAATCCTTTCTCAAACAGTTCCAATTAATCTCACTGAGAATTTGTGCAGCCCTGTGTAACCTTCGAAACGACTTTCTGATTTAGAGGATGAATAAGTGTTGATTTGTAGGTGCATTCCACGTCTGTCGATACATTTTACTGTGGTTTTGCTTTAACTAATTAGTGTAGATTGTGCAAGTAGTTATTTTTATAAACCTTTACAATGTGACCAGATGTTACCTGCTGTGAATAATTATGAATAAACTTTTAATGTGACCAGATGTTAACTGCTGTGAATAATTATTAATAAACCATTACAATGTGACCAGATGTTAACTGTTGTAAATAATTATTAATAAACCGTTACAATGTGACCAGATGTTAACTGTTGTAAATAATTATTAATAAACCGTTACAATGTGACCAGATGTTAACTGTTGTACATAATTATAAATAAACCTTTAATGTGGCCAGATGTTAACTGTTGTGAATAATTATTAATAAACCGTTACAATGTGACCAGATGTTAACTGCTGTAATTAATGTGGCCAGATGTTAACAGTTGTGAATAATTATTAATAAACCATTACAATGTGACCAGATGTTAACTGTTGTAAATAATTATTAATAAACTGTTACAATGTGACCAGATGTTAACTGTTGTAAATAATTATTAATAAACTGTTACAATGTGACCAGATGTTAACTGCCAGTAATTTCTTATAAAACCATATAATGTGAGCTCTGTAGATTCCCCTTAGAACTTAAACCAAAATGGAATTAATTTGTAAACTTGACATTACTTATTCCTTCAAATCAGATTACTTTATTACATATGAAAAAGAAATGGTGAAATTTATTAATATAAATATATTAAATGGTGAAATATAGTAGAAGGCATCTTTAGCTTCTGAAAATGACAAACACTTCTTAAAACTGATTTTATTCAATGTTTTAAATTATACATTTTCTAAAACACAAAATTACAATGTTATCTCGTTTAACACAACTGATTTAAAACTTTTATAAATTTTCATAGCTGCCCCATCAACTCCTTCAGACAGGACAAGGTAATTAAATATGTCCCCATAGGTTACCTCTGGCCAATTCTTCATATCGTCTATCCACGTTACCAATGAAGATGGATGGGACAACCTAAGACTGTCTGATCGTTGTATAAAGTTTTCTCCGTGCTCCCAATTTAAAACATTTACGAAATTAACTTTATTCGTAATTTTGCTGGAGTTATAGCTAGTTATAAACAATCTTCGAGCTATTGAAATAACTACCGGATGTGCCGCGTCAGTTTAGCGGAAGTCGAATGACAAAATGCGGAAGAGCGGCGGTTTAAAAGTGGGCGTGGCGGAATAAGGTGAATAGGTTGGTTTCACATGACATCACATTGCTGCTTCGCGCGCAAAATTCAGATGGAGGGCAGGAAGTGAATTAACGAAGATCTGCCGTCTGTAAAAATGCCCATGTTTTGTGCAATTTACGGCTGCTCCAATCGTTCTAACCGTGAAAAAGGAAAGGGTTTTTTCAGAGTTCCAAAGACTGTCGTTCATCCATCCATCCATCCATCCATCCATTATCTTCCGCTTATCCGGGGCCGGGTCGCGGGGGCAACAGTCTAAGCAGAGACGCCCAGACTTCCCTCTCCCTAGCCACTTCCTCCAGCTCTTCCGGGGGAACCCCGAGGCGTTCCCAGACCAGCCGGGAGGCGTAATCCCTCCAGCGTGTCCTAGGTCTTCCCCGGGGCCTCCTCCCGGTGGGACGTGCCTGGAACACCTCCCTGGGAAGGCGTCCAGGAGGCATCCGAAATAGATGCCCTAGCCACCTCAGCTGGCTCCTCTCGATGTGGAGGAGCAACGGCTCTACTCTGAGCTCCTCCCGGTGACCGAGCTTCTCACCCTATCTCTAAAGGCGCCCAGCCACCCTACGGAGAAAGCTCATTTCGGCCGCCTGTATCCGGGATCTTGTCCTTTCGGTCATGACCACAGCTCATGACCATAGGTGAGAGTAGGAACGTAGATCGACCGGTAAATCGAGAGCTTTGCCTTACAGCTCAGCTCCTTCTTCACCACGACAGACCGGTACATCGACTGCATTACTGCAGAAGCTGCACCGATCCGCCTGTCGATCTCTCGTTCCATCCTTCCCTCACTCGTGAACAAGACCCCAAGATACCTGAACTCCTCCACTTGGGGCAGGAACTCTCCACCAACCTGAAGTGGGCAATCCACCCTTTTCCGACTGAGAACCATGGCCTCGGACTTGGAGGTGCTGATTCTCATCCCAGCAGCTTCACACTCGGCTGCAAACCGCCCCAGTGCGCTGAAGGTCCTGGTTTGAGAGGCCAACACGACAACATCATCCGCAAAAAGCAGCGAAATCGTATGGTCCCCAAACCGGACACTCTCCGGCCCTTGGCTGCGTCTAGAAATTCTGTCCATAAAATTATGAACAGAACCGGTGACAAAGGGCAGCCCTGCCGAGTCCAACATGCACCGAGAACAGGTCTGACTTTCTGCCGGCAATGCAGACCAAGCTCTTGCTCCGGTCATACAGGGAACGAACAGCCCTAAGCAGGGGCCGCCAACCCCATACTCCCAGAGCACCCTCCACAGGATGCCACGAGGAACACGGTCGAATGCCTTCTCCAAATCCACAAAGCACATGTGGACTGGTTGGGCAAACTCCATGAACCCTCCAGCACCCTGGAGAGGGTATAGAGCTGGTCCAGTGTTCCACGACCGGGACGAAAACCACACTGTTCCTCCTGAATCCGAGGTTCCACTATCGGCGAATTCTCCTCTCAAGTACCCTGGCATAGACTTTCCGGGAGGCTGAGAAGTGTGATCCCCTATGGTTGGAACACACTCTCCGGTCCCCCTTCTTGAAAAGAGGACCACCACCCCGGTCTGCCAGTCCAGAGGTACTGTCCCCAACCGCCATGCGATGTTGCAGGCGTGTCAGCCAAGACAGCCCCACAACATCCAGAGACTTGAGGTACTCAGGGCGGATCTCATCCACCCCGGTGCCTTGCCACCGAGGAGCTTTTAACCACCTCGATGACTTCTTCCCGGGTGATGGGCGAGTCCACTTCGAGTCCCCAGCCACTGCTTCCTCAATGGAAGACATGTCGGTGGGATTGAGGAGATCCTCAAAGTATTCCTTCCACCGCCCGATGATATCCCCAGTTGAGGTCAACAGGTGCCCATCTCGACTGTAAACAGTGTTGGTAGGGCACTGCTTCCCTCCTGAGGCGTCGAGCGGTTTGCCAGAATCTCTTGAGGCCAACCGATAGTCTTTCTCCATGGCCTCACCGAACTCCTCCCAGACCCGATTTTTGCCTCCACGACTACCGGGCTGCAGCCCGCTTGGCCTGCCGGTACCCGTCAGCTGCCTCAGGAGTCCCACAAGCCAGCCAGGCCCGATAGGACTCCTTCTTCAGCTTGACGGCATCCCTTACTTCCGGTGTCCACCACCGGGTTCGGGGATTGCCGCCTCGACAGGCACCGGAGACCTTACGGCCACAGCTCCGAACAGCCGCATCGACAATGGAGGTGGAGAACATGGTCCACTCGGACTCAATATCTCCAGACTCCCTCGGGATCCGGTCGAAGTTCTGCGGAGGTGGGAGTTGAAGATCTCTCTGACAGGGGCTCGGCCAAGCGTTCCCAACAGACCCTCACGATGCGTTTGGGTCTGCCGAGTCTGTCCAGCCTCCTCCCCCTCCATCGGATCCAACTCACCACCAGGTGGTGATCAGTTGACAGCTCCGCCCCTCTCTTCACCCGAGTGTCCAAGACATATGGCCGAAGGTCTGATGACACGACCACAAAGTCGATCATCGACCTCCGGTCTAGGGTGTCCTGGTGCCACGTGCACTGATGGACACCCTTATGCTTGAACATGGTGTTCGTTATGGACAAACCGTGGCTAGCACAGAAATCCAATAACAGAACACCACTCGGGTTCAGATCAGGGGGGCCGTTCCTCCCAATCACGCCCCTCCAGGTGTCACTGTCACTGCCCACGTGGGCATTGAAGTCCCCCAGTAGAAGCGATGGAGTCTCCAGTCGGAGCACTTTCCAGCACCCCTCCCAGAGACTCCAAGAGGGCCGGGTACTCCGCACTGCCGTTTGGCCCGTAGGCACACACGACAGTGAGAGACCTATCCCTGACTCGAAGCCGCAGGGAAGCGACCCTCTCGTTCACCGGGGTGAACTCCAACACATGGCATCTGAGCTGGGGGGCTATAAGCAAACCCACTCCAGCTCTCCGCCTCTCACCATGGGCAACTCCAGAGTGGTAGAGAGTCCAGCCTCTCTCAAGAAGTGTGGTTCCAGAGCCCAAGCTGTGCGTGGAGGTGAGCCCGACTATCTCTAGTCGGTACCTCTCGACCTCCCGCACAAGCTCCGGCTCCTTCCCGCCAACGAGGTGACATTCCACGTCCTAAAGCCAGGTTCCGTGTCCAGAGATCGGGTCGTCGGGGCCTCGCCGACTGTCGCCCGATCCACTATGCACTGGCCCCTTACGCTCCCTCCTGCAGGTGGTGAGCCCACAGGAGGGCGGCCCCACGTCACTTCTACGGGCTAAGCCCGGCCGAGCCCCATGGGGGGAGGCCCGGCCACCAGGTGCTCGCATGCGAGCCCCAACCCCAGGCCTGGCTCCAGGGTGGGGCCCCGGCTGCGCCATGCCGGGCGACGTCTCGGTCCTCGGTGTAGTTTTACTCATAAGGGGTTTTTTTTGTGAACTGTTCTTAGTCTGGCCCGTCACCAAGGACCTGTTTGCCTTGGGAGACCCTACCAGGGGCATATAGCCCCAGACAACATAGCTCCCAGGATCATTCGGATACTCAAACCTCTCCACCACGATAAGGTGACAGTTCAAGGAGAGGTGACAGTTCAAGGAGAGGTAACAGTTCAAGGAGACTGTCGTTCATAAAGGTGAGAAATGTAAAAAGCTCACAGAACAACGGCGTAAAAAGTGGATTTTAAACGTACGTCTGCGGTCGGAAGGAGCAGAGTCTGCTAATGCCCGTGTCTGCAGCGACCACTTTGTCGGAGGTATGTTAGCTAGCATATAAAACATATAAAATTGACCCTTCGCTAAGCCCCGCCCTCCTTAGTTACTGTTGCTACGCCTGTCAAGCTTTCGCGCCTGGCCCGTCTATTACAGTATGTATGAGCCGGTGTCAGACATTCCCAAGGAGATAATTAGTCATTTTCAGCGAACAGGTGAAATATCTGAGAACGCAAGACAAAAGGGACTGCAGTATGCATTCGAGGGATATATCCATGGAATAAAATGCTACCGATTAGAGAATCATTTCATCAAAATTGAAGCTAAAGCCTATAGGTCCCAGCGCAAGCAGCAGCAGTCGCCTTACGCTGACCATTTAAATGGGAAACTCACAAATTGAGGTAGGGTAAACAATCTAATAATTATAAATCAAACAGCTTATCCATAAGACTTGTGGAATAAACGCAATACATTAGCCTGACTACTTCGCAATGATAACATTCTCCCGCTTATATTTTATATATAGATTCTCCCACACTGCTTCACCCACAACAATCTGATGGGGTATTTTGTAGTGTGAAATCGTTTTCCCTAATAAAAATCCTCAGTGAAGTTACATTGAATAATTTCACTTAAGTTAGTCACAGATGCTAACATGCAGCAGAATTTTTCGATGCGGCAGCATGGATTGATAGATATAGCTATAATTTTACGCTTATTTTTTTAAAGGAAAATCTGACAAGGTAGGACAAATCAACAGAACAGCGTCATTCCTCCCCTTGGGTTTTAGGTTTGGGAAAGTAAAAATATTCCACCCCCTGTCCAAATTTATATGATACCGGGTATCAGATTTGCACAATCCATAAGCACAATGCTTGCATTTCGCTCGAAAGCTTGACAGACCTTCCGCGCCAAGTTACGGTTGCTAAGCCATGATTGGCCTGTGGCGGTTTTAGGGCGTGGCTTAGGGAAGGGTCAATTTCTTCTCGTCTGTGTCAGTCTCCTACGCTGTTCACATTGTAAGCACACTGCAGCTCTTCCGGTTTCTATGTTAGAACACCGGCTCCTCACACACACACACACATTTGTTTTTGTGAATTGTGGGGACATTCCATAGGAGTAATGGTTTTTATACCATACAAACCATATTTTTTATCCCCCTATACCCCTGCCCCTAAACCTACCCATCACAGGAAACATGCTGCACTTTTACATTTTCAAAAAAAAACATAATTTAGTATGTTTATAAACCCATTTAAATTGTGGGGACCGCTGGCTGTAGGTGATCTCAGGTTTATATTACATTGTGGGGACATTTGGTCCCCACAATGTAATTTAAACAAGGACACACACACACACACACACACACACTTATATATAAGTACTACCAATAGATTAATCGCAATTAATAAAACCTAATCATACATTTTTATTATATTTAATATTTTCTCATTTAATCTCCAAAATAACGTAGAAACAACATAAAGACAGTAGCCTATATTTTAAATATTTGTTTGATGGCATCTTTTCTTATGAAAGAAGCATCACTGACCTCCAATACTGCTACTGATGCTACACTCGTGATATCAGAATTATACCTTATTTTTGACAAAAAAATATCCAATTGTACTGCCAAGTAAGACATAGGTCCTGCTAAATCTGATGCATCTGTAACAGTAAATCATATTCTTCCTTGCTGTAGGAAGAAGATGGAAGAAGTGCAAGACAAGCTGTCTGTGGGTGCAAATGGGTTGAATTTTCATGTGACTACATTTGCATTTAGTCATTTAGCAGACGCTTTTATCCAAAGCGACTCACAAATGAGAGTAATAGAAGCAACCAACACTAGTCAAGGGCAACAATATGCAAGTCTCACGAAACACAAAACAGAGGACAGTTTTTTTTTTTTTTTTTTTATATAACAAACAGAAACGAATAGAGACTAGCCACTGCACACAACGCACGCCACAATGGGGTCTGGGTAAAAGCATTTTTTCCTGGATTTTGCTGGTGTTTTAGCTTATGTGGAGTCCGATGAATCAGATCAATGTATTTAGCTTAGCAACATCAAGGTTAAACTCTCATCAATTTTAGTTCAATTTCTTTGCCTGTATAGAGTTTCTGCATTACAAATCAGTCACCTATAGGTCAGGATGCTGCAAGCTCATGTTAGATGTGTGTTAGCAAGCTTATAGATTTTGGAGCAGACTCAGTGAGTATGTGTGCATGGGAGCACAGCTACCTCTCATAGTCAAATGCTACTCTAGACTTTGTAATATGTGACAGACGCGTCCATAACACAAGTCTAATCAATCATTCTGGTGTCCAGCCTGGCTGTCTTTTTCAGAAATATCTTCTTCTTCAAGTTCAGACCTCCTCTCCTCTGACCCCAGACCCATAGACGGGAGACACTATTGTCCTCATGCTAATCAGAGCGCAAATTGAAAATCACTCGATTCGATTACAACCATCTGCATATTGAGCATCTGCCCATCAAATGTGGCCAGCCATCCCTTTCTCCCCCTTCTGAAGCCCCAAATGACCCTACAACCGCCCTCGACCTGTTCACCCTTTTTCCCCCTCTTTCTTCTCAAACCCCTCACAATCAGTGAACCGCCGTTGAGATAGAGCACCAGAGTTCAAGATAATCAAAGCCCTTCTCTCTGTGTGTGTGCTCATAATCACACGCACCACTCTTCTTTTTTTTTTTTTCTCACTGAGTGTCTGGCCTGGCTACCGATGTGAACATTTTAGGTCCTGTAACTCTTTTGTCAGAGTTTGATTTTTGTGGTAGTAGCCTACAATGTCATGGTTAAAGCAACACGTAATAGATTTAAAGGAGCTTATAAACTCATAGCTTATAAAACTGTACAGGCTATGCAGGTGATCAGCTGGGGACCCCTACAGGGGTTAATTGTTTTAGTATATTTACTGAATAAAGATTCTTTGTTCTTCATTGACAAAATGCAACTGGCACACCAGAAACACAGTATACCGAAGCTCTTGGCAATTATTGGTTGCTTTCTACATGTGACACCTGTGAGAAAACCGAAGCAGGGTGATAGCAGAATCATGTTTTGGTGCGGCTTTTCTTCAGCTTGAACTGGGGCTGTAGTAAAGGTGGAGGGAATTATGAATACAGTGGGGCAAAAATGTATTTAGTCAGCCACCAATTGTGCAAGTTCTCCCACTTAAAAAGATGAGAGAGGCCTGTAATTTTCATCATAGGTACACTTCAACTATGAGAGACAGAATGAGAAAAAAAATCCAGAAAATCACATTGTCTGATTTTTAAAGAATTTATTTGCAAAATATGGTGGAAAATAAGTATTTGGTCAATAACAAAAGTTCATCTTAATACTTTGTTATATACCCTTTGTTGGCAATGACATATGTCAAAAGTTTTCTGTAAGTCTCCACAAGGTTTTTACACATTGTTACTGGTAGTTTGGCACATTCCACCATGCAGATTTCCTCTGGAGCAGTGATGTTTGAACTGTCGCTGGGCAACATGGATTTTCAACTCCCTACAAAGATATTCTATGATGTTTCCACCCCCATGCTTCACAGTAGGTATGGTGTTCTTTGGATGCAACTCAGCATTTTTTCTCCTCCAAAAACAGTTTTTACCAAAAAGTTATATTTTGGTTTCATCTGACCATATGACATTCTCCCAATCCTCTTCTATGTAATTTGCTCTTTAGCAAACTTCAGACGGGCCCACACATGTACTGGCTTAAGCAGGGGGACACGTCTGGCACTGCAGGATTCACCAGGTCCCTCCGTGTGGTTCTGGGATTATCAGTGGTCTTGTATGTCTTCCATTTACTAATAATTGCTCCCACAGTTGATTTCTTCATACCAAGCTGCTTACCTATTGCAGATTCAGTCTTCCCAGCCTGGTGCAGGTATACAATTTTGTTTCTGGTGTCCTTTGACAGCTCTTTGGTCTTGGCCATAGTGGAGTTTAGAGTCTGACTGTTTGAGGTTGTGGACAGGTGTCTTTTATACTGATAACAAGTTCAAACAGGGGCAATTACAGTTTTTTTTTTACAATCAATATGACAATTTTTTCAATACTTTTAACAAATTTCCTAAACTCTTAATGCACCAACACATCTACATCACACAACTGGCAAAACAGTTAATTTCATGCTCAAAATCACACATTGTAAACTAAACTCCAACACTAATTTTCAAAATACAATAATTCTATTCAACACAATACAATATGTCTACCAAAACCCTAACACATGTTCTCTTCCAACAGGAACATCACGTCAATCATCACAATGTCATAAAAACACTAACACTAGATGGAATTACAGAAACTGCATGATTTTATGTGTCAGGTCTGCCCTTATGCAATAGACAGCACATTTTATTGATCATAGATTGTGTCTTTTGAAGACTCTCTACAATGTTGTTTTGTTGGATTTAGTAAATTCATGCATTTTGTTTCTTTTGCTGCAGAAATTCAATACAAAAACTAAATGACCCATCTCAGAGTAGCTTTATAGAATGCCCTTCAGTTTTATTTCATTATCACTAATCATCATGTTGACAAAAGCAAGTTCCTGTTCTTCATTTAGGAGCTTTCCTTTGCCCCCAAAGAAGGCCAAATAGGCCCTATTTTACTGTATACCATATGGTCATGTGCTTGAAAGAATATCAACACCTGAACAAATTCCTAGATGGGAATCAGCTGTGATTTATATATTTGCATAACTTCAATTGGCTGTTCTCAGTACTAGTGGAATAAAATACAGGGGATATATTAGCTGTTTACCTTGACTTTAGCCTATAAGGTTAGGTTTAGAACATGGTGTTATCTGTTCTGACATACAGTGTTAAAGCATTGGTAAATTTGGCAGTAAAAAGCCATTGTTTTGGTCTTGTTTGAGCTTGTGTGTAAAAGAAGTTCAAGCTTTTTAAATTAGTTTTAACTGTATGCATTTTGTGTCAAAGCAACACTAAATGTGATAATTGTATAGTCATAACGATTGTAAAAAACTGTAAAGAAGAAGTTACAGGTCTGTAAGAGCCAGAAATCTTGCTTTTTTGTAAGTGACCAAATACTTTCCACCATAATTTGCTAATAAATTTAAAAATCAGACAATGTGATTTTCTGGATTTTTTTTTCTCATTCTGTCTCTCATAGTTGAAGTGTACTTATGATGAATTATAGGCCTCTCTCCTCTTTTTAAGTGGGAGAACTTGCAAAAATTGGTGGCTGACTAAAGAACTTTTACCTTTCAGTATGAGAAGACAACAATGTCTAAATCAACCAAAGAACGACTTCAACAAAGTAAGATTCATGTTTTGAAATGTCCCAGCCAGAGCCCAGACTGGAAATCCTATAGAAAATCTGCGGGGAAATCTGGAAAAATGTTTGCAAAGTCAAGATGTCCAAAGCTGAAAGACTTATCCAAAGAGATTGGGTGCTATAATAAAGTCAAAGGGTGATTCAACTAAGTAGATCAGGGATGCGCACATTTATTAAGTTATTTTTTTATTTTATTTTTATCTGAAATATGTCACTTAAAATTTCAGTGGCATTGCAATGGTTGTTTTTTTTTACACTAAAAAGCAAAAATTTGGTTGTGACAAAAGTTTTGGGCTACCTGCCTTTACATACACATGAACTTTAATGACATCCCATTCTAATATGGAGTTGGTACCCTTTACAACTATAACAGCTTCAAATCTTCTGAAAAGAACACACACACGTTTGACTGTTATTTGTGCACATAACAGTGAAATTATAGTGTGTGGTGGGTGAGTGTGTGGCACGTGTGGCGCCTGCTTAATCTGACAGAGATTATTCAACAAGCTTTTAAATGCCTTATTTTTACTAACCACCAGATGGCACTGAGTTTTTGACACTGTCTAGAAGCTTTAAATATTTTACTGGACAGGCTTATTTTCAACATGCTTACAGTTTTTTCAATTGCTAACACAATTTTGCAAGCTAGGCTGGTTTTATCAAAATACTCACAGTTTTTGCCTGTTGCTTGAACACATTTTGCAAAACTTCGCTCATTGTGCCAAAACTCTACACACAAGTAAACATGACACAACACTGGGAAATATACCATTCACATCTGTGTCAAATTGAAACTCTACTATCAAAACCTAAACTCTGCTATCAAAACCTAACATTCCTTTGTCAAAATGTAACTGATGACAATATGACACATACTTGCACCATATGCATACACTTTCAGATCAGGGGGAACACACTAGTCTACTATATAAAACGCTGCAGTCTTTGATTTTCACTGTTTATTCAAAGGCATATTTTCAGGAGGCATTTTTTAAACAACAAAAAAAGCAAATACATTGCAGATAACAAATTCAGATGATGCAAAAAAACAACACTATACTATACAGAAAATCATGGCAATTGTGCATACGTGGGCTCATGGATCCCGCCGTCTGTTGGGGTCTGGCCACAGGACCTCATCGACATCGCAAGCAATGTCTTCTCCTGCTAGGCACCTGGGAAAATATCCCCTTGCATGTCAAAACCACCCATGGATTCCTGTCACCTGATGGTCATCGCAGGCCTGTTCCATTGCCTGCAGAAGAGGCATGCAGGCATGTGGTTGCCGGTCATATACACGCCATCTCCAAGCTGAAAAGAATTCCTCTATAGGGTTTAAAAATGGTGAGTAAGGGGGCAAGTATACGACTTTTGATTGTGATTGGTGAACCAGGCCTGGACAAGAGCAGCCCGATGGAAACTGACTTTATCCCATACCACCACAAACCTGGGCTGATCTGGTCTGTCCTGTATTATGGAGAGCATCTAGAAATGTGAGTATATGTTGGCTATTGTATGGACCTAGTTTTGCATGATAATGCAGAATCCCTCGAAGGCTTATGGCGGCAAACATTGTGATATTTCCCCCTCGCTGCCCCGGGACGTGCACAATTGCCCTTTGGCCAATAACATTACGACCCCGTCGTCTGGTTTTTCTTAGGTCAAATCCAGCTTCATCAATGAAAATGAATTCATGAGGCTTTGCAGCTCCATCCATGGCCAAGATTCTCTGTAACAAAAAAAAACAAAAAACTATTATATATTACTGTCCTACAGTGCTAAACATACCTCACCCCATCACACAGAAACTGGAGACGGATGGCGTTGTCTGCCCTCACTAGGTCCACAATGGCAAGTTCCTGCTGTTGTATGAACAAGCGTTGGCGTCCTCCCCCAGAAGGTCTTCTAGTCATTCTAGAGAAATAAAACCACAACTCGTCATCGGTTTGCTTCTTTTTCTTACAGTACTTTACTCTATACACTGTATCATCCACTGTACTGAAACATCTCAATATAAGTAATCATGGGATGTTTCTCAAAATCTACCACTTTGGCTGCAAAAGGAGCATTAGCACTCTGCAATGCCCTGTACACGTGATGTGGTAATGTGATATACTGTACTACAATGCTGTAAATACCATCGGAGTAGAGTAGAAGGTAGAGATGTGAAGACATACCTGTTTTCTAGTCGGAATGTTCTTATTACAGATGCCACTGCGAAGCGGCTTAGATTTGGGTGGACTCTCTAGCCAGCTTCCCTCATTGTCAGGTCATGGTTGATGACATGGTCCACCAAAGTTGCTCTTATATCATCAGAAATAGGGGTCCTTGCATGGCCATGGCCTCCTCCTCCTCCTCCTTACTTTTCAAAAGTTATCATGAGAACCAATCAGTGCCATTCAACGGGTCTGGAACCAATCAGGTTTAATCATGTGTGGTTTGAATTTAAACACAGGGATAAAAACAGGGATTTTTATTAAAGATTTATAATTTATTCTCTATAGATGAGTGTTTATGATGCATTTCAAATAATAAGTTGTTGAAATCCTTGTGGGGATTTCAGTGGTAGCCTGTTACAAACGTATCAATGGGCAACTGCCTTTAAAGAAGTAAAAGTGAACAACATATTAACAATGCTTAATAGTTGACAAATGTTTATAATAGCCTACATTATAATTTGGTACATTTTAAATGCTAAATGTAATATCTATTTTTAACAAATTTTTCTTAAATATATACGTGCATGTGTGTGTGTGTGTGTGTGTATATATACATAATAATTATACACAGAACACACACATAAATTATGTAAACACAAACTTTTATTTTGGATGTGATTAATCACGATTAATTTTTTGACAGCCCTAATATATATATATAAGCCAAATTATATATATATATATATATATATATATATATCCATTCATGAACCTGATTTTGAACTCTCCGTTCATCCAGTCACTCCCAAAGAGATTCTGAATGAACATATTGCATTTCCATATCGCATATATATATAATTTGGTACATTTTAAATGGTATATATATATATATATATATATATATATATATATATATATATATATATATATATATATATATATATATATATATATATATATATATATATATATATATATATATATATATATATATATATATATATATAAAACATTTAGCATTTAAAATGTACCAAATTATAATGTAGGCTATTATAAACATTTGTCAACTATTAAGCATTGTTAACATGTTGTTCACTTTTACTTCTTTAAAGGCTGTTGTCCATTGATACGTTTGTAACAGGCTACTACTGAAATTCCCACAAGGATTTCAACAACTTATTATTTCAAATGCATCATAAATACTCATCTATAGAGAATAAATTATAAATCTTTCATAAAAATCCCTGTTTTTATCCCTGTGTTTAAATTCAAACCACACATGATTAAACCTGATTGGTTCCAGAGCCGTTGAATGGCTCTGATTGGTTCTCATGATAATGAGCTCATACTCGTACTTCCTCAGAGATTCTGTTCATCAGATATGCTGTGCGTGTATATGTGTTATGGAGGGACTGAGATGAGAGGCGTGCGGATCCATATGCAAAGCTTTTATTTAAAGATGTGTCAGTAAGAGACAGGGGTCAAACAAAGGCAAACAGGAATGATATGGGTGATACAGAGCATTCCAGGGACAGGCGAGGGTCATCAAACAGAGAACGTCATCCAGGGGACAAGGCAAGAGGATAAACCAGCAACCAGGCTAAAGTCCAGGCGAGAGGCAAACAGTATCCAAATAGGGCAAGACGAAAGAAGTAATCCAAGGCAAGCAAGAGTCCAGGGCAGGCAGAGAGCAGGAAGAACACAGGAAACCAGGCTAAGATCAAAACAGAGGGCAAGACTAGAATAGGACTAGAACACTGATGGCTCCGTAAAGCAGCTATCACAAAGGGCCAGGACCATGTGGTGGGAGTAAGATTGAAGACAGAGTCAGATCGGGAAGCCCAGGCGGAGAAGATTGAGAAAGCGGCCAGAGAGGCTGGACATATGACCACCATGGCGGAGCAGACGACCACCACAGCAGCGCAGATGAGGCTGAAGACCCCCACAATGGAGCAGACAACCTCCACAGTGGCCCAGATGGATCAGGGATCCATGGTAAAGACTGAAACCTAAAGAAAACTGAGACATAAAACACAGACAATGCATCCATGGCCCCAGGGATGCAGACAGGAAATGCAATATGTTCATTCAGAATCTCTTTGGGAGTGACTGGATGAACGGAGAGTTCAAAATCAGGTTCATGAATGGAAACTAGATAGATAGGCAGTTCGAAAACAGACTTGATGGTGAAAACGGAATGGGGAAACAGTTCAGAATCACAAGCCTTGACTGAAACTAGATTGGCTGATGAGTCACACACTGGCTCATTGAAGGGAAATGGACTTGCAGAAAAATCAGAAACAGATTCACTATAGGTAGATATTTCTACATGGGTCGTGTTGAAAGGAACTGAATACCTAGATTGTTCAAAACCAAAAACATTACCTGAAACTGGCAAGTCAGGAAGTTCAAAATCAGACACATTTGGGAGAACTGGATGGGTAGACAGTTCATAATCAAACTCATGGGTAAGAACAGGAGTCATTTGTGGACTCTTTGGTCATGAGAAAGCTACTGGAGCAAACTGGGAGCTCCTGTACTGCTTCTATGATTGTGACAGGGCTAACAGGACAAAGAAGAAGTTCACTTAGTTCAGTTCAGGACGGTACAATAATTCATTATTACAGGATAACAGTTCAAAGTAGGGCTGGGCGATGAAATGATGACGATATAATTTCCCATATCAGTCGATATCGATAATTATCACGATAAATGTCAAATCTTTATTTCTTAAAAGTTTAAAGGCATATTTTTGCTCCTGAGTGAAAGATGTAGAAAACAGATAGTTAAATGGAAGCGTTAGCTTAAAGGTCCCGTTCTTCGCGTGTTTTCGAAGCTTTGATTATGTTTACAGTGTGCAAAATAACATGAGTTCATGTTTCGCGTGTAAAAAAACACAGTATTTTTCACACATTTTACTTATCTGTATACCGCTGTTTTCTCTGTCCTAAAAACGGTCTGCTGATTTCCTTGTTCTATGAAGTCCCTCCTTCAGAAATACGTAACGAGTTCTGATTAGGCCAGCGCTTCCCGTGTTGGGATTCGACAGCAGCTTAGCCCAAGTTGCCCGGAAAGGCCCCGCCTCTTACCATAACGGGGAGCTCAATTTACGCGTTTTTACCATTTACGCGTGCTCAATGTTATTGCAAAAATGTCTATATTGCCTTATCAATTTGAGCCGGAATCAGACCCGGAGAATATCGAAGAGGATCGATTACAACCTGCTCAGGAAAGACTTTTGCAGGATGTTTCACAATGGTAAACTGTCTATTCAGTAGTTGTCATGCTTTTATATTTGGCTGTTACAAATTGCATGCGTGGCTGCAGCTGAACGAGCATGTGGTTAAACAGTAAACGACAGATATAATAAACAAATAATTTAAACTGATCATTACAAACACCAACAATCGATGGTGTCTGAATACACTTTTTTAAAAAGTTTTTTCTGATTAATTTCAATTACCATCTAACGTTAGTTAACAAAGCTAAACAGCGTTGCACTTTGTGTAATGTGTTACATAAACTGTTAAACGGACCAACTTAAATAATGGTTTTGGTCCATAAACGACGCCTTCTCCAGACAACGAGGGAACTGTGTCATCTTTTAAGAATAATCTTTCTGCAAATCTGGCATTAAACTGATTGAGATTGAGGAAGCAGTCCTCAGCAAAATGTGCTGCACATAGTTTAAAATTGTGATTATAATTTTCCGGAACAGAGTTAAACATAAATTGTAACCATTGATCTCAAGCGTCCGTGGGAAGGCCAAACAAAGGTGATTTGACTCCGGGATGAAAATAACAGCGGCTCGATGACATGGCGACAAACACTCTGCAAAAACAACACTTCCTCTTCTCGACATGGGAGAGCAACAAGACCACTCCCCCTAATTTGCATGTTCTTGTGGGCGGAGGTTACTCAACAAACTGTTCTAGTGACGTAATTAAAGCAGGAAGTGCAGTCCAAACCGGCCGTTCGCTGTAGGCTTTGAAAGGGAACTTCTGTTAAATAAAATATCTCGCTTGGCATTGAACTTTGAGCTTTATAATTTTACAGGTATTATTTATGCTCTAACAGCAACATTACACACTAACTAAAGTTTGAAAGATGGAATCACGAAGAACGGGACCTTTAAGTTCTGCCGGGAAGACTTAATTACTACGTCACTTATACCTTCATCGCTATCCAATCACATCTTCATACATTCTGTATAAAAGTCGTACTTACACAGTTCGCAGATGCCAACGCGACAACAGCCTCCACCCTCCCCACCACCACCAGGACGGTTCCGTCCATACCTTCAATGGGGGGTCGGCTGCGCCCCTGCCTTCATCTTCAGGCAGGAATATGCTGATCCGCTACCCTCGGATTACAAACTATGGACAGGGCCTATCCCAAAACTTCATTATGTTTGCTGGGCTGTCAATAAATGCATGCTTCATACATCATTCTATCTCCCGAGTCTTTCTGGTAGAACTGTGGTTTTAAACTATCCTTTATTATTGTCAAAACATTACAAACATTTCCCAAACAGGTGAACAATTTATCATAACTGAGGTAGATTTATTACTAATAAAATCAATATTAATAAGAGTAGAATATTATTCATATAAATGGAATATAAATAGAATATATAAAATAAATATCTATAGTAAAATCTTGATATGTAATGGTAACATTTGGATCTACTGACTGCAAATGCAAAATCAAGATAAAGTTTTAAAGATAATGTTAATGTCAATAAACAAAATTGAATTAAAAAAAAAAATCTTCACGGTCAGCATGCCAAACCTTTAAATAAATGACAATGACAAAATAAATAAATAAATAAATAAATAAATAAATAAATAAATAAATAAATAAATAAATAAATAAATAAATAAATAAATAAATAAATAAATAAATAAATAAATAAATAAATAAATAAAAGAAAAATCTTAACTGGGGTCAGCATTTTTTATTCTACACTCTACAGGTCCTTCTAAAAAAATTAGCATATTGTGATAAAAGTTCATTATTTTCCATAATGTAATGATAAAAATTAAACTTTCATATATTTTAGATTCATTGCACACCAACTGAAATATTTCAGGTCTTTTATTGTTTTAATACTGATGTTTTTGGCATACAGCTCATGAAAACCCAAAATTCCTATCTTAAAAAATTAGCATCTTTCATCCGACCAATAAGAGAAAAGTGGTTTTTAATACAAAAAAAGTCAACCTTCAAATAATTATGTTCAGTTATGCACTCAATACTTGATCGGGAATCCTTTTGCAGAAATGACTGCTTTAATGCGGCGTGGCATGGAGGCAAACAGCCTGTGGCACTGCTGAGGTGTTATGGCGGCCCAGGATGCTTCGATAGCGGCCTTAAGCTCATCCAGAGTGTTGGGTCTTGCGTCTCTCAACTTTCTCTTCACAATATCCCACAGATTCTCTATGGGGTTCAGGTCAGGAGAGTTGGCAGGCCAATTGAGCACAGTAATACCATGGTCAGTAAACCATTTACCAGTGGTTTTGGCACTGTGAGCAGGTGCCAGGTCGTGCTGAAAAATGAAATCTTCATCTTCATAAAGCTTTTCAGCAAAATCTCCTGATAGCTAGCTGCATTGACCCTGCCCTTGATAAAACACAGTGGACCAACACCAGCAGCTGACATGGCACCCCAGACCATCACTGACTTTGGGTACTTGACACTGGACTTCAGGCATTTTGGCATTTCCTTCTCCCCAGTCTTCCTCCAGACTCTGGCACCTTGATTTCCGAATGACATGCAAAATTTGAGCGACAGTCCAGTGCTGCTTCTCTGTAGCCCAGGTCTGCCGCTGTTTCTGGTTCAAAAGTGGCTTGACCTGGGGAATGCGGCACCTGTAGCCCATTTCCTGCACACGCCTGTGCACGGTGGCTCTGGATGTTTCTACTCCAGACTCAGTCCACTGCTTCCGCGGGTCCCCCAAGGTCTGGAAACGGTCCGTCTCCGCAATCTTCCTCAGGGTCCGGTCAGCTCTTCTCGTTGTGCAGCGTTTTTTGCCACACTTTTTCCTTCCCACAGACTTCCCACTGAGGTGCCTTGATACAGCACTCTGGGAACAGCCTATTCGTTCAGAAGTTTCTTTCTGTGTCTTACCCTCTCGCTTGAGGGTGTCAACGATGGCCTTCTGGACAGCAGTCAGGTCAGCAGTCTTGCCCATGATTGCGGTTTTGAGTAATGAACCAGGCTGGGAGTTTTTAAAAGCCTCAGGGATCTTTTGCAGGTGTTTAGAGTTAATTAGTTGATTCAGATGATTAGGTTAATAGCTCGTTTAGAGAACCTTTTCATGATATGCTAATTTTTTGAGATAGGAATTTTGGGTTTTCATGAGCTGTATGCCAAAATCATCAGTATTAAAACAATAAAAGACCTGAAATATTTCAGTTGGTGTGCAATGAATCTAAAATATATGAAAGTTAAATTTTATCATTACATTATGGAAAATAATGAACTTTTATCACAATATGCAATTTTTTTGAGAAGGACCTGTGCATATCAATAATATAATTATATATACACACTTCATTAAAATAATTGTGTAAGTAGTAAAACAATAAACGGGCAAAATATGCGTTTTAAGTTTAGAACAATTTTGAGTCCCCCCTCTCCACCGCGCACCTCACCGACTGTGGTGGGCTGGGAGAGAGTGCAAAGTTCATTAGTTGTGGAACTCCAGTAAGGGCTGTCAAGACTTTTTTATTCACTTTAAACATCAGATGAAAATATTTTATTTCTCTTTTAATACGGGCGATGCTGCATCATTAATTAATCAACAAAGACAAAACATTTTGATACCAATGTATTTTTCGATAAGTCCGATGTTTTAGTGATTATAGTTTGGTAACGTTAGCTTGTTGTAAGTCACCCACTTAATCGTTACGTCACTTCTACTTTCATATCTATCCAATCACATTCTAATACTTGGGTATAAAAGATCGGTACTTACTCATTTCTGAGTTCACAGATGCTGACCCGCCAATTCACCGCCATCCTCCCCTCCACCTCCAAGTCAAAATCCTTTTCTACATCTAACCTACCACCACCAGGATGGTCCCTTCCAGACTCCACGGGGGGTCGGCTGCGCCTCTGCCTTCATCAGGCAGGATATGCAGAGTCCGGACCCTCCGACTGCGAGCTACGGACGGGACCTGTGCCAAAATACTTGATTGCTTGCTGGGTTGCTAATAAATGGATAATTGTCACACCGTTCATTCTCCCAAGTCTTTCTGGTAGAACTGATATTTGGCTAATGTAGATTTACCGCTGTGTTGTTCTCAATACTATATATAACTTCGAAGCAGCAAGATAATTGAATAATTATATAACCTGTGGTGAACCTATGATAAGCAAGGGACACGTAGCTGTGTTTTATCTGTCCAGTGTCCTCCGAGCTGGTCATGAGCGCTTAATTTCCTTCACTATCGCTCATTTTTCTTGCTCCACTTCAGTCACTGTAACTGTTATCATTATCATTTTATCGCCCAGCCCTAGTTCAAAGATGGCCTCCGTTGCCGGGTCAAGACAGGTTGAAAGTTTGTTAACAGTCTTGAAAACAGTTCCAGGACAGGACGACAAGGATTCAGAAATGGTCTCCATGGCTGGTCTAGGACATGACAAGAGTTTATAGTCAGCCTCCAGAGCTGGTTCACAACAGAATGAAAGTTCACAGACAGCCTCTGTGGCTGGGTCGATACAAGACAAGAATTCACAAACGGCCTCCGTGACCAATTCAATACAAGACGAGAATTCATTGCTAGACGTCAACACTGCGCCAGGAGCTGGGGGGAAGACCATCTCATAAGGGACCACAAGCTGCTGACTTTTGCCATGGCCAAGGTTGCTGAGCCGTGTACCGCTCGCCAGCTAAGTCATCTGTCCTACATTTCAGAGTTCACCAAGGACTTGCAGCACGTTGCTGGTAAGAACAAGCGTGTGGCGGACTGCGTATCACGGGCTGTGGCAGGGGCCGTCCACTTTGGTTTGGATAACAACAGCATGGCAGCGACTCAGACCACAGACCCTCCTGAGGACCTCGACTACAGGGCTGCAGATCGAGGACAAGGTTTTTGGTGATGCCGGCACCACACTCCTGTGTTACATCTCCACAGGTAGTCCATGGCCTGTCATCCCCTCGGGATGGAGACAACAAGTTTTTGATGCTATCCATGGTCTCTCCCTCCCAGGTTCGAAAGCCTCACACCTTCAGTCCTCATCCGCAGAGCTTGTTTATGGACAGCCACTGCGGGTACCAGGGGATTTTGTTCTTAGCCCCACGGTTCCTTGGTCTGCTACTCTCCAGCGGTCTACTCTACTGGACAATTCAAGGCTTTTCGCACCTGTCCCTACTTCCCGGCACGGCCTCCCTCGGTCACACATCCCCGCTGGACATCAGACGGCTGACTATGTTTTCATTCGCCATGATGCCCACAGGGGACTGCTACGCCCGCCCTACGAGGGCCCATTCCAGGTTCTGGAGATGGGGGGCAAAAATTTTGTGGTGGACAGGGGCAGCAAACCGGAGCGAATCTCCGTCGACCGCCTCAAACCGGCTCACTTGGACGTGGCAAGCCCATTGACCCAGTGTTTTTTTTTATGTGCTTAAGGTGTGTTGATGTGGGACGCCATTGACCCAGTGTTTTTTTTTATGTGCTTAAGGTGTGTTGATGTGGGACGCCATTGACCCAGTGTTTTTTTTTATGTGCTTAACGTGTGTTGATGTGGGACGCTTGTCAGCACCATTTTGATTCAGAGTTTTCTGCATGAGATCACATGAGAATGTGGATCAATAGTACGAGTGTGGAATGTATACGCCAAAATGAGTTTTGGCATGCATATACTACGCCGTTTTTCACGTGCATATGATAAGCACTTTATGGTGTGTATATGACACGCTCTTGGGTAGGATGGGGATGGGGGGGTTGTGCGTAATACGGCATAAATTGTGTATCATATTCACGCGAAAAACTGCATACCATATGCATGCCAAAACTCATTTTGCTGTATACATTCCACGACATTGCACACTCATATTATTTATACGCATTTTCGTGGGAAAGTGTGCTTTTTAGTAATACAGGTATAACTGAAATGTTCTACAAGTGGATGAAAATAGCTCTGCCATAGCACTTCATTGATCTTTCATTTATTATAATGTATTTGTCAAGAGATTATCTATGCTGCTGTACTTTTTTACATTTTTTTCTGAATGCTTAAACCCTCACCATGATTCCATTAGCACAATTTCTAAAACTATTTATACTTATAGCAAAACCACTCACTGAGTTTGCAAAACTAAAAGCACAAACACTGCTTTGCACTCAGTTTGCAAAACTGTAGGTACAATCCAATGCACATCTTTTTGTGGAACTGTAAACACAACTCACTGCTTTACATTCAATTTCCAAATGATCAACACACTCCTAGCAAAACTATACACATGTATGGCTATTATTTACACTATTTTGCCAACTGTCTGGCACACTGTCACATGTGAAAACTGTTTTAGATCATTTGTTCACTTTGCAATCAGCCTAAGCACTATAAATAAGCCACAGGTAAGCTGTCCGTGTGGAGTACAATGGAAGAAGCAGGATGAGTGAGAAGAGTGATAATTAGAGGAAGCAGAGGAAGAGGACGTGAAGGTGAAGAAGTAGGACGAAGAAGAGGACGCGGAAGTGAAGAAGCAAGAGGGAGAGGACAAGGAGGAGCAAGAGGAGGACGAGGAGGAGGAAGAGGAAGGGGAAGAAGAGGAAGAAATAGAATTACTGATGACATCAGAGCTACAATTGTGGACCATGTAATCAACCATGGAATGACTCTGAGGGAAGCTGGCCAATGGGTTCAGCCTAACTTGAGCCGCTACACTGTAGCAAGCATCATAAGGACATTTCGAAATGAGAATTGGTTAGTACAGTCACTTTAGTTTACACTAAGTTTTGTAGCACTGCCATACTCTAATGAGAAACACAACAATACATGTAAAAATACTGAAATTGTAACTTTACAGAATTGCTAGACATCCAGATGCTGGGGGCAGAGGAAGAATGTTCACTGCAGAACAAGAGACCCATATAGTCAATATGGTGATTGCAAATAATTCCATAAGGCTACGAGAAACACCCACTCTTCACTGTACTCAACCTCCCCCATACTCTCCATTCTTGAATCCAATTGAAGAGTTCTTTGCCTGGAGCTCTCTACATCCCCATCAACGCATAGCTCTTTTGCAGGCAATGGAGGAGGCATGTGGGGATATTAACCAGGCATCATGTCAGGCCTGGATACGGCATTCCAGAAGATATTTTCCCCACTGCCTTGGACTAGAGGACTTTGCATGTGATGTAGACGAAATTTTGTGGCCGGACCCAGAGAGACGACACAATGTAGACTGATTGTTTTTTTGTTTTTTTCTTCAGAGAATTTACTATTTTGTGTTTTGACTTGGAAAAAAAACACTTGTGTTTGTTTTGATGTGTGTAAATAAACACCAGTACTTGAAGTTTGGTTCCCTGTATGTTTACAGAACTATGACAAAAGTATGACCTCAAACTGACACATAGCCTACCTTGTGCACAGAGAAAGGAAAAGTCAGATGTGTTTTTTATTCATACCATCAGTGTGTAGTTGGTGCATTTTGTGCTTATTTATGTGATAACTTGTGTTAACTGTTTGATACAAAAATAACTTTTTTACAAAGGTTTAAAGAATTGAGTGTAAAGCAGTTGACAATGTCTCATTCCATCGAGCTGCTCTGGTCCAGAATTGGTTCCATGAGCACCCTGAATGTGAAGTCTTATAGCCTACCTTCCCCCATACCCTGAATCCAATAGAAGAGGGTTTTTTTTCAGCATGGCGGTACAAGGTATACAACCTGTTGAGGGGCAAACGGCCCTATGACCGTTTGCCCCTCATTCAAGCCATGGAGCAGGATCATATCAAAGCAGCTTCTGTGCAGGGGCGGATTTGTCACACAAGGCTAGCCTACAGAAGATTGTTCTTGTCGCCTACCAAAAAAATCCTGCCATCACTGGGGCGCAATGAATCCTGGGGTAGGCAAGGCCACGATGGATCAATATGTTGTATCCTTCATTTCATGGGAAACAAAGGACACATTTGGAGGCTGCATTTAAAGAGACTTCGAATTGGGGCCGCCTTCATTGCACATTGGCGACACAATTACGTATAGTCACTTATTTGGTTTCCCTCATTAATGACTATGTTCACCTGTGTTTTGTGTATTTATCCTCAGTTTGGTTTAGTTCTTTCTCCATTCTTGTCAGTTACCTTGTTTCTCTCTGTCGTGTATGTATCAAGCATATATAATTTTATCTTATGTAAATTAAACAAAGCCTGCTGTAATTGGATTCTTCTCTTTCCTTGGATTAACCCTGCACGACAACATGACACGTATGTCTATTACAGGAATTTCAGAATTCAGTAAGGGGAGAAGATAGAGACATCACAGTTTAGGCCAGGTCAGCAGTTTTTGCATATATATTAGTGCTAAGTATATTTGTAGATTATCCATGATACTCTGAGGTCTTTTGTCCATGAGGTTCGGCTCTGAATTGTGTTGCTGAAGATGCACAAAAGGTGTCACACGGAGCCCATGGAGGAAGAAGACCACGGCAGCCTTTAATCCTATTACATGCCACCCATATCGCAGCAGACGCCTCTCTGTAGGTCTTTACCTACTGGAATCTCTGTATAAAGACAACAAATACTGGGTGACTTTATATTATTCTAAATCTACATTATTTAGAACATTCACAAAGCCCAGGTTATATACCAAATCTCACGAAATTTAGATACCAAATCTCACGAAATTTAGATATCTTCAATCATTTAATTTATTTATTATTTATATTATTTTATATTCTTATCTGTTTTAGCTGGAAGTGGTAAAGTCTAACCAAGCTGCCTGGAAGATTATGACAGAGCATTCTCAATTATCATGCTAAAGATATTTATGAAACACATGCACAATGTGTTATTTTTTTACTTTTAGAGTGCTACAATTCTAATGATGTGTTAATTGTTATATCCCTGGTTTCACACAAGGCTTAAGTCTAGTCCCAGACTAAAATGCATGTTTGAGCTGTTTTAACGGAAAGCAACTTGCCCTGAAATATATCATAAAATATGATATGCCATTGTTTTGTCTCAAGATGCAGATGCACACCAGTAATGTTTTTTTTTTTGTTGTAAAAAAACAAACAAACAAACAAAAAAGAAACAATTATATATAAGGTTACTGTACAGTGATACCATGATTGTATCACTTGGTTGTATAAGGTGATATCTTAGAATGATTTATAGTGGAGAAATATAGGATCTTTTGGACCATGGACAAAATAAGTTTATTTGTGAGATTTGTATATAGGTTGTTGAATACACACCCTGAATGGCCAAAGTCGAAATAATATAAAAATTACTAAAAGTAAAATGTTTTTTTTTTCAAAACAAATGTGGACTCTTATTTTGTCAGTATATGTTTTATTCATAAAGATCCAGTGAGTACCATTATATAATAAAATATAACGGCCTTATACTTTTCCCTATGGTTGCCCGTACTAGAAGTTAAAATCAGCCATGTGTGACTTCAGGGTTTGTGCAATGCCTCAGAGAAATGCAAATGAACTGACACCAGCTGCAGGGCAATCACATCTTATTAGAGCAGAGGCAATAATGTTGCCACAAATAGAAAAAAATATATATAGTAACAGATATTTTCTGGGGTCCGGAAGAACCCGTAATGTCTATGATTTGCCAGATTTTTATTTATTAAATTATTTGTGCCTCACTTATTTGGTCAAGACACACACACACACATTTGCGTAGACTGTCAATACAGTCAATTGCCTGTCAAATGCTATATGCACAATTAGGCTGTTGTGGCTCCCATAGAGGTGGTCAGCGGGCCCCTTTCATTCACACACTCTCCCAGCGGCCCCTCAGTTCAATGTTAACGTCCAGCGGGTTCCACCCTCCAGCTTTTCACATCCTCGCCTTCTCTTGTGCTGTCCAGCTGGCTGTAACCCCTCACCTTTCAACCCTCACTCCTGACCCCTGGACTCGTTCCCACGCCACACCTTTTTGTACGGACATCGCTATGGCAACTCTGAGGCCATTGCTGTCACGGTAACAGATGGATAAAGTTGTGAAAATAACTTTATTCAGCAGTGACTTTAACAATTTGCCTGAAATAATACTCAATAAACATCATATACCATTTCAGCACCTCTAATAATGTGATCTCCTGAAGACATAAACACAATGTCTAAAATTAAGAGTTTCCAAGTAATAAAAACCATTAATTTATCTGACAAGCTTATGTTTACAAGTTGGAAACTTAACATAAACTTGCTTTTGTGTTGACTTTCTAGCAGTTTAAAGTACTTAGAGGTAGATGATATGACCAAAGTAAGGATAGATATTACAAAATAGTAATTCTGCCTGACATCAGAGACATTATACCATACCCTTAATATCTTTTCAATTTTACTTTGAGAATTGCTCTTGAGTTTCCCTTACAACGATGTAACTGACTGCTTAACTACCATAGTATGATACATCGTTGAAGAAATCAACAAGCTAGTCACGTCTGTTTCCCGAAACTGTATTTTTCTGTTATTTAGGCTCATTCTTACGAACTAGAGCATGTACGCACATGCACACTCTTCAAACACAGTGCTTTAAATCCCTCTACAAACTAAAAGACGTAAATAAATGTTTTATGTATTCAAAATAACATATATAGATTGTACTGAATGTCAGAGCTTGCTTATTTTGCTCAAGATAAGGATTTATTAAATCCTGTAAACTGTCTTTCCAGCCATTCAACTTCGCAATGCTGTTTGTGAATGTTCGTTGGAAATATGGTTTCGGGAAACACCGACTCACTGAACTATGTTGATAAAGACGGAACTTGTGACCATAGTTGGCTAATTATGCTTTTGGTAAACGCAACCCAGGGCTGTTTCTTTTTCTAAAGCATCGTGAGCTAATTTGATAAAAAAATTGTAGTAACTGCAGCACTGATATATGTGCTAGAGAACACTATAAATACAATATAGCTAGATCTAAATCTGGAGGATCATATCATCGTCTTATATCAACATATCATCTAGTCCTATGAAAACATTAGAGCACTTGAGGCTATTCTAAATTGAGTGATACTGTGTAGTGTATGATACTGTGGGAGAGAGAGAGAGAGAGAGAGAGAGAGAGAGAGAGAGAGAGAGAGAGAGAGAGAGAGAGAGAGAGAGAGAGAGAGAGAGAGAGAGAGAGAGAGAGATGCCTTCAAATGTGTGTGCAACTAAAGCAGAATGTGTATTAGCATATTAACACAGTTTAACAAACTTAACATATTTGCTCAGAAAGATTTAAACCGTTGCTCTGACATGGCAAGAAAACAGAGAGTGAAAACTTGATGTAGAAGTGAACAGTCCATGGTAATGCAGCTATATTGATTGCAGTGGGCTTGAGTAGCTAAAAGTGCTTGAGTTAACGTAGCCTAGCTGCGCCCTTTAGCCGTGTCCATATTCCCAAATACAGAGAGTAATGCAAGTCTAAATTAATATGAATTTTTTCCTTAGTGTAAATGCTTCCTTGGTTTATGACCCTTGAGGGGTGTTGTAGAAAACTTGTGCTGTCCAAACACACACTTCCACCCTTTACAGAGAAATTAGTTCCCCTTTGACCCTTTTATTGAGTAAACAAGGCAACAAACAAGATGATGTGATAACTTGAGCTCCAGTTCTGTACACACAGTGAAGGGTTTTAAAAAAAACTGAACCATTTTAAGTTCTTCTGAGCACTTTATTCTGAAGAACTAACTTAAGATCCCTTCAAAATGCTCCAAACCCTGACTGTTGAGCTGAAATTACAGACTTGTTCAGTTCTAGATTTCCAACTCTGCAACCTGCATCTGTATCTCCATCTCTCCCTCGCACTGCCTCCTCCCTCTCTTTTTCTCTCTCTCGCCTGGTTCATTGTGCCCATTGAGATTTTCTCCATTGAGCTTGAGTCTCTTAGGAAACCCCAGTCCTGCATAAAATGAGGGGGACAGAAGAAAAGGAGGTTAGGAGGGAGAAAGGGGGAAAAGAGGAGGGGAAAATGCAGAGAAGGGACACAAAATTTGAGGGACAGTGTGAGGATCGAACAGAAGATGTTGAGGTGGTTCAGAAGAGCGGATCAGAGGAAAGACTATCACGCAGAGGAGGACGTAAGAACATCTGTCACTCTGGCCCAGGGATCTTAACCTGATTACTCTTTAAACTTACTCGTTTTTTAAACAGGCCTTCACTGAGGAATATTTCATCGCTCAGGGGTTTCTCTTTTATAGCTCAGAAGACATAACAGAATTCTGAGTTATGTTTTGTTTAAGAATCAATATGTTTTTTCTTTAAATTATTTGTTGTTTGATAGACAGTAATAGTATAAGAGCTATATAATGTGGAATAGGTCATTTAGTTTTGTAAAAACTAAATGGGGATGTTTGCGTTTATATTGAGATGATTGCAAATTTTGAGCACAGTGTGAGACACTGTTAAGATCTTCTCTGAAGCTCTAGAGAAGAAGCTTGTGTGGTCACTGGTATCTTTTTTCATCAGAGAAGATGTAGACTCTTCATTTCATTGCAACCATGTCTAGGGGAAGATAGTATTTCATTTGGATTTTTCTTTTGCTGTGGCTTGAGCATTCTGCTTTTTCAAAACTTGTTTTTTATGGTTAAACCCATGTAAAGTCAAGTTAGTGAGAATGGTTTTGTGTTCCAAATGAGATTTTTGAGTTTGTTATTAGCATGTGGAATCTAGATAGAATCTGTAGACTGTAGTTGCATTTTCTGCACAGATTTGGGGGAAAACCCTTAGAATTTAGGAAATTATTATGCAAGGAACAGGGACAAGATTTGTGGACAATTGTCTCCTGAGCTGTACAGGAACAGATCCCATGTGGGCCTGGTAATTGGATAACTCAAAATAAATTCTCTGTCCAGTGATTCCACAAATTACAAGTAAATGCTTTAGATTTTGGAGAATCTGAGGCTGATGGATGAATTAATGCAACAAAATTCAACAACTATAGGTGAATGTCATCTCTGTCATTTTATGCTTGGATGAAGTCTCTCTTAAGGTCTCAATTCAGTTAAACCCACCAAAACCAGAGAAAGAGAGAAAAAATAAACCATTTGGGTTGGGTAAGCAGCATTTAGTCAAACTCCATGGAGACTGAAGCATATTTACAGCCTGTCAAAGCGAGAGAAACTGAATGGTTTGATTTATCTCAGATCTTTTGTGTGGATGTTTGAGTTATGGGTTAAGACTCTGCAGTTTGGCGGTACTATTATCTGAAGCTGTATGCTTTGATCACTTAGGCCATGAGGATCCTATTGTGACTGCACAGCTGCCCGGAGCGCTGACCCTCTCACCGCTGACTATTGTGTCCAGTCAATCACTTATTAAGACCCTAACACAGCAGGGAGAGACCACTGCTTCTCTTCTCTTCTCTTCTCTTCTCTTCTCTTCTCTTCTCTTCTCTTCTCTTCTCTTCTCTTCTCTTCTCTTCTCTTCTCTTCTCTTCTCTTCTCTTCTCTTCTCTTCTCTTCTCAGATCTGTTTGGTTTGATATTGACTGTTAGGTGCTGATTGTCCAAACGCAATTCTTGTGCTTGTGTGAAGCAGGAGTTGTGGATGGACATCATGCTCCTAACCGTCCCTCTCGTCACCAGAATAAGCCAAGCAAGGGTTTGTAAACTGTTTTCTAAAGGGTTTATGGTCCTTCAAAGCTGCAAAGGAAAGTTTTGAAGACACTCAGATATTCAGACTTTGCTTCACACATTTATTCAGATGACATCCAAGAAAAAATGGGGAAAAAAACGGAGGATTGCTGAAGTCACTTTTTCTGTTCTTCAACTGTTTTTCTTGTGATATGCATCCTCTAGATAAGTGGTTCTCGACAGGGGTTCTATAACAGGGGGCCTCAGCAAACTTCCAAGGAGGCCTCAAGATGCCTTAAAATTATTTAATACAAGTCCAAACAAGCTTTGAAATAAGCTAAAACAACTGAAAAAAGCAAATAATATTTCTTACTTTAATTAATTTCCAGATTTGTTTTTGATTTTTAAAGTGTGTGTGTGTGTGTGGCTGACAAAAAAGTTTGGGAAAGACCTGGTCTATAGTGTTTCAGAAGAGACCTCAACAATGCCTTAAGCTGTGCTCAGATTTGCCAAGAAACCAAAGTTAATATGAGCTGATTCACATTCATTTGGCACAGGGTTACTCCTCGAGTACTGCACATTTTATGTCTCCCTAATGAAACACACACTCATCACACTCATCAAATATGTGTGTTAGATAAGAGAGACAGTGTTCAGTGTTGGGGGACCCAGGACCTGGAGGGAGAAACATTTATTTGGCGCTACGCTACTACATTGTAAAAAAGTATATATTTTTTCAAAGATGCAAATAAAACATTTGATATTACTGGAGAATATTTTACAAGAAATACTATTTCAGTTATTATACTTTTAAAAAAATGTACTTGCTGTTTCTTTGTAATTGTTTGTGAAATGTACTAGCAATTTCTGAGTGAAATTTATTTATTTGTATTTTCATTTCAATTTTTGCCTTGTTTTTGTTTTGAGTTTAAATCGCATAAATCAGTATTGGTGAAACCTCTAAGACAAAGTATATGATTAAATGAACCATAACAAACTCAATTAAGTCTCCTAAACAATAAAAGAGCAAACTGAAAAAAAAACTGAAAAAAAAAAACACTTTATTTTGAAAAAAACACTTAACAACTCCATGTCAACTTATTCTACTTACCCGAACCGAACCGAACCGAACCCTAACACCTAACCCTAACATAACAGTCAACTAACAGTCTACTATAGTCTACTAATACTGCAATGAGTGCATGTAGTTGCAAAGTTACTTAAAGTTAGTGGAATGTCTAAAGTGGACAATCAAAATAAAGTGTAACCAAAGGCTCAAATCAGAGGTATTTTGTGAAAATCTACTGTGCAGATGGAACTGAAAAAAGCAACATAGAGAACAGCAGAAAGAAAGAAAGAAAGAGGGAGAGAGATCAAGAGAGATGGGCATTAATATGCTAATGGCCTGAGTGAATACACAACAGCTTTACTGACCAGACTAATCACTGCTGGACACACACTGAGGTTAATCCCCCCCAACACACACACACACACACACACACACTAATCCATGCATGTGTGCACACATCATGCAAGCCTGCACATTTGCATGGACACAGCATACACGCTTGGTCACTCACACACACACTTCACATTATTCTACTTTTCTCGTCTTGATGTCACACTCATGGACATGGTGGTCTTAAAATATCTCTATTAAGTATATTTTATACATAATTATAATATACCATGTTATTTTATTTGTAATTTAAAAGGGCTGAGAGTTTATCATTGCTCTGTCATGAACTTGCACATACATGATGTTATTTTACAGACTGTACTTTTACATGAATAAACTGTTGTTCTTGAATCTTGTATGTCTTGTATTAATGAACCTTCAATATATTGTGCAAAAAGATTCAAGTAAACTAAAGTGTATCATTGCACACATTTAGTTAATTTCAAAATAAAATAAGCTGAATGGATAACACTTAAAGGGTTAGATCACCCAAAAATGAAAATTCTGTCATTAATGACTCATCCTAATGTCGTTCCAAACCCATAAGACCTCCGTTCATCTCCGGAACACAGTTTAAGCCGATACTGATAGTTAGATTTTTCTTATGGAAAAGAAACCTCTCCCAAATAATGCATCAAAGTATACAGAGAATTCTCTCATTTGGTATACAATAATATTGGTTGCAATTAACAACAAAGGTATTATATGAAACAAAGGTATTATAATGTTTTCAGATATAATAGGCTAATTACACCCAAATAAAAAACTGAAATGTTTGTATACAATTCAATTGCATATAAGGTATTTTACATAAGCACTTGTCTTCATGACAAATTTATTAAAGCATACATACACTATATTGCATCTAAAAGACGCATTGGGATTGACATTTAGAGACATTCTAAACTCTGTTGGAGTTAGGTTACGTGTCAGGACCCACTCATCGCCGTAATATACTTTAGACCTAATAATGTCATATGGAATAAATGTTGATACCATTGAAATTCGGCAGCAGAGCGATACTGTGTATACTTAATTTAGCTAAGGCTGCAAAGCCGTCCCCTCGTTTCTAAGTGTTGGATGCAGTTGTGAAAATCATGCCGCCACTGGACTTCAGAGCAGTGGAGACATGTTCTCTGGAGTGATGAATCACGCTTCTCTGTCTGGCAATCCAATGGGCGAGTCTGGATTTGGCAGTTGCCAGGAGAACGGTATAGTGTAAAGTTTGGTGGAGGGGGGGTTATGGTATGGGGTTGTTTTTCAGGGGTTGTGCTTGGCCCCTTAGTTCCAGTGAAAGGATTAATGCTCTTAATGCTTCTGCATACCGAGACATTTTGGACAATTTAATGCCCCCAACTTTGTGGGAACAGTTTGGGGATGGCCGCTTCTTGTTCCAACATGACTGCGCACCAGGGCACAAAGCAAGGCCCATAAAGACATGGATGAGCAAGTTTGGTGTGGAGGAACTTGACTGGCCAGCACAGAGTCCTGACCTCAACCTGATAGAACACCTTTAGGATGAATTAGAGCGGAGACTGCGAGCTAGGCCTTCTCGTCCAACATCAGTGCCTGACCTCACAAATGCTTCTAGAAGAATGGTCAAAAATTCCCATAAACACACTCCTAAACCTTGTGGAAAGCCTTCCCAGAAGAGTTTCAGATGTTATAGCTGCAAAGGGTGGGCTAACTCCATATTAAACCCAGGGAGTCATGTGCATGTAAAGGCAGACATCCCCCAAACTTTTGGCAATATAGTGTATATAACTGACTGTAAGTAAGCTCCTCTATAGTATTTCTTTATTGCTAACTAACAAACTGTGAACATCGGATGACTTTCCTGTGGTAGGCTAAATACCGTGTTATGTGACCTATTGTTTAAAAGCTGTTTAATTGTCTTCTCAGTTGAAACAGTCATGATACGGATTTCCGTAAGTTGTATTGTATCTTTCAACATATCTTTTGATATTCATGCATGTTTTTCGAGATATAACTTGTATTAAGTGCAAGAGATGACTACAGTGATCTGTCACAGAGCCTCAAAACTGCATTTATCATTTAAATTTTGAGATAAAATGGACAGAATTTGACAGATGACACTTTGTTTCTTTTTAACAAAGCACAGTGCTATTTGTGGTTATTGGATGATAGACACACAACAAATAATGTTTAGTGTGGGGAAAAACTGCAGACCCCTGAACCCTGGCTTGAACTACGGATGATTCACAGGGTCAAATAGAGCCTGCTTTTATGTAGCTATTTTTAACTGCTAATGCGCTATAGTCACGTTAACTTGCCCTAAATTGAATATGAGACATTGTCTTCACACAGTATAAGTTGCAGTCGGACATTATTTTCTGCACCATTTTGATGACAGGACACCATTGGCCTGGATCAATGACTGTTTTAAAACAATCGGCCGATGTCCAATAGTGAAAAAAATAACTTTCATCGCCCGATACGGATTATTAGCCGATATATTGGTGCATATCTAGCTGGACCACCTGGGGATGGAGTCTCCACTCTACACAGAGCATAACCTGTCATGAGAGCATATCGGCTGCGCGATAAAGGACGCCAGGAACGTGAGTGGCTTGCAGCAGCTTCAGTCGGTGCTGACTCTAAAGGAGGAGATGGCAGGCAATTTGTGACATGCGACAGGAGTAGATGCTGCCCTGGCAATTTATATATGCCACTGTCGCTGTGTTGTCCATCCTGACCAACACATGCTTTCCCTGAATCAATGATTGAAACCTCCTCAAGGCAGCTGACGTGCCAGTGCAGTCAGGGCTTTGTCCAGGGTCCCGAGGCTGCATGCTCGTTGCATACAGCACCCCAGCCCGTCTCGGAGGCGACTGTTGTGGCAACAACACGCCTGGACACTGTAAACGCAAAGTTTGACCAAAGACTGAAAATGATGACAGATTGGTGTGATGGCCATGCAATGTGTGGAGCCATTGAAAAACTTCAGTGGAACAGTCTCAAGCAGCTCAGCACTGACTGTGCACGGTCTTGAGAAAGACGTGATCGAGTCCAACTCTACATAGAGAAAAGAGATGCTCTGCATTGGGGAGAGCTTGCTCTTTTCCCAATTGACCCGAAGTCCCAATTGGGTAAGGTGCTCGAGGACCAGGTCCCTGTGTGCACACAGCAACTCTTGTGAGTGAGCTAGTGATTAGCCAGTAGTAGTTGAGTATGCAAATGCCCACTTCCCTTAGCAGGGCAAGGGCAGACCTCTGCGGCCTTCGTGAAGACACAAGGAGACAGGGACATTTTCAACCAAAATTTGATGTCTTTCCAATGTTGGAGCTCGGCATCAAACAATCATTGGGTTTACACATCAACCCGATTTTCATTTTCAACTATATTTGATTAAAGGTCAGAGTTTGCTTATGAAAGTTTGAAAGCTAGTATCATTTCAATCACAAGAAAGCAAAACATGTAAATTTCCACATCTCTTAAAAATCAAAATCATCGAACTGAATTCCCCTTTAAAAATTTATAAAAAAATAATAAAAAAAAACTGGTCCAATGTAAAAAGTCTAAAACATTCAAACCTACCTTTGAATGGCTGTATTAGTTTCTGCTGACGTGTTCCACTTTATTTTTCTATATAAATTTAAAATTAAGAGAGTCAACAGATTTACAGAATGACAGAATCAACATAAAGAGATAGAGAAGGATAAACAAAACGTGAAATTCCTCCAGCTTTGGATAAGAGAATTCTGCAAGTGCGCGCAAGTTCTGTACTTTGCCACTAGAGGGCATCAGGCAGGAAGTGAGATGTGACTTCGAAGATAACAACATCCGGTATTAGGATTTTAGAAAATTAGGAGGTTTTCTCGAGTGTGCTGAAAAAGTTCAGCAGCAGATGACACTCTTGCCTGCAGTCAGACACGTTTGAGAGTGAGTGTGTGAACTTTTATGGTTTCGTTCTCAGTTTTCGTCAGATCTTTATCACCAGTGACTGTAGATTAAATTAACATAAAAGTACCAAAACTACTATAGTATTACCATGCTTCTTAGACGTATCTTTTATTTCAGTACGTTACCTTGGCGCATCATGTAAATGCAATATTGGTATCATTCAGTACCATGGTATTATTTCATCGAACCAGTCCGGGAAGTTTGTCTTTTGTGTGCATATTTAGTTTCAAACGGGTTACATTTCATTTGGTTAATATTTCTAAAACGATCCGTTTGAAATATTATGTTAAGATTAAACTGTCAGTAGAAGCTGTTGACGTTTCCATGGTTCGTGCGTGTAAACTGTGTTCTGTTTCAGTTGTCAGTGATGATGGCGAATCCAGTGAGCGTTCAGACTCTGAGTAAGACATGGGAACTGAGTCTATATGAACTCCACCGAACGCCACAGGTACACACTCACACACGCTCATCTTGAAAACCAAAATGTACTCTATTTAGTTTCTTATTAGTTTGGAAATTGATCAATTCAAGTCTTGCCCTCCTCATTTGTTAAATATCCTTTTCTTTTTTTATTACATAAAGGCCACCAATACAATCATGGAAAATAAATTAATTATTGTTTGAAATTCTATTAGGGCATTTAAGTAGCTTTTAGAAACATGCCTTAGAAAAAACATATCTGGTGTGCATCTTGAGACAAAAAAAAACAAACAAAAAAAACAAAACAAACAAACTGGTACTGACATATGTTAAAGGTGCACTATGTAGGATTTTTGCAGTAAAATATCCAAAGACCACTAGGACAGTGTTATATTTTGTTCAGTTGAGTTCTTACAATATCCCAAATGTTTTCAACTATTTGCAAATTGTGAGAAAATTGCTGTTTTATCCAAGGAACCGGGATGTGTGAGGGAGTCGCCTGTCAATTGCGTCATATATGTTATCCTCGGTTTCCTGTTTTATTTGGCAGAAACGCTTTACTCTTAGCAGTGTGCAACAAGTGTCATAGCAGCCGCTGAGCAAATGCAGAGAGTAACGTCATAACATCATTTTGTACACACTCAAATGTATCTAATATGATAAACAGAGCTGCGTTACCTCATACTTATGACCGGAAAAGCAGAAATGGCACCGGCGACTCTGTCCCGTCATAATAAAACTCCCAGTGCTCGTGAGCAGTGTTTTTTTGTAACAATCGCTCCAGCGGCCTTACTCAGCTCCCTCAACACTCCGTCATGCTCTGCTTCATACTACAGTAACGTTAATAATCGCATCCATGAACATGATTTCTGCCTGAGTCCTATCCCGATTCTTCCCCACCGGCTGTGTGAGGTGAAGACCACATGTCCCATGGTTCTGCACTCAAATATGACGTCATCAAGCTATGCCTTTGTTTTGAATAGGCACCCTCTAGCGGATGGAAAAGTCACATAGTGCACCTTTAAGATATGTCAGTGCAAATTGCTTTCAGTTAAAACTGCTCAAACATGCATTTTAGTTTGGGACTAGTTTAAGGCTAGTCGGTGAAACCGGGGGATAGAATTGAAGTAATTTTCAGGGTTCTCAGAGATCCAATTTTAGGGTAATTTTATAATGAGAAGGATCCACCCAGCATTTTTTAGGGGGTACATATGTAAGTATGCTTTTGTAAAACCAATACTTAAGAGGAAAAAAATTAAGAAAAAAAGAGAAATTAAAAATGACCAGACGACCCCCATTGGGCCACTTGAGAGTAATCCTTATGAATGTTGTTTAAACCTGTTAAAATTCACAGTTGCTGTACTGCTTGGTCACTAGGCATTCCTAGTTCTACTTGTAACTCAATTTTAGGCATATAATCCCATGCACCATTAGTTAATGTTGCCTCAAATGTGCTCAGAGATGTGAAATTTACGTTCTAATCTACATCTCTGACTCTTGAATACAGTGGGTGTCTTCATTTCCGTAAAGTAGAAAGTGTCGTCAGTTTCCTTTTTACATTTATGGAAGTAGTATTTGACTATACAGTCCCTGACAAAAGTCTTGTCGCTTGTGTACAAATTGAACTGAAGTGCTGCTGAAATATATTTCTTATCAAGATTTTAATCCCAACATCTTGTAATAATGTTTCAGTGCAAAATGAAAAATATTCTAATATTCACAGCTTGGTAAAGCCCATTGAGTGAATTTTTGCAAAGACATAAGTGTTGTCGCCTTGTCATATGAGCTTCACCTGTGACTTATAATGGATCAATTAGATCTCAGGTGTGTATAAAAAGAACCCCAGTGCACTAGACCTTCACATCAACTGCAACTAGACCTCTGCTAACATGCCTAATATTCACCCTGAGACTAAAGTTTTGATTATCAAGAGGCTGAAGACCAGATCCACTGCTGATGTGGAAGACACCTTCAAAGTGTCTCAGCGTCAAGTACAGAGGATAAAAAAAAGATTTGAAGAGACTGGAGACGTTTATGACAAACCCAGGTCAGGCAGACCCTGCAAGACAACTGCTCGAGAGGACCGTTTGTTGGTTCGAAAATCCAAGGCCAGCCCATTTTCCACTGCAGCAGAGCTCCACGAGACCTGATCACCTGAAGTCCCTGTGTCAACCAGAACAGTTTGTCAGATTCTGTCTCGAAATGGCCTCCATGGTCGAATCAGTGCCCAGAAGCCAGCACTAAACAAAAGACAATTGAAAAACTGTGTGGCATTTGCCAAAGCCCACAGCCTGCTAAAAGCATGGACGCTGGAAAAGTGGCAGAAGGTGGATATTTCAGATGAATCTTCTGTTGAATTACACCACAGTCGCCGAAAATATTGCAGGAGAACTACTGGAGCCCGCATGGATACGAGATTCACCCAGAAAATAGTGAAGTTTGGTGGGGGAAAAATCATGGTCTGGGGTTACATCCAGTATGGGGGTGTGCGAGAGATCTGCAGGGTGGAAGGCAACTTCAATAGTAAAATACCAAGAAATCTTAGCTACCTCTTATATTCCCAACCATAAAAGAGGCCAAATTCTGCAGCAGGATGGTGCTCCATCGCATTCTTCCATCTCCACATCAAAGTTCTTCAAGGACGAAGAAGATCAGCAAGTAGATGCTCCAGGATTGGCCAGCCCAGTCAACAGACATGAACATCATTGAGCATATGTGGGGTAGGATGAAAGAGGAAGCATGGAAGACGAAACCAAAGAATATTGATGAACTCTGGGAGGCATGCAAGACTGCTTTCTTTGCTATTCCTGATGACTTCATCTATAAATTCCTTGCCAAACCGCATGGATGCAGTCCTTCAAGCTCATGGAAGTCATACAAGATATTAAATTAGGATCTCACAACACCACTACTTAATTTGCTGACATATTTTTGTATTTGCAGTAAATTTTTTCAATGTCTGTATAGGCGACAAAAGTTGACCTTTCTGTCTTGATTAAATGATTTTCAGTGAAACTAATTTATTTCAGTGCATTTAACATCATTTGGGAGGGTTTTAGCTTTTCATATGAGCTATTTCTAACACCAATTGATTAATTAAAAATCAGTTTAATAGCAGGTGTTTCTACAAAATAGATAAGCGACACGACTTTTGTCAGGGACTGTATTTATGTAGTCATTTTCCCCCATATATGAATTGTTTCAGGAGGCGATCATGGACAGCACAGAGATTGCTGTGTCGCCCAGAAGCCTCCATAGTGAGCTTATGTGTCCCATCTGTCTGGACATGCTGAAAAACACAATGACCACCAAAGAGTGTCTGCATCGTTTCTGCTCCGAGTGCATCGTCACCGCGCTCCGATCAGGGTAAGACCACATTTTTTGATCGACTGCTTTTTATTTTACATTTAAGAACGATCAGATCATCTGCCATTTTTTTTGGTGCTTCCAATTTTTCAGATATTTCTTGCTCAGTTTTAGCCCTTTTTCTTGCCCTTTTATTTTTTTCCACTGTAGAAATAAAGAATGTCCGACCTGCAGGAAGAAGCTTGTGTCCAAGCGTTCTCTACGCGCAGACCCAAATTTTGATGCCCTGATCTCAAAGATGTACCCTAGCCGTGATGAGTATGAGGCCCATCAAGACAAAGTTCTGGAGCAGCTCAGCCGACTGCACAACAAAGAGGCCCTCAGCAGCAGCATCGAGCAGGGACTGCGCATGCAGGCCAGACACAGGTCACAGCTAGGAGTGCATGTCCACTTAAAGAAATGTGCCCTCAAAATTGACAATTCTGTCATTATTTACTCACCCTCACATTGAACACATACATTTTTTAAAAATAAATTTTCATGCATCACTTTCTATATAGTGAATGTAAAATATGCACTGTTGCAACAGGTTGAATGTTAATGTAATGTCAAACTTCAATGGTTCTGGCATCTGAAGTCTTGGCATATAGTGCAAAAGTTTTGTAGACTACTAATTGTACTTTTGGTTGGTATCTCCCCATCTCAGGTAAAATTAAATAAAATCATATTACCACTTTAGGATAAACAGACTATACCAGAGATGTACGCATGTTTTCCAAGGGTTTTCATGACCATTTTCCACCTTCTCGCTGAACCTTACAGTTAAAGGTGTCATGAACTGGCTTTTTAAATTTTTTTTAACTAATGATGACCGTGTGGTTTTTACATTCAAAAACATCATAATGAATAAGTAATAGGCTATTTTCTAGACTGGTTTTGAGGCTTTCTCCTGAACGCTGGGTTTCGATGGGCGTGCCGCACTGGAGACTTGGAAGTAAACACCCACGGCTGGGATTGGATAAGATTTGCATATTTAATGAGCTTCAGCTCCCCTGTCAGTTCAGTTCACATTAGGGAGGAATCGTTTTGAAAGCGGCAACCGGAATGATTCTCTCGATCACAGGGCTCGTAAACGTCTTTATCAAACAAACACAATGACATATTTCTTATCCACCTGAGATTGATTGGAATATTATTTCTGTATTACATGGCCGATCGGTCGATAAGCACGAACCGCACACACACACACACACACGTGCGCGCTCGCCCAGATCAAGAAAGGAATATTATTACACTATTTGAGATTCATAGGCCTGCCGACCATTACATATAAAAAAGACGTTTTACTCACATAAGTTTGTTGCACCATTCCTGTCGAATCCAATATAGCACAACACTGTGTCTGCAAATCCAGCACCTGAGACTTGTTTACAAACGATTCCGCAGTGAAATGAAGTGAACACATGTACGTGTCTTCCCCACGTGAGCTGGAACTTCATTAAAAATACAGTTCAATCACTCATTCCTAATAGTAGCATCCGAAGGAAGCTTATGCAGCGACTTCCACAACCTGGCGCAGAGCAATATATATTACTTTGCTCGCCATGATAACTGCTTTGTAAACCTGTGGCGTCTCGACTCTTTGGGTGGGGCTTCAGAAGCACGCATACATATACATCAGTTGAGTTGCGTTTCGTCTTCCCATGACGTCATTGGATTCCAGCTCTCATTTTCTGGGCCTGGTGTCTATAAAAGCTTTTCTTTGACTAACAAGGACGTTTTCAGCTCTAAAACTTACAGAATATTCTTATATCATGATGAACTTCGATATATCAAAGTCTCAAGGGAAAGTTGCATTCTCAATTCATCACCCCTTTAAAATTGAGTACTGTACTCCAGGGATAGTTCACCCAAAAATGAAAATTACCCCATGATTTACTCAGTTATATTAAAATATGTCCTGGCTCTTCCAAGCATTTTAATGGCAGTGAATGGCAGTTTAAGATATTTTATTTTTATATGTGAAATTAATAACAAAGCTTGCACGTTGACTAAACGGAGTGTTTTTTTTTACTTTGTTTTTTTATATATATAGAGCTCAGCGTGTCCGTAAACTGCATCCAGAGAGTGAAAACACTACCTTCAGCGGTGGTGAGGACAACGGTGACACTCGTTCACACGTCTCACACGACTCCGCCCCCTCACACCATACCTCTGCCCCAGCAAGCTACGCTCCAGAGGCCGGGCCAAGTCGCAGTAAAAAGCAGCAAATGTCTGATGATTCTGGACCTGAGGCTTTCGGAGAGAGTCGTACACCTCCTGGACAACTGCCAGGCTCAGAGATTGAGCTTATATTTTGCCCACATCCCCTGCTGGTCAACAACCAACAGTACAGCCAGACAAGGTATAAGGAAATTCGTGATATGGGCAATTTTTCAGTCAGGGGATGATTTTACATAATAAATTGTAACAGCGTAGCAATGTAGAAATATTACATTAGCTAAAATGTCTCTATTTTAGTATCAGACTTCCACTTTAAGGCCAGGATGGGTCCTATTCACCTGTACGCTGTCTGGGTTTATTTTGCAATTACAACTGGCTGGATGTAAATTATTGCACGTATTACATGGCTACTTGCCACATAGACACAAAATATAGATTTTATTTAAAATATTTGATTCGCTCATTAAACTCAAAGCTGCTGCAGAGAAAAACTGTTCCTAGCAAGCAGCTTTGAGTCTGGATGAACAAACAAGTTCAAACAAGATAGACATTTAAAGGATAATGTACAGTTGCAGCTTTCATTACACGAATAATGATGGGGACATGAAATATTGATTTTAACCCAAAATCATTCCTGTCTTATAATCCATCACTATGTACAAAACAATCATTCTAGCAACAAGATTGAACAGTTAACAATTTTACTGTAGGCCAACTATTATTCCTGAAGTCCTCCGGTTTCATTTTACAGTAAATACATTCAATAAATGATGTGCAAGATGGCAGCAGCTGAGTTTGAATGAAACGAGAGAGCGCTTCCATTCATTTGTCTCAAATACCCTGATGACTGTCATTATGCAATGTTGCTATTGTCATTATTGGGGAATAACTGACCTCATGACTAACCAATCAGAACCAAACATTTCAGAGAGCTATGTATCAATGCAGGTTAATCAGTTTTCTTTTTTTTAAGTAGTTACTCCTAAAGCTTTTTGGGTGGAAATGTAATTATGGGAATGAACTTCTTGGGTGCTAAATTCTCCTTTCTGCTCTCAGATATGTCAAAACCACAGCTAACGCCACAGTAGATCACCTCTCCAAATACCTGGCTCTCCGCATTGCTCTGGAGGAGAGTCAGAGTGACATGCAGGTGAACAGAAACATGGAGGGAGAGCCTGGAGCTGGTGGCAGTAGTAGTCTGCAGGACGTCAGTGAAAAACAGTTTACCATCTACATCAGCACAGCAGGAGGACAGTTCTCTGTGAGTCATGCTGCCATCAGTACTCTGTTAACAGAAATCAGAGTTTGGCTTGTCTTATCTTTGTCATTTCTGTTTTTCAGACACTTAATGGCTCTTTGACATTGGAGCTGGTGAATGAGAAGTATTGGAAGGTCTGTAAGCCTCTGGAGCTCTTCTACGCTCCTACACAAGACCAGAAGCAGCAGCAGCAGAATGAGACCCCTCAACTGGGACAGATGGACGAAAGCCATGGAAAATCATCTTCAACCTAAAGGAGAATAACAATCTCTTTCTGAGATATACAAGTGACTGTAACTCTTGAGTTTATAGACAGTCTATACAGATTACCACACTCCTCCTGCACAGATACATGAACCAGTCTAGACCAGTGCTACTCAAACCTGTCAGGGGGACCTTCCACCACTGCACATTTTGGATGGCTTTCTTATCGGACACACACATTTTGGGTTGTGCAGTCTCTACTAATGAGCTGATGACATCTGAAATGTGCAGTGGTGGAAGGTCCCCAAGACCTGTGGTCTACAAGGCATGTAGATCAGTGTTGCCCAACCATTTTTTTTATTATGTACCATAGCAAAGCAATTACCATAGACAAGGCAATTAACATACATTTGTAGAAACTAAAGGTTTGTCCCAATAGCTACACTTCTGGTCTTGGACACTTGACTTGAGTGTGTGCATGCAACAGGAAGAAAGTGTGCAAGACTGTCCAAGGTCTGAAAAATGCCAAAGCTCAGTGCCCTTAATACACACTAAATCCACACTATCTCTATTGCATCGCAGTTGTATTTGATGCTAAGCATATCCCATTTATCATCATCAGGAACTTGCATGGCCCAAAATCGAGATATGCTTTTCATCATTTAAGCACCACAATTAATGAATTTATCATGCTACAAATTATCTTCTGAACTTTCACAAATACTCAAAATCTGAAATGTAAATACAGCTTTGTAAATACTGGCATTTTTACTCTATATAGATATACACATATATTTTCTCTATTGTGTGTGTCACATCAGGTAATCAAAGTTGTACACGCATAACACATAGGGCAAATACAGGCAATTCATCATGCAAGTGTTCAAGCGCAAAGACCATGAGTGGGGTATCAGGACAGACCCTATATTCAAGTAATTTGCAGTTGTGTGGTGGCATGTTATAGTATCTCAGCTTATTCTAGTGAAATACTGTATGTTTAAACGTTTATGAGAAAAAAATACCTCTGGCCAGAGTCTATATTGAAGGATCCTTGGTAGCAACCTGTGTATGTGTAGCCCAAGAGATTGGCCACACCTTTGTATGGTTTCATTTGTTTGTTGTTCATTTATACTAATTCATCACATTTATTCCAATAATCCTTTTAATGATTTATATGGTAATATATCAATCAATGCACTGCTTCCCCCTGCCTCTTGGGTTGATACAAGACAAGATGTTCCACTTACTGTGCAGATACTAGACAAAACAGCACATTAAATTAGATTTTTTCCCCCTAAAATCTGATTCAATCCACATTTGGAGGTTTGCCCCATTTTGAAAGCCTTGTCAGAAATGTGGGTACACCCATGTCGTTAACAAAGCAAACCATGCAGATAAACTGGTTATGAAATCTTATTAAGTTGATAGTGTGGACAGTCCGAAAAGATCTAATTTAGGAAGAAAAATATGATTGGCCTGCAGTCTGAACATAGCCTTTGCAGCACAGTGGACAGAATTTAACTGATGACTGTTTACAATAATCAAATTGACTAAATATAAATCTTGATTTTAAATGGAAGTGAATGCAGTAACAGAGTAACTGTTACTGTTACACAGTAACAATAGATTGACAATTAGGATTGTCAATCTATTAACAATCCTAATTTTAAACTCACAACTAATGTTCTATACAGGTTTTTCTAAATAGCCATGGGCTACCTGTTTAGAAATGACTGACAAAACTATCTAATCAATAATGGACACATCCCTTTACAGTAATATAATCAGGATTCAAGGGATACATTGATGTAGTGGCTAAAATGAGATGTCATTGTCTTTGCTATTTTCTAACTGGTTCATTGGTCATTATACCCTTGCCTTAAACCCACCTTGCATATTTTTCCCCCATCAATAAATAGACATTTTTACTTGACTACAACATCACTGTTTAACTTAAATCCGATAAATCTTGATAAAAGGATAGGTCACCCAAAAATTACAATTAATTTACTTGCCCCAAAATTGTTCCAAACCTTCATGAATTGCTTTCTTCTGCTTCAACACAAACAATATTTTAAATGATGCCAGTAACCAAACAGTTGATGGGACCCAATTGACTTCCATTGTATTTTTTATTTTATTTAAGTCAATAAGGTCCAACAACTGTTTGGATCCCCACATTTTTCAAAATATATTTTGTGTACAGCAGAAGAAATACAGGTTTGGATTGTCCCATTGAGAATTAAAGATCATAGCTGTACTAATATTCCAGAGACATGGATTCTGCACAATTCATAAATTCACTCTCTCCTTGCAGAGGGTATCTGGGTGGGGAATTGTACAAACATTGTAATTATTTTATTTAACATATAACCATGTTAACAAAAAATATTCATGCAAATTGAGCATAGTCACAAATTGGCTGAAAATAGAGACCAAGACACAGAATGGCTGAACGTTTCAGTTTTATTTTGAGTTTACTTCTTCTTGGACACACCCACAGTACGACCACGGCGACCAGTAGTCTTTGTGTGCTGACCACGGACACGCAGACTAAAGGAGAAAAACAAACAACAACAACATTGAGTAAAACAAATCACATCAAATGATTGGCCTTAAGGATTTTGAACATATTAGTTCACCATTAAAGATATCCTAACCATTGATGGATCATTAAGTGTCCAAATGCACCCTGTGCCAAATGTTATCACTGGACCTGATGGTATTAGTGTCAAACATAATTTAAAACTATTCTAACAAGTTATGACACTAATCTCTGATGACAAAAATAATTTCCTCCGTTCTTTGTTCTAAAACCAACAGCATCAATTAGTTATTTCACTGTATTGCTGTGAAACTCACCCCCAGAAGTGACGGAGGCCACGGTGAGCCCTGATCTTCTTCAGCCTCTCCAGATCTTCTCTCAGTTTGTTGTCCAAACCGTTAGCTAGGACCTTGGGAAAACCACAACATTTAAAGTCAATTTCATTCAAGTTACTGAAGTAATATTGTAGTAAACTGCACTTATTTGTGAAAGAAAATAGCAAATTGGTGGTGGTTGGTTGAGAAGAGACCCCTGACATGTGTAAAGCACTTTGGGTTTACCGTAATACATATGAAAGCACTATATAAACGCCTCATTCATTAAATATGATGTTAATATGGCTGGTCCATGTGTCCAAAATCCTTCAAATCAAACTCAAACATGGCTTTTCTGAAACATGCAAGTAGAAGCCTAACATTAGTCTTTGCATGGCTGGTCTCTAAAGTTTTCCAAGATAAATGTGGACTATTGTTAGGCACATATCCAAATGTTCATTTAGAGCGTGGAAGCTGAATCAGTACCACACTTACTGCAAGACATTAAACTTAACATGCATTTCTATCTAATAGGCACATCCATCCTTACAGTTTTGCCACTGCACTGTGAAAAGCTTTGTGCGCTTAACTAATGCCCATTTTTATGGTTTAGTATTTCTCTAATGTAGAACTAGTTTACTAATAACTTAAAAACCACCTTTGGTCCAGGAGCAACACTGTCCTGGCTCATCCCTGGTCTGAAGGGTATGATGCAGCCCAATAATACTACCGAATATTATCACGCTTTATTCACGGGTGGTGTTAGGATTTTTTTTTTTTTTTAAAGATCTGATTTTACAGTCACCTTTGCACTGATATAAAAAAGAACCCAGAAAGCACAAAAAAAGGAACCCCAAATCATACCTGACTGTATTTTCCATCTTTAATGTCCTTCTGTCTGTTTAGGAACCAGTCTGGGATTTTGTACTGGCGAGGGTTCTGCATAATGGTCACCACCCTCTCAACCTGTTCGACAAAGAGCAAATTGGTTGTTACAAATGTGTTATTTGCAGTCACACAGAAACCTTCAGTAATTAACACATGGCTACAGAGTAGATAGTTCTCTGGGATGCGTGTTTATGAAAAACAGATAAGCTTATAACGCTAGTTTATGGGGCACAGAATAAGTAAAATTAAATCGTTAGATAACACTAACAAGGCTCAAAATAGCCTCACACTAACACGGTAGCATAATGAGGGTCCCTTCATGCAAACCGAAGCATTGAGTACTTTTAAGTGTATAAACAGTTTAATAAGATAGAACGCATCCAGAGTTTTACATAAATCCATGACCATGAACTGAATTACATGCAGAATTGAAATGTAATCAATTTTAAAATGCAATCAATTACAGCAACGAAAAAAAAAAACATCTTGTGTTAATTTTGATCATAGCTTTAAGAGAGAGAAAAAAAATCAAGTGGTAGTTTGTCATTCTTGCACTAATAAAGTTACAGCAGTCATTAATCGGCTGTCTGCGAACATGTCAAACAACTGATCAAGGACTACAGATTTTAGCATCAGAGATCTTTCACGATTTGCAAATTTAGTCTCAGATGGCCAAATCTTACAGTGTGCATACAGCTTTAGAATTTTTATAATTTACAATTTTCTATACAGAACAGTAAACTTAGATAATTAATGTAACAGTCATATGAATGATTTGTGAGAAGGTAAATTGTATGTGATTTGCAAAAGAGGTATATAGATTTTAGGGCTGTGTAATTAATCGTATTTTGATTTTGGCTTCCAACATTTATGAAAACAAGATAATCGAGGTAAAACCAGGGTGTCTACAGATATGAACACGTTAAATTTAAGACTTTTAAGACCTTTTTAATTTCACCTTATGAGAAATTTAAGACCAAACCTGTGATGGAAATACGCATTATATTACATATGTCAAATTTAATGCATTTAATGCAAAAAGAAAAACAAGATACCCCTTTTTTTCATTTATTTATGGCCATTTTACATACACATTGCATAAAGTAAAATAGTATATCAAATCGTTGTTATATCTTTCATAAAATAGTTGAGATGTCCACTACAGTGTAATGTAACAAAAAAAAGAAAGGCTTATTTATCCCCATTAAGTATCGTATCACCAAGACTTTTGGTGGTATTAAAAATGTATTCTGAGTCAATCTTCATGAGTGCTTTAGCAGCATTTTATATATATATATATATAAAAATAATAATACTATAGGGCTGTTAACAATCAGATTAAATAATTTACAGTGCAAAATTACAACTGCAAAAAATAATGTTATGACATTAATGTTTTAAATATAATTGAATAGGCTTATTCAAATAAGAAATGTTTAAACACATACTTTAAAAATACACCAAACCACCAGTAGGTGGCGGTAAGTCACTTCATTTCATCCGACTGGTTCAAAGTGCTGTAACAAAAAATGCAGAGTGTTGCTTGGAGAACGCAAAATAGCTTACGTTAATGTTACCTCTGTGGTCATCTTTGTTTGGAACTATTTTCGTTGGTGAAACTGAACAAAACAGACAATGTGGTGTCTAAAATGTAAGTAACTTTACTACTTGTTTGTTGAACTTTAACGTGCACTCGTGAAAATACTCAGCAAAATAGCTCCCTTGTCATGGTATATTATTTAACTATAGGCCCATATATTAGAAATAAACTTAACATGTTGATTTTTTAACTCGGCATGTTTTTTCTGTTTATTTCTTTACGTTTGCCGTTATGCTCATTTTATTTCTCCATGAAAGTTTCTCACAGTCAGGTAGTGCGCAACCTCAACAACAGCGCGACACTGATACCACAAATACATTATCTATTTGAACGTAATAAAATCAGAAGTATAATTCTCATGATCAGATGCTGCCATTTGTGTAAACTTACATGAACCCATTTAAACTAGTTAGGAGGCTGGTCAGCCCTGTAGTTCGACTGGATTCTGCCACTGCACTTCTCTCTGATTGACGACGTGTAACTTAAGTTACAGCGGGGGGAATTCTGCAGTTCGTCCAATGATAATAGTCACTGTGTCCATCAGACAGGAGAAATTTTCCCGGTAATGCGACCAAAAATATTTAAGACCCATCGTATCTGAATTTAAGACATTTTAAGACTTTAAGGCCTTATTTAAGGAAAACCTTATTTAAGACATTTTAAGGACCTGCGGCCACCCTGAAACGATTATTGTGCTGATTATTATTCAGTCCAGCGCAGATCCCTTTCTTTCACAGCGGTGCACTTCCGTTCTTCCAAACAAAAACTTAATACCCAAATCAACCAAAATAAGTGAGTTACATAAAATATGACTAAAATAACTAGCTTCCACTGGTCAGCGGTATGCAACCCTTGACACGATGTATAGGAGCATCGCAAGTTTTGATGCCTAGAGGATCGGCCTGGGCAACAAACTCAAGCCCTCTTTTCTTATATCGAAATTATCCACCATTTTTCTTTAAAAATTCTTAATTTTAGACTTCTAATTCATGACCAAAGTTTTGTTTTGCTCCATCCTCTGCACTTGTCAACATGCACGTCAAGGGTTCCTCTTTCACCTTAAGTGAACTTGCTAGTTATTTTAATCTATAATCTATCATTATAATCTATATAAAATTTTAAATATGGATATTTTAGTTACACAAATGCACCACTTCGCTTCAGAAGGCCTTTATTAACCCCACCCCCGGAGCTGTGTGGAGCAGTTATATGATGGATATATGCACTTAAGGACTTCAAAAACAAACCATCAAGTCAATGCCATTATAATGCTTGAAAGAAGCCAGGACTTAACTCTGATTGTATTAGTCTGAAAGAACGTCATAAACAACAATGATGACTTGAGGGTGAATAAACCATGGGCTAATTATCATCCATTTAACCTAGTATTAGTAGAACTTTGATCATATCACCCACCAATAATTGTGATTTCAATATTGATCAAAATAATAAGTCGCTTATACTTTGAGGAGGAAGAAGAAACAAACCCACCTCATCCTCAGTGAGTTCTCCAGCCCGCTTGCTAAGATCAATATCAGCTTTCCTCAGGACCACATGGGCATATCGTCTTCCAACACCCTGTGGAGTAAATGTACATCACGGAGGCTTGAAAACTTAAACTTCACTGGCACTGCACACCGAAACGCTATTAGCTTCAATCACTCACCTTGATGGCAGTGATGGCAAATGCGATTTTGCGTCTTCCGTCAATGTTCGTGTTGAGAACACGAAGGATGTGCTGGAACTTCTCTGGAATGACGAGCGACTAAGAGAAACCAGACAATTACAATTCTCTTAAATTAAAATAAATAATGAATTCGACGCAAGTAGACTGAACTGTAATTTAGTACACTAACATAGCGGCATAACGCTCAAGTACAGCTAACGTTAGCTCACGGACTAGAAATACATATTTAAGTGTCTCTCCGGTTTGAACTAAACGAACAAAAACATACAAATGTTACATTTCTGCGTATACACTTTCAGAATACTGTGATAATACTATGGTATCTTTTTGTAGACTTAAACCGGCGCGGACTGAACACGGACTTTCTATAACTCACTTAAACGTTAACTCGATCATGTAAAACTAAAATATCAATTTATATTGAATCTATGTACATAAAAAACATGAAATGTTAAATCAGTACTAACATAAGCACACAAATACGGGCGATGTTACCAGATTTTATGTAAAATCTTGAGGATTTCGTTTCATACTCACCATCTTGTCCGCTGGTTCCGCGCAAAGAGGAAGTGATCACGTTCTCGCGATATTTTGTCTGCTCGACATGCGAACTTTGACCGGAACTGATTCCGTTGCAATGTACGGGCAGATGCTATGCTAATGCAAAACAATACTGTATTTTAAACCGATGGCGTTTAAACCACACAAACATATAAAGCGCAGTCATTGCTGTATCGTATTTTGCAACATATATTGAAGAGCTTTTACTCGTTTGAAAATACATTTCTTATGATGTTACAGTGTGACTTTTTGGCAAGTATATGTCTCTGCAGGTTAGAAATAGGAGTAACCTCATCAGTGGGTGTGGCCATAAACAGAGGGACGGACGTGTAGTTTTTCTGAACTACAGGCGCCATGGCGGAAGCGCTGATCACTGGTGCTGGTCATATAAACACACCCGATGATTCTGCGAGCGTTGCGATGGCGTATTTACAGGATAAGGTAATGCTTTTCTTTCATGCTATAGCAGTTTTTGTTACTGATCATGTTGAATCGAACCTGTTTAAGTTAACGTTACACCCTTGAGCGCTAGCATTGTTAACAGCCTCAGATGTGAATTTAATAGAAATAACACAGACATACTGTTGTTTTAATTGACCCATCATAGTTATTATAATTCATTTGAATGCTGTTTTACTGATCGCGACTATAATTCCCCTATGCAGGTCTTTATTTCAGCCAACATCTGAATATATATTTTCTGTCATATCCTACAGTAAGATCACGTGACAGTGTAGTGATGTGTTCAAACCCCCCATACGCTCTCGAATATCAGATGTTAAAATTGAGAAGTCGGCATGGCACGTAACAATAGGAAGTGAAATTCTTATGCACATTGTTATTTTAAGTACGTTAGTGAAGGTGAAATGAGGCTTGACTTTCCCCCAACTGTATCGTAAAATGGTTCGTTAGTATTCCAGTCGAATCTTTTCAACACGGTGCACACTAACGACATCTTGTGGTCAAAAGGTGGAAAAGCTGCCTTTGCGTCCAGACGACTCAACCATTTCTTGATTGTTTCATATAATACATCAATCAGTTTGTGGTACAAAAACAATAGAAGGCAATACAAATATTTATATAAATAATTGTCTTTAACGTGCCATTGTGCTTGCATGTTTGTATGAATAAATTAGTATGATAATAAAATGTATGAAAACAATATAAATGGGTCAAAGTAACTGTAGTGTTGTACTGTAGCATTCAAACAACATATACAGCCTCATTGATATAAGCTTTTGCCTTAGACCTAAACCTATAAGTTCATAGACAAGGCTCTTGGAGGCATATATGATCAAAATAAATTAAGATTATTGTGAAATGGTCAATTTAAGTGCTTGTGAACTGTGCATTAATACAAATTGAACATTGCTCAAACTACACATGTATATATTTATTCGTATTATAATTTATTATTATCAAAGAAGCAAATGACTCTCAAAGGGTTCACGTTATATTTGAATGAGAATATAAAGCAGTCACGTGGTTGTGTGCAAAAACAAAGCTTCAAACTTATTAGATCACATGGTTATATGGCAAAACCAATTAAGCTTTTTTACTTTTATTTTTTGTTACAAGCTTCGAAGCCTTAATTCTGAACGTCATGTTAGGTTATTTATCATTCGATGATCATTGTCATATTTTCTGCATTTCCCCTCTCTGTTGTGTGCAGTATATCTAATATATTCTACAATACTTGTGGAATTTGTGTACCTCATTTGTACATAGAGTTGGGAGGGTTACTTTCAAAATGTTTCATTACAGTTAAGAATTACATAAGTATTCAGTAATGTAATCCCAGCATCACATTATGAACGTAATCTGATTACTTTTTGATTTTTTCAAGGTCACATAAAGATAAAGTCAAGTAAAAAACAATATTTAGGAGAATAATTGCACATGCAGTCATTACCGTACAGAATCGAAAACCATGACCTGAAAACCGTGATCCGAACCGTGGGTTTTGCGAACCGTGCCACCCCTAATGCATACTGTGTTTTTTACACTGTTAAAGACTTGGATTCCCATGCTAAACAAGCACAAAGTTTCAAAACATAAGTTTGACATTTGATGGAGTATGTCTGTGTCAAAAATACTCCTTCTGGTTTCGTACAAGTTTCGGAAAGTTTTTTTTCGAGTATGGGTTTGTGTGATATGAAATGGTCCGGAATTTCCTTGTACGGGCACTTCTCACAGAAGAGCGAGAGCGCAAATGCACGCCCATAAACGCCCTTTTCTTGGAAAGGGCGGTTACACTGCAGTCACAGGACTTCATGAAATCAACAATGTCACCAAAGAAGTGTGCTTTTGATGAAGCTCTCCCAACGATAAAGGTTCACGGTCATGCATTGGAAGCATGCTGTCAGTAAGACTGCTTCAGATGTCTATGTTGTTGGCTATCTTCGTGTCCACATCAGTAAACAACATGATCGTCTATCAATGGAGCATGCAATGTATGGTGTGTGTTTAAATACATTTGTTTAGCTTACCACTATAGATGTTGAACTAAATTAATTATTTTAATTTAAACCTAGGCTAGGCACCGTTCACACAAAGCCCACTTCATTCAGATTAATTTTCTATGTAAACATGCAGTAGTCTGACGTGCAAAACCGTTCCGGTTGCTACTGCTAACGTTTAGTCGCACACAATAGTCCATAAACCAAATCATGTCCTCATAAACCATGCGTAAACACACACAAATGTTGACAAGCCGCTAAGCAAATACAGTTACAGTACATACCACATATAGACGCCCTGCTGTATTCGCTGCTGCTCCTGTTCAATTTCAGCCTCCGGATCAGATTCTGGATCATATATGTATATGGTTGAATCTGATTGATAGCCATGGTTTATTTAGGATAACTTTTCTTTTCCACGTTTAAAGGGATACTCCACCGTTTTTTCATATTAAACTATGTTATTCCCTTAACTAAGACAAGTTGATACATACCTCTCTCGTCTCAGTCCGTGCACTTAATCGCTCTGACGGGCGGTGACAGTTTGATAGCACTTTGCTTAGCCAACTCAGCCCAGTTCATTCATTCGGTACCAAACAGAGATCAAGTTAGAAGCGACCAAACACCTCCATGTTTTTCCTATTTAAATACAGTTACACGAATAGTTGAACGACCAAGTATGGTGACACAAAATAAAACGTGGTGCTTTTCTAAGCGGGTTAAAAAGGATAACTATGCAGTAAAAAGTGCAGTAAAAAGCGACTTGGCGCAGTAAAAAGTCATGCCTGAAAACCTTTCCTTCAATTATAGAACCAACGTGAAGAGGATTTTTCAGGCGTGACTTTTTACTGCGCCGAGTCGAAGTATTCTCAAAAGTGTCAAAAAATTTGTGTAACTGTATTTAAATAGGGAAAACGAGGAGGGTTTTAACTTGATCTCTGTTTGGTACCGAATGAATGAACTGGGCTGAGTGGGCTAAGCTAAGTTCTATCAGTGTCACTGCACGTCAGAGCGATTAAGTGCACGCACTGAGACGAGAGAGGTATCAACTCGTCTTAGTTAAGGGAATAACATAGTTTAATATGAAAAAAATTTGGAGTATCCCTTTAAGGATGTCACAGCTTTCACAGACGCTCTCAACGCAGTAGCTGTGTGTGCTCGTGGCTCTTTAGCTCCGCCCACAAGGTACACCTCCAGCCGCTCGTTTTTTTTCCGCAAAGACTCGGAACAGTGTATCTTTCTTTTATAAATATAATAAAACTAAAGACTTCTCTGAGATATGAAGGGTGCAATACTACTCCTGTACTCAAGATTGACATGGGATTGACTGAAACTGAGTGTTTCACCCCTCCTTTAATTGATTTCCCCTGAAAATACAGGGGAAATCGCCCCCTATACCCTTAAATAGGGCATTATTTAAGGGGACAGCCATTTGTTGTGGTGTCCGAAACCATAATGGACTTTATTGAGTGCACTTATTCAAACCCATATTGCACCACAATAACGAGTATACAGCTGATATACACTCAACAGCTGTCCGACTTCACGCACTTGTTTTAATTTACTCCTTCAAGTGAACTATGTTAGTGGACTAACGTAGGGAATAGTGAATGAGGGTTTAGGAGGCTATTTTGGATTCAACCATACACAAAAGTATTGACAAAAGTATTGGGACATTCCTTCAAGTAATTGAATTCACATGTTTCAATCATGTCCATGGCCACACGTGTTTGTGAAAATGGGTCGCTTTCATGAACTGTTGCCACCTGTGCAATAAGTGAAGTTTCCTCGCTACTAAATATTCCAAAGTCAACTGTTAGTGGTATTATAATGTGGAAGCAAATGGGAAACACAGAAACTCAGCCACAAAGTGGTAGGCCACGTAAAATCACAGAGCGTGGTCAGCGCCAATAAGTCGCCAACTTTCTGCAGTGTAGCTACAAACCTCCAAACTTCATGTAGCCTTCAGATTAGCTCAAGAACAGTGCATAGAGAGCTTCATGGAATGGGTTTACATGGCCGAGGAGCTGAATCCAAGCCTTACATCACCAAGTGCAAAGCAAAGCATCGGATGCAGTGATGTAAAGCACGCCGGCAATGGAGACGTGTTCTCTGGAGTGACGAATCACGCTTTTCTGTTTGGCAATCCGATGACCGAGTCTGGGTTTGGCAGTTGCCAGAAGACTTGCCTGACTGCATTGTGCCAAGTGTAAAGTTTGGTGAAGAGGGGATTATGGTCAGGGGTTGTTTTTCAGGGGTTGGGCTTGGCCCCTTACTTCCAGTGAAAATAACTCTTAATGCTTCAGCATACCAAGACATTTTTGACAATTTCATGCTCCCAACTTTGTGGGAACAGTTTGGGGATGGCCTCTTTCTGTTCCAACATGACTGTGCACCAGTGCACAAAGCAAGGTCCATAAAGGCATGGATGAGCGAGTTGATGAATGTTATGCCTGATCAGTGTGTGTGTGTGTGTGTGTGTGTGTGTGTGTGTGTGTGTGTGTGTGTGTGTGTGTGTGTGTGTGTGTGTGTGTGTGTGTGTGTGTTTGTATGATTCAAAGTCTCAATGCTCTGTATGGCCGGTCCCTCCCTGCTCATGAAAATCACTGCAGTGCATGGTTAACATTTATTGATAAATTTGTTTGGGTTTTAATCGTTAACGCTTTTTGAATTTTTGTATTAATGCTTGAATCAGCAAGATAAACATTTTAGTGATGACTGTCTCTCTTTGTAATCTGTTGGCAGAAGTCAGACTTTGATGTGGTTCCTCCACTAAATTTGGGTGATCTGGACATCACCACAGATGAGTTCATTCTGGATGAGGTGGACAGTGAGTTTGGTGTTTTTGTTTTTCATCACTTAAGTAAGGGCTGTGTAACTTGTTTCATCATTCATTAATAAGTTTCTTATTATTTGTCTTTTTTTAGTTCACATTCAAGCTAATCTGGAGGACGATTTGGTGAAAGAGGCACTCAAGACGGTGAGATAAAAGTTCAGCTGCTGATGTGTGTGTGATCTTCATTATGTGTTAAATGTTTTGTTTTCTGTGGAACAGGGTGTGGATTTGCGACAGTACTCCAAGCAGGTGGAGTCCGAGCTGCAGCGAATTGAACAAGCATCAATCAAAGACTGTATCCATACTTCTGTCGTTAATGGCTTTATAGCAGAATCACACAAAACATGTCCACTGCTGACTACTTTGTGAGATTCACTCTCATATTGATGCAATAACCTGTTATGATTTTGCATATTTATATATTTTTTCTGCTCTTTTTTTTATTGATACTGAACATGGAGCATGGTTTATGGTTCAGTAATTAAGACTTGTTTAAAATTGCCATGGATATTATTAAAGAACCCTTAACAGTAGCACTGGTGTAGATATCAAAGAGAGTCAGAATATTGCCTCTTTACACAACCAGATCACAGCCTGTGACTCAATACTGGAGGTGAGTTTTCTATTGGCAGTGAGTGTTTTGCACGCTGTTTATGCGCCATGGGTGCCTCGCATATTAGCCGCCTGCTATGCCTCGCGTTTTTGTAGAAATGCTCTGAGCGCCTGAAGTTCAAAAAATCAATTCTAAGCAAAAAAGCTCTCAAAGTCATTAGTGATTCCCTTGTCCAACCGAGTAAATGGAGAGGAGGGCCATTCTATTGTGTTGACGTTCTGAGTGCACTGCTCTTTTCTAAAATAAAAAAAGCGTCAACCAAAAAAAGGCAGTGCGGTGCGCCTCACGTTTTCAAACCTGAAAAATGCATTCTGTCTGATCGGAGACTTTAATATAAGAAGAAAACTGCTAGTAAACTTATTTCATGGGGTGCTTTTGACATATATCTTAAGAAAACAGGAACATGGGGCTGGAAATATCACAGGGCGTGTGTGTTTTTTAATAATCAGTTTTTGTGATAGTCCAGCAAATTCAGGGAAAGGGATATTTACAAACCCGATTGCAAAAAAAAGTTGGGACACTGTTGAGAATAAAAACTGAATGCAATGATGTGGAGGTTTCATATTTCAAAATTTTATTCAGAATACAACAAAGATGACATCTAATGTTTAAACTGAGAAAATGTACCATTTTAAGAGAAAAATAAGTTGATTTTAATTTTCATGGCATCAACAAGTTGGGACAAGGCCATGTTTGTCCCTCTGTGGCATCCCCTCTTCATTTTATAACAGACTGAAAATTTCTGGGGACTGAGGAGACCAGTTGCTCAGGTTTACGAATAGGAATGTTGTCCCATTCTTGGCTAATACAGACTTCTAGTTGCTCAACTGTCTTAGGTCTTTATGATGCGGCAAATGTTTTCTATGGGTGAAAGATCTGGACTGCAGGCTGGCCATTTCAGTACCCGGATCCTTCTTCTACACAGCCATGATGTTGTAATTGCAGTATGTGGTCTGGCATTGTCATGTTGGAAAATGCAAGGTCTTCCCTGAAAGAGACGACGTCTGGATGGGAGCATATGTTGTTCTAGAATTTGGATATACCTTTCAGCATTGATGGTGCATTTCCAGATGTGTAAGCTGCCCATGCCACACACACTCATGCATCCCCATACCATCAGAGATGCAGGCTTCTGAATTGAGCATTAATAACAACTTGGGTTGTCCTTGTCCTCTTTAGTCCAGATGACATGGTATCCCAGTTTTCCAAAAATAACTTCAAATTTTGATTCGTCTGACCACAGAACAGTTTTCCACTTTGCCACAATCCATTTTATATGAGTCTTGGCCCAGAGAAAACGCCTGCGCTTCTGGATCATGTTTAGATATTGCTTCTTTTTTGACCTATTGAGCCGACAACGACGAATGACATGGTGGATTGTGTTCACAAAGTATTCCTGAGCCCATGTTGTGATTTCCATTACAGTAGCATTCCTGTATGTGATGCAGTGGCGTCTAAGGGCCCAAATATCACGGGCATCCAGTATGGTTTTGCTGCCTTGACCCTTACACACAGAGATTGTTCCAGATTCTCTGAATCTTTGGATGATATTATGCATTGTAGATGATGATAACTTCAAACTCTTTGCAATTTTTCTCTGAGAAACTCCCTTCTGATATTGCTCTACTATTTTTTGCAGCAGCATTGGGGGAGTTGGTGATCCTCTGCCCATCTTTACTTCTGAGAGACACTGCCACTCTGAGAGGCTCTTTTTATACCCAATCATGTTGCCAGTTGACCTAATAAGTTGCAAATTGGTCCTCCAGCTGTTCCTTATATGTACATTTAACTTTTCCGGCCTCTTATTGCTACCTGTCCCAACTTTTTTGTAATGTGTAGTTCTCATGAAATCCAAAATGAGCCAGTATTTGCCATGACATTTCAAAATGTCTTATTTTCAACATTTGATATGTTATCTATATTCTATTGTGATTCAAATATATGTTTATGAGATTTGTAAATTATTGCATTCCTTTTTTATTCACAATTTGTACAGTGTCCCAACTTTTTGGAATCGGGTTTGTACACAAGAGAGCAGTTTACTTGTCAAAAATGTTGATCTGGTCTTTGATGTGTTTTTCAACATGTTTTTTGACAATTTGACATGAACTGCCAAAGTGAATCTGCTTTCTGTCTAGCGTATGGAGGGCATGTTGAGCAGTTTTCAGAGCGACCTGTCATCCATCAGCAGTGAGATTCAGACACTGCAGCAGCAGTCAGTCAGTATGAACATGAGGCTGAAGAACCGTCAAGCTGTCCGCAGTCAGCTCAGCCAGCTGGTTGACGAACTGGTCGTTCCCAGCACCATGATTTCGTAAGGACATATTGAGTTTGCTATTATTGGGAGATTTTGCTTTACCTTCTTAAATCATAGATTGAAGAACTATTTGTGTTTTGCAGTGTGATTCTGGACAGTCCTGTAACGGAACAGGAGTTTTTGGAGCAACTTCATGAGCTCAATAACAAGATCAACTTTGCTAAAGAGCTCAGCTTCAGAGAGACCCTCGCCTGCTCTGATATACAGGACATCGTAGATCGCCTCAAAATTAAAGTGAGAGCAAATCAAAGATTGATTGGTATAACCCATTCTTTATATAACAGATGCATGCAAAATTTATTCAATTCAGTTTTCTGTTGCAAAATGTATGTATGTTTTGATTCTGTTCACAGGCTGTTTCAAAGATCCGTGAGTTCATCCTACAGAAGATTTACTCATTCAGAAAGCCCATGACCAACTACCAGATCCCTCAGAACACACTACTCAAATACAGGTACAAAACAGATACCAATAATGATAATTCTTTATATTTGAAAGCCGATAAACCGGTATATTGGCCGGTAATTCTAAATCCAAATGTTTTATATAAGTTTTGAGAGCCTGATTATAAAAACAAAAGTTGCACCATTAAAATCCATGTCCCAATCACACAGTTATAATGATGTTCTACTTATAATTTTATGTAGCCTATATGACAGACTTGCACTGCACATGTTGCACTGTATTTGCTGTATTTTCCTTGTTGAAGGGATTCCAATCATATTTCAAGCAATTCAAAACCACTATGGCGAACAGTGCATATCTAAAGTGTCTCAGCTGAAGAAAATAATCCATTATTTATCAGTTTTAAAGGGGTCATGAACTGGATTTTTTATTAATATTTCCTGAGCTGCACTTATAATGTTAATATGATTTTTACATTAAAAAAATAATAATTTAGAAATAAATGGCTATTTTCTACCTTGTGCCATCATGGTGGTTTAAGCCAGTTAGTGATGCTCTACCCGACATGCCAGCATACGACTACCTTGAACTCATTTCAATACTTGTTTTAAAGTTACAAAGCTTTTTACAAAGTCACTTTAAGGACAATATAATTTTTATACGATATAATAATTACTTTAAGACATAATCACTGCTAAATAGGAAAAGGATCGACCACCTGCAGTTGATTTTGATTTCCTAGGTATTATTAACTGGCCATAATTTTGAGACCGCAGTAGACGTGATGGAATATAATGTGTTAAGAGCTTGCTCAAGTACTGGGGAGCTAAACCATTTAGTGCTTTGTAAGTAATAAGCAAGATTTTGAAATGTATACAATGTTTAATGGGGAGCCAGTGCAGTGTTGACAGAACTGGGCTATATGGTCATACTTCCTGGTTCTAGTAAGAACTTGAGCTTCTGGGTTTTGAACCAGCTGGAGTTTGTTTATTAAGAGAGCAGGGCAACCACCCAGTAGAGCATTACAATAATCTAGCCTTGAGCTCATGAACGCATTAACTAACTGTTCAGCATTTTGCATTGAGAGCATGTGCCATAATTTAGGTATATTTTTAAGATGGTAGAATGCAGTTTTACAGATGCAAGAAACGTGACTTTCAAACAAAAGATTGGTATCAAAGAGTACACCCAGGTTCCTAACTGACAACGAGGACTTGACAGAGCAGCCATCAAGTGTTAGACAGTATTCTAGGTTACTACTTGTGGAGCTTTTTTGTCCGATGATTAGAAATTCTTTTTTTTTTCTTTTTCTGAATTGCAGGAAATTACTGGTCATCCAATTTTTTATATCAGCTATACATTCCGTTAATCTTGTGAATTGTTAAGTTTCTTCACGGCGCGAAGAAATATAGAGCTGCGTATCATCAGCATAACAATGAAAACTAATGCCATGCTTCCTAATGATATCTCCCAGTGGTAGCATGTACAGGGTAAAGTGCAACGGTCCTAGCACTGAGCCCTGCTGTACTCCATACTGAACTAGCATTTACTACTACAAACTGATAACGGTCAGATAGGTATGATTTAAACCATGCCAATGCAATTCCACTAATGCCTACATCATTTTCGAGTCTATTCAAAAGAATGTTGTGGTCGATAGTATCAAATGCAGCTCTAAGATCGAGTAACACTAATAGAGAGATACAACCATGATCGGATGATAAGAGTAAATCATTTGTAACTCTGATGAGAGCAGTTTCAGTACTATGATACTGTCTAAATCCTGACTGGAAATCCTCACAGACACCACATGGTATTGCAAAAGAAATAGTTTTGTATAAAAAAGAGTATGTTTTTTTTTATTAAAAAAAAATAAAAAATTGTCCTCAGGGTTCGTACAGCCTTTTGATTGAAATTTAAGCACTTTTCATGTAACTTTTTCAAGTGCGTCACACTTTTTCCAGCACTTGAAGGCTCTAAATATTATCATTTTTTAAATATTATTTTTAATGTCATGATTTGTAAAACTAAAAGTTTAAAGGCGTAGACCCCTTTGTGGAAAACATGCATTTTTATTTTCAAAAGACATGAAATGACCACTATAACCAGTAGGTGGTGGCATAGGATTTTCTTATTAACCATTTCCACTCCCTATGCACAAAAGTGGGAAGTGACAAAGTCTCATGGAAAACAAAACTTTTCTTCAAATTGTGACTAATTATCCAGAAACAAAGTAAAGAGCACTCCTTTAATACTCACTGAAGCGATCGGTCAGTTCAGTGTAATACTAGCTATAGAAGAACAATGGTAACCTATATTTAATAAGAGCAGAATATAAAAATGTTCCCTTTTTTTGGCATATTACTGGTGTTAATTACAGTAAACTTTATCTGCATATCAATTCATAAACATTTGACTAATTTATTCACATGCTGAAAGTTTTGGACCCCAGGTATGTGCTACCAAGCCGTAAATATTTTATGAAAACAAAAAGTTAAATCTTGTTTTGAACAATTTTTTTGTCAGCTGCAGATTGATTTTAAGTAGGAGTGGGAAAAAATCGATTTAAATCGTGAATCTGACTTTTTGTGAAAAAATCTGGGACCTTTATTTTTAGGACATATCGCCCAGCCCTACCTGTAATTGACTAATTCTGTAGGATCAAGTTGCGTTTTTTTGAAGTGGTTTAATAATAGCCAACTTAAAAGTTTTTGCTACATATCAAGGATGAATTAATGATATTAAGAAGAGGATCTATGACCTCTGGAAGCACCTTTTTTAGTAGCTTAGGTTCGAGCATACATGTTGTTGATTTCTTCCTTTCCTATAGCAGTGAATGAGTGTAATTGTTCCTCAGTTCCTCAGTGCAATGCTCTGTCTGATGTGATACTGTAGTAGATGGCTGCATGGTTATAATTTTTATTATCAATCTTGCACGTAAAGAAGTTCATAAAGTCATTACTGCTGTGCTGTTTACAAACATCAGAAGTTGAAGTTTTAATTTTGGTTAATTTTGCGACTGTATCGAATAAATACCTAGGGTTGTGTTTGTTTTCTTCTAAGAGAGTCGGGAAATAAGCAGATCTTGCAGTTTTTATGGCCTTTCTATATGCAATCATGCTCTCTTTCCATGAAATACAAAAAAACTCAAAGTTTTTCTTTTTTTCTTCCAGCTGCGCTCCATTTTTTTGGCTGCTGTTTTAAGGGCCTGGGTGTGCTCGTTGTACCACGGCATTGGACTATTTTCTTTAATCTTCTTTTAGCGCAGGAGCGCAACTGTGTCTAAAGTGCTGGAAAAGAGAGGGTCACTTAGCCTGACACATCAGGATGTTTGGTCTGGAAACTCACCTTTGGTAGGACTCAATCCGAGGGACGGGATAAACGGTTGTCTTTCAAATTCCCTCTGCAAGCAATAGGATAGCGCTACAACCAACCAGAGCCATGTGAAGTGGCGCTAGTTGATCAATTAAACTTTCACCGTATCCGGTCGGCAAAACTCCGAACAAATCTCCCCTTCTTAAGTTAAGAATGATTTCAGTTCCGTTCTTTGTTCTTTTCTCAAAGAAAAGCTTAACTCCAAGACCGATGTTCACCAGCTTCATTTACAAATAGGACTTGAAACCTCCGCAACACTGCCGTCATTATGTTACGCCCGCCCACCAACTCTATACACGATGTGATTGATTGGCCTGACCAGAGTTTTTTTTTTTCAGATCGAGAGTTGCTAGACGACACTCGCGGCAAATTAGATTTACTGCTGCTAGGGTGCGTCTAGATTTCTAGGCTAAGAGTCACTAGTTTCTGTTGCAACTTTGAGCTCCTCTTGGCTATCTGGGATGCTGAGGAGATGAAACTGATCAGGAAGATTTTTCACAAAGCAAACTTTAGTGGCTGCAGTGATTGTCCTGCCATATTTGAAGCGAGGGGACGGCTTGCAGCCTTTGCTAAATTAAGTATACATGATACTAGGTAATGATCTGAGATGTCATCGCTCTGCTGCAGAATTTGTTTAACTCCAATAGAGTTTAGAATGTCTCTAAATGCCATTCCCAATGCATCTTTTTTATTGTCTACATGGACATTAAAATCACAATTAGTACTTTATCTGCAGCCAGTACTAACTCTGATTAGATCTGAATAGATATTTGGTAAAGTCTGTATTGTGCCCTGGTGGCCTGTATACAGTAGCCAGCACAAATGTCAAATGGGATTTATCAATTTCACTACATAACGTTACATAAAGCACCAAAACTTCAAATGAATTATATTTTAACTAGACTTCTGAGTAATACCGAAGATATTATTATAAATTACAGCAACACCTACCCCTTTTACCTTTCAGACGCGGCTCGTGTTTATTACAATAGTCTTGGGGAGTGGACTCACAGGTTTTAGCCAGGTTTCTGTCAAGCACAGCACATCTTGATTGTTATCTTTAATCATATCATTAACAATAAGCGCCTTTGGGGAAAAGGATCAAATATTCAGCAGCCCGAGCTTTATCATTTGTTCATCTGTATTATATCTGTTTTTTATTTGTTGAATATCAATTACATTTTTACCGTTAAATGGTTTTGATGTTTTTTTGTATTTACTAATTCAGGGAACAGACACAGTCTCTGTGCGTTAATATCTAGGTGAAAGAGTCTCTATGTGTTGGGATTTATCTGACTTCTGTGATGGGTGAGCAAGTCCGTCTGCTGCTTTAAATGTCACTTGCAGGTCACTGTTAATGAGTGAGACACAGATTCAAATGGCTGATTCATTAAGGAACGATTCATTTGACTTAGTCTATCTTCGTCATTGAATAATTTATTCAATTCATTCATTCAAAGGAAACACCTCTGTGTGTTTCTCAGAGAAACACTTACAGTGCTGTGGCTTTGTTTTAAACTATTTTTGTTTGTGAAATAGAGTAAAAACAGGCAATATGGCGCCTAAATTGTAAGTCACTTATTAACTTCTTGTTTAGTAAACTTGTATAAAATCAGTATCACATTTGTTATAATGCTGATGCCTGGAGAAAAACTGCACTCTTCGTGTGATATTGATTAACTATATTAAATTATATACATTTAGACTAAATCATGCGGTGAAAGCATGCACTGTAAATGCGCTCCCGTACTAGTCTAATCTACAAAACTACATCGTGTAGTGTATGTGTGCACTTTCTGTGTGTGAGGGATATACTCGATAATGTCAGATTGGACATTGTTAAAACAACAATTACAATATTATCGCAAATGATATATATCGCATGGCTTGAATTACTTGCTTGATGTTCGTTGTCGGAAGTTTTAGTAAGCGAATAACACAGGCTATTTTCCCTTATCAAAAGTGCCGGGGTCGATTGCTGTCTTTTCAAAAGTGTGGGGGTCCCCCATACCCCATATCAACAGCTCACCTGACCATTGTTTTCTTTCTCCAGACGCATTCATATGCAAATGATTTTGCCCCTGTGATGCCACATACCACCTTGGATCCACATGTAGCTCGATTTATATAAATGCTTTTTTTTATGATGAGGACGTTTTAAGTTATGGAACTTGCAGGATGTATTAATGATACGAAGACATCTTATATAATAATAATGGATTTTTTTTATAACGCACTTTTTATTCCGAACAATCTCAAAGTGCTACAGGGGGAAAAAAATAACAATAGAAAATAAAAGTAAAGAATAATAAAAACAATTAACACACAAAAGCCTTTCTGAACAGAAAAGTCTTCAGTTCTGCTTTTAAATGGACCAGGCTTTGTACTGCTCTCAGCTCACTGGGGAGGTGGTTCCAAGGCCGCGGTGCAGCCGAGCAGAAAGCTCGGTCTCCCATGGTACGGAGCCTGGTGGGGGGGACTTGAAGAAGCAGGTGGCCTGATGATCTGAGGGTGCAGGTGGAGGATTTCAGAGTGATGAATTCTTGTAGATAAGATATACCAAAAGATCAAGGAAAATTTGTATTTCCCCTGACGGCCTGACCCCTTTGAGATATCGGCCATATTTTTTTATTGGGCCGATAACAATAACATTAAAAAAGAACATATATCGCCCGATACCGATATGGTGGCCGATATATTGTGCATCCCTAGTTTTTTCAGATCTTTAGATCTAATTGACAAAATGAGTTTGCACAATTTACTAATGAACGCGCCCGTAGATGACGGAAAACAAAAACTCTGGTTAGATATTTTTGCTTCAATCTTGTAATGGTAAACCCCAAATAATCCTCTTTAAATTGTCTTGAAAGAGAAAGATCATGGATTTATTCATTCTTAATAATCATAACTCCTATTTGTTGACCACTTACCTACACATTGGGTCACACAAACTTATAGTAGTCAATTAGACAGTTTAGCCTCTTTTCCTAAGACTGACCTACAGTAAACACCATAATAGCACAATACTGAGTATAGATGTGTTTCTGGTCATCTACAGATTTTTTTATCAGTTCCTGTTAGCCAATGAGAGGACAGTTGCAAAGGAGATCCGGGACGAGTATGTGGACACCATGAGCAAAATCTACTTCAGTTACTTCAAGTCATACAGCGGCAGGCTGCTGAAAGTCCAGGTGACAGGCACAGAAGTACACTACAGTTCACAGTCTAGAAGGGCAAGAGTTTTCCAAAACCACAAGCTTTGATTTGATTGGTAAATTTTACATAATTTCCCGGAGTCAGCACATACAGGTTTATAGTAACTCAGGAGATAAAATCGGATGTTCCAGCAAATTCCATTATGAGAACTTCTGACTTCACTTTTTTGAGAGGTATCAGAAGTTTTGATTGAGACACTTAGTAACAAGTAAACAAGATTTCTTTATACTTACATGTATAATCCGCTTTGTTCTTACATTTTATTTAACATTTACTTAACACTCAAGCTCATGTAAAAAAAGCAAACTGTGGCTGGTCACTTTACATGTTGTTTAAACAATCACTTCCTGTCTAACTGGGTAGTTTTTGGCCACAATAAGCTTCATCTACTACTAGATCTACTATGTTTAGTTTTGGTCCTGGATGCTAATTTGTAAATCAGGGTTCTAGTTATGGGAAAATACACACAATATAGTTAAAACTTTGTGTAATTTACATTCAGATATTTATATTAATATAAATTAAAAGTTTTATATTGATTTCCAAAATATAATTTCTTATGCGTAATGCATTAAAGGGATAGTTCACCCAAAAATTTAAATTAGCCCATGATTTACTCATATATGACATTCTTCTTTCAGACGAATACAATCAGAGTTCTATAAAAAAATGTCCTGGCTCTTTCAAGCTTTACAATGGCAATGAATGGCTGTTTCTGTTTTGAAGTCCATAAAAGTGTATCTATCCATCATAAAAGTGCTCCACATGGCTACGGGGGTTAATAAGGCCCTTCTGAAGCGAAGCTATGCATTTGTGTATGTACTTAAAACTTTACAAATAGTAATAATCTCTAACTTCCGTTAACTGTCGTAAGCGCATTCACAAGAGACTGGCATTCCAGCTTATGACATAGAAGCACTTTTATGGACTTCAAAACTTTTTTTTTTTACTATTTTACTATTTTTTTACTAAATGACAAAATCTGCTCTGGAGCAGGTTATCTATGTAGCGTAAGTTCTCATGTCAAAAAACAGCTCTAGACCAATCCTCCTTCTTGAGCGTTAAATCCTCCTTCCAAAGCATTCTCAAACTAAACTTAAATGTACCACTGAAACAGGACAAGGTTTAAAAGATCTCTGTAGAGCACCCATACCATTTGTTAACCATTGTTAAACCATACCATTGTTAAGCAATTGTTAGCCTTAGCTTTTATGAAGTTGTTGTTAAAAATATAATAAATATAGTATATAAAAGCAAAGACAGAATCAAGGCTGTGCTATATTTTGCTTGGCATGACCCTAATCCTAAAATAAATTCTCAATTTATTTATTTATTTTTTCTTTCTCTCTCTCCTTTTGCCAGTATGAAGATGTTGCAGACAAGGATGACCTGATGGGAGTAGAGGATACAGCCAAAAAAGATATCCTTTAAACTTATCTAATCACAATCACAGAGAATTAGCACGCCAAACGACTTACTTCAAGTCAATAAACATACTTGCTTTTGAGTTTGGTAGAGAAAGCCATTTGTTTTCTGTATCATTGTAATGTGGTTGATTTCTTTAACTGCTTCGCAGGTTTTTTCTCCAAGCCTTCTCTCAAGAGTAGGAACACTATTTTTACTCTTGGCCAGAGGGGGGAAGTACTGAACCCTGCAGAGCTGGAGGGTCCCATACTGATCCCACACGCCGCTCAGAGAGGAGAGTCCAGAGTGAGTCACTAGTGCTTTATACTACAGTTAATGCTGCCAATACTTGATTTCAACAATCAACTAAACTTTAGCAAACTCTTCCAGCATTGTCTGTGCTATGGACATGAATAATACTTCAAATCATGGTTCACTATTTGTTTTCTTAGTTATCTGGAATGAGATATAACTAGGGGTGTTGTGATATACCAGTATTGATGATAATCATTATATTTTAAAAATTAAATACCATTATTATGTTAAATGAGTAGTTCACTTTAAAATGAAAATTACTCCATGATTTACTCACCCTCAAGCCATCCTAGTTGTATATGACTTTCTTCTTTCTGATAAACACAATTGGAGTTATATTAATATAAATCCTGACATTTCCAAGCTTTAAAATGGTGGGGTTTGATTTTTAACATACTCCACACGGCTCCGGGGGGTTAATAAAGGCCTTCTGAAGCGAATTAATGGGGGATTGTAGAGAAAATGTCCATATTTGACAATATCTAGCTTCCAGCAGACCACCTTCCATATTCAACTTATGAAAAAAAAAAGGCAGTCTGGCCTACTCCTTTAATTAGGGATGTCGCAATATACTGGTATTGGTGTTAACTGTAATATTTAAAGTGAATAGTACACATGAAAATATACGACACATAAATAATGCAGTGCCAGTATCTGGTTGACATCCCAACATACATTAGTTGGTGGTATTCTTGCCACCTGTCATAAAACACAAGCAGACAGCTGCTACTGCCACATAAAAGCTTAGCATAAAGTCCAGAAGTGAGTCTCATAGGAATAATAAAACAGGAAATCCCAAATATGTACAAAGACATCCAGCCATCGCTGTAGCTAAATAAAAGGAATTAAACATGAATAGATTTAACACCTTTGTGACATAATATATGGTTTATCGGTGTTCTTCAAGCCATCTCGAGGATGGATTATGTGTTTATAATGTAATGCCAATCGACATAGCCTTTATCACTGAAATACAATAAAATCATATAATTTCTGGCTCATTCTGTGATTAAAAAGCCACATCAGTTCACAGAAGGAATTTATTTCAAACTGGTTGCCATTAAGTGTAAGTGTTCCTTTTATATGCAATGGTCCGATTCTTCAATAAATAAACAAAGTAGAGATGAATTTGACTGATAGCATTAATCTTTTTTCCCTTGGTTTTTCTTTTTTTTCTTTTCTTTTTTTTTTCTTTTTTTCTTTTTTGCAGCCTAAAATAACAATTGCAGTGGCTTTTTCAAAGAAATTGTGGCAATATATGCAGCATTTGTGGTATTTTGCTGTGAAAACCCACTAATAATCATGATGCACTTTTCTGTAAATATTTAACATATAAAATTGACCCTTCGCTAAGCCCCGCCCTCCTTAGTTACTGTTGCTACGCCTGTCAAGCTTTTGCGCCTGGCCCATCTATTACAGTATGTATGCGCCGGTGTCAGACATTCCCAAGGAGATAATTATAAATTTTTTGTGAACAGGTGAAATATCTGAGAGAGCAAGACAAAAGGGCCTGCAGTATGCATTCGAGGGATATATCCATGGCATAATATGCAACCGATTAGAGAATAATTTCATCAAAATTGAAGCTAAAGCCATTAGGTCCCAGCGCAAGCAGCAGCAGCCGCCTCACGCTGACCATTTAAATGGGAAACTCACAAATTGAGGAACAGCTGTTCATGCACAGCACAGCAGGGTAAACAAATAATTATAATCTAATTATTATAAATCAAACAGCTTATCCATAAGACTTGTGGAATAAACACAATACATTAGCCTGACCACTTTGCAATGATAACATTCTCCCACTTATATTTTATATATAGATTCTCCCACACTGCTTCATCCACAACAATCTGATGGGGTATTTTGCACTGTGAAATTGTTTTCCCCAATAAGAATCTTCAGTAATACATTTCTCATCCCCCGAATTGTAAATGTTTTTGTTGTTACTGATGATGTTGTATTATTATTGTTATTATTTATGTACTTTATTTTATTATTATTAATTTTAATTTGCTTTTGTATTATGTTAAAAGAGAAAAAGAGAAAAGCAGGGAAAACGAAACTATTTCTGATTTGAAATAAATGCTGTTGTTTATGCTGCTTCACCAAAATAAAGAATAAAAAAAAAAGAATCCTCAGTAAAGTTAAATTAGTCACAGACGCTAACGCAGTAGGATTTCCCCATGCGGCAGCATGGATTGATAGATATAGCTATAATTTTGCGCTACGGTAGGAAAACAGAACAGCGTCATTTCTTCCCTTGGGTTTTAGATTTGAGTAAGGGAAATAATTCCACCCCCTGTCCAAATTTATAGGAAACCGGGTATCAGATTTGCACAATACATAAGCACAATGCTTCGGCATGTTCCTCGCCAAAGCTTGACAGACCTTCCGCGCCTAGTTACAGTTGCTAAGCCATGATTGGCCTGTGGCGGTTTTCGGGCGTGGCTTAGTGAAGGGTCAATTGTAAATATTTTTGTGCATAATAGCTATTTTTGTTACATTTGTTACTATAGCAGTATGCTTTCTTACTGACCTCTCTCTGTCTCTGTCAGTACCCATATGAAACACTCTTCCGCAGTCAGCACTATGCTTTGTTGGATAACGGCTGTCGAGAGTTCCTGTTCTTGTCTGACTTCTTTATGGTGGCTGGAAATTCTGCGTTGGATTTGTTCAACAGCATTATGGGAAAAACGCTCAGCATGTTCTTGGTACAGTCACACTCTCTCAGTATCAGTATCTTTGTAGGAAAATTTCATGGTCCAGAAGTTTAATATGTCCAGTGTTTTGTAGTTTGCTAACAAAAAACTACACTATGTATTATACTTTTTAAAATAGTTTGTGAAAATTTAATTGGTGTTCTTTTTATTAGGCATTCTCTCATTTGTTTTTTCCTCTTTTCTCTATCTGTAGAAGAATCTGTCAACATACTTGTCAGACTGTTATGACAGTATTGCTGTGTTTCTCTGCATTCACATCATCCTTCGCTTCAGAGCTATCACGGCCAAGAGGAACATCCCTGCGCTTGACAAGTCAGTCCCTCTGTCATTGCAAGCAACTAGTCTAGCGGGAGAAATAGGTTACCATGTACCCTCTTGGTAGTTTTCTTGGGGGGGGAAGCAGTAATTTTACTTATCTAATGAAGCCAAAAATATGTAAGAAAAGTGACAAAAGCATTTTTATTTTTATTTTTTTTTGCAGTGTAGCAGTCGACTGTAAGAGAGGGGCAGGGTTTAAATGCAACATGCAACATTTATATTTCTTACATTCTGCTCAGCCTAATTTTTTGACTGCTACATCCACATATTAAAATCCAGCCAACAACCAAGAAACAAGATGGTAGTGTCTGGAAATTTGATCTCTGATCGCCCACGCACAAGCTCCTCTGCATTATCTGACAAGCCAAGAGTTTCATGACACTTGACTTGTGTGTTCCTGTGGTTGAGGTATTTTTATAAATGGCTTTTGTTTTTTTATGTGTATTGTACAGGTATTGGGAGGCTGTGCTAGAATTGTTGTGGCCGAGATTTGAGCTAATTTTGGAGATGAACATCCAGAGCATTCGAAACACTGACCCTCAGAAACTGGGTGTACTGGACACCAGACCACACTATGTACGAAGCCTCTTAAACAAACACTACATCTAGACCTCAACCAATCATCAATTATTATTAAACGATTATGTTCATTTATGCTCATGTTGTCTTTAGATTTGAAAATGAAACAACAATTGTTCCATTTTAATCCGTTTTATTTTTATTCCTATCAAACATTTAAATGTATTAATATGTGCAACTACATCTCAGTATAAACTAACAAATTTATACTTTTTTTTCTACCGTCCATTGATGGCTCCCTTTGAAAAAATAAAAAATAAGGTATCTTCACATGTTCCACAATATTCAGTTAAATAGGGTAATTTTTATGATTCAGCTATTTTCAGTGAAACGTGTACAATTTTTGCTTAATACGATGCTCAATTTTAAATTGAAAAGATTTACATGTGGTTTGTTCTGTCCATGCACAGTATCATTTGAATGCACTTTTACATGTATGTGGCATACATCATTTGTTTTTGCCTCTTGTTTGTGTAGATTACACGTCGGTATGCTGAATTCTCCTCTGCTATTGTCAGCATAAATCAAACCTTTCCCAATGAGAGGACCAACACACTCCTCGGACAGCTGCAGGTGAACTGAACAGAAACCCTGTGTCTTCAAAAGGTGAAGTAGCTTATATTGAAACCTAACATGGATATGATTTCCAGATTGAGGTGGAGAATTTTGTGCTGAAAATGGCGGCTGAGTTTCCTTCTAGACGAGACCAGCTCATCTTCCTCATCAACAACTATGACATGATGCTCAGTGTGCTCATGGTGAGGTTACTCACATACCGCACCACAGTCCATTTATTAATAGTTAAGACTTACTACCAGAATGCATACAATGATATGTTTTGTGTGTGTTATAAAGGAGAGAGCAGCTGATGACAGTAAAGAGGTTGAGGGATTTCAGCAGCTCCTACTGGCTAGAACACAGGTACATTCTGGGATACTAAGTGCCGATTTAGACTGGCAGCTGTTTTTAAGTAGGACATTGCTTTCCTTATTGTAATGTGAGTAACCACTGTTTGTTGATGTGTAATTTTATAGGAATTTATAGAGGAGATTCTTTCATCTCCATTTGGAGGGATGATTGCATTTGTGAAGGAAAGCGAGGGACTAATAGAGAAAGGGCAACTTGACAAACTAAAAAATGACGAAGGTCAGTGCTGGAGCTACTTTGTTTTCACTGTTGACATCCCATAATTGTCATGTTTTAAATCTGTTACATTTTGAGCTTGTCTCTGATCTGTTTTCCTGTTCTGTGCATGTGTGTGTTTCATAAGCCCTATTCGGACAGTAATTGTTTCTCATGTGGACGTCTGAAAAAAATAATTTGCATGCCACCTCAGCGATAAAACTTGTGCATTCGAATGGGGATTTATTCACGGTGGAGGTGCTAGTTTTGTGATCCTACGAACACCCAGGAACGTGCTGCTCATGTCACCAGCCGAATGATTGACGGCTGTAAATAAAATGTTATATGCTTGTAATAATAAGAATAAATTCATATTTAATTTAAAAATAGGTTTTCTTTAGCTGGGGTGAATTAAATTAAATTAAATTAAATTAAAATAAATTAATATTTAAATAAAAAATGACAGTAAATACATAATGTTACCAAAGATTTGTGTTTCAAATAAATGCTATCCAACACAAAAGTCCTAAAAAATGTCCACAGTTTAAGCAACACACCAACTAATAAGAATAATAAGAAATGTTTCTTGAGCAGCGAATCAGCACATTAGAATGATTTCTAAAGGATCATGTGACACTGAAGACTGGAGTTGTGACTGCTTCAAATTCAGCTTTACCTTCACAAAAAGAGATCAATTTAAAGAGCAAGCAATTATTTTAATGCAAAAGATGCTACTTACACTAAGTGAAAATAGAGAAATATTCTATTTACAATATTATTCCATTGCATCTATGTATTCCATGTAAAAGTAGCAGTTCTTTGCATGTTTAAAGCTTGAAGTAATTATATGCTATTTATTGGCCTACTTTATTTTTGAAGATACATACTATTTGCGCCTCAGTATTGTTGTACATTTAACAGGATGCAATAATAACATAGTTTAAATGATTATATTTATTAAAATTATTATATGGATGCTGCCTTAATGGGACAATAAAAGCCCTCCCTACACCAACCCCTAATCCTGCCCAATAAATTCTCTTATTATTATTAAACATTTTGTTAGGCATTTTATTTCCACTTTAAGAACATTTTCTTCATTTTTATTGAAAGTAATTGCCTTTCTGATGTGATAGTGATGGGAAAAGGGAAAAGAGCAAGCTCTGCAAAAGGGATTGATCATGTCAAAACCTAATTACATAAGCCTTATGCTCTATTGACTATGCCACTGAAGACGTTGAAATATGCACATCTTTTTTAATCTTGTGTAAGCCAACCAGGCATTGTTGGGCTGTGCTAATGTAAATAGCGATTGCCAATGAGGCATGCTATTTGCACTTGGTGATGTTTAAAGTTATTAATATTTCAGAATATCAATGGTTTTACTCTATTTTTTAGTACGTAAATGCAGCTTTGGTGAACAGACCTCTTTCAAAAACTTAAAAATCATCCTGTCCCCAAACTAATGAATCATATTACAATGTTTCCATTAAAGGATGCCCCACAGAGGTCTGGGTGTCCATTGACCCACAAATCTGCATATTTTTAAGAATGTGTCTATATCTGTTTGTCAGCTCGTATCACTCAGTTGGTGCGGGGTTTCTCTAGCACATGGAAGCAGTCTGTGGAGGCCCTGAGTCAGGATGTGATGCGTTCCTTCACCAACTTTAAAAACGGAACCAGCATAATTCAGGTACGAGACAAGTTTTGTGACCCTTTGTGTCCTGATTAAGTTATGTATTTATGTATTTAAATGTGTTATGAATTCTTGTCTGGTTGTATTCAATAGGGAGCATTGACCCAGCTCATCCAGTACTATCATGGTTTCCATAAGGTCCTCTCCCAGCCAACATTCCGCAGTCTGGCGGTGCGGTCTGAACTCATAAACCTCCATCATCTGATGGTGGAAGTCAAGAAACACAAACCAAACTTTTGAACTCACACATGAATCATCAGCACTTATTGGCCACAAGACTGTCAGGAATCATTTGCTGTAGTTGAAAAAATCATTCTTTGGGAGTACCTAAGGATGTACACATTCATAAAACAAGACATATTTTCCTGATAAGCAAAACTGTCTAAGAGTAGTTTTCAGGAAATCTATATTGGATGGTGAGTGCAATTTGTCTTCTGTCACTGGCAGAAGTTCTGTCAACATTTTTTTTTTTTTTTTTTTTTTTACTTAAGCAAAACAACAATTTTACAAACTTAAACTTTTTTCCTAAACAGGTAAATATATCTGGTCCTAAAGATGTAAACATTTTCTGGAAAACAAGGCAGAGATATTAAAAGTATGATATTTTGCAGTGTAGAGCTGAAGCTAGAACAGGACTCTTAAAGGCTGATTGTGATTAATATTAAGTATCTAGTATATTGAGTACTGATTTAATTATTTTGTCGGTTGTTTTTAAAGAGTTAGTTCACCAAAAAAAGAAAAATTCTGTCATCATTTACCCTCATGTTGTTCCAAACCTGTTTCATTGTAAGATCATTTTTATGAAATCTGAGCAATTTCTGTCCCTCCATTGATAGCTAAGAAAATACCTCTTTGAAGCTTCAAAAAGGTCATAAAGAGATCGTAAAACTACTGTCTGGATTGAGCAGTTTAGTCCAGATTTTCTGAATTGGTTCTCACACATCAAGCGAACATGCTTGAGCTTCCATTTACCATAACTGATGTGTGCGTGTTTATATGTGAATAAAAGCCTAAATTTAATCTGTTCATCCTATAAAGCGATAGTGTTTCTTCAGAAAATTTGAACTAAACCACTCAATTCATATGGATAATTATTCAATGTGCTAGTTGCGTAGCTGTCAATTAAGGCACAGACATCGCTCAGATTTCATGAATGTGATTTAATTTGTGTTCCGAAGATGAATGAAAGTTTTATGGGTTCGGAATGACATATGGGGTGAGTAAATGATAAAGTATTTTATTTTTTGGGTGAACTAACCCTTTAAGTTTGCTGATAATTGATTGCTGATAATTTATTTATTTTTGTGTTTAATATGTAAGCGCATTATTGGCCTGACAGCAGATCTCTGGAACTAAATCCATTCTGCCTTACCCATTTATTGCTCATTTATAGAAACTATTCATTTAGTAGTCTTGATGTTGACCATTTTCATATAAAGCACCATTTTATTACCTGTGTGTATTATGTTGGATATATTGCTATGTGTTGGGTTATGTCTTGCATTTCTAATTAAATAAATAAATAAAATTACAATTGTATCTCCAATCCAAAATTGTATCTCATGATGCAACACCTAACAAATATGTCAGATAGTACCTGTTAAATGGTTATTTTGATAACTTTTGGGAGCATGGTGATATGTGCAAAGTTTGGTGAAGATCTGACAAATGTACACATTGATTTTCACACAGTGGTGGTATGAATGTATATGTTTGTAATGGTAGGCCTTTCAGATGTAATGTTATTAGCTGCTGAAATCTGATTTGCTGCTGCCATGTTTTTTTTTTTTTTTAAGTATCTGTTTCATACAAGTATGGGTATTTGCAGGTTGGAGTAATGGGCATAATGAAAGTTTGGGGCATAGAGAAAGGTCACACTTACTAGACCATCTCATTCAGGCGTTTAATGCTGAGGAGAACTCTAACCTACAAGCCTTTGAAGAACTTGACTAGGAAGGACACCGCAGTGTGGGGATTACGCATTATAAATCACTTATGTAATCAGATTACTTTTTTCAAGTAACTAAAGTAGCGTATACAACTAAAAATGTTCTGTAAACCTGCAATAATGAAATGTAAAATAACACAAATATACCTTGTGTATTTAATCTCACTTTATTAACCAGTGTCCATTGAAAGAAAATGGAAAAATTACTTTAAACATTACATGTTTTTTTATTGCTGAAGTACACTCACCTAAAGGATTATTAGGAACACCATACTAATACTGTGTTTGACCCCCTTGTAGTACATATGATATGTAACAAGGGGACTCTGTATAAGGGAACAGGTCTATTTAGCTCAAAGTAATGAATTAATTAATTCATAGGGAATTTTGCAAGAGTCTATTTTACGACCGAGCAAATTACTGCCTAGCTGCTCATTTGAACGGGCCGTAACTATCAACTCTGCAGCGGATATTACTATCCACAGAATAGTGAAACAATATTTAATAGCCAGGTAACTTAGATCGGCAGTTCAAGACATTAAAATTCGTAAGAACATAACACAAGAACATTTATCTTTAATTTATAAACAAAGTTTTATTGAACACGTAAACTAGAATCTAACACAAACAAACATACACACATTCACACGCGTTGCAGAAAGGAGGAAGGTAAGGAAAAGTGAGTTTTAAGAGAGAGAGAGAGGGATGTCCCAAGTTTTCTAGCAGGATCTGCATTTATAACACATGACCTGAATGAACCACCGGTTTTGACTTAAACCCTCCTATTGTTGCTTAGGCGGGGTTATTCAATTTGATATCAATGCACTAGTTCAGTTTAGAATCTGGAGGTTACTTGCTTTTGTCGCGCATGTCATCATTGAACGGGGATTCCCTTTCGGTCCTGGCTGGAGAGGGGTTTCCCGGTTCTTTGTGATTCGCGGAAGGTCTTGTAGTGTCTTTGATGGGCGTCTTGGGAAGCCAACCACGTGGCGTGTTGGCTGCTGGATGAGGGGGTCTCAGCTGTTTGAAGTTGAAGCGTGCTCGCTGGAGATTAGTTGAGAGAAGCTTTGCGGCGAAACTTAACTTAGAACACGAAACTCGCGGAAAGAAAATAAACTTAAGTAAAAGAAAGAGTTCTAGAGGGCTTAAATGAATTTAACCCATTTTCTCTGGTCTGCCACCTTTGGAGTTCTCCAACTCCTTCTTCGAGGTGGAATACAAAAACAAGAACAGCAGGAAGTGCGAACAAAAGAACAGCAGGCGGGGTTGGATGAGAGGGTCTCTGCTCTTATAGATAAGATCGAGCGCTGCCCACTTTCGGGTTGACCCAATCGTGTCTGTCAGTTTTTGGCGCGCAAAAGTTCTTTGTTCAGTTCGGTTACGCCTCCTGGCTGATGTACGGAGGGGGCAGTTTATACTTACAAAGCTGGTATTCTTGTAATAATGCCTTTTCTGTAAATTCTTTTACAAGATTCGGTACTATTGAGTTTTTCTGATTTGGGCGGTACCAAAAACTATAATATTAAGAGTTGAGAGTACAGAGATTCAAGAATTCAACAGTAACTAGAATACATAGTTTGATTTACATAAAGTACACACCCTAGACATTTTAATACATCGTATAAAGACATTAAATCAACAAAATATATATTTTTAATACGTTGAAAAGGCAGTTGTCCAATTGACCCATATATGTGTCCATGTGGGTGTCAAGAGACAGTCCGCATGTCTTGGGACTGTGGGGATGATTCAGAGGTCACCACATGGGTCGTGTGTGTGTGTGGGTGTAAAGTTTCTTTGGGCATTCGACAGATGGCTGAGTCGCCGTCCGTTCGACAATCACTGGTTTATTGATTTGATGCAGTTTATACGTATCAAGGTTTCTGTGCGCTTCCTTTGTTTTCTCCCCAGTGCTGGTCTGAAGGAATTTCTGGTTGCCACCGAAACGGGCATTAGAAGTTAATTTGTCGATGGGGGAAGGGAAGAAACTGCCTGTGGACCAATGAGAAGTCCCTTACTTCCTGGGCTTGGTCGGTAGTAAATCTTTGAACGCTTGTTGTGGAGAGAGGGGCCCAGGCCATAAATGGCCCTGGAATGTTGAGTTAATTTTGTGTGGACTGATGTTTGAATGAATCATCTGTAAGATTCATTTGTGTCTGTTGTGGCCACAATTGCTACACCCTTTCGCCTTCAGAACTGCCTTAATTCTATGTGGCATTGATTCAACAAGGTGCTGAAAGCATTCTTTAGAAATGTTGGCCCAGATTGATAGGATAGCATCTTACAGTTGATGGAAATTTGTGGGATGCACATCCAGGGCACGAAGCTCCCGTTCCACCACATTCCAAAGATGCTCTATTGGGATGAGATCTGGTGACTGTGGGGGACATTTTAGTACAGTGAACTCATTGTCATGTTCAAGAAACCAATTTGAAATGATTCAAGCTTTGTGACATGGTGCATTATCCTGCTGGAAGTAGCCATCAGAGGATGAGTACATGGTGGTCATAAAGGGATGGACATGGTCAGAAACAATGTTCAGGTAGGCCGTAGCATTTAAACGATGCCCAATTGGCACTAAGGGACCCTAAAGTGTGTCAAGAAAACATCCCCCACACCATTACACCACCACCAGCAGCCTGCACAGTGGTAACAAGGCATGATGGATCCATGTTCTCATTTTGTTTACACCAAATTCTGACTCTACCATCTGAATGTCTCAACAGAAATCGAGACTCATCAGACAAGGCAACATTTTTCTAGTCTTCAACTGTCTAATTTTGGTGAGCTCGTGCAAATGGTAGCTTCTTTTTCCTATTTGTAGTGGAGATGAGTTGTACCCGGTGGAGTCTTCTGCTGTTGTAGCCCATCCGCCTCAAGGTTGTGCATGTTGTGGCTTCACAAATGCTTTGCTGTATACCTCAGTTGTAGCGAGTGGTTATTTCAGTCAAAGTTGCTCTTCTATCAGCTTAAATCAGTCGGCCCTTTCTCCTCTGACCTCTAGCATCAACAAGGCATTTTCGCTCACAGGACTGCCGCATACTGGATGTTTTTCCCTTTTCACGCCATTCTTTGTAAACCCTAGAAATGTTTGTGCGTGAAAATCCCAGTAACTGAGCAGATTGTGAAATACTCAGACCGGCCTGTCTCGCACCAACAACCATGCCAGGCTTAAATCACCTTTTTGCTTAAATCACCTTTCTTTCCCATTCTGACATTCAGTTTGGAGTTCAGGAGATTGTCTTGACCAGGACCACACCCCTAAATGCATTGAAGCAACTGCCATGTGATTGGTTGATTAGATAATTGCATTAATGATCCTTTAGGTGAGTGTAAGTATTACTTTATTTTTTACTTTTATTTTTTGTTAGCAAGGCCAGCCCACGTGAGAAAAAGTAACACAAAAATAAAATAATGCATTGCTTTCCATAAAAAGAAACGAACTAACGCAATTGGTTACTTTTTAAAGGAGTAACGCAAAATTGTAACGCATTACTTTTAAAAGTAACTTTCCCCCAACACTGGGACACAGCCTCAGTAGGATGCAGCCTTCCATTTGAGAAGCACCCAGTTAGAAGATGTGTTAGAACAGGAGAGCCCAATTCTGTCCCTGGAGATCTACCTTCCTGCAAAATCACCAAATCAAAAACTCCCGAACAAGCAAATTAAGATGTTCAGGAACACTTGGATGTTGGATCAGGGTTTGAATTGAACTCAACAGGAAGGTAGCTCTCCAAGAACATAACTGGGCACCCCTGTTTTAGAATGTCCACCAAAGAAGACGCACAAGTGTCACAGACAAGTTAATCCTAGTCCCAAACTTTACTGAAAGCAACTTAAAATATGCCAGTGCCATTTACTTGTCACTATATGAACCTTTGTTTTTTTGTTGTTGTTTTTTTCTTAAAGCATGTTTATAAAAGCTAATTAAATGTCCTAATTTACCTAAGGCCTACTCCTGGCTTAATCTAAGCCCTGTCTGTGAAACCAGGCCTATGTGTATTACGTTGTTGTAAAGGTTAGGCATTGCATTCAGGAGATGTGTAAATTGGTGAAAAACGGTCAATACCAGGTCATTTAATTCACTAATAATTTTGCAACTCTTCAATGAATCAAAATTATTATTTTGATTACTTTTTTGATTCTAGTTTTTGTGTGCCTAATTAGGTGAAGATCAGGCAAACAGCCTAAAAAGAGTTTAAAAAATAAGTTTTTGCTTTTTTATTTATTTATTATTTAACAAAATACAACAGTAGTATTGAAAATTTGTGTATATTCACATCAAAACATTTTCAACACAGCTTTCATCTTTATTACCATCATTTATACATCATAACTATCTTCTGGTGGAGTTTAGAGATCAAATTGCTCTCATTCTCCATTATGAGAATGACCATTATAGTCAGTGATAAAATCATCAGTAATGATGGAAAACTCCATCACGTGTAGATCCAAATCCAAAAACATTTCTCTATGAATGAGTAATCAATGCATTAAATAATGTTCAACATTAAGAAACACACATAAATGTTTATTACCATGTCCAAGATATTTTATTACAAGAACTGGTATAATTTGCGTAGTAGTAGTATTCAATGGCAGGAACTAGCTTTTTCCTGCTCTGGCAGAGTCTTCTGTAAACAAGAGGTCGTGGAGTTGTTGGGTCAATGAACAGAATTATTATTTATTATTTAAAAAACTCATCAACAACAAAAGGGCTATAACAAGATAGAGCATTAAAATGGAGATGGAGATCAAACATACAGGCAAATCCAGAAACAGCAGACAAATGGTAGTGACAAAAGATAAGCAAAAAGAGATGATCACTCATAGTTGCAGAGTTAATACAGCCTTTAACAAGATGAAGCTGACAAAGAGTGTTTTAAATACATTAAGCGTGTCAGTGGGTAATAATGACGTTCAATAACAAGTTGTGGATGTGGCAAGAGTGGAAGGAATGACTGCTTACGGCAATGGGGTTTTCTCTTTCACAGAATCAGAACCACATTTCAGTAGTAGGCTACAATGGATTATACCATGTTATTTTCCCCCCTGTTATAGCCACAGTATAGAGATTTGGATGATGGATCCCTCCTTCAGAAAAGTGTCTCTCTTCTGCTACCAGCCATTTTTACTTGTTTTCCTTCGCTGGTTCCCACTAATAAGACAACTAATGGACTGGCACCCATACATCCAACATTCAATTGAAAACCCAGTATACTGTTACAAATTCTCTACTATGTCTAATATCTAATGTCTAATAACCTTACTTGATAGTATTTTATGGACCAAATAATCCACTTAAAGTCAACAGCAGATTATGTTCTAATCTTCACACATCTCATTTAACAAAGACACACCATAACCTAACACAACACATATATTCCTAATTATCTTTCCCTCCACTGGTAATAATATCTGATCCTTGTTGATAACTACTCAAAATCGCATATATGCCATCTGGTAATGACAGCAATCTCATATAAGAACATGATTCTGGACCAGTGTGTTTGTAAATTAATTTATATACCCCTGGTTTCACAGACAAGGCTTAAGCCTCCCAGACTAAAATGCATGTTTGAGGTGCTTTAACTGAAAGCATCTTGCACTGACTTAAAATATGTCTCAAGATGCACATCAGTAATGTTTTTTTCAAGGCATGTTGGACCATGCATAGTGCTAAGAATACTTAAAAAAATGTGAAATTTACTGCAATGTCACCATCCTTTATACAAACGAATTCCTTTTTTCTCATGAAGCCTAAGTGCAATAAGATATTCATAGCTTCCTCCGTGATTGCCAGCATTACGATCATGCTTATTTTGTTCAAAGTAATGATGCCAGTTTCCATTTTCATCTGCTCCAAACCCAAATACACTCACCTGGAAAAGGAAAAAAAATTAATAAATAAGTGTAATACCAATGTGACCTCATTAGTATACATAGACATTTGGATGTAAAGTGGTGATTTACATTGGAACCCTTTGTGAGAGTGCCAGAGGTTCAACCTCCTTTCATAATTTTCACACAGTATCCACGTTCAAAACCAATGATACCTGTATTAGCACTGATTGAATGCTAGATAGTGCTATGGGGTAATTTTCAATGTGCAATTGCCTACACAATAATGCTGATCTGAGGTCTTGGAGTTTTTACTAACTAGCTGATGGGTTGAATAAAGTGTGTTTGATTAGGGAGACATCTAAAATGTGCAGTGATTGGGGTACTCCAGAACTACGGTTGAAGTGATATAGCAATTGAAGAGCACAGTAAAACGTTTGACAGGACAGGATATCATGTTTTTCTGAAGTGAGAGACTTTATTTCATTACGAAAATAATGTTAATAACATCTCATCTGACAGCCTACTAAATGTGTTACAGGACACAGGACATGCAGCATTTTTCTTAGGCACTCTATTTTTACTGTCTGACAGAAGAGTAACTACACACATGCAACCTACTCAAAACAGTCTTGCAACTCACTTTTGGCTCACAACCTTAACAGGTTAGCAGTATGATAAGCTAATATGCTGAGCAGTTGAAGAATGAAAAATATTCAATTTCAAAATCTATAGCATAGTTGTTGTTTTTTGCTTTATTTGCCTCACTTAGCAATAATAAAAAATAATCCGTGCACCTAATGTTTTTGAGGTGAGCGTTCTGGTACTGACTGTGAGATATGATGGTCTTGTGGTGTATATTTGTTTATCATAGTGGAAGGGGGCTGTGTTTGAATCCTGATCTATACCTATAGGCCTACCTATATTTTTTAAAAACTAGACTGCCAATAATCATGCTGCATTTTGTGGACAACAGCAAACATTTTGATAATAGAACAGTATGTTTCATGGGGAAAACCCAAAACCACATAAAAATAATAATTATTTATAATAAAACATGACTTAAATTGTCTTTAAAATTATTTCTGAATGTACCAAAGAGCGATTATACAGGTCTTTCTCAAAAAATTAGCATATTGTGATAAAAGTTCATTATTTTCCATAATGTAATAATAAAAATTAAACTTTCATATATTTTAGATTCATTGCACACCAACTGAAATATTTCAGGTCTTTTATTGTTTTAATACTGATGATTTTGGCATAGAGCTCGTGAAAACGACAAATTCAATCTCAAAAAATGTGCATATCATGAAAAGGTTCTCTAAACGAGCTATTAACCTAATAATCTGAATCAACTAATTAACACCTGCAAAAGATTCCTGAGGCTTTTAAAAACTCCCAGCCTGGTTCATTACTCAAAACTGCAATCATGGGTAAGACTGCCGACCTGACTGCTGTCCAAAAGGCCATCATTGACACCCTCAACCAAGAGGGTAAGACACAGAAAGAAATTTCTGAATGAATAGGCTGTTCCCAGAGTGCTGTATCAAGGCACCTCAGTGGGAAGTCTGTGGGAAGGAAAAGTTTGGCAAAAAACGCTGCACAACGAGAAGAGGTGACCGGACCCTGAGGAAGATTGTGGAGAAGGACCGATTCCAGACCTTGGGGGACCTGTGGAAGCAGTGGACTGAGTCTGGAGTAGAAACATCCAGAGCCACCGTGCACAGGCGTGTGCAGGAAATGGGCTACAGGTGCCGCATTCCCCAGGTAAAGCCACTTTTGAACCAGAAACAGCGGCGCCTGACCTGGGCTACAGAGAAGCAGCACTGGACTGTCGCTCAAATTTTACATGTCATTCGGAAATCAAGGTGCCAGAGTCTGGAGGAAGACTGTTGAGAAGGAAATAACAAAATGCCTGAAGTTCAGTGTCAAGTACCCACAGTCAGTGATGGTCTGGGGTGCCATGTCAGCTGCTGGTATTGGTCCACAGTGTTTTATCAAGGGCAGGGTCAATGCAGCTATAGCTATCAGGAGATTTTGGAGCACTTCATGCTTCCATCTGCTGAAAAGCTTTATAGAGATGAAGATTTCGTTTTTCAGCACGACCTGGCACCTGCTCACAGTGCCAAAACCACTGGTAAATGGTTTACAGACCATGGTATTACTGTGCTCAATTGGCCTGCCAACTCTCCTGACCTGAACCCCATAGAGAATCTGTGGGATATTGCGAAGAGAAAGTTGAGAGACGCAAGACCCAACACTCTGGATGAGCTTAAGGCTGCTATCGAAGCATCCTGGGCCTCCATAACACCTCAGCAGTGCCACAGGCTGATTGCCTCCATGCCACGCCGCATTGAAGCAGTCATTTCTGCAAAAGGATTTCCGACCAAGTATTTAGTGCATAGCTGAACATAATTATTTGAAGGTTGACCAGGCAGGCAACTTGAGATCACTGGAACGCGCCGTCACACCAACACCCTGGAGAACCACTCGTCTCGAAGACTGAAGAGAGGACTTCAGAAGTCAGGCTTGCAGGAGTGACAAGATGCACTTGGCTCCGAAGCAGAAACATAATGCCATGTTGCCAGTGTACTGCCTTTTATACCCACATGGTGGGGCGGAGTTACGCATGCAAATTCCGCATGCCCATGGCATTGGCACTGCCATTGGGCGTTTTCTAATATCTCGAAGATGATTGGCTTCTAAGCAAAACCCCCATTCGTCAGTCACTGACGTTACTCGGGACGTTACTGTGTGTTGGGTCCCCACTATGATAACAGTAACTTTAACAAATGTTTACAGAACAAATGATAGAAAGTCTAAGGCCTTCTCAGGCCGCATAGCAAACCCATCTAATCTGCTGCCTGTTACATGTCAAAATAAGATTACTGTGGGGGGAAAAAAATGATATTGTTAAGTTAGCACTTAATACATTCACTCACTTCCATTCACTTAAGAACAAATAATTTCTAGTCAACGACTTAAAAACCACAAACAACCTTGATTTTTTGCTTCTAAATGAAACGTGGCTAGAAGAAAACTGCAGTACAACAGTCCTCAATGAAACCTCCTAATTTTACTTTTATGAGTGTCTGCAGAGCGGTTAGGAGAGGTGGAGGTATTGCTGCTTTTTTTAACGATGTCTATCAGTGTAAGCAAGTATCATTTGGTGACTATTTGTCTCCGGGTCGAATATCTGGGTATTGTAATGGTTGTTTTTTAGCTATGCTCCACGCATCCTGCTTATCAGTATTTACAGGACTTTACAGAGCTGTTATCAACAATTTCCTCAGAGTTTGACTATTGCTATTGCTGGCGATTTTAACATTTACATAGACAATCCTGAATCCAGTACAAAAAAAGAGCTCATGACAGTTCTTAACACTTTTGATTTGACACAGAATGTACATTGTCTCTAGTCTAGATTTACTTATCAGTAAGGGTCTAAACATTTCATCGATTGTTATTAAGGATGTAACATTGTCTGATAATTTCTGTATTTTCTTTGATACATCAATCTCTGCTGCCATTGAAGCTAGATCTGTCTCTGTCAAAAATAGATGCTTAAATGAGAACATTAGTGTGCTGTTTATGAAGGCTTTATCTCTAAAACCAAGCATATCTACAGACTCTGTTGATTTTCTCCTTGACTCTTTTAACTCAAAAGTTAAGAGTGTAATTGATGATATTGCTCCTCTGAAAGTCAGGAAAAAGAGTGGCAAACAAAAAGCATCTTGGAGAAACTCACCAGCAGTGCAAATATTGAAAAGACAATACAGGAAATCTGAACGCATTTGGTGGAAGACAAAACTTGTAGTCCATTATAATATCTATAAAGACAGCCTTCGTGCTTTCAATGTGGAACTAGGCAAAGCTAGACAGACCTTCTTCTCAAATATTATAAACAGAAACATAAACAACACACACACAGTTTTTTGCCACTGTTGAGAGACTACCAAACACCCCGAGTCACATTCCCAGTGAAATGCTCTCAGACAGCAAATGGAGTGAGTTTGCTTCCTTCTTCTCAGACAAAATCAATAACATCAGAAAGGCGATCAGCACATCCTTGAGTTGCTCTGGGGTCAGTCAGATCAGACCACAACCTCAGAAAGTTACTATGTCTGATTTCGAAGCAATTGATTGTAAAATTTTAGAAGAAACGGTACAGCATCTTAAAACATCAACCTGCGCCCTTGACACACTCCCCACTTATTTTTTCAAATCTGTTTAGAGGCAGATCTCCTAGAAGTGGTAAACTCCTACCTTCTCTATGGGACTTTTCCAAACTCCCTTAAAACCGCAGTAGTTAAGCATCTTCTGAAAAAGAGAAATCTGGATAACTCCATATCGAGCAACTACAGACCAATCTCAAATCGCCCCTTCATAGTCAAGATCATTGAAAAAGTTGTCTTCAGTCAGCTGAACAAATTCTTAAGCTCAAACGGATACTTTGACAATTTTCAATCTGGTTTCCGACCGCATCACAGCACAGAAACAGCGCTCATAAAGATAATAAATGATATTCACCTCAATACATATACAGGCAAAACATAAATTATTGTACTACTCGACCTCAGTGCTGCATTCGACACTGTTGATCACAACATTGACAGGTTAGAAAATTGGGTTGGGCTTTCTGGGAGGGTCCTCCAATGGTTCAGGTCCTCAAATGGTTAAGGTCATACTTAGAAGACAGAGGTTATTATATGAATATAGGTGACCATAAGTCTGAGTGGACATCCATGACATGCGGAGTCCCACAAGGGTCAATTATTGCACCATTCCTATTCAACCTGTATATGCTGCCACTGAGTCAAATAATGAAAAAGAACAAAATTGCTTACCACAGCTATGCTGACGACAACCAGATCTACTTAGCACTAAACACCTAATGACTATAGCCCAATTGACTCCCTTTGTAAATGCATTGATGAAGTTAACAGCTGGATGTGACAAAACTATCTTCAGTTAAACAAAGACAAAACTGAAATCACTACATTTGGAAACAAAGATGAAATTCTCAAGGTGAATGCATATCTTGAGGCTAAAGGTCTAATAACATAAAACAAGTCAGGAATCTTGGTGTGATTTTACAGTCAGACCTGAGTTTCAATAGTCATGTCAAAGCAATAACTAAATCACCATACTATCATCTGAGAAATATTGTTAGAATCAAATGCTTTGATTCCAGACAAGACTTAGAGAAACTCGTTCATGCTTTCATCACCAGCAGTGTGGACTATTGTAATGGTCTGTTCACCGGCCTTCCCAAAAAAACATTAGACAGCTGCAGCTCATACAGAATGCTGCGGCCAGGATTCTGAGCAGAACTAGAAAATATGACCATATCACACAAGTCCTCAGGTCTTTACATTGGCTTCCAGTTAAATTTAGGATCGATTTTAAAGTATTGTTACTTGTTTATAAATCACTCAATGACCTAGGACCTCAAAACATTGAAGATATGCTGATTAAATACAAACCCAACAGATCACTCAGATCAACAGGATCAAGTCAGTTAGAAATACCAAGAGTTCACTCAAAGCAAGGAGAGTCTGTTGGAACCAGCTTCCTGAACATATCAAATGTGCTCCAACAGTAGCCACTTTCAAATCCAGACTCAAAACACATCTGTTTAGGTGTGCATTTAATAAATGAGCACTGTGCCACTCTACGTCCGACTGACCGCACCTTATCTTATCTACGCATCATCTTGTTATTCTTTTATTAACGGTTTTAGTTTCCTTTGTTCATTGTTGTTTTCCTGTTTTTATTTTTGTTTCATCATTGCATCTTTTTAATCTTTTAATTCCTTTATACCTGTATAATGTTTTTATTTATTTTAAGTTCTTATTATAACTGTAAAACACATTGAATTGCTACTGTGTATGAAATGTGCTATATAAATAAACTTGCCTCTCCTTGCCTTTCCTTACAAAGGAACAGTGTTGGGTGTAACGCGTTACAAAGTAACTGGTAGTGTAAGGCATTACTCGTCTGAAAATGGTAATATTATTACAGTTTTCCCGAGCTAGTTACTTGCGTTACATTTGCTAGTAGCACCTTCATCAAACACAAGGCACACAACACAGAGAACAGAAGGGAAGGGGAGGAGGGCGTAAATGGAACAGTGATTGGTCTGGGTTTGGCACGAGGTATCATTTACCATCACAGATTGGTCGACAACCGGCAGCCAGCAGCAGAGCGGCACCCTCAAAGACAGACGGGGAAAAATGGAAGCGTCAACAACGGCAAGCTCTTTTTCAGAAGAAGGTTCCCAGCAACAGAAAGCAAGTTTCGACGGGTGGAGATTTAGTAATTATTTTGAATATGTTCAACGGAAGGAAAATAACTTGACGGTGAAGTGCACACTCTGCCCGGGGAGAAAGCTGCTCTCCACCGCTTGCAACTCTACCTCCAACTTGAAGAAGCACCTGCAGCAACAGCACGGACACATCAAGCTCGTTGCGAAGCGACAGAGTGACATGAACGAGCACTAGATGGTTTTTTGTTAATACTTGTTTGTACTTGATTGCACAAGTACAGTTGTTTGTAGTTATTTGTGCTAGACAGTGCCAGTCTGTTGTTGGCATAATAAAGACCCTAAAGAACACTCCTCCTTTGTATGTTCTCCCTCCATCTGATGCATCTCAGGCAATTATAGAGTAATTAAGAAAAAAATGTAACTAGTAATATAACTAGTAATATAACTAGTTACTTTCTTCAGGGAGTAAAAAAGTAAAATAAGGCATTACTATTTTTGAGAGTAATATGTAATATATTACTTTTTTTGAGTAACTAGCCCCAACACTGCAAAGGAACAATTTAATAAAAAGTGATCAATAATTTCTTAATTCATTTACATACACACAAAAAAAAAATTCTGCATGATATATGCAGAGCGTTTTATGGGAATAGATGTGTCATAATAGGACAAATGATGAGTATGCATGACCTGTTGAAATACATCAGTGAATCATTAAATATAGTTATATTTTTTTATTAATTTGGTCACAATATTGACAAAGTAAATAAGTCCATGTGTTAGAAAATGTCTCAGTTACTGTTGAAACCATCGTTTCCTGATGGAGGGAACGGAGACGTTGAAATACCGACACTATACAAGGGTTAAGCTGGTCTCACATTTAAATGCTTAAGCTGTTTTAACTGAAAGAAACTTGCACTGACATATCTTAAAATATTATTGCCAAAAGTTTTGGGACATTTTAATCCCCTTCTTAATCCGTATGGTTTAATATGGAGTTGGCCCACTCTTTGCAGCTATAACAGCTTCAACTCTTCTGAGAAGGCTTTCCACAAGATTTAGGAGTGTGCTAATGGGAAATTTTTGACCATTCTTCTAGAAGCACATTGTGGCTCTGCACTAATTCACAAAAAAAAATATATATATCGGGTTGAGGTCAGGACTCTTCCACACCAAACTCAAACTCAACCTTGCTTTGTACACTAGTGTGCAGTCATGTTGGAACAGGAAGGGGCCATCCCCACACTGTTCCCACAAAGTTGGGAGCATGAAATTGTCGAAAATGTTTTGGTATTCTGAAGCATTAAGATTTCCTTTCACTTGAACTAAGGGGACAAGACCAACCCCTGAAAAACAACCCCACACCATAATCCCCCCTCCACCAAACTTTACACTTGGCACAATGCAGTCAGGCAGATACCGTTCTCCTGGCAACCGGCAGACTCGTCCATTGGATTGCCAGACAGAGATGCGTGATTCATCACTCCAGAGAACACGTCTCCACTGTTCTAGAGTCCAGTGGTGGCATACTTTACACCACTGCATCCGACGCTTTGCATTGCACTTGGTGATGTAAGGCTTGGATGCAGCTGCTTTGCCATGGAAACCCATTCCATGAAGCTCTCTAGGCACTGTTCTTGAGCTCATCTGAAGGCCACATGAAGTTTGGAAGTCTGTAGCTATTGACTCTGCAGAAAGTTGGCGACTTCTGTGCGCTGTGCACCTCAGCCTGCACTGACCCCGCTTTGTGATTTTACGTGGCCTACCACTTCGTGGCTGAGTTACTGTTGTTCCCAATTGCCTCCACTTTGTTATAATACCACTAACAGTTGACCGTGGAATATTTAGTAGTGATGAAATTTCAAGGATGGACTTCATGCACAGGTGGCAACTTATCACAGTACCATGCTTGAATTCACTGAGCTCCTGAGAGCGACCCATTCTTTCACAAATGTTTGTAGAAGCAGTCTGCATGCCTAGGTGCATGATCTTATACACCTGTGGCCATGAAAGTGTTTGGAACACCTGAATTCAGTGATTTGGAGGGGTGTTTTAATACTTTTGGCAAATATAGTGTATGTCAGTGTTTATAAATTGTTTATAAAAGCTACTTAAATGTCCTAATTGAACTAAGGCCTAATCCTGGTTTAGTCTAAGTCCTGTCACTCTTAGGAGCACAAACCCCTCTGATGTATTCAGAAAGGCCAATGTAATTGAACAAACAAAACTGTCTAAATGAGGTGCTTCAATGCCTCTATGAATATGAGAAGAGGCCCCGATAGAAGTTGAGATTAAAGGAAGGAGATGGCAGAATCTTCAATGCGTAGTAGAAAAGGAACAGTGGTGCACAACTACTAAGTATAAATGAGGGTACAGTGATGTAAGTATGGATGTAGAGAAGAGAAGAGAAGATTGGAGGATCTTTATGGGAACGTCAGAAAGAAATAAGATTAATCAAGGAGAAATCCGAAAGTAGTGATTTAGAAGAATCTGATGGTCAGGAAAATATTAAATAAGATTTTTGGGGTAAGATAAATTAATTCATTAAAGTTAAAGAAGATTATAAATAGAGCTATAGGAAATATTGGTTTGAATGCTCTATGATTTTCAATGCACTTCCACTTTCGCATCATCTGTCACCACTTCTCCTTCTCAGATGGTTCTCGCGAGTCCAATTACCAACTCGCCGCCCTACTTTGGTTTGGCGGAGGATTGCAATGGGTTCCTCATTCAGTGTTTGCTGGCCGTAGAGATGCAGCCACATCGTTTTACCACCGAGCAATGTCAGGATACTGAGAGTGAAGGAGGACCCATGCGCAGAATGAACAATGAGTGACACTTTATTAACAAGTCAGAAGACAGGGCAACGACAAGGAAGTGACAAGGAGTGAGTTCAAACGGCAGGGCAGGGGACTGACATCACGACGATAGGCAGGGGGAATGACCACTGAGACCAGTCCAGGGAGACAATGAACTTGAGGACAGCTTGGGAGGCAACACCAGGCAGGGCAATGGTGGGGAAATTCATGCCAGGAACACCAGGAACCTGAGGTTTGATGTTGGCTCTCAGAATCAGCACCAGTCTTGGCTGTCAGGCAGTAGGAGACAGTGGCCAGGGGAAACTCAGGACACAGGTCAGGAACCAACACAAGACTCTAGACGAGACAACAGGAGAAAAGACAAACTAACACCTATTACAAAAGAAAACAAAATAATCTAAATAACTGGAGCTAGCAAAAAGAGAAAAGAAAAAAACATATAACCCAGTTCTATTAATAAATTAAACTAAAAGGCAAAAATAAAATAAAACAGGACTACACTCTTACAGGAAACAAAAGAGAAACTAAAAGGTAAAGCTAGCAAAATCAAATCAGAGCTAAAAAATAAGTATAGGAAGACAAACATAAAGGACATGAACAAGACTAGAGTAAAAACTAAAGAACAAAGAAAAACTATAATTTAACAAAAAGGATATAATCAGACTAGGAAACCTAAATCTAGCACTGACTGACGAGTAGCAAGAGAACTGCACACAAAGAACGCCACAAAGGCAACGAACCAGAAGGATGTGAGGGAAAATAGCACAATATAAAGGGACCAGAGCACATGAGGATCAGGTGAGCACAATTAGCCAAACGAGACATAGAAACATTAAACAAAGACAACCAGGCAGAACCCTGACATATCCCTGCTGATGGGGTCAGTGCTTTAATGTGCTGAAACTCAATGGCACCAGGCCAGACCTGTCACTCAAACTATGGACAGTTTTGTGAACCATTTCCACAAGGTTTTTGGCAGATCCCAAGATGATTCATCGGTGGGTGAGCATGTATCTACTTCCTCTCATCCTTGTGGCCGTGGAACAGCTCTCGTTCGGTGTTTAGTGTTCCCGCAAGCAGCAGTAGCAGCGAGCGTGTCTTCAGCACAGCAGGAAGAATTATAGAAGAAAGGAGGACTGGATTAAAACCTTTGGAAATAAGAACGGCAATTTTTTTGTTGAGAAGGCTTAATTTTTTAGGTAAGATAATAACCTGCATATTTGTTTTTATTTTATTTGTTTAGATAGCCGTTTCGTTTGAGAGTGCCGCTGCGACTGAGAGCAGCAGAGCAGTCTGACTCAGCTTTTCAAAAATGCTGTTTTACTGTGTTTGTGATAATAAACATTTAAACTAGCTATCTGTGTAATATGCTTGAAATGTTTTATATTCATGATTTTATTGTAGGCAAGTCTAGTGTTGATTTGAGAGGCTAAATTGATCAAACATATTGTGAATTCGCTGCCGGCCGGTCATCATAAAAATAAAAATAAACTTTAATTTAATAAATGAAAATTGCTCTGAACATTAATCTAAATTAAGTAATAAAGAAACGAAAAGAAACATAACTACTTTGTCATTGAAAATAAAACTGAACTATTTTAATGGATGCAACAGTATAGGCCTAAGGGCAGGCTGTGTAATGCGGGGGAAAAAAAACGGGCTCTAGTCGGACTCAGGCTGAAAATTCTGATGAGCTGTCGGACACGGGCCAGGCTAGGGCCTGAGTGTCTCAGGCCAGGGCCGGGCTAGGGCCTAGATTTGAGGCCCGTGCAGGGCTCTACCTGAGAAACCATCGTCTCTCTAAGCCAAGAAATGTACATTCCATCAGTCCTTGGATACAACATCAGTGAACACGGCGGACTAGGGGAAGGTCAATGCAGTTTGCAATTGGCCCATCAAAGAACTCAAGCACTTCTTGGAATACGCCAATTTCTACCAACGATTCATCAAGAATTTCAGTTTTATCCTTTTCCTACTTACCAACCTCTTCAAAGGCAAGCCCAAGTCTCTGTCCTGGGTGCCAGCAGCCAGCCAAGCCTTCGAGAAGCTCAAGATTGCATTCACCAGCGCACGGCTCCTCATTCATCCAGACCCCTCAAGTCCCTTCATCGTAATGGTACCACGTTCACTATCAGGGTAGGAGCAGTGCTGTCTCAGCAGCATGGGAAACCAGCCAGACTCTATCCATATGCCTTCTTCTCCAAGACACTTACCCCAGCAGAGAGAAATTTTGACTTCTGCAACTGAGAACTACTAGCCATCAAGCTTGTTCTTGAAGAGTGGAGGCATTGGTTGGAGGGAGCCCAACATCCATTCATTGTCTTTACTGATCATAAGAATTTATAATACTTACTGAATGCCAAGAGATTTAATCTCCGCCAGGCCAGATGGGCACTCTTTTTCACATGTTTCAAATTCTCCATCTCCTTTCGCCCTGGAACCAAGAACACCACTGCTGATGCCCTATCTCATCTACACTCTCCCGATGACAACGTGGAGGTTCCTGAACCCATTCTACCACAGAAGATCATTGTCGGCCCCATTCAGTGGTCCCTAGACCAACAACTTACCTCCTCCACTGCCTCCCAACCACCTCCACCAGGGTGTCCCCCTAACCGGACATATGTACCCAGATCCCAATGCAATGCCATCATTCGTTCAGTCCACTCATTATTGGGCACTGAGCACTGGCCACTGGCCACCCAGGGGCCAATGGCACCCTCCCGCTGCTATGAGATCACTTTTGGTGGCCCATTATAATGACTGAATACAAACAAAATAATAACGAGAAAAGAATGATGAAGATTAAGTCTCATTCCAGTGTTGTGCAGAATTTCGCCCCCCTGCCAAATTATTAGCCCCCTTGTTAAAGTCACTACCTAATTGCCTGAATCCTAACCTCACACCTAATCCTAACCCCTCCCCCACACCTACTCCTAAACCTACCAATACTAGGGGGGGGGGAATAATTTTGCACAACACCGGCAGAGGTGTGAAAAGTTTGTTTAGTGAAAACAATAGATCATGAATTGAGTAGTTCTCCTCACCAGACATTATACTGCAAATGGGTATTTAAAGGGCAATAAAATATTTCATTAGCATCTTATCAACCTTCTCTAAAAACTCACCTGACATGATCTTATGAAATTATTTACAGAATGCATGGTTTTAGTAGCCTGGATGCCAGCCGAATTTAGCCCCGCCCACAAATTTTTTTGCTCAAGCAATTCGGTCTGGAATCTCTCCATAGAGGAGTTATTATGCCCGAACAGAAACTGTCTGCGAACCCTGTCTGCGCGCGTTTGAATGGTGTTTGGTTGGCAATATGTTATTTTGGCAAGGTTGCCTGCTAAAATTCGCATTCCTAGGTTTATATAATCACATAATTGGGGTCACTTCAACCCATGGACATGGAGAAAAACACGGACTTGACAACACAGTGCAGTTGAGTTCTGTTGACATTTGACAACTAACGTTACGAGTCGCTCCGTTGCTCTGATTGGTTGTGGGTCTATCCAATTGAGGTCTTTCCTGGCTAGGTTGAAACACGCCCCATAATCACCGCTCAATGGAGCGGTACCAGACTCATATTCTGACTAGAATTGAGTATGGCCACGCCAGGCTATGGTTTTAGAGCTATCATCCTCAGATTTTAAATGAAGCATGACCATACTTGTGGCTTTAGTTTAATAGTGGTTATACATTGTTATACTACATTCACATATTTTCACACAAAAATATATTCTTAATATTTTTGTTGTTGTATGTTTTTATGTTTCAGTTTATATATCTCCATATTAATAACAGTCTGACTAATTCCGAGTCTTGTAACTGTAAACTCTCAAGTGTTGGCTTTCTAAATATATGTTCTAAATATACATGTCTATTCAGAATGACTTATGAGTAGCAACCTTTTTATTTTGGGTATGTAATTTATGACCCACTTGCCAAAATGGGGATGTCTAGTAAGGGGTTAAATACACAAACAAACAACGCTAATTAAATACACACCTGAACTAAATGAGAACTAATCAGGAACCATAACAACCAACTCAACAGAGGAATACTGTTCAAACTGTGGCCCCGTTTACACATACATGGTTATTTTGAAAAACAGAGACATTTCCCTTCGTATGTTTACATGTGATCATGGAAGCGTTCAGAGTAGCAGTCTGATTTATTTTGGTGCAAACTCTTCTCGCGTGTTTGCATTTGCAAAAACACCTGTCGAGGAGCTATTCATTGCTATTTGTGGGATTCTGGTTGGTTTACGTGGGCTTGAGCTTCTCGTTACACCGCCACCTACAGGTTTGGCATGCTCTTGACGGCATATATACACGGGTATGAGTAAATGAACACTTTTCTGAAAACTGACATGTGTGCACAATGTTATATTTGAAACCGGAGAGGTTGAAATGTCCGTTTATGAAAATAGCCGCCCACGTATAAACGTAGCCTGAAAACTCAGTGAGACTGGACTATGGAGAAGATCAAACATTACAAAATGGTTAGACAACCTGAGCATTGAACAGCACTGACATTATGCATAGTAAAGTTTTTAAAACTACACATCATAGTTCCGTTTTATATTAAATCTGAATGGTGAAACTATTACACTTTATATTTAAGACACATTTTAAGACTAAGCTTTTAAATGCGGCTTAGACAAGCCAGACAAGCTGTCATAACGGGATATAATTTACTGCACAAGGGCTTATTCTCACTACCTCACTTACATGTGTGTTCTAACAAAGGTGCATTCTTTTAATATTCTATAATTTAATATTCTATTTACCTGGTCACAGATGTGCAAGGCAAATATGAGTGAAATAAAACCAGTGGATGGATATCTGCCATGTTTCTGCAGCCAGCGCTCTTGAATATATTTCAGAAAACCAGGATGGAGGATCATCACCTGAGGTCACAGAAAGAAATCACACTGGGACAATTAGACAATCATTATATTTATTTGTACTATGGGACTGTTGAATGCTTGAATCTGATTGGCTGACAAACGTTCTAGGGTTTGCAATTATTTTCAGGAAACGCACAGCTAAAGTAGTTCCAGGCAGGTCTTGGTGCTATTACGCAACTTCTGAATGAGTTCAAAATGTCCTGATCAAAACACATGCGAAGAAGACATAAAAACATATGCAATTGTATGTAAGCAGATGCATATATAAAATGTGATCATCAAACATATAAATCAAAACGCGCAGAACAAGCTATAGGACTGTGCAAGTAGCCTTTAGGGGTATTGATGGGCTCGATTTACTTCATCTGTGTTTGATCATCGCTCTGAATCTGATCGGATGACACAAATATGAATTTCTGAGCTTTTGTTCAAAATGTTTTATTTTTAATGAAACTTACCTATATTTAAGTGTTGATAAAAAAGGAATGCATGAAGCCAGAATAAAAAGTTTTTTTTTTTAAGCTGATGTCTGCTCTTTCAAACAAAATATTCTATGGACCATTACATTTTTGTGAAAATGATTAAAAACTGTGGCAGTGGCTGGCAACTTTTTTTTTTAAACGCTGGCGGGAAAGAGTTAAAGGTCCTTATAGCCTACAAACGCAAAAGATGCAAAACCCACAACAACACTGACCAAGAAAATAAATATAGTAAACAATAGGATAAAAGCATCTAATTATATCCATGTTTTTTTTGTTGTTGTTGTTGTTTTTTTGCCACATAATTTCATTTTTATATTATGTATTTATTTGGCTATTTATTTGAGAAAAGCCTAATTTCTTTCTCCTGCTCTCTCCCACTCAAACACATACACATACAGTATGGACACACACTCGCACACAGTGCTACTCTGACAATTTTTTCAGTAAAATAGTTGAACAACTTAAAAGCTACATGACATTTCTCAGTAGCCGAGGTACTTACGGCACTGTTATTGGAGTAGATAATGTGCGATTTTGCTTTTCCCTATTTGAATGATCAATATATTAAATAATAAAACAATATATATGAAAATATATACCGAAAAATATATTGTGTTAATATATTAAAATATATTGAATAATACATTACAAGTAATTGCAGTTGTTCATATATTGAAAAATATGTGACCATATTTACTAATATATCATAATTTTATATTCAGTAATACACGTCATATTATATAGATGTACATGTAATAAGATATGGTACTGCATGTGTAGTATAATATATTGCAGATTTAATGTAATATTTCTTATATTTACTTTCATTATAAATGTTTCATATTTTCAAATTAGTAAACAATAAGTATTTAGCAAAGAGACTATCACTGTGCTGAAGAGACTACAGCTGTTACTTTTTAATGTAGTAACAGTCTTAATGGTGTTCATAAAAGCTCTCTCTCTCTCTCTCTCTCTCTCTCTCTAATAATTGCATTAATAACTGCATTAGTCTGATATCAATGGCTCAAGCCTTTGTAAAAAAAATAATAAAAAAACGTTTTTTTTTTTTTAAATAGCACTGGAGGATTGGGATTAGATGAAATTAGTCCTGCTCACAAGAGCGTCTTTAAAACGTCTTGAAATACATTATCTGAACAATGTTTTGAGGTGTGGTAACCATAGTATAATGGAATAATTGACTCTGGGGCCATTTAATTATTTAAAAATAGTGCACACTCGAGGTGCATTATGTTACAATCCACGCCTACCCCGGACTCACACCTGAACTCACTCCCTCATCTGCTTTCTCGCTCTCCCTGGATTCCCTGCACCTGGTCCTCGTTATCAACACTCCCTTTATATTGAACTCACTCCTGTCTGATTCCCAGTTTTATTAAACCTGTCTATTGTTTTGAAGTCCTATTCTGTTGTCTTCCCTGCTGCACTACCAACCGTAACACATTACCAACTTGGGTGTGCATTATTGTTTTCTAATAATTCAATGACTCACCGTCAATTATTCCTTACGTGTTATTCAAATATAATTTTCAAACATGTATTGAGAGTGAATGCCGTTTAGGTTGTTTATTGGTTGGTAAATATGTTAAAGCACTGATTTACTAAGTGCTGCTACTCACCTTGTCCCTGTTTGCTTTTATAGTGGGTTTTACTGGAACATATGTTCTAAAGAAAAAACAAAACAAAAATCAAAACAAAGGGAAACCATTTGCTATTATGACCAATATATTGAACAATTGCAATGCTTGTAGGGCAAACTTTATATACAATGTATGTAAATACAACCCCAAATCAGAAAAAGTTGGGACAGTATGGAAAACGCAAATAAAAAAAAAGAAGTGATTTCTAAATTTACTTTGACTTGTATTTCATTGCAGACAATATGAACAAAAAATATTTCATGTTTTGTCTGGTCAACTTCATGTCATTTGTAAATATGCATCCATTCCTGTCATTCAGACCTGCAACACAATTAAAAAAAAGTTGGGACAGTAAAGCATTTACCACTTTTCGTGAAAAGGAATTTGCCATTCCTTTTCACAACACTTAAAAGACGTTTGGGACCGAAGACACCAAGTGATGAAGTGTTTCAGGTGTAATTTTGTCCCATTCTTCCTGCAAACAAGTCTTCAGGTGGGCAACAGTATGGGGTCTTCGTTGTCGCATTTTGCGCTTCAAAATGCACCACACATTCTCTATTGGAGACAGGTCGGGACTGCAGGCAGGCCAGTCAAGTACCCGTACCCTCTTCCTCCGCAGCCAGGACTTTGTAATATGTGCAGAATGTGGTTTTGCATTGACTTGTTGAAATATGCATGGACGTCCCTGGAAAAGATGTCTTCTTGAAGGCAGCATATTATTCTCCAAAATCTCTATGTACTTTTCAGCATTAATGGTGCCTTCACAGAAGTGCAAGTTACCTTTGCCAAGGGCACTGACACAACCCCATACCATGACAGACCCTGGCTTTTGGACTTGTTGCTGGTAACAGTCTGGATGGTCCTTTTCTTCTTTGGTCCGGAGCACACGCGCCATTCCTCCCAAAAATACCTGAAATACTGATTCATCTGACCACAGTACACATTTCCACTGTGTGATGGTCCATCCCAGATGCCTCCAGAGAAGTCGACAGCGCTTCTGGACACTGTTAACATAGGGCTTCCTTTTGGCACAGTACAGTTTTAACTGGCATTTGTGGATGTAACTACGTATTGTGGTACTTGACAAAGGTTTGCCAAAGTAGTCCTGAGCCCATGTGGTGATATCGCTTATAGATGAATGAAGATTCTTGATGCAGTGCCGCCTGAGGGATCGGAGATCACGGTTGTTCAACTTAGGCTTGCGCCCTTGTCCTTTAAGCACTGAAATTAAAAAGTCTTTTAATTATGTTATGCACTGTTGAATGTGAAATATCCAAATCTCTTCCTATCTTTCTTTGAGGAACATTGTTTTTAAACATTTCAATAATTTTCTCACGTTTTTGTTGGCAAACTGGCGATCCTCGGCCTATCTTTGCTCCTAAAGGATTAGACCTTTCTTGGATTTAAACATTTTAACTCCTTACTAGCCATAAATTGCTCATATCTCAACTTTTTTTGGCAAATTCCTTTTCACGAAAAGGGGTAAATGCTTTACTGTCCCAACTTTTTTTAAATTGTGTTGCAGGTCTGAATTACAGGAAAGGATGCATATTTACAAATGACATGAAATTGACCAGACAAAACATGAAATATTTTGTGTTCATATTGTCTGCAATGAAATACAAGTCAAAGTAAATTTAGATATCACTACTTTCTTTTTTTATTTGCATTTTCCATACTGTCCCAACTTTTTCTGATTTGGGGTTGTATATTAAGCTGGTCAACATAAGAAATTAGGGAAAAGCATAGTGGGCACAGATGAAATAAAGTGATATCTTTATGGTAAAAGTGTTGAAGCATTCTTTAAAGTAAAAGTAATAAAAATACACTCACCAGCCACTTTATTAGGTACACCTTGCTAGTACCGGGTTGGACCCCCTTTTGCCTTTAGAACTGATTTAATTCTTTGTGTGCATAGATTCAACAAAGTGTTGGAAACATTCCTCAGAGATTTTTTGAATCTCCCATTTCACCACATCCCAAATCCGCTCTATTGGATTGACATCTGGTGACTGTGGAGGCCATTTGAGTACAGTAAACTCATTGTCATGTCCAAGAAAACAGTTGAGATGATTTGAGCTTTGTGACATTGTGTGTTATCCTGCTGGAATTAGCCATCAGAAGATGGGTACACTGTGGTCATAAAGGGATGGACATTGTCAGCAACAATAAACAGGTAGGCTGTGGTGTTTATACAAAGATCAATTGATACTAAGAGGCCTAAAGTATACTAAGAAAATATTCCCCTCACCATTACACCACCAACAAAAGCCTGAACTTTTTATACAAGGCAGGACATGCTTTCATGTTGTTTTTATGTTGTTCCCTTCCAGTCGGCCACGTTCAACGTCACTTCAGAATGTAATGACAAATTGGGATCTCGTCTGAGAGCCCAATCACCTTCGACTTTGAGTGTAAACTAAAAAAGCCAATGCATATTGGCGTGTATGATTTGCATCTTGTGCTCTGTCCCATAGTGTGGGTATAAATATAGAAACATATGCAACGCACATTCAGCTTTTCACTTGGGAGCCAAATAGTTTTTCTGATCCTGCTCTATCCAGTCACCAAGAGTGTCTGCAAGTGCTCATTGGTAAGAGGCCACTGCTCCAGTGTTGGTGTGATGGCGCTGTAGTGGTGGTCGCGATCTCACAAGAGCATTTCTTGCTGTTTTCATACAGCACAAAAAGAGCTTCAATGAGATAAAGCACTAAAAGAGTGAGTGCACACTGCAGGCTGCAGTGCAATTGCAGAAGTGTAATTATGACCAAAAAGCACTACCGCCAGGAAGGGTAATCCGCGTCTCCCATCCCAACTGGACCTGGTTACTGGAACGGAGATGCGCTTACGCTTTGAAGTGGAACCTGTTCGTTGAGTGGTGTTCTTCTCAGCAGGAAGACCCTCGGAGATGCCCCATCAGAACTGTGCTTTTTTCTTGCCGGAAGGGTTGGAGCAAAGGCTGTCTCCTCCAACCTGAAAGTGTGTTTCACGTCAGACTGATTGGCACACATCCTGTTGCAGTAGATGGTAAATCCGTGGGAAAGCACAACCTGATCACCAGGTTCCTCAGGGGTGCGAGAAGATTAAATCATTCTCGCTCTCACCCTTTACCCTCTTGGGATCTCTTGTTGGTGCTAACGGCACTGCAGAGAGCCCCCTTTGAACCCATGCAGTCAGCTGAGTTAAAAATCAGGTCAATGAAGACAGTGCTCCTAACTGCACTGGCTTGCATCAAGAGGGTAGCAGACCTACAAGCATTTTTGGTCAAATCTTGCACGACAATGTGCATTGGCTTGTTTAGTTTACACTCAAAGGTGATTGGCCTCTCAGATGAGATCCCAATTCATAGGTATGTTCCAATGTGATGACTATGTTCCCTCCATCATGAAACAAGGGTTACATATGTGAACTAGGTGTTTCCAGTTCTTAGCTGACAAAAGTAGCACCCGATGTGGTCTTTTGCTGCTGTAGCCCATCTGCTTCAAGGATTGAAATGTTGTGCATTCAGAGATGCTCTTCTGCATACCTTTGTTGTAACAAGTAGTTATTTAAGTTACTGTTGCCTTTCTATCAGCTAGAACCAGTCTAGCCATTCTCCTCTGTCCTCTGGCATCAGCAAGGCATTTTCGCCCATAGTGTGTGATCATAGGATTCTGAAATACTCAGACCAGCTAGTATGGCACCAACAACAATGCCACATTAATTACTCACCCTCATGTCGTTCCAAACCCATAAAAAAATAACATCTTTATTGAAGAATTTCTTCTCTTCTGTGTTTCCTACGCTGTTGACAAATATAACCACAGTGCAGCGCCTCCGGGTTCTACGTCAGAACACTGGCTTTGTATTGGCCAGCTCCTGCTTCATCATCACACACGTGACATGGTGCTCACGTGAACATCATAGGCCAATTGTGTCATTGTTCTCACATAGAACCCGGAAGTGCTTCACTGTGGTTACAACTTAAACAGCATAGGAGACTGACACAGAAGAGAAGAAATTCGGTAACACTTTACAATACGGGTGCACTAATATGCATTAATTCATGCTTAACTAATGCACAGATAATGATGAGTTAATGTGTTACTAATGGTTAACTAACCCATTTATTAATGATTACTGCATCAGCAACTAATGAAGATTCGACATGATTAATAGATTAAGTAATCATTAAATTGTTATTAGTTAAATGTGTAATAATGTATTAATTCCTTAATAACATATTTTATGAACTAATAATGTAAATTAATGTGTTAATTACCACAGCTGGTCAAAGCCATGCATTTCAACTTTCAGTTGTCTGCTTTAATTAATCATTAGCTAATGATTTACTAATGTGTCATTATGGTATGACTTTACTTGTTGGGGCACATGACTATTAACTAATTGATTAAGTAATATGTAATTGTGGTTATGAGTTTTGAATTAATTTTGAATATTTTGAATAATATTTTTACTACCTTTTAGTTTCTTTCGATAGCTTTTCATTTGTAATAATAATAATAATAATAATAATACATTTATTTATAAAGCACTTTACATTTTAAAGAAAATCACTACAAAAGTGTGCAAAAAATTAAAGTGGTAATAATCAGCACGTGTTTGTAGCTCCGTCGAACAGACTCATAATCCTTGATTTTCTTCTTAACACTCGCTTACAAACGAATACTTTCTATTATTTACAGTGTGTGAACATATCACCAATACAATTCCCTATAAAAAACAATCGGATTGCTTTGATATCGCTACTTATATCTGAACTTCCGCTACTAGCCGTAGACCGCTAGCATTGCACGCGTGGTAACTTATTTACACCCGTAACCACTGAAACCTACAATTCGCCATTGTAGCACATCTACTACAATGGCGAATAACTCGGATGTGTGTCTATTGTTACCTTTGAGTGCAGGTGAGGACACGTTCGAGCTGCATTCGGTGCAGTTAGAGTTGGAGTCGTTGGACAAGCAGATTTGCGACCTACAAGACAGACGAACCGTGCTGAGAGAGAGACGATCAGCGCTCGAAACATCACGCGCCGATGCTCACAAGTCAGTGGTTAGTAACCTTTTGACTCCGACCTCGTCTACTTCGTGTGTTTCTCTGCACAGGACCCAAGCACCCAGGACGCAATTATCCCTGGTTTCGTTCACTCCGGCACCGACACAGCACCATGGACCCTGGGTGTTTCCACAGCGGAAGACGCGAGCCAGGACCAGAGCAAGGACCTCTCCGCCGCTCCCGGTTTTCGAGATCTCCACTCGGAACCGCTTCTCCCCTCTTCACGAGACGGAATGCAACGCTGTGGTCATCGGTACTTCCATCGTCCGGCATGTCCGCGCTACTTCAGGTAAAGGTAAGGTGCGCACTCACTGCTTTCCTGGTGCTCGTGTTCTCGATGTCGCTGCACAGGTTCCCGAGATCCTGAATGGTGACGAGTGCATCGGAGCTGTCGTGCTGCACGCGGGAACGAACGACATCAGGCTGCGGCAGACGGAGGTTCTGAAGAAGGACTACAGGAGTCTGGTCGAGACAGTGCGCAGAACATCGCCTGAAGCAACGATCATCGTGTCTGGACCCCTTCCCATGTACCGACTAGGACATGAAAGGTTTAGAAGATTACTTGCTCTAAATGAATGGTTAATGTCATGGTGTAATAAACACAAGAAGCTGCTCTTTGTAAATAATTGGAATCTGTTTTGGGAGCGACCTAGGCTCTTCCGTCCTGATGACCTTCACCCCAGCAGAATCGGAGCGGCTCTTCTGTCGGACAACATCTCCAGGGCAGGATACTGTTATAAGCATGAGCCCCGTCTGATTGGTCGTGGTGGCGGTGTTGCAACAATCTATAGAGATATTCTAAATGGTACTCAGAAAACAGGTCACAGGTTTAATTCGTTTGAAGTACTAGTGCTAAATGTTACGCTCTTAGATGTTAGAAAGAAAACCGTATTATCTCTAGCCTTGGCTGCTGTCTATAGACCTCCAGGGCCCTATGCTGATTTCCTAAAAGAGTTTGCAGACTTTCTCTCAGATCTATTGGTCAACGTCGATAAAGCATTAATTGTTGGAGATTTTAACATACACGTAGATAACACAAATGATGCATTATGGGCTGCGTTTACAGATCTATTAAACTCCTTTGGGGTCAAGCAAAACGTCACTGGTCCCACTCATCGTCTTAATCACACACTAGATTTAATTATATAACATGGAACCAACCCAACCGATATAGATATTATACCACAAAGTGATGATGTCACTGACCATTACATGGTAACTTGCATACTGCTGAAATCTGACAGAATCGGAACAATCCTTCCAACCACTATAGATAGATTCTCAAATAGCTTACCTGATCTATCTCAGCTGCTCAGTGAACCCAAACAAACAGATGAACTAGAGGAAATGACTAGCAGTATGAGCACCCTTTTCTCTAGTACATTAGAAATTGTTGCACCAATTAGATTAAAAAAGGTTAGAGAGAAAACTAAAGCACCATGGTACAACAGTGCTACACATGTTATCAAGAGAGAAACTCGTAACTTAGAGCGTAAATGGAAACAAACTAATTTAGAAGTCTTTAGAATCGCGTGGAAAGATAGTATGTCACATTATAAAAGGCTAAAAGCAGCCAGGGCTGAGCATCTCCGCAAACTAATAGAAAATAACCAAAATAATCCAAGGTTTTTGTTTAACACCGTGGCTAGATTAACAAATAAACAACCATCGTCTGAGCAAAATATTCCGTTACAGTTTAGTACTAATGATTTTATGAATTTCTTCACTAAGAAAATAGAAAGTATCAGAAACAGAATTGTAAATGTACAATCTTTAATTAGGTCTTATGATTCAACCTCAATTGTCGCCCCTCAAAAACTACTTCACCGCTTTACAACTATAGGACAGGAAGAGCTAAATAAACTTATCATTGCATCTAAATCAACAACATGTTTATTAGATCCAATACCCACTAAACTACTGAAAGAGCTGTTACCTGTAGTGGAAGAGCCTCTTCTCAATATTATTAACTCGTCTTTATCTTTAGGTCATGTTCCAAGAATATTCAAGTTGGCAGTCATAAAACCTCTCATTAAGAAGCCGTCTCGGGTTATGTATATAACCCTTGTTCCCTGAGAGGGAACGAGCACTGCATCGGAACGACAAATTTGGGGATGCTCCTGTCATGTAGAGTGTTGTCGAGAGGCCAGGAGGTTGATAGGAAGGCTCAGTACAACAAAGGGTAGTTTCCCACATGCCAGACGGAATTTATTTACAGCATTTCAAAAGTGTGCAGTTCACTCAAAGTACAAAAAACAAAGAAAACAAACTTAATTTGACATAAAACAAAAAACAAAATGCTGTGAGCAGCAAAATCTGGCACTAAACACTGCCTAGTAGCATATCATGTCTCACCTCAGACCAACATTCAAACACAACAGAATGCACCTCCCAAACACATTCAAACAATGGTTTAAATAGCCAAATTTCCCGCCAAACCCTAGTGGGATACACCATTGTCACGGGTTGGAACCTTTTCCTGTAACAGCCATCACAGAATTACACAACAAACATTGTCAGACCAATACTATAAGTACATCTTCAAAATTAATTTCTTACATCCTCTTCTTATAATACAAAAAAAACCCAACATATAAACATAATCAAACATTTCATCACTTCATAGCACTCACATCTCTCCCATGTTGGAAAAATGGTATGATCGATCAGACAGCAAGCTCTGGTTACGCGCTACCAGATCCCGCACCCAAACTACAGGTCCTGAAAGATCAGATCTAACATGTGCTATATTATGCAAATTAACCAAATAAAGACAATTTAAAACACCCTCTAGCTTGCTGTTATCTTTACCCTACATTAACAAATTAAACCATTAATGAAAGTATTCTCCTACCAAACATGTACATCACAGCATAAACATGTTCAAACACCCAATAAATTTACCATAGCCCTCGGCACCCAAGTGATGATGTCATTGTCCAGGTTCATCATCACAGCTCCTAAGCATCAACGCATCTGAAGTATGAATGAAACTAGTCCAATCCTGATTGGTGCTACGTCATGACGTAGATGTGACGGCATACCCGGAAGCTATAAAGGGAGCCCGCGCATTGTAGCGTCAATTATCGCGATGAAGCAAAACGCTCTCAGGCGAAATGCGGTGTGGCGACAAGACGCAGTGCTCGCTCCTCTCAGGGAACAAGGGTTATATACATAACCCGAGACGCTCCCTATATCGAGGAACTTCGCACCGCGCCGAACGATTTAATTTGGGGAACGAGTACCCACTAGACCACACCAAGGATACGCCTGCCCTAACGTGAAACTGGAGACCAGGCACAATTAGGACTGGAGTACCTGGCGCCGGTGTCGCCGGAGATGTAAGCTATAAAACCTTATAAAGTGTGCTGAGTGGCCCAACCGGTCGCCGCAGATGTCCTGCATAGGGACTCGGAAAGAAGGGCCACCGAGGAGGCCATGCCCCTGGTGGAATGGGCCCTCAAGGCTATAGGTGAAGGCAGATTGCGCACCTGATATGCTATAGCCTGCACAATCCAATTACTAATAGTTGGGGTTGATGCAGGCAACCCTTTCTTGGGTGCGCCAAAACACACTAACAGCTGGTCTGATTTCCTCCACTGAGCTGACCTTTCCAGATAGACCCTCAAGGCCCGAACCGGGCATAAGAGGAACAGTCTCCTTCTTCCGCCCGTCACATGGGGCGGGGATGAAACGCCTGAAGAACCAAGGACCTGACCACCCGGAAGGGACCTTGGGCACGAGCCAGGTCTAGGGTGCAGTACTGCTTTAACTCCTCCGGGGGCAAACTCCAGGCAGGTTGGCGTAATTGCCAAGGCCTGAAGATCCCCCACTCTCCTAAGAGAGGTGATAGCTAGGAGGAAAGCCACTTTCAGTGTCAGATACTTGGGCTCTGCCGACTCCAGTGGTTCGAAGGGGCCTCAGCCAACCCTCGAGCACCACTGCCAGATCCCATGTTGGTATTCTGGTACGGACTACAGGCCTCATCCTTTGTGTCCCACGGAGGAAACGTACAACCAAATGGTGCCTACCCAAAGGCCCATCACCTAATGGAGCGTGGAAAGCTCCAATAGCTGCCACGTACACCTTAAGTGTGGACGGAGTAAGCCCTGCAGAGAATCGGTTTTGGAGGAACTCCAACACTGAAGCCACTGGGCAGTTAATTGGGTCCACCTCACGCTCTCTACACCAAGTGGCGAAGACATTCCACTTGAGGCTGTACAATCTCCTTGTAGACGGGGCCCTAGAGCTAAGTAGGGTCTCTATAACGTCTGCTGGCAGCCCCTCCTCCCGGTACCTGGCCCCCTCAGGGGCCAGACCCAGAGGTTCCATATCTCAGGGCGGGGGTGAAATATTGTGCCCCCTGCCTGCGATAGGAGGTCCCTCCTCAGAGGGACCTGCCACGGGGGACCCACCAGCAGAGCTATTATATCCGAGAACCATACTCGAGTCGGCCAACGAGGCGCCACCAGAAGGAGACTGACTCCCTGTTGCCGAACTCTCTCCAGAACCCCCGGGTTCTGTGACGGCGGGATTACCACATCGTTTTCCCATCGAGAGCGCCGCGCGAGAGACCACCTCGGTTGCACTCGCGGGGAGCCGCTCTTGGAGGTCCTGCCGCAGCTAGGACTTCTTCCCAGCAGCCTTCTTAGCCAGAAGGACGTTCCTCAGATCGCCCTTCTGCACAGAAGCCTGCTGGTGAGAGCGCCTCCTCTGTTGCCAAGCTCCCGGAGGAGGGGCTCTAGAGGCGACGCTCTCCTTCTGCACCTGACGGTGCGAGGAGCTGGCTGACGGCTGAGGCTGCCCACTGGTGGCAGCCTTCCCAGGTTTTGGCCGACGAGGGAGGAACTGTCGGAAGGCCGCGGATTGCTTTTTCGCCTCCTGAAACCTGTCGACGCATCGAATTAACGGCGCCGAACAGGCCGGAAGGCGAAATCGGGGAGTCCAGGAGAAAGGTTTTATCCTTCTCCTTCATCCCCGACAGATTTAGCCATAAGTGCCTCTCCACAGTCACCATTGAAGCCATGGAGCGGCCGATGGCACGGGCCGTCTCCTTGGTGACTCGGAGAGACGGACCCTCGCCCTCGTCGAGCTCTTTTAGGAGGTCGGCCTGGTACGCCTGCAGTATAGATAATGTGTGCAGGGAACTACCAGCCCGACCCGCCGCCATATATGCCCTGCCCACCAACGCCGATGTGTCCCTACACGGCTTGGTGGGCAGTACCGGGGCTTTCAGGGACGATGCCGATTCGGGTGAAAAGATAGCCCGCTAGAGCATCTTCCACGCGCGGCATCGTCCCGTAGCCGGCCTCGCGCGCCCCCAAAACGTTAGCATAATCTAATACAGGGGGATTGGAAATACGCGCCGGATATGGCCTGTTCCAGGACCTGCACAACCCATTATGCAGGTCCGGAAAAATGGCAAGCCCCGGCGAGGTGTCTGAGCCCGGCGCGAGAGAAACCTGCTTGATGGCTGGACTTCCTGTCTCTCTTGTGGCCAATCGATCTTTAATTTGGTCACGGCTCGCGTCAGCACCTCTATAAGCTCCTCTTGGGCGGGTGGGTGCGGTGGCGACATGTATCCCGCACCACCCGCCTCGATGTTAACCTCCTTTCGGATCCTCGGACCAGGAGAGGACCAGCATCCGATTCTCCACCCGAGGAAGAAGCGCCGCGGGCTTCCACACGAGGTGGGAGAACCTCTCTGAACTGTCAGAGGAAGATTGAGAAAGTGCCTCAGCAGTCTCAATCTCCGCTGACAAGTCCAGCTGTGAGCCCCATGATCTGCGACGCCGCCGCCGCCCAGAACCACGGGGCTCACGCAGTTGGCCGGCCTCATCAAAGACCGCCAACCAGGACCGCAGCACCCTGAGCGTCAGCAGCTCACAATGGCTACAGGCGGCTCCTCGAGCCGCCTGAGCATGCTGAACGCCCAGGCACTCAACACACAGAGTGTGTGTGTGTCCATTCGAAATAAAGCGGGGACACGGGTGCACACAACTCTTAAATTCAGTCGCCATCTCAATATTTCTTTTATATATATATAGAATACGGGACAAACAAATATAAATAGACAGACAGTTTCACACAGAGCGTTATGCTGAAGAGCGATAACTGACGCTACAATGCGCCGGCTCCTTTATAGCTTCCGGGTATGCCGTCACATCTACGTCATGACGTAGCACCAATCAGGATTGGACTAGTTTCATTTATACTTCAGATGCGTTGATGCTTAGGGAGCATCCCCAAATTCGTCGTTCCGACGCAATGCGAAGTTCCCTCGATATAGCGAACACAATTAGATCATAATAACCTAGCAAATTACAGACCCATTTCAAATCTTCCATTTATGTCTAAAATACTAGAAAAAGTCGTGTCTGCTCAATTGTGCTCTTTCTTGCAAGAAAATGATATCTATAAAAATTTCAATCAGGATTCAGGCCACATCATAGCACAGAAACTGCACTCGTTAAAATCATTTAAATGATTTACTTCTAGCTTCTGACCAAGGCTGTATCTCAATACTAGTTCTACTCTATCTTAGTGCTGCGTTCGATACTATAGATCATAAAATACTCTTAGATCGACTTCAAAATTACACTGGTGTTCAGGGAAAGGCATTAAACTGGTTTAGATCGTACTTATCAGACCGCTACCATTTTGTCTGTCTTAATGGGGAAAAATCAAAGATAACGTCAGTAGACTATGGGGTGCCGCAAGGATCTGTATTAGGCCCTCTGCTATTCTCAATATATATGCTGCCACTTGGTAATATTATAAAAAAAACATGGAACTAATTTCCACTGTTATGCTGATGACACTCAATTACATATTTCATCACGACCAGATGAAAACGCTAAATTATCTAAACTGACAGCGTGTGTTGAAGATATTAAATACTGGATGACGTGTAATTTTCTGCTATTAAATTCAATAAAAAAACAAATTGTATCATCTCTACACTGGTTACCTATTAAGTTCTGTATCAATTACAAAGTATTGCTACTGACCTATAAAGCCCTAAATGGTTTAGCTTCAGTGTATTTAACGGATCTTCTATCGCCCTACAATCCATCACGCTCTTTAAGATCACTAAACTCGAGGCTTCTGGTCATTCCTAGGAAAGTCCACTAAAGGAGGGAGGGCATTTTCACATTTAGCTCCTAAACTCTGGAATAGTCTTCCTGATATTGTTCAAGTTTCAGACTCGCTGCTTAATTTATTATTGCGCGGCGCTCTCGATGGGAAAATATATATTTGTTGTTGCTTATTTTATTAATTATATTTACTTTATTGCTTATTTTGTTATTTATTGTTAATCTTGTAGCTTATTTAGTTCCTTGTTATTTTATTTTTGATACTGCAGATGTTTTTTTTTTTTTTTTTTGCATTTTATATCAAGTGTACAGTTGCACAGTTTATTTTACCTCCTGAAATAAATATATCTATGTTCTAATCCTCTGCATTGTTCATTTCCCTTTTCTGTTTAGAAGAGAACTGAGCCTTTAAATCTCCTTTGTAAATGCTTTCCAATGCATACATAGTCCTCACTTTAGATGAGCTCACAAAAATAGTTAACTGACAACTACTAAATGTTTTATAACTACCTGAATTAATCATAAACTACAATAGGAATACATGTTAATAAAGCATTAATTAACACACTAACACACTAACACACTGAGTAACTATTACTATATGTCTAAATAATGAAGATGTACAAATGTACATTTATATAGTTTATTAATCATTTACTTACACTTTCTAAATGATCTTATGAACCGCTGACAACTCCTAAATAACTGGTTTGTAAATAATCAAATACTTAATTTAGAAATGATAAATTGATAATAAAGTATGAAAATACAATTATTAAACGCATTATAGATATGCTTATAAATCAAGAAGAAAGCATTTACAACTGTATTTATAAACTGCTTACTAATGCTTTATAAATGATGAATTGATTATTTACTAATTCTACATAGATTTGCTTATAAATCAAGATTAAAGCATTTACAACTGTAGTTATAAACTGCTTACTAATGTCTACTAATGCTTAACTAATGCTTCATAGCGTGTAGTTATTATAGTGTTACCGAGTTTTCAAATGATTTACTTTTATCATCTGATCATGGTTGTATATCTCTTTTAGTGTTACTCAAACTTAACATTGCATTCGATACTATCGACCACAACATTCTTTTGAATAGACTCGAAAATTATGTTGGCATTAGTGGAATTGCATTGGCATAGTTTAAATCATTCTTATCTGACCACTATCAGTTTGTAGCAGTAAATGAAGAGATGTCACACAGATCACAAATATGGAGTACCGCAAGGCTCAGTGCTAAGACTGTTGCTTTTCACCCTGTACATGCTACCACTGGGAGATATCATTAGGAAGCATGGCGTTAGATTTCATTGTTATGCTAATATGCACAGCTAATATAAAAAACAGAATTTTTAATTATTGGACCAAAAAAGTAGTAACTTAGAATACTGTCTAACACTTGATGGCTGCTCTGTCAAGTCCTCTTCGTCAGTTAGGAACCTGGGTGTGCTCTTTGATACCAATCTCTCATTTGAAAGCCACGTTTCTAGCATCTGTAAAACTGCATTCTACCATAAATATATCTAAATTATGGCACATGCTTTCACTGCAAAATGCTGAACTGTTAGTTCATGCATTCATGACCTCAAGGTTAGATTATTGTAATGCTCTATTGGGTGGTTGCCCTGCTCGCTTAATAAATAAACTCCAGCTAGTCCAAAACGCAGAAGCTTGAGTTCTTACTAGAACCAGGAAGTATGACCATATTAGCCCGGTTCTGTCAACACTGCACTGGCTTTCTATTAAATATTGTATACATTTTAAAGTCTTGCTAATTACTTACAGTGCTCCCCATTACTTGAGAGAGCTCTTAATGCATTATACTCCATCAAGTCTATTGCGGTCTCAAAATTCTGCCCAGTTGATAATACCTAGAATATCAAAATCAACTGCAGATGGTCCATCTTTTTCCTATTTAGCACCTAAACTCTGGAATAGTCTTCATAGTAATGTTCATGAAGCAGACATACTCTGTCAGTTTAAATCTAAACTAAAAACTGTAAAAAAACAAATAAAATAAAAATCTCTTTATTATGGCATACACATAGAACATTATCAATTTATATTATTCAAATCAGTTAAATTATTGTTTAGGCTGCATTATCAAGGTCAGTCGGAACTGGGAACACGTCCCATAACACCTGATGTACTTGTTACATTATAAACAGAATGGCATCTATGCTAATGTTAGTCTCTCTGTTTATCCCAAGGTTTACTGCAGTCAGCTGGATCCGGGCCGTATCCAGATCAGATGGTGTACCTGTGCCCAGACATGACCAACGCATCCCTGAAGTTTCTGCAGAGACCGTGTCAATTAGACTCCTTCTGAAATTGCCTCATTAACACGGCATCCTCAATAAACTTGTCTCCGGCGTGATAACTCAGATCCTTTGAATATTCCTATCTAATAACTGCCTTATCGACACGGCATGATGGCCAGGGGAGAACTGGCACCCCGACTGATCCTGGTTTCTCCCAAGGTAATTTTTCTCCATTATGTCACCTGATGGAGTTTTGATTCCTTGCCACTGTCGCCTTTGGTTTGGCTTGCTCAATTGGGGACACAAAATGTTCAACTACACTCACCTAAAGGATTATTAGGAACACCATACTAATACTGTTTGACCCCCTTTCGCCTTCAGAACTGCCTTAATTCTATGTGGCATTGATTCAACAAGGTGCTTAAAGCATTCTTTAGAAATGTTGGCCCATATTGATAGGACATCATCTTGCAGTTGATGGAGATTTGTGGGATTTACATCCAGGGCACGAAGCACCTGTTCCACCACATCCCAAAGATGCTCAATTAGGTTGAGATCTGGTGACTGTCTGGGCCATTTTAGTACAGTGAACTCATTGTCATGTTCAAGAAACCAATTTGAAATGATTCAAGCTTTGTAACATGGTGCATTATCCTGTTGGAAGTAGCCATCAGAGGATGGGTACATGGTGGTCATAAAGGGATGGACATGGTCAGAAACAATGCTCAGGTAGGCTGTGTCATTTAAACAATGCCCAACTGGTACTAAGGGGCCTAAAGTGTGCCAAGAAAACATCCCCCACACCATTCCACTAGCCTGCAGAGTGGTAACAAGGCATGATGGATCCATGTTCTCATTCTGTTTACACCAAATTCTGACTCTACCATCTGAATGTCTCAACAGAAATCGAGACTCATCAGACCAGGCAACATTTTTCCAGTCTTCAACTGTACAATTTTGGTGGGCTTGTGCAAATTGTAGCCTCTTTTTCCAATTTGTAGTGGAGATGAGTGGTACCCGGTGGGGTCTTCTGCTGTTGTAGCCCATCTGCCCTCAAGGTTGTGCGTGTTGTTGCTTCACAAATGCTTTGCTGCATACCTTGGTTGTAACAAGTGGTTATTTCAGTCAAAGTTGCTCTTCTATCAGCTTGAATCAGTCGGCCCATTCTCCTTTGACCTCTAGCATCAACTAGGCATTTTCGCCCACAGGACTGCCGCATACTGGATGTTTTTCCCTTTTTACACCATTCTTTGTAAATGTTTGTGCGTTAAAATCCCAGTAACTGAGCAGATTGTGAAATACAGGTCCTTCTCAAAAAATTTGCATATTGTGATAAAAGTTCATTATTCTCCATAATGTAATGATAAAATTAAAATGTCACATATTTTAGATTCTTTGCACACCAACTGAAATATTTCAGGTCTTTTATTGTTTTAATACTGATGATTTTGGCATACAGTCTGTATATCTCCTCTCTGTGTCAGAGTAGTTAAGTCCAGTAGTTTTAGAGTTCCTCTAAAAAGCTAACGGATGAAGCATTAGCTCTACCCGACCTTGTGTATAAATCTATTTCTCACACAGGCATCCCCTGTTGCATCCCTGGTCAGCATCCTCTCAGTCGAGTTGTCCGGCCAAGGCCCACCCCTTTCTCTGTGTTCTGGGATTATGTTAGGAATGCAGATGGGTTTTGAGGCAGAATAGAGCGTGATTTAGCCAGTGGTTGTGAGGCAGGGTTAGGCCATCTTTCGTTTGCACGAAGAAGACTAGTTACTAAACTCGCCTCCCAGAACTAGTGCATGGCAGCCACCTTGTGGCAGGTCCTGGCACACTTCTATAATTTGGCCAGTGGAGATTGTTCAAGTAGTCCCCTAATTCTGTGTCTTCTACCTCCACCCCTTATGGCTCAGGTCGAGCAATAATGTGCAACATTTTGCTGTTACGGTTTGGTAGGATGCTTCCTTGAAGCCAGAGCATTGCCATGGCTGATGCCCTTGCGTGTATATCAGGCCGCTAGAAAATAGGGCCCTCACTTTAGAGGGTTATAGAGAAAGAAGGCATTTGATGCTGAGTACGCTGCTATTGGCAATGTGATTAGGTCCAGGCTTGTATGCACTGCGCCATCACTTAGACAGGTTTCAAAAGGAATAGGAAGCCTTTAAGATGGACCGGCCCTAGGATGGGCTTTTTATGGCCAGCTGGCTGTGAGCAGCCAGTCTGGGCAGTTGGCTCCAGGACAGGTAGTAGGCCTCAAGAGGCCTCCTTACAAGGAGACAAAGGCAGGCCTCCCTGAAGGCGGGCTCCTGGTTACTGGGTACCTTGGAAGCAGTTAGCATGGGTTGCTTATAGGTAGCAGGCCACTCCAGGCCTCCCTATAGAATCGTTATCGGGTAGTAGGCCTCACCAGGCCTCCCTGAAGGTGGGTTTTGGACCAGCATGCTCAGGCGACAGGCAGGACTCCAGGTCAGGTGGTAGGCCTCTCCAGGCCTCCCTGAGTGCCTGCCGTGGGGTAGCAGGCCTCACCCAGCCTCCCCTTGAGGGCATGCTCATGGGCTTCAGTGACTGGACGATAAGCACAAGCTGCTACTAGGTAGTAGTCCTCACCAGGCTTCCCTGAAGGTAAGCCCTCGAGTTGGGATGTTCAGGCAGCTAGCATGCTCTGCTATCATAGCACGGAATGCTATCAGGTTGTAGGCCTCAGCAGGCCTCCCTGAAGGTAGACCCTTGAGCTTGGATGCTCGGGCAGAAAGCATGCCAGGAAATCAGGTAGTAGGCCTCACCAGACCTCCTTGAGAGTCCCTGGGTTCAAGTCTCTGCGACATTTAACATGAGATGCTATCAGGAAGCAGGCCTCAATAGGCCTCCCTGAGGGTAAACCCTTGGGTTTGGGGGCCCGAGCAGCTAACATACTCTGCCATCAGGTGGTAAGCCTTATCAGGCTTCCCTGAAGGTGAGTCCCGGGACTTCAGTCACTTCGCACGAGTTGCTAGCAGATAGTAGGCCTCACCAGGTCTCTCCCGAAGACTTGTTATCAGGTAGTAGGACTTATTGGGTCTCCCTGAGGGCAAGGTCCCAAATCCGGATTCTCGGGTAGCTAGCGTCACTCATTGTCAGGTAAAGGGCCTCACTAGGCCTCCCTGAAGTCTTGCCATTGGGCAGCAGGCCCCTTAGGGCCTCCCATGGAGACAAGTTCCGGTCACTTGCCATCTTGCATAAGTGGCTAGTAGGTAGTAGGCCCCATTAGGCCTCCCTGAAGGCGAGCCTCTGGGCTCCAGTCTTGGTACCAGTTAGTATGAACCAATAACGATAGTGGGCCACACTAAGCCTCCCTGGGGGTGACCTCTTGAGTCTGCATGACTAGGCTGCTAGCAGGGTCCGCTAATAGGTAGTAGACCTCATTAGGCCTTCCCGAGGGAACGAGTTCTCAGTCTCCAGCTGCCCTGATTGCTTGCTCTGACTGCTATCAAGAGGAGGCCCCTCCAGGCCTCCCGGGGAAAGATGGTTCCTAAGAGAGGAACTAAGAACTGGCTTTTTGCTGACAGCTAGTGGGTACTTGCTATCAGGGCTCCAGCTTAGCTGGTAACACCTGAGGGCGGTCACATACCCTAGCGAGATGCCGGTCCTGCCAGGCGGTCCCTAAGGAAGGGGATCTGCTTGTTCAGCCTACAGTTTGGGTTACCTAGCAGGCGGCTTTTGGGGCCCCCTCATTGAGGGTTGTTTATGAGCTGGAAGCCACCTAGGTCTGATCTCTGTAGTAGGCCCCTTGCGAGGCCTCCCAATTAGATCAGTCTGTTGGCCTGTATGGCCTCTTGAGCACCCCTGTAATGTATATGCTCAGTAGATCCTAGGATTGAGCAGACAAACTCCCCTCACTAGCAAGGGTTAGAAAGCACTACGCTGAGTACTGCTCTCTAGGATACCCATCTCTGAGATCCGGTTTGAGGAGGACACTGCCTTTTTGCAGTCCCTCAATCTGGATGCCTCATCAGAAGGCGAATTTCCGGAGGCTCTCTTTTCAAACAGACAGGGTATGCCAAGCCGAGGTGTCCCACGGAAGCGACACCAGGTCAGGCCTCCCTGGTGGCATTCGGTGAGTCTTTTTCCCGAAAAAGTAGCTGGCTGGGGCGCCCTCGAGTCCCCTAGCCACATTCTCTTAAAGGAACACCTTCTGTTGAATTGGTTGGTTCCAGGCCTTTGAGCAGCCTGGCTAGGACTTCATGTAATATATGGAGATTCCTACTGAGGCTTATAGATCAGGCTATGACCATAGGGAATGCTGTCACTGACAGCCTAGTGTGACCAGAGGGGGAGTGGTTCAGGCATTTCAGTTGAATTTGCTTGTCTGACAGTGGGCATGCACTCCCCTCAGCATAGCGTAGTAGGTATATCGTTCCCCATATGCGTTCTTGACGCAGTGTGAGTTCCCTTTCGAAAGGGAACGTCTCGGGTTACGTATGTAATCTCTGTTCCCTCAGAACAGGGAACGAGACACTGCGTCTCATTGCCATGCCTCGGGGCCTGCCTGCCAAACAGTCCCTTCAGACGAAAGATGGTGTCATGTTTGCAAGGCACCCTTATATACTTCCTGGTCTCATATTGATGACATTATAGGCTGTCGCCGGTCAATAGGATTGCCGTGATTCGATAGTAGTTCAGGCACCTGTCACGCTGGAGGTGTTCCCCATACGCGTTCTTGACGCATTGTCTCACTCCCTGTTCTCAGGGAACTGAGGCTACATACAGTATTGTTCAAAATAATAGCAGTACAATGTGACTAACCAGAATAATCAAGGTTTTTAGTATATTTTTTTATTGCTACGTGGCAAACAAGTTACCAGTAGGTTCAGTAGATTCTCAGAAAACAAATGAGACCCAGCATTCATGATATGCACGCTCTTAAGGCTGTGCAATTGGGCAATTAGTTGAATTAGTTGAAAGAGGTGTGTTAAAAAAATAGCAGTGTGGCATTCAATCACTGAGGTCATCAATTTTGTGAAGAAACAGGTGTGAATCAGGTGGCCCCTATTTAAGGATGAAGCCAACACTTGTTGAACATGTATTTGAAAGCTGAGGAAAATGGGTCGTTCAAGACATTTTTCAGAAGAACAGCGTACTTTGATTAAAAAGTTGATTGGAGAGGGGAAAACCTATAAAGAGGTGCAAAAAATTATAGGCTGTTCAGCTGAAATTATCTCCAATGCCTTAAAATGGAGAGCAAAACCAGAGAGACGTGGAAGAAAACGGAAGACAACCATCAAAGGCTCAGCCAATGATCACCTCCAGGATGATCAAAGACAGTCTGGAGTTACCTGTAAGTACTGTGAGATGTCTGTGTGAAGCTAATCTATTTTCAAGAATCCCCCGCAAAGTCCCTCTGTTAAAAAAAAAGGCATGTGCAGAAGAGGTTACAATTTGCCAAAGAACACATCAACTGGCCTAAAGAGAAATGGAGGAACATTTTGTGGACTGGTGAGAGTAAAATTGTTCTTTTTGGGTCCAAGGGCCACAGGCAGTTTGTGAGACGACCCCCAAACTCTGAATTCAAGCCACAGTACACAGTGAAGACAGTGAAGCATGGAGGTGCAAGCATCATGATATGGGCATGTTTCTCCTACTATGGTGTTGGGCCTATTTATCGCATACCAGGGATCATGGATCAGTTTGCATATGTTAAAATACTTGAAGAGGTCATGTTGCCCTATGCTGAAGAGGACATGCCCTTGAAATGGTTGTTTCAACAAGACAATGACCCAAAACACACTAGTAAACGGGCAAAGTCTTGGTTCCAAACCAACAAAATTAATGTTATGGAGTGGCCAGCCCAATCTCCAGACCTTAATCCAATTGAGAACTTGTGGGGTGATATCAAAAATGCTGTTTCTGAAGCAAAACCAAGAAATGTGAATGAATTGTGGAATGTTGTTAAAGAATCATTGAGTGGAATAACAGCTGAGAGGTGCCACAAGTTGGTTGACTCCATGCCACACAGATGTCAAGCAGTTTTAAAAAACTGTGGTCATACAACTAAATATTAGTTTAGTGATTCACAGGATTGCTGTGAATCCCAGAAAAAAAAAATGTTTGTACAAAATAGTTTTGAGTTTGTACAGTCAAAGGTAGACACTGCTATTTTTTTTAACACACCCCTTTCAACCAATACCCCAATTGCACAGCCTTAAGAGCGTGCATATCATGAATGCTGGGTCTTGTTTGTTTTCTGAGAATCTACTGAACCTACTGGTAACTTGTTTGCCACGTAGCAATAAAAAATATACTAAAAACCTTGATTATTCTGGTTTGTCACATTGTACTGCTATTATTTTGAACAATACTGTACGTATCCTGAGACTTTTGCACTTTGCCACAGTCCATTTTAAATGAACCTTGGCCAAGAGAAAACACCTGCACTTTTGGATGATGTTTAGATATGGCTTCTTTTTTGACCTATAAAGTTTTAGCAGGCAACGGCAAATGGCACGGTGGATTGTGTACACCGACAAGTATTCCTGAGCCCATGTTGTGATTTCCATTACAGTAGCATTCCCGTATGTGATGCAGTGCCATCTAAGGGCCCAAAGATCTCGGCTATCCAGTATGGTTTTCCGGTCTTGACCCTTACTCACAGAGATTGTTCCAGATTCTCTGAATCTTTAGATGATATTATACACTGTAGATGATGATAACTTCAAACTCTTTGCAAATTTTCTCTGAGAAACTCCCTTCTGATATAGCTCCACTATTTTTCGCCGCAGCATTGAGGGAGTTGGTGATCCTCTGCCCATCTTGACTTCTGAGAGACACTGCCACTCTGAGAGGCTCTTTTTATACCCAATCATGTTGCCAATTGACCAAATAAGTTGCAAAATGGTCCTCCAGCTGTTCCTTATATGTACATTTAACTTTTCAGCCTCTTATTGCTACCTGTCCCAAATAATTTGGAATGTGTAGCTCTCATGAAATCCAAAATGAGCAAATACCTGGCATGACATTTCAAAATGTCTCACTTTCAAAAATTTATATGTTTTCTATATTCTATTGTGAATAAAATATAAGTTTATGAGATTCATCAATTATTGCATTCCTTTTTTATTCACAATTTGTACAGTGTCCCAACTTTTTTGGAATCGGTTTTGTAGATTCAAATCCCTCACCAATCCCCCAAAACTATAGCTATAGCTCTGATGAGCTTGTATGTTTTTCTTCAGTTTTTCTCAGATAAACTAAAATCAATCATGGCATCTACTGTTAATGTTGTTCATTTGTGATCCACACACTAAATTACTAACAGTAATTAAATCAAAGACTTAACTTTCTTAAACTAAATGACAGCAAAAATGAAATAATGTACTACCATACCTGTAAATGTAATGGACATGTCCTTTGACATAGATGGGGTTCTTGTTAAACCATCCTACCCTGTATGTAATCTTGGTGTTTTATTTTAGGGTGACCATATTTTGATTACTGAAAACAGGACACTCGGCCCGGCAATGAGATACTCAAATGATACTCGAGTGCCGGTCAATTTAATGGGCCAATGAAAAATTATGAAAACCAGGACATTTTCATTACCTTATTAAAAAATACAGCCAAGACGGCCAGGACAGGACTTGAAAACAGGACATATCCTGGGAAAACAGGACATTTGATGACCCTATTTTATTTGATTCCCCTCTTTTCTTTGTTCTTCATATTGCTAAGAAAATGTCTCGGCTCCTCTTTCTGGCTGATGCAGAAACCCATGTCATGCACTAATAACTTTTCATTTTGGACTACTGCAATGTTTTGTTAATTGAAACATATTAAAAAAAACATATTAAAAGGCTACCGTATTACGTATAGCCACAAATAGTGCTCACCTCGACTAGACGTGGTAGCTCACGTAACTCCCTTCACGTAACTCCCCTTCTCCATGAGCATCACTTGTTACCTGTTGCATCACATATTTATTTTAAGGTACTCCTGTTAAACTTTAAGGATTTAAATGGTCTTGCATATATACACTCACCTAAAGGATTATTAGGAACACCATACTAATACTGTTTGACCCCTTTGCCATCAGAACTGCCTTAATTCTCGTGGCATTGATTCAACAAGGTGCTGAAAGCATTCTTTAGAAATGTCGGCCCATATTGATAGTATAGCATCTTGCAGTTGATGTAGATTTGTGGGATGCACATCCAGGACACGAAGCTCCTGTATCCCAAAGATGCTCTATTCCATTCTTTGTAAACCCTAGAAATGGTTGTGCGTGAAAATCCCAGTAACTGAGCAGATTGTGAAATACTCAGAACGCCCATCTGGCCAGGCTCAAATTTGCTTAAATTCTTTCCCATTCTGACATTCAGTTTGGAGTTCAGGAGATTGTCTTCTTCTTCTGTTGTTTATATGGCGGTAGGCAAACCAACTAAAGGTGGATTTTTGCCACCTATTGGGTTGGAGTATGGAGCACTACTTGGTTGAATACACTTTGAAAAAAAAAAAAAAATCCTTTATATCTTTTTACCAGTTCGGTCTCCTTAATAAATTTTAATGATTTCTCGTAATTCATAATTTGTTCCTTCTCCTAATATTTCCTTTAGTGATTATTTGCTTACACCCTATCATTTAGTAACTGAACTAATTAAAGTCTTTCTCTATTGTATGCTATACATTCTAATAATATATGCTTTACTGTTTCAGGATATCCACATTTATCGCAATTACCAGTTTCATGTTAACTTATTTTATATAGACTTTGGTTTAGTGAAGTATGCCTAATAGGTAATCTTGTAATTATCACATCCTTTTTCCTGTTATTTATAGTTGTTCTTTCCACCCCACATTTCTTTGTATACTATACATGTGTCTTCCTCTTATTTCATTATCCCATAACCTCTGCCACCTCTTTTCACTTCAGTCCCAATCAGCCCCTTAATTTCCGCTTTACTCATCTGAACTCTGATGTTGATCTCATGATCTTTCAACGACTCCTTTGCCAGTTTATCAGCTTCCTCATTTCCCTTTACTCCGACATGGGCTGTAACCCACAAAAACTCACCTTTACACCTAAGTGCTTTATGTTATATAGCTTCTGTAATGTTTCATTTAAAATATCTTGTCTTGCAAAAGATTTTCCACTTTCTAAACTCTGCAGAGCTGAGTGAGTCTCTACATATCACACTACTGTTAGGCTGCTTTTCTTCTATCCATAGTAAAGCCAATAACATGGCTATCAGTTCTGTTGTAAAAACAAATATATGATCTGTTGATTGTTTTAATATTGTACTGAGGAATATATATTGCTGCAGCTGCTCTACCTGTTTTCGGATCTTTTGATCCATCTGTAAATATTTGAGTCATGTTGTTATATGCTTGAATAATATATTGTTGAACGATTACTTTTGATGGCAAATTTGATTAATTCTTATGCAACTTATTATGTATGAATAGGTCTATTTATGGCATTCGAATAACCATGGGGGTATAGATGAAATTGCAACAGAAGGAGCTACCTCTATCTCAGTTATACCTGTTTCCAGTGCCTCCTCATTTGCTACCCAACCACAACTCTCTATATTTCCATACTCATACTCCCAACAGTTTTCCAGTACCTTTTTAACTGGATGCCTTTCATCATGTCCTTTGACATTGATCCAGTATCTCATCCTTAACTTTTTCCTACGAACTTCTAATGGCATTTCTCCCATCTCTACTTGAATAGATGGTACTGGAGATGTTCTAAATGCACCACAGCAAATCCTTAGAGCTTGAGTCTGAATTACCTCAATCTTTTTTAGCCATTTTCTGATGCAGAGCAGTATATCAGACTACCATAATCTCTCTGTCCGACTTTCCGTTTGCGCTGAGCAATTTACCACTTCAACTTTAAATGCTACAAAAGACACTTTATCAATCTCCACTGGATCCTTCTCATTCTCTTCTTTGCCTTTGTTCATTATCTGAGGTGCAGCTTTCTTAATTTCTTTTGTTTTTGTTTCCTGTTCCACTTTCTTCAGGGCCTCAGCATATGTTAACCCATCTTCCACTCTTACATTTTGTACTTTCAGGACTTTTTGTCTTGCTTCACATCGTCCGAACCCTACGCTGTGCTCTCCCCACAGTTACAACATTTGGGATTTACTCCTTGTTTGCATTTACCGTAATCGTGCTCTCCTCCACATCTTGCACATCTTTGCTTCCCTCTACAAACTGCCGCAACATGGCCAAATCTTTGGCATTTAAAGAGCACCTATCATGGAATTTTGAAATGTACCTTTCATGTAGTGTGTAACATAGATCCAAGTGAACAAAAACATCCTGCAATGTTTGAAATATGACCGTGCACCGTAGATAAAGTTATTGTCTTTCAAAAGTAAGAGTTGACTCTGAGTCATTTTTATGAATCGTTAGAAGACCGAACCTTTTTCTCTGACTAGATGACGTCAACTTGTCAAGTTATTTGAATACGATACGCCCACTTATTGCACTCCAAGATGCCAGAGAAAACTAGAAAACATCATGGCGACGAGACGCTGTGTTCTGAAATGCGACTCTAAAGCAAACTTTTTTCATCTGAGCATTTGAAGACTAAGTGGCTAAAATTCATATATACAACTGTACCACAGAAGTATAGTCAGAGCCTTGTGCTTTGTTCACGCCATTTTGAAGACGATTGCTTTACCAACTTAAATGCAATTAAACTTGGATTCGCGAGCCGGCTGATATTGAAGGAAGGTTCAGTTACAAGTGTATTTGCATCAGCTTCCTCCTCCGTATCACAAACTGTAAGTGTTATTAATAATTGTTGCTTTTATGTTTTATGTAGCATGCTTAATAATTGTTTGGTTTGTTGTGTAAGCACCGTTTAGCTTCAAGGTCTTCAATGACAATTGTATTGAGATATGTGAATTGTTTGTTATTGTCTTCTTTAAGAATAGAGTCATACCTCGTATGAACGTAACGTTACTGCATTTTTATTTATTTTTTGGTAAAGACTTTATGTTTATGCATCGAGTTAACGCTCCATTGGCCTGAAGTGACAACATTGATGCTTACCATTGAGAAATATCCTGCTCCAGTCGTGGTGTTTGTTGATCATTCGCATCTCCAGACGTTTCCCCTTCATATTCAGGCTCGAATTGATAGGGTAAAATTGATGCCATGTTTGTTCATACACTTTATACGCGTTTAAACTTGTTAAACCGAAAACCATTTATGGTGATGGGTGTTTTGTTTCCGAAAATATCTGCACAGACTATACCAATCACAATTGACTGGGTCATCGGACCAATCACGTGATTGGCTGATTAGATATTTGCGTTAAAAAGGAGTTAAACAGGTGTACCTAATAAAGTGGCCGATGAGTTTGTTTTACACAACTGAAATCACAATGGCATTGTCATGCATGTTCATTTATTAAACTGGTCTTACCGATCAATGTGTTTGGTAGTAAAGACACTAATGAGCCACTGCAGATCCAGAGTCTTGAAAGGAATTAGCACCAGATGGGTGGAGTTGTCCATGTCCACAGCACTCTCAGGGTAGATAATACGGTGAGTAGTCTTAAAACCCACATCCTGCTCAAAACCCTCTGTTGGGCCCTTATTAATCCTGAAAAAAATGCAAATATAATTTGGGCAGTAATATTTTTCTAATTTGCATTCAATGACCTGCAGAAAACATATTTGTTTTTTTTGTTGGCCAAAGAATTTAAATAGTGATTAATCGATTGTAAATCAATAAATCGTAAGCTTTCTTGCTAACATTTTTAGGACAGTTACACACACATACACCAATCAGCCATACTATTATTATGACCACCTTCCTAATATTGTGTTAATAATGAGGTATGCTGTGGTGTCTGGCACCAAGATGTTAGCAGCAGATCCTTTAAGTCATGTAAATTGCGAGGTGGGGCCTCAATGGATCGAACTTCAGCACATTAAGTTTTTTTTTGTTCTGGTCCCCTCCCCGTTAAAAGAAGTGATGAGAAAATTAGCAGACTATCATCACTAAATGGTTGGTTGTCTAAGTGGTGTCCGCAAAATAACAAAGGGTTAATAGACAATTGGAAAAAGCTTTTAGGGCAGACTTGATCTGTTGAAGAACGACGGCATCCATCCTTCTTGAAGTGCTCTTCTATCTAGTAATTTGGCATATAGTCTTAGAGCTAAACCTTAACTCACTGGGGCCCAGGTCAGAAAGCAGACGGACTGACTTACCCAACCACCTGCTAGCTGTCTCCCGTTACAGAAGTCAGGTAAATCCCAACACATAGAGACTCTTTCACCTAGATATTATCATATAGAGACTGTGTCTGTTCCCCGAATTAGTAAATACAAAAAAACCCCATAAAAATCATTCAACAGTAATAATTGAATTGATGTCCAATAAATAAACAACAGATATAATAAAGATAATCAAAAGATAAAGCTCGGGTTGCTAAATATATTTAATCCTTTCCCAAAAAGCGCTTATTGTTAACCCTTTGACACGTACGATCACATATATGTGATCATTCTTGGCTGGTCCCTGGAGCGTACGATCACATATATGGGATTAGAACGTTCAGTGATAAAAATTGAAATCTGCTTTAGTGCGTTGATTGGCGTTGAACCAGAGACTGAGAGAGAGACTGACTGAGCTCAGTGTCTTTTAATGTTTATTTTAGGTTTCATACAATTCAAATTACATTATACAATCACAAAAATGTCATGTATATCAAGAGAAGTGGATGATCTTTGGTTGTAAATCCAACAGGCTCTGGCGGACGCCCACATCGATAACTTTACTGATCAACTAATACAACCATTTTCTACCTTGTTCCCTCACGTAATGTCACATAGGGTGAATTCAGGGTGATTGGGACACTTTTTGTCATTGAGATAACTTATCTCAATGCCAAAAAGTGTCCCAATCACCTTGAATTCACCCTATATCAGGAGAAGTGTATGATCTTGTGTTGTAAATCCAGCAGGCTCCGTCAGTGTTGTAAATATATAATGGTGGCGTTGATGCCCACAGCCCGTGATAACTTTACCGATCAACTAACACAACCATTTTCTACCCCTTTCCCTCACGTAATGTCACATATATCAGGAGAAGTGGATGATCTTGTGTTGTAAATCCTGCAGGCTCCGACTCCCTGTCAGTGTTGAAAACATATAATGGCGGCGCCATTATTATTAATGTACATATATATAATTATGTACGTGCCCAACATAATTAAAGTTTTTTGGATGAAACTCTCCGAGCCCTTACTCTCTTACCGGAGTCTCCAGTCCTCAAGGCCTATTTGAACAATCCAGAGGTTCCTCCTCTACAAATGGTCCTTCCAGCCGGATGATAGCAACCTTGAGGACAACATGCAGTCAGAGCAGGAAGTCACAGAGCCAGTTGTGCGTCTTTGTACTCAGCGGGAGAGACATCCACCAGCCTACTTAAATGATTATGATGTTGGGTATCAACCAAGCCAATTTTCCGATTCCAGTGTGAATATCAGCAGTACAATACCAGCTGCAAAACCAGACAATGTGTCTGCACTTAGTAGACCACCTTCATCACATCTATCTGTTAGTTCACATCACAGTCACTCAAGGACAAAGACCAGCAGAAGCTCACAATCCAGCCAAACATCGACTTCACGACTGACTGATCTACAGGCAGCTATTGTTGAGGAGAAAATGAAGAACATGGAGCTTGCAGAGATGCAGAGACAGATGGTGGAGGAGAGCAAAGCTGAAGAACAGTGTGAGTTACTGGACCAACAAGCACGTCTAGCGCTTTATGAAAGAGAAGATCTACTCAGAGAGCAGCAAGGAGAAGTCAAATTCAAGTGTTTCCCCTGAATTCGATCAATTGCTTGGCTTGATCCGAGTTGGAGGAAGACTCCACCGAGCCAAAGGCCTAGATCCAGACACATTGCATCCAATAATACGAGACCCTAAACATCAGATTACAATGCTCCTAATCAAGGAATATGACAACCAGTTTCTGCATCCAGGTCCAGAGAGGGTATTAGGCGAGATCAGACGCAAGTACTGGATCCTGCGTGGCAGAGAATTAAGAAGCACCAAAAATTGTGTCAAAAATTGAGAGCAAATCCGCTAATTCCGAAGATGGCAGACTTGCCCCCATCTCGACTATGGCTATACAAACCACCTTTCTGGTCCACTGGTATAGACTGTTTTGGGCTGTTCACAGTTAAACTGGGAAGACGCACAGAGAAACGCTGGGGCATCATATTCAAATGTATGACCACATGTTGCTTACATCTTGATCTCTTGGAGAGCATGGACACAGATGCTTCCTTGATGGCATTAAGATGATTTGTCTCACGCCGTGGTAAGCCATTTGAGATATTGGCTGATAGAGGCACTAACTTCCGAGGAGGAGCCACTGAACTCCAGGAAGCTTTCAGATCATTAGAAGCTCAACTTAAAAAAGTCTAGCAGGTCAAGAAATAACTTTCCAGTTTAACCATCCACACGCCCACCCTCCATACGGTCAGTGAAATCTGCCCTTCAGGTAGTCTTGGTCAATCGAACAGTGACTGACGCATTTTTGCGTACAGTACTAGTGGAAGTCGAGAGAATCATCAACTCTAAACCACTTGGCTACGTTTCTTCAGATGTTGCTGACCCAGACCCTGTCACACCAAATCTACTGCTAATGGGTCGTCGTGATGCATCACTCCCACAAGCAATCTACGCATCTAGTGATCTGTTAGGTCGAAAACAGTGGTGACACAGCCAAATCCTAGCTGACCACTTTTGGGTTAACTTCGTCCAACATTACTTACCCAGCCTACAGCCCCGCCAAAAATGGCAGAAGGACAATGCCAATCTAGGTAATGGTCAAGTTGTCATGATAGTTGATCCACAGTTGCCCCGAGCTTTGTGGCCTATTGGCAAAGCGACTAAAACAGCAGGAGCAGATAATATGCAGGAGCAGATAATCGTATAAGCACCACATAGGTACAGGTGAAAGGACAAACTTATCTCCGGCCAGTTGCCCGGTTAGTTAAGTTGCCCTCATGGGAGGATGAGGAAGAAGAAAATAATTAACCCTGAGACTTTTCTTACTTATTAAAAATTTAGATACTAAATCTGGGGGCAGCAATGTAGAAAAGTCTTTCCCTTTAATTACACTTTTAAGTTTAACCACTAGAGGGTGTATGACTGTCAGCTTACTGATGCTATACACTATCCCCTTTAAGAATATACACTTTCCCCTTTAAGACCATGCGCTCCATACACTGCACACGATGGGTCATGGTGACCCTCCGCAACTTTAAATATGTCCATTACTCTCTTACCGGAGTCTCCAGTCCTCAAGTCCTATTTGAACAACCCAGAGGTTCCTCCTCTGCACATGTCATTTTATAATAACGGTCACATTAAAAAGCTCTTGCCAGGCTGCCAGTCTGAATGTTTAGAAATTAGAACGTACATGCTAAAGGGTTAATGATATCATTACATATTATAATCTAGATGTGCTGTGTTTGACAGAAACCTGGCTAAAACCTGACAACTACTGAAGAACTGGCACCCTGTTATACTGAAACCTGAGACCTGGCACCATGACTGAGCCTGGTTTCTCCCAATGTTTATTTTTCTTCATTAGGTCACCTGATGGGGTTTTGGTTTCCTTGCCACTGTTGCCTCTGGCTTGGCTTGCTCAGTTGGGGACACTACATTTTTCTACTAAATTTCCAAATAAATCTAATTATTAAACTAAATTAACCATATAAACTAAATTACTGATCTAATTACTGATCTAAAGCCCACATTGTCACTGTATGATAATTGAAATACATTCTGTTGCATTATTTTCCTGTTTAACACTGTGAAGCTGCTTTGAAACAATCTGCATTGTTAAAAGCGCTATATAAATAAAGTTGACTTGACTTGACTACATTACTTTAAATTAGTCCACCCCACAAGATTGTTATAAACACAAGCCGTGTCTGAAAGGTAAAGGGGGAGGGGTTGCTGTAATTTATAATAATATCTTCAGTATTACTCAGAAGTCTAGTTTTAAATATAATTCCTTCAAAGTTTTGGTGCTTTATGTAATGTTATGTAGTTTAAATGATAAATCCCGTTTAACATTTGTGTTAGCTACTGTATACAGGTCACCAGGGCACAATACAGACTTTATTAAAGAATTTGCTGATTTTCTATCAGAGTTAGTTCTGGCTGTAGATAAATTACTAATTGTTGGTGATTTTAATATCCATGTAGACAACGAAAAAGACGCATTGGGACTGGCAACTCTTTTGGAGTAAGGCAACATGTGTCAGGACCCACTCATCGCCATAATCATACTTTAGACCTAATATTATCACATGGAATAAATGTTGATACCATTGAAAATCTGCAGCAGAGCGATGACATCTCAGATCATTACCTAGTATCATGTATACTTAATTTAGCTAAAGCTGCAAAGACGTCAGCCCGTTAAAAAATGGCTGGACAATCACTGCTGCCACTAGAGACATTTTTTTAAATAATCTTCCTCATCAGAATCATCTCCTCAGCATCCCAGATAACTTTGAAGAACTCGATGTTGCAACAGAAACTATTGACTCTCTCTTTTATAGTAGGGGAGAAAGGGGCACAACCTAACGCTTTTTGACTTTCTCAGTTTGTGTAAATCCACTTAGGGTTCAGAGTATTTATTTTTTCCCGCAATAATTGCACACATGTCTAGAACAATTATGTGAGTTTTTTCAGTAATACAGTGTATACTTTTTATTTGATTTTACCCCGAAAGAATAGAAGTGAAATGTGACAACGTGCCCCATAGGTTGGGTACATTGTAACACATGAGGGGGCACATTGTAACATGATCAAATTACAGCTTAAAATGTTACGTTATATAATAAAAAATATATATCCAAAACAAAATAAAATATTTTGTCAATAAAATAAAATTATTAACTTAAAAAAAAAAACAATGGCAATTTTTGTATCATTAAAAATGATACACCCCATCTGCTCCACTGGGATTTAAATCACGGCTCGCTTCTTCAGCTGGGTAGATCAGCATTTAAGAACAATCTCAACTGTTAAATAACAGACATAAGATTAAAATAATATCATATTTGTCTTATTTTAAATAAACACAAAAAAACAGAGATGAAAAGTAAACCTAAGAAAGAAATGTACTTTTGCTATGGTTAAATAAATGTTCAGTGATATCTTCCAAAAAATTTTTTAATTTTGGCGCAATTTTTTTGTCATCCTGGGTTCGTCATCCTAGGTTGTGCCCTGTGCTCCCCTACTTTAGACACAGTTGCTCCCCTGCGCTAAAAGATGATTAAAGAAAATAGTCCAATGCTGTGGTACAACAAGCACACCCGGGCCCTTAAAAAAGCAGAAAAAATTGAGCGCAGATGGAAGAAATCAAAACTAGAGGTCTTTCGTAGTTTGTGGAAAGAGCGATGATCGCATACAGAAAGGCCGTAAAAACTGCTAGATCTCTTAGAAGAAAACAAACACAATCCTAGGTATTTATTCGATACAGGGGCTAAATTAAGCAAAAGTAAAGCTTCAACTTCTGATGTTTGTAAACAGCACAGCAGTAATGACTAAATAAGGAAAGAAACTATTCTTGACCTTCAGTGTCGTAGTATTCGCGACAACCTAATCTTCTCTGGCATACCCGAGCAAACACGACAACCCAGAAGACGAAATAAAAGAATTTATGCTCTCAGCTCTGAAGATCCCAAAAGACACCGTCGAGACGATCACCTTCCATCGTGTCCACCATATTGGTCAAAAAAACAACCAAACAGCAGGCATGCACCAAACGACCCCAATAGTGGTCAAATTTGAACACTATAAACACAAGGAACTCGTTAAAGGTAAAGGCAGAGAACTATGGAGCACACATTATGGAATCAACGACCAGTTTCCGCGAGGAATACTCGAAAGACGCAAAAAATTCATTACAGTCATGAAACGGCACAGAAACTAAGGAAAATGGGGATCGCTTGTAAAAGACAAGATTTATATAAATGGACAATTATACAAAGAAATAGACACAACCCACATGTAAAAAAAAAAAAAACATGTCGCTTAAGGCTGGAATACACTACACAATTTTTAAAATCTGAACAGATTTTTAAAACACTAGGCTTCATACACTTGCTGACTTTGTAAATAGTTACAGAGAAAAGCTGGGCATTGTAGGAATACGTATATTCCAGCAGCGAGTCGACAAAAAGCATTCCAGAAGACTCCTGAACATCATAAAACTTAATCAAGGAACCCAAAGGGCCTTGAGAGACACTTCGTCTGCTTACTCATGGCACCAGTGTTATCTTGGAACTAAAAGTGAACTGGAGATCAAAGAAGCACATTCTTCGACTCCCCCCCTCCCTGTCGGTCGACACTGTCCAGAGAATACTCTAAAAAAACCTCTGAATTCATACCAATCATGTGATTTAATCCACCGAACGGCACCTTAAACATATACTATGGTATTATGTGTATTTACATGCAACCTGTGAAGTTTCTCTGTATGCTATACACTTTTCACATATGAATCGTTACTATCTTCTACCCCCTTCAGGGGAATAGCAAGCTGTTTGATGTCTATGTGATGGATAAATTATTTCTCTCCTGTTGATGCAAGGTAAATTTGTGTGAAATGTACTGTGACTACACTATGAAAGTTGGTTTCTTAAAAGTGCTTAACCAAACACTCACAGAATTCCAGCAACATGTGGACATTACAATAATGATATGCATGAACAGGAGAAGTGGGCAGTGAACCCGCCCACAACAATATCTCATTGGCCGGAGACGCCCCCAAGGATGGACCTTGGGGCCTGAAACCTCGCAGAAGACGACTTCCTGGAGAATGCGCAACCGCGCCTCAGAGAAACTCCCGTCACGTAGCAACCAGCTTACGCTACCCAGGAATCGGCTTACCCCGCAAAACCAACCAGCCGTCCCTCCTAACACCACAACTGACTACCAGCCACACAAACGCTGTCCTGAGAGGAACCCATGCTCATAGGAGCATTCAAACGCAGGTACATGACTCTCCACACTGGCTGAACTGGTAAAAATCGTATCTAAGCGAACAAATTTAAGTTGAACTGCTAGTATATTGATTCTCAGGTTGTGGCTAAGAAATCGTGTCTGAACAACACGTGGGACTCCATTCCTTTCCATTAACCAACATTCTTTTCCCTGTAACTGTATGAATGTGGACCTGTGTGTCTGTGTTTTCGTTAGAATAGTTGTGTGTTTTAGAATAGCTCAATAAACCTTTGTTTATCTTTTTCATCTGTAGAAGTGTCTTGGGCTTTGTGTTTATAAGTTACTGCCTCAAACTGATTGTGTTACCTAAGCTCACAAACAGTGAACATAAAGTTAACGATATTATTGCCATTATCACGGGTAAAATAATTAATTTCAACGTATAGGTGGACGAATAGTTGATAAAGTGTGAAATATTAATTTTGTATAATTTTTTTGTAATAATTTCTTTTCACTGTAATTCAATACCCATTTGAGTTATTTGATCCTAATCAATTCCTTACTTACAGCATCATACACTACCAGACTTTAAAATCGTTCTGAGCACAAACTGAAACAAGAGCCTGGTTGCTAGGAGACTATGGGTACGCAATAAAGTAATTTGTTTCTTTACCTCTGAAACTGAAATGTAAATGCATTTATACATTTTCATATCACAATGTTAAGTTATAATTGCATAAAGAATGTTAAAAGATTAATGTTTTTATGATGACATTGTAAATTTAGAAATATTAAATGTATGACAAAATACAATACATTTAAAGCAAAGAGCGCCAGTAGGTGGTGCACATGTGCAATGGTCTTAAATGAGTGACTCATTGAAACAGTCATTCAAAAACAAAGTGTGACTGTCTTTATGAATAAATATGTTTTTAAATCATTCATTTATTTAAAACAATGAGTTTTTCCATTAAAGAAGCCAGGACGTCACTAGGATTGGAAGACAGGGGGGGCTTAGTCCCCAGGGTATTTGTAACTTGTGTTTGCAAAATCTTTGCACTCACATCTAGAGCTACAATTATGTGCATTTTACCTCAAATTTGCGACTAATTAACTTTCTAAAGGAGGGCGCTGAGAACCAGCACGGGCCATCCCCGAAGTACCAATCGTCCAGCCGCGAGGGTTCGGGACACGGTGGAGGGTTCCACTCGAGCCCAACACTCGTAGCGGCCCAGGAAAGCATAGCCGTGAGCTCCGGATCAGGCTCAGGCAACGCTACCACACCCAAAGGGGGCAGCGCAGCCAGGTCCTCATCTCTGGAGTCCATTAACTCATCCGTATTTCCGTATTTATACCCGCGCTGCGGGCGGAGTGTGGACCGCATGCCAATGCCGAATGGCTTGTTTAGAAACACTCAAAGTAGATTGGTCTCTGAAAATAGATCCCAATTCGTTGGTCAGTTCCGGCGTACGTCGAACGTGACCGACTGAAAGGGAACCTATGTTTTACTGACCCTCATTTGCAAAGCAGCCCAGTGAACATTAATTCACACAAATGAATGGAAACATACAGTAAACATGATGGAAGGACCTAAATAGGACCAAAAAATTACATTCTAGATTGGTCTCCTAAAGGTCCTACAAACGTTATGGGAATGTAGTATAGCACTGCATTGAACAAGATATGTTGCAGCACAGCCCTCAATTAAATGTCCCCATCTGACTAACAGAGGACCATGGGAGTGTTCTGTTAACATCCAACGTTACCTCTTTGTAACGTTGCTATGTGACCATAGAATAACCACAATGGAACATCCCCTAAAGTCATACCGGGAACAATATTATATGACCAACAGAGGACCATGTATGTTGTATACATCTATTCGAGTATACAACATAAATATAGGGTTGCAGATACAGTGAAATATATTCAAGAAAAATCAAGAAAAATATATTTTCATTACACTACTGTAAAGAGATCTTGCAGTAGATGAAACGCACTAGAGAAAAGAAAAGCTAAAATACCAAAGATTTGAACAGGAACTTGGAATTGCAATACAATACAGTATACTGTCAATTACAGTACAGTAAAAATAAGTACATTCAGCATCCTCTGCCAAATTGCTTTGCAGTACTGGTGACCATATTTGCCACACTAGAGCAGTTTCTTAGTCTTCTGACTTTATTTCCCTTCCCTGGGCAGTCGTCTCTCAGTACTGCAAAAATACTAAAGGTAAGAAGTACTTGGCTACAAATCAGTTTGACAATTATACATTTGAGGATATACAAGATGTGCTACAGAATTAGCTGTGACAGTGACAGTTCTCCCATCTAAAGTATTGCTACTGTGCACTGGAATTATACTGTATGTGCATGTAGTATAAATACCCTGTAGGTGAGCCTGTAGTAGACCAACTTCCCTCGTGGTCATTCCATGCACAAGAACATGGTCAACTAAAGTGTTTTGTATTTCATCAGGAACAAATGTCCTTTGACCTCATCCTCTTAATTTTTATTTTCCTCTTCTCCTCTTCCTCTTCGTCTCCCACCTCTAGGATTAATTTTCAAAAGCACATAATCCCCCATGACCCTGTTTACAGTTTTTTTCCAATTGCTAACACACAATTTTGCAAACTAGGCTGGTTTTATCAAAATACTTAACACGATTCACAAAACCAAACACCCAAACTGCTAAATACCTCATATCTTGCAAAATTAAACATTGCAGCCAAAACTACACATAGCATTATCAAAATAATTTTTTGGCATGAAATGGCACACACTTCATTCATATCACCAGATTTTTGTCTAACCAACTTATGTTGGAAAAGCACTCTCATCTAAAGTATGCTTTGCCATAATACTAAAATATGTAGTTCAAATTGTAGAAAATTCTTCAGATTGTTCACATGTACTGAATTAATTTTCACCAAACAAATCAGTGCAACATATGCACAGCAGATACATTTACATTGGACTGAACAAAATATGCTCACTAAATAAATAAATAAACTGAAAAAGAAAATTGCATCCTCCCTCTACCTCGTCCTCGCTCTGCAACATCTTTCATTGTTGTTGTACAAAAAAAAAAATGCTTATCTGTGGTCTTTTCATTGTGCTTACATACTGATTGAAGTGATAACAATTAACCAATGAGGTGTTTGGCCAGGTGGCACATGTATTGGCCAATTACCTCATGTAGTGTCATTTTGATTGGCAGTGTTTTGAAATGGCAAACATGTGACTTTGTTAGATTGTTGTGTCTTATGTAGAGAACCGTGTTCAGTGCATTTAAATAGTGCCATTTTGAATTGCAAAATGTGTGTAAAGCAGAAAATGTGTTTAGACTTTAGGAGACTTGAGTAGAGGTTTTGCTCACTGTGTGTCAGTTTAAATAATTGTGCTGTGCATGTCATTTTAGTGTGTTAGCAATTGGAAAACACTGCATAATTTTAATTGGTGTCATCAGTTTTGCTACTTAATGTTTACACATGAAAAAATGTGTGCTATTTGAGTTCACAGTGTAACACTGGAGGTAATTATATTGTGTGTTTGTGTTTTCTGAATAAGAACATGGTTAAACTTCTGTAAAATTATGGCTTTTTTGTTAAGAGTTTTGCAGAAAACATTGAGAAAATTGGAATGTGTGTGAAAACAGGTGAAATGAGTTAAATGTTTTGAGAAATGTGTTTGTTTCTAGAATTGAATGAATGGTTTGGGAAATTGGGCCAACTGAACCAGTTATGGTGTTTTAGCAATCAAGAAAAACTGTAACAGCTCACTCTTTCTTATACTTCATACAGAGTAAATTTAAATGCGTATTTGGCATGCTGTCCAGGGGTTGGGCTTCGAGCTCGGACTTTGGCCCGAACCCAGAGTACCCCCGTATGTAAGTGGTTTAGAGCTAAAAAAAAAGGACCAAAATGTGGAGAAGGGGTGGTGGAGGGATGCTGATAAACTGTCAACAAAATGGAGGTAAGACGGCTGCGTATATGTACACCTCTTGATGATTAGCTGAGGGCTATCCTCCTGTTTCAATTATCTGAAAGTGATCCTCCCGAACCTCATTTAATAAAAAATGGCATTTATTGGAAGATGTGTTTTTTTGGCATTATTTATATATCATTAAATAGATTTACATAGATTACATTTAAATGGCAGATGGTGAATGGCAAAGCTTTTTCTTAGGGTGGCAGTTGCCACCCCGTGCCACCCAGTAGATCCACCTATGTTGAACAAAACGTAGAGTTTCAGTGTTTTGGAAACATGTTGTATGTTAGAAGCATACACATGACATCTATTTAAATGTACTATTTCATGCAAATAGTACATTTAAATAGTTCTATGCAAAGTTAGAACTGCCAAGAGACTTCATATGCTTCATACATAGTGCATAAAACAACACCCAGACCAAGTTATCATTGTAATGATTTTGTTTTTAGTACTTGACTTACTATGCATCACCTCTGGCAATGCTAATAACACATAATAAAGAACACAACTTTGTGTTTGGTTAAGATTAATTTAACATGCATCCATTTATTTTTCAGGAATATTTATAGAATGATCTATATGTAGAAATATGTAGGTATGAATATAATGAAATGGTATAATTAGTCTAGTTTATAGAGACTCCATGCAGTTAACACAGCTAAATCCATCCAGTTAACTCACTCACCTAATGACAAGATCATGGGTATCAATGAGAGCACCATAGTGGGATCCTTTGAGGTTCCCAGAATTCCCCACTACAGCACAGGTTCTGCAGCGGCCTGGGCCAGCATCAGAGTAATCTTCTTCATTTGGGAAGATGTCAAATAACATATTGGCTATCTCTTTGTAGTTCACTCCACTCTTATGTTGTAGCTTCTGTTCAAATATTATGGAAGAACATACATGATTATCAAAGCTCTGCTAAATAACAAGTTCAATTCAATGAATTTAAGTGGTGCAAACAACTAGATTTTCTTATTCAACTTAATTTATAATTAATGTCAATAATGATATTGTATAGATAATCTTATATTGTGGCTATATTGGGCGAGGCACTTACTTGCCACCACCAATAGAGGGCGGTGCTGAGTATGCTGTTTTTCTTAGTCAGTAAGGGTGGGGTGTGGGGGTCAAAGCGCTTTAGGAACCAGGTGTCATGAGCGAGGTCTACCACACACTGACCACATGCACATGCTCCAAAGATATGTCTTTGTACAGAAGGTCGAGAAAATATAAATAGACAGATGATCACACTCACACTTAAGATGATGTATCGAGCTCTTTTGGTGGCAAAGCACAGCATCTTTTACTTTCTTGAGCCCTTGAACAAGAAAAGTATTTTAGTAATTATTATACATTTAATTACTTAGTAAAAAGTGTTTATACTATATTCTCTATTTTTACCATTGTATCTGAATTACACTAATAACTTGACCCCAGGCATGGTTAAATAGCAAGCTACAGTTGCAATCAAAATTATTCAACCCCCTTGACCTGCAAGACATTTTGCTGCCAAGAACAAAATATTATTAAAACAAAAGCATCAGTAAACTATTATAGAAAGTTTATTAATACACATTTGACTGATTCTGAGAACGTTGATGAGAAATGAAAACAATAAAATAAATCTAATTGTCTCTAAACATTTGTGTTCCAAATTATTCAACCCCCAAAGGTCAAATTTTGTGCAGAATATTTTATTCTTTATAACCTCCAATAAACACTGCCTGTAAGTGCTGTCTACTGCAATCTTGGCCCATTCCTCACTTCAACAAGCTTCAAGATCACTGATAATATTTGGTTTTCCCATTACCACTGCTTTCTTCAAATTCCATTAAATATTATTGAAAAGTATTTTCAATAATATTTAAATTTGAAGACTATATAGGCCACTCAAGATCATTCTATGACTAATCCCTGAACCAAGCTAAAGATTTGGATGAATACTTTGGGATGCCTTTAGGAAAGTCCATTGATCATCGAGCTTCAGTCTCTGCACCGAAGGCATCACCATCATTGCCAAAATGGCTTGATACTTCAAAGTACTTCATGATGTCCTTCATACAGTCACTATTTTCTTCCTGCTACAGCAAAACACCCCCATAACAAGACTGGACTGCCTTCATGTTTGACCATGGAGATGCTGTTCTTCTGCTCATAAGCTTTGCCTTTTTTTGCACCAGACATACCGCTGATCCATGGGTCCAAAATGTTCCATTGTGGTCATATCACAAAAAAAAATCTTCCAGATCTCCACAGGTCTATCCAAATGATTCCAAAAGATGTCCCAAAAATAAAGGCCATGCTTGTCTGTTCTTCTTATACGCTGAATGGAAAAGTTTTTATTTTTTTCTCTCTCCTTTCATTGGGTCATCTTGCAAGTCTTTGGCAATAAATTGAGGGGTTTTCTCCATTGCCCTGATCAACAAAAAAAATTCCCTTAATGATATTGTGCTTTTTCTTCAAAACCATCAATTGTTTTCTGGTACAACAAATTGTAAACTTATAAATACGGCTGCCAGCTGAGTCTCTAGGAACTTTCAGTGTTTTGGAAATCTTCTATATACATATATAGTATATAGTATAGACTTTCTAATGTAATAAAAAAAAAGTTCTCTATAGCTTTTGTGAGAACTCTTTTGATTTAGCCATATTTGCTACTCAACTTTAGCACATGCATGAGCTCAATTAAGTATTCATGTGGTGTCAATACATGCAGATCAGTAATAAAGTTGAATATTTAGTGTCCCCAACTTAGCAAGACAAAACCCAAAGGCGACAGAGGCAACAGTGGCAAGGAACCAAAACTACATCAGGTGACAGAATGGAGAAAAAACCTTGGGAGAAACCAGGCTCAGTCAGGGGGCCAGTTCTCCCCTGGCCAACGAAATGAACAATGTATGATTTTGATTCAGGCAACATTACAGGTCAGAAGTCAGATTAGATCGAAACATTCAGAACATTCAGCAGCGTTGAATAGGGGTTGAATAATTATTACATCACTTTTAATTTGCCACTAAACTGTTATAGATACCATTTAAAAAAAAAACTATCTTTAGAAAAGCTTACATTTGTAAATTATTACAGTCTCCAGGGGGTTGAATAATTTTGATTGCAACTGTATATTGATTCAAGTTTAATATTTAAATCATTTAAAGTTAAATTTGTAAAATTTTTCAAAAATTGCAGTTTACTTGATCTGATCAAACCAATATAGTAATACATAGCAACTGCCTCATTAAAAATATAACAAGCATTAGTTAGTTCATATTAACTAAAAACACCAGTCAGATTAAAATCATTCAAGCAACTTTTACTTTTAATAACCATAATAAGGCTGAACAGCTTTTATCAGAATCCCTACTCTCTGGTTTACTTGATGTAAATAAGGCTTTGAGTTTCAACCCACCTGTGCAGATGCAGAGAGCAGAAGGATCGATGCGTATCAAGTGTTTTTTTCATTAATATTTCTTTCAACAGCACAGATTATAGCTCATCAATGAGTCCTGAAGTTAAGGTAGTTAATGGTCGAACGTATGTGTAAGTGTGACTGTGTGTGTCTGCCTTTACACAGCAATGAAAATATTTGAATAACAACAAATAAGCCTAGCTGAATCCCTGCACGTTTCTTTGTTTTCTACAGGATTTCCAATCTTTGGCCTTCAAAGTTAAACACTGGCATCAGGTGCTGGTCTGGGGTGAAAATCCAGCCCATATGTGTTCTTATTGACTTATTGTCTTATTGGGACTTACTAGTGTCAATAAATGAACAAATAAAACAGGATAGAAACAAATAATAATATATATTCTTGAATACACAGGAAATTCAGTTAACAAAGTTGATATTGCATTTTTGTCACATATAGAAATACACTAGCATTGATTTTGAACTAGGATACAGTAAATTTACTGCTAATAAATTATATTATAATTTACTCTCCTTCATGTCATTGCAAACCTGTATGACTTTCTCTCTTCTGTGAAACACAAAAGAAGATATTTTTTAGAATGTTGTAACCAAACCATTTTGGTTAACCTTCGACTTCGGCAAAAAAAGAAACAAAAAAAAGAAAGTCATTTTCAAATTATCTTCTTTTATGTTTAACAGAAGAAAGAAATTCGTACAGGTTTGGATTGACATGATGGTGAGTAAATGATGACAATTAAAAATTTTATGTTAACTCTTTAAGAACTATTGTATTTGTAAATGGTCAACACCTTATATAATACACTGATTGAATTAACATTTTACTTTAATCAAAATTAGAACTAAACATAAATGAATACTGTATTTGCCTGGATCTGACAGGGTGGGCAAGCTGTCATCTGGGCCCACCCATAGATCCGCACCGCATAGTGGATAGTACCACTGATTACCTTCCGACCGAACAAGACAGTCATGTACTTTTATGTGAGAGGAGGGTACGTCGCCACCACAGACTCTAAATACATCTAATATCAGTGTTCTACCAAAATGTTAAAGTTTGGTTGTAAAAATTGCATAAAAACAGCTGAATGGGTTGTGTATTTGTATTTCATTCATAATGCTGGAGTCTCTGTCTTATTTGTAGCCAGAATTTAGCATTGACTTACTACTTTTAGGTTTAAATAGCTTAGGTTTACATATTTTAGTCGCATTTATTTTGTTCACTGCAAAACCGTAGTTCCCTTTCGTTCAGTCACTCCGACTAACTTCAGTGACTGATGAATGGGGGTTTCTCTTAGAAGCCTATCATCTTCAAGATCTTAAAAATTGCCCAATGGCGATGAAATTCCATGGGCCTGTGGAATTTGCATAGCATAACTCCGCCCCACTGCATGGGTATATAAGGAAGTACGCTGGCAATGTTGCATTATGTTTCTGCTTCGGAGCTAAGAGTATCTCTTCACTCCTCAAGCCTGATACTGAGCTTGTCAGCTTCTTCGAGACAAGAAACTCTCCAGTTGGTGTTGGTCTTACAGCCTGTTCCAGCAATCGCACATTGCCAGCCTGCTGATCTGTACAGTGGTCTGCAATGATCCAGCTTAGGGTTGGGTATCGCTTTTTTTTTTTTTGATACCGGTGCCAAACCTTTACTTTTAAAACGGTACCGGTGCCTGAACCGATACTTTTAGAAAAAGAGCCACAACATGAGGTGGATGAGATTAAAGAATGGCTTTTTATTTAAGTTTTATTTAATTATTTAAATTGAACAATGTATTACAAGTTTAAAGTATACTTAAATATATAAATATATAATTAAATACAAAACACAATTTACTTAACAAATTCACAGTAAAACTAAAACCACCTAACCCAACTACAACAGGCCTAATTTAGCTCTAAATAACAGTTACAGTAATAGCAGCAGTAGTCTGAATTCTTGGTCTGCTACAAACCAGCTTCAAGCTTCAGCTTTATGTTGCAGAATGTGACCATATTGCCGCAACAGCGCTGTATGACAGCTCAGTTGTATTGGGTTTATTTCGTTTTTTCCTTTTTTATTCAAAATATTCACAAACTTGCTAACTATGTCATGAACTATCTGATATTCTGATTTTCAAATATGTGAGTAAATGTGTGTTAGTTGATCTATACTGCCACGTTAGTTTGCACCTCAGATTGGCTCTCGGATTTACATCAAATAAATGTATCTTCGTCTCACGAAATACATGAAAGTTACCGTTGCTGAACTGGGAGAAGAATAGAGTAAACTATATAGTCACTATATAATGTGTATCTGATGTGAATAAAACACGTAGTCAAGCTATCTTAACTGTCTGAAATTATTGTTTTTGCCGCTTCCATAGACATCAGTGTGTATTTTTTGCTAGTATGTTTTACAGCATTTACATGTCTGAAACCTAAAATAAATGATATGTGACGAGCGCTAAGTGTGTCTGTCTCTGACTCTGCGCCAGCCAAAGCGCGAAAGCATGTTTGAAAATTAAGTGGCACCGAAATGAAGCACCGAAATCTGCGTTCTGATTCGGTCCGGTACATACTGGTTATAAAAGGTTTCGGTACCTAACCCTAATCCAGCTGGTGTGTGTTTGTCTCTACGGGAGGCAGTACGTTGGCTGGTGACCAGGGTGACCTGAGGGTGATGGTGTGGAACAAAGCCCTGATGCTAGTTCCTCGGGCCACACCCCCAATAGACAGAGTGGAACCCTCCTCCCTGTCCTGAGTGCTCACGGCTGGACGTTTGGTTTTTGGGGGTGCCGCGTCCTGACACCCGTCACGTCACGCCCCGCCCTCAATTACTTTCTTCCCCGTGGAGCATGAGGAGGTTATGCAGTCCTGGAAGTCCCTGTTGTCTTCCTGTGACCGGTCTGTATCCTCCTCCGCCTTCTCTGCCTTCGATGGGGCCGTGGCCAAAGGGTAAACTGGGGTTCCCCTGGTTGAACGCTCTGTTGCGATGCAACTGTGTCCTCAGTGTGCTTCAACCTGGCATGGCTACCCAAAGCCCAATGCTCAGTTCGACCAGTCTCCTCCCAGCTTCTGGGGAGTCCACTGTACCATGATGGGGCCCAATGCCCCTATCATGCGTGCAGAACTTGCTACCTTACTGGTGAAGGGTGCAATCGAGACTGTCCTTCCAGCCGAAATTAGTACGACCAATCCTGGCATCCTGAACCAATCCCTTCACAGGCTTCCGTTCAAGATGTTGACTTCTTCTTTCGGTTTGCTTTTGAGGGGCGGGCATATCAGTACACGGTTCTCCCATTCAGGCTAGCTCTGTCCCCTTGCGTCTTTATGAAGGTTGTCGAGGCAGCCCTTGTGCCACTCAGGTTCTCGATGACTGGCTGATTCTGAGTCACTCTCGAGATCAGGTTTGCGAACACAGAGATCTGGTGCTCCAACACCTCGCCTCTCTGGGCCTTTGGTTTTGGCAGCCGCAGTCACGGCACTCGGATTGCTTCATATGAGACCGCTTCAGCACTGGTTTCGCGATCAAGTCCCGAGATGTTCATGGCAGACAAGCATGTACAAAATACTCGTGGTCGAACTTCAATTTTTACCGGGCCGAAGTTCCCTTACAACGAGTTTCCAGGCATATTGTTGTGTCAACAGTTGCCTTTACCATGGGCTGGGGGGCCATGTGCAATGGACATGCTGTCGCGGGCTCCTGGACAGGACCCCAAGATCTCCTGCATGTCAATTGCCTCGAGTTGCTGGCAGTACGGTTTGCCCGGAACCGCTTCTGAGCATTGCTCAAGGGTCAACACGTGCTAGTCAGGTCAGACAACATGGCCACAGTAGCATACATCAACTGACAGGGTGGACTTTGATCCCGTCTGGAGTCAGAAGCATTGTTTGTGTCATTTACGTCCCGGGAGACCTGAACCATGCAACCAACGAGCTCTCAAAGCTTCAGCCACTTCCTGGAGAATGGAGACTCCATCCCTAGATGGTTCAGCTGATTTGGGAACAGTTCAGCGACGCACAGGTAGATATGTTTGCCTCCCACGACTCTTCCCACTACAGGGGAAGTATGCGTAAAATATGCGTTCCCCTCAGTGAGCCTTCTTGCACCGACACTGTGCAAGATCAGGGAGGACAAGGAGCATGTCCTTTTAGTCGGCCCATATTGGCCTGGCCGGACTTGGTTCCCCAAACTCTTATCCTTGTGACAGCCCCTCCCTGGTCGATTCCTCTGAGGAAGGATCTCCTTTCTTAGAGACGGAGAACCCTTTGGCACCTGCGTTCAGATCTTTAGAAAATGCACGTGGCTACTATCACTTCTGCAAGGGCCTTGTCTACTTGAAACGCATATGCGGTGTTCAAGTTCTTACTAGAACCAGGAAGTATGACAATATTAGCCCAGTTCTGTCACTGCACTGGCTCCCTATTAAACAGTGCATACATTTTAAAATCTTGCTAATTACTTACAAAGCACTAAAGGGTTTGGCTCCCCAGTACTTGAGCGAGCTCTTAACACATTATACTCCATCACGTCTATTGCGGTCTCAAAATGCTGGCCAGTTGATAGTACCTGGAATATCAAAATCAACTGCAGGTGGTCAATCTTTTTCCAATTTAGGAAAACTAACTGTCACGGAGCAATCCCGTGATCATGAATGGACTGCATGCACATACCCCATATCTAACACACACATAGGCCTATGTTGTTGCAGCATTAACACAGTCTGGTTATTGACACTGATATCATATATACTCTTGACTTGTGCAATGTTTGTGAATGTTTGAATGCATGGAGTGTCATGTGTTCAAGATATGTGGGGATACAATATGCATGTGTTTGTAATGTGTAGTGGATACATGTACAATGTGTTTGGGTAAAATTAGTCGCTAACATTGTTCATTCATTGGTATTATAAATAACCACAATACAAATTTGCCTGATTTCAAGTCTTTATTCAAGATGGGGTTACGCAGTATGACAAATATAACTTACCTGCTTGTAAAACACCAGTGACCAGCTTTGGACAAATGTATTGTTTTAAAAGTGGAGTATTTAAACATGGTGGACATGCTGTTTGAATGGGAGAAACCATGTTGGGTGATGTCATGTGGGGGGTTTTACAGTATTCCTGTAAAACAAGGTTTATCTCTGTTAAATCATTTGTTGTATTGGTATATTGTGTTATAGTGTAATTTACTCATGGATAGATTCATGTTTGTATACGCTTAAGGTGATAATAGGTGCATATGCGAGGAGGTAAAATTTACCTGTAGGGTGGTACACTCCAGGGTGTGGCCTGGGCTATAAATGGCTGCTGGAGTTAGTACATGGAAGGTAGAGGGAAGTTGATGTAACGGGGTATTTAGCCCGTCTGGTAGGGGAAATTTGTTAGCGCTGCCCTGGAAGACTGAATAACGAAAGGATCTTGGTCCTCGCTTTCAGTGCTTTTAGTCTCGTTATATACTAATGTATATATGTTGTGTCCTACTCTAATGAGATGCACTCTACAGACCGAAAAGGGTAGGCTTCAGTTAAAGTAATGTTACAAGGTGGCTTTCTGAAGTGAAAATATATATGAGTTGAATATATTCCTCCCTTCCCTGGTCTAATAAAGTAGGTAAGACGCCCCTACTCCCGGACAGCTCTCAACCAAAAAGGATACACTGAAGGTAAGTTCAAAAATGAAACCGTATTTAATTTCTGTTTATATGTGTCTTCCTTGTAAGGAGGTGTGACTTCAGTTTAAATAACCACTAAATAAAGAATACAAATAAAAAAATTTAAAAATAACAGCCTTTGAGTTCTCTTTCAAAAGTCACTAGGCCAGTAACACCTTCAATGTAAAAGTTTGTAAAAATGTAAAAAAACTTTTGCTTGTACAATAATCAAACCCAATGGTATTTCAAAATAGAAAACACTTATGACTTTTTGTAAACCCTTTTTTACAATGAGTGCTCACAGCTCAAATTATCCCTGTTAAACACAACAAGGGCATACACAATGATATTTCACCGTAAATAAAAAAAACACTTACGTGAAACGTCCCTTTAAGTACTCACAGTTAACTTTAGGTTCTGCAGTTCAACTGAGTATTCACAGTTCACTGTAGGATCAAAATACCAAAAGGGAATAACTTGGGAAAAACTTTCAATAGAAAATGACTTGAGTGCGTTGTCTCGACGTAGCGTGCGTTGAAATTCACTTGAGATAGCGTAGTTGAATCACTCAAACTCAATGAAATGCTCCAAAAGAAATTCAAAGCTCCTCAAAACGAGTCAAAACCCCAAATGAACCAAACTGAGATGAATCAATCTGAAATGTCGTTTGGATGGCAGGGTAACCAAAACAAAAATTTTAAAACACGAGTCTTCTCACAACTACATTCCGCACCAACAGCATTTCTCATCTCATGCGCAACTACACGTGCAGAACACTCAGATAATGCGTGATCAGTTCAGATGGATCGCTAGTTCGTAAGGCTGCTTCTCAATCAAAAAGTAAAAATAAATGTAAAACCCTTTAAAAAATTTAACATATCCCTTCAATCGTCATCAATCGAGTAACATTTGTACTTTATATGCACTTACGGATGCTTCACGAAGCGTTACTGCATCACTCCAGCAGTCCCATGCAATCCATGGAGCAAAACGACACAAAACCTTTCAACCACGAAACGCGGGATACCGTTCACAAAAATCACTTGATGCTGTAGTCCTTTGTTCAACTAAAGCCCCGATTAACTTCCGTGAAGTAACTTTATCGGACGAGCTTCTCGAACACAACACATCAATCTCTTTGTGCGTCACTCTCATACACCGCGCTCTGCTTCTTCTCTCGCAGCGCACTCTGAACGCCGAAAACCAGTCCACCCGTCAAAATAAAAGTCCCTGAAAATAATAATTAAAAAAAGATATATCTACCCGTTACATTGAGTCCAGAGGGTCAGGTTGGTTATGTGGAGTTGAAGAAAAGTAATAGAAGCTGCTGTTTAAAGGGGAACTTCAGCGCTAGGAAGATGAATCTGTTTTTAAACTGGGTCATTAATGTAGTAGAATAATTTTTGAATTTGGTGCCTTCTAGACTGAGAAAACACAGAAAATGTATTTTTGTCTCATGGGGATGAAAGACAACAATTCCCAGAATGCTCTTAGCTGCCCTACAGGCTACTTTACCTACCTACTACCTACTCTAGGCACGGCTACTGGCTGGATCACTTGCCCACTGCGTTCATTTTCATAAAATCAGTTCAGTCAGAGACACTACAGAGTGCTGACGCTGTGAGTGCGCTGTTGAAAACATGCGGAAACAGCGCCTCCTGCTGGCTGTAGTCTTTAGCCTCTGGCCAAAAACTCCTCCGATGATGCAAAATGATGATATTTGCATCATCAGAGGAATTTTTACAGAAATAAAATACATAATTATCTTGTCTCAGGGTCATATGAGGGGGGAAAGTACGATAATTCGAATATACTCCCGGGTTTCTACTGATACAAAGCTTAATGCTAATCGCTGAAGTAACCCTTTAAGGACGGTTGTTATTCAGACAATACAACTTGCTGTTGCCAACAAAAACATTTTTGTTATTATTTTTTTATAAATTAACATTAAAGAGGTGTGTAAACTCGCAAGTACAATGTCACCGGCAGTCTGTTTATCTGGCCCCCTCCCTGTTAAAAGGAGTGATGAAATAGTTAGCAGATTATCATCACTCAATGGCTGGTTGTCTAAGTGGTGTCCGCAAAATAACATAGGGTTCATAGACAATTGGAAAAGTTTTTGGGGCAGACCTGACCTGTTGAAGATAGACAGCATTCATCCTACCCGGGCTGGTGCTGCTGCTCTTCTCTCTAGTAATTTGGCACATAGTCTTAGAGCTAAACCTTGACTCACTGGGGCCCAGGTCAGGAAGCAGACAAACTGGCTAAACCAACCGTCTGCTAGCTGTCTCACGTCACCAGAGTCAGCTAAATCCCAGCACATAGAGACGCTTTCACCTAGATATTATCACATACAGACTGTGTCTGTTCCCGAATCAGTAAATACAAAAACCATCAAAACCATTCAACAGTAAAAATTTAATTGATGTCCAACAAATAAACAACAGATATAATACGGATGAACAATTGATAAATCTCGGGTTGCTGAATATTCGATCCCTTTCGCCGCTTATTGTTAATGATATGATTATAGATCATAACCTAGATGTGCTGTGTTTGACAGAAACCTGGCTAAAACCTGACGACTACATTACTTTAAATGAGTCCACTCCCCAAGATTATTGTTATAAACACGAGCCACGTCTGAAAGGAAAAGGGGAGGTGTTGCTGTAATTTATAATGATATCTTCAGTATTACTCAGAAGTCTAGTTTCAAATATAATTCCTTTGAAGTTTTGGTGCTTTATGTAACATTGTGTAGTGTAAATGATAAATCCCGTTTGACATTTGTGTTGGCTACTTTATACAGGCCACCAGGGCACAATACAGACTTTATCAAAGAATTTGCTGGTTTTCTATCAGAGTTAGTATTGGCTGCAGATAAAGTACTAATTGTTGGTGATTTTAATATCCATGTTGACAATGAAAAAGACGCATTGGGATTGGCATTTAAAGACATTCTAAACTCTATTGGAGTTAGACAACACGTATCTGGACCCACTCATCGCCTTAATCATACTTTAGATCTAATACTGTCACATGGACTAAATGTTGATACCATTAAAATTCTGCAGCAGAGCGATGACATCTCAGATCATTACCTCATATCATGTATACTTAATTTAGCTAAAGCTGCAAAGCCATTTCCTCGCTGCAAATATGGCAGGACTATAACCGCTGCGACTAAAGATTGATTTATACATAATCTTCCTCATCAGTTCCATCTCCTCAGAATTACAGATAGCCAAGAGGAACTTGATGTTGCAACAGAAACTACTGACTCTCTCTTTACTAGCACTTTGGACATATTTGCTTTAATCTTCTTTAAGCGCCGAGGAGCAACTAATCCAACGCCGTGGTACAACGAGCACACTCGGGCCCTTAAAACAGCAGACAGAAAAATGGAGCGCAGCTGGAAGAAAACAAAACTGGAGGTTTTTCGCAATTTGTGGAAAGAGAGCATGATTGCATACAGAAAGGCCATAAAAACTGCTAGATCGGCTTATTTCTCAACTCTTTTAGAAGAAAACAAACACAACCCTAGGTATTTATTCGATACAGTGGCTAAATTAACAAAGGATAAAGCTTCGACTTCTGACGTTTGTAAACAACACAGCAGTAATGACTTTATGAACTTCTTTACTAGTAAGATTGATAACATTAGGAATAAAATTATAACCATGCAGCCGTCTACTACAGTATCACTTCAGACAGAACATTGTAGTCTCACTGAGGAAAAATTACACTCATTCACTGCTATAGGAGGAGAAGAATTGGCTAAACTTGTTAAATCATCAAAATCAACAACATGTATGCTTGACCCTATACCGACTAGGCTATTAAAAGAGATGCTTCCAGAGGTCATAGATCCTCTGCTTAATATTATTAATTCATCCTTGACATTAGGATATGTACCAAAAACTTTTAAGTTGGCTGTAATTAAACCACTTATTAAAAAAGCGCAACTTGATCCTAAAGAATTAGTCAATTACAGACCAATCTCGAATCTACCGTTTCTATCAAAAATATTAGAAAAGGCAGTGTCTTCACAATTATGTTCCTTTTTAGAAAGAAATTGTATATGTGAGGATTTCCAGTCAGGATTTAGACCGTATCATAGTACTGAGACTGCTCTAATTAGAGTTACAAATGATTTACTCTTATCATCTGATCATGGTTGTATCTCTCTATTAGTGTTACTCGATCTTAGCGCTGCATTCGATACTATCGATCACAATATTCTTTTGAATAGACTCGAAAATTATGTTGGCATTAGTGGAACTGAATTGGCATGGTTTAAATCTTACTTATCTGACCGTTATCAGTTTGTAGCAGTAAATGAAGAGATGTCACACCGATCACAAGTTCAGTATGGAGTACCGCAAGGGTCAGTGTTAGGACCGTTGCTTTACCACTGGGAGATATCATTAGGAAGCATGGCGTTAGTTTTCATTTTTATGATGATACTCAGCTCTATATTTCTTCACACCCTGACGAAACTTACCAATTCACAAGATTAACGGAATGCATAGCTGATATTAGAAATTGGATGAATAGTAATTTCCTGCAACTTAATTCAGATAAAACTGAATTTTTAATTATTGGACAGAAAAGCTCCACAAGTAGTGCCCTAGAATACTGTCTAACCCTCGATGGCTGCTCTGTCAAGTCCTGCTCGTCAGTGAGGAACCTGGGTGTGCTCTTTGATACCAATCTTTTGTTTGAAAGCCACGTTTCTAGCATCTGTAAAACTGCATTCTACCATCTTAAAAATATATCTAAATAACGTCACATGCTTTCAATGCAAAATGCTGAACAATTAGTACATGCGTTCATGAGCTCAAGGCTAGATTATTGTAATGCTCTACTGGGTGGTTGCCCTGTTCGCCTAATAAATAAACTCCAGCTGGTCCAAAACGCAGCAGCTCGAGTTCTTACTAGAACCAGGAAGTACGATCATATTAGTCCAGTTCTGTCAACACTGCACTGGCTCCTATTAAACATTGCATACATTTTAAAATCTTGCTTATTACTTATAAAGCAATAAATGGTTTAGCTCCCAGTACTTAAGCGAGCTCTTAACGCATTATACTCCATCACGTCAATTGCGGTCTCTAAACTCTGGCCAGTTGAAAATACCTAGAATATCTAAATCAACTGCAGGCGGTCGATCCTTTTCCTATTTAGCACCTAAACTCTGGAACAGTCTTCCTAGCATTGTTCGGGAAGCAGACACACTCTGTCAGTTTAAATCTAGACTAAAAACACATCTCTTTACTATGGCATACACATAGAACATTTTTAACTTTCTTTATTCAAATCAAATGACTGATTGTTAGGCTGCATTAACTAGGTCAGCCGGAACCGGGAACACTTCCCATAACACCTGATGTACTCGTTACATCATAAAAAGAGTGGCATCCACACTAATGTTAGTCTCTCTGTTTATCCCGAGGTTTACTGCAGTCGGCCGGATCCAGGCCGTGTCCGGATCGGATGGTGGACCTGCATCTGGACATGACCAGCTCATCCTGGAGTGTCTGCTGAGACCGTGTCCATTAGTGTCTCCTCTGAATTTGCCTCACCGGAACGTCATCCTCAATTAACCCGTCTCCGGCGCAATAACTCTGATCTTTCAAGTATTCATATTCTTGTGTAATCGACGCGCCATCCTAAATGAACCCGTCTCGTGCGTCATACCCAAAATTTCGAATATTCCTATCTAATATGATTTATGACCTGCAAGGTTGCCAGAGTAATAATTATACACTGTTAATAATAGGCCAGAGGAGAACTGGCACCCCGACTGAGTCTGGTTTCTCCCAAGGTTTATTTTTCTCCATCATGCCCTGATGGAGTTTTGGTTCCTTGCCACTGTCGCCTTTGGCTTGGCTTGCTCAGTTGGGGACACTCAAATTATGATCCAAGTTACTCAACTAAATATACAAATAGAATTTATTAATTTGGTCATATATAATTCTATAAACTATCCAAATTAAACTAGCCAAATCAAATTTTGTTGCAATGTTGTCCTGTTTAACACTGTGAAGCTGCTTTGAAACAATCGTCATTGTAAAAGCGCTATATAAATAAAGTTGATTGATTGATTGATTGATTAGTTAACTACATTAGTTAACATGAACTTCACTTATAAAGCATTTATTTATCTTTGTTAATGTTAATTTCAACATTTCTGATGCATTATTAAAAACTTGTTAACATTAGTTAATGCACTGTGAACTAACATTAACAAACCATGAAAAGCTGCATTTTTATGAACTAACGTTAACTAAGATTAACTAGCCTAAGGCTGAACAGAGGTGTTGTTCATGGTTAGTTCATGTTAACTAATGCACCAACTAATGTTAACTAATACAACCTTATTATAAAGTGTTACCATTTAGTTTTTAGTTTTAGTTTTATTTGCTTTGTTCAAACCTGACCTCAAAAAATGTAACCAAAATATCTGACTGGAACTGTGTCGCAGGCATTTTAAAGGGATACATGTGCTTGCTTTTGCGAGCACAGCCTCTTGATACGGGGGTAGATTGAGGATAGTGCAACTCGTAGATTGTGCTCCACTGACAGGCGAGAGTTCCGCCAGTTCTTCTTGCAATTTGATTGGCAACATCTTTACCGATTCAGATGTCCGTCGGTCGTCTGGGCTTTGACATTTCTGCCTTTTTTTTGTTTAAACTATTAATTTATCCATATCCTCTCCTGCTGTCAATCTCTGCGTGAAATATAAAATTGAGTGCGCACCAGTAAAAAGGGCGGAGCTGAGCAGGCGGACGAGCGATTCTCTCCTGAGAACAGTCTAACTGGCGGTAAATAAATATTTAAACTTCAAATATTCATTAAATATATCTGTTTTTTTGTACTTATTTAGTTTTTCTACTTTACCATAGTAAAAGATTTGAATGGGTATAATAGACTAATGCAAACGAAAGGAAGAAACGTTTTCAATTCCCTGAGAAAATGAGTGCGACGCGAGTGAAGATTTGGGAAAAGAAATGAGATGTCTAATGGAATAAAATGGACTAACGTTAGGCCTATTGTTAAAATTCACGGAAATCTGAACATTGGGTGACCAGATCGCAAAACCGAATTAAAAAGCTGGCAAATCTTAAATTGGGCTCAGCCTCCCTCTCTCATTCGGCATGAATCCATAGTTTTCATGGCTGCGATGTAACATCTGCGAATTATTTTACATACAACAGGCATGTGATTGGCTAAGGACAAAAAGCAGGAAAATATACTGAGACCGAATACACCCCAGGGCACCGATCAAACTTGTGGCGGATCAATATGGACAGTAAAGCAGGACCTATAACAACTTATTTGAACAAATACATTTTATTTTATAGCTAGATGTGCAACGTGCAACATTTTTGGTACAGTATGAAAAATAACAAATTATTTGGTGGATGCATTTTTACACGTTAACAGCTAAATGTGCAACATGCACATTTTCATCCAAAAGAAGGCCTCAATTTTTGTATGACTCTTTAGCCTTTGTAGCAAGCTTTTTAGAGCCTCTACACGTTTCTTTTGGAATTTGCGCCTGGCACTCACAGCTGCTGCCACGATGGCATCTTTTGCCATTTTCTTGCCGGCCGTTGGCTTCTCAGAGTGATAAGGCCGTTTGTTCAGTTCTTCTTTATCTCTGAGCAGAGCTCTGTACCTTTGGCTCGATCGTTTTATATTTCTGCACAGCTGTACATTAACAGGACTCTCCTTTGTCTTCCGGGAGTAGTGCTGAATGGCCGACACCTGCATGGCCTTCAGGTTGTATTTGACCACTTGATAGGACTCATATGTCTCAACACTTAGGTTTGCAGCTTTGGCTTGCAGGATGTTGGACATTACACTGAATGCTGATTCCACCTGTGGACCATGAAATGGGCACAGTGCAGACAGTGCAAGCTTGCAGAGCGCTGGGTACCTCTGAGTCTTTCTCACAACATTCCACCATAAATCAACTCTTGCCTCGTCTGTCATCTGAGGTAGTGTCATGTCACTTGCATATCTAGGATGGAAACAACAGTTTAAGGTCATTATTTGACAATAAAATAATTCCTTACTAACAACAGGCTACATTATACAATTACTAGCAAAATAATCAAACATTTGACTTATTAAGAATCTGTGTAAATGGCATTCCAACAATTATATACACCTGTGTATTTCATGTTGAAATCCAGCTCTCTCCAGTTCATTAAGCTTCACATCTGGAAACATGTTCGGCAACTTCTGGAGATGTGGAAGAATGTGATGGCTTCCCGTGCATCTGGGTCCAAGCATGACAGAGTCCTTAGGGTTGGACTGTCAAGAGGTAGCTTTGTTTGAAGGTCACCTGCACAGCTGGTGTAGGCTTGGATTACCTTTTATAAATAGGGTACAGTTTAAGAAACAAGTAAAGACATACTGTATAAGTGGAGCCTGCTCCAAGATAAATTGCTTATGAAGTGTTTTTCTTTTAAATGAATTTAATGTGTATAGTTATGGTGTGATGTCATTATGTCGGACATGTTGGAAATAAGTGTTTAATTTGCTTTCACAGGCTATTCTCATCTTACGATGACATGTTTCAATGTTTTACCTAAATAAAGCCATACCATACCTTAGTTTTAAAAGCCTTCACCACAGGGTGTTCCCTCCTAGTTGGTCAAGGAGGATGAGGCCTCAGAGCCAACAAAGGTGCTGCGAGATGGGCCTCTGTCGATGTCAGGTCAAGCAACTTCATCTTTGGCCCAGACAGATTCCTTCCTTTGCTGTTAATTAATTTTTCTGGCTTGATGAAGCAAGATAAAACTCCTGACAAGTTTCTCCTGCTCATCATGGAGTTTATGAACCTTTGGGTCCTTGGACTGAAAAAGCAGGACGTAATGTTTCAGCATGGGAAGGACTGCTGAATAGAAGTAGAGCTCAAGTAGGGTTTTCTTGTCCTCAAATAGCACCTGTTAAAACATAGAAACATAGTTTCTCTCTGCACCAATCACAGCAATGTACATCTAACAAGCACCTTGAATAAATAAATAAATATTTACTTTTTAAATGTGGCGATGACACAGTCAATAAGACACATGCCTTTGGTGTGAGAGATTTGAGGTTCGAATCCACTGCGAGACACTATTGTGTTCCTGAGCAAGACACTTAACCCCTAGTTGCTACAGAGGCGTGCAACATCTGACATCTATTGCAATTGTAAGTCGCTTTGGATTAAAAAGTCAGCTGAATGTAATGTAAACATTAATCTGACGCTTTTATCAAAATGTACTTATAAGTTAGAGGTTGCACGCCTCTGGAGCAACTAGGGGTTAAGTGTCTTGCTCAGGACATATTGGTAAACGTGTCGCAGTGGGAATCAAAGGCAAGTGTCATATCCACTGCTCCATCGCTACAAATCTATAATAATAATAATAATAATAATAATCTTATTAATAATAATGATAATAACAATAAGTAAATGTAATGTTTGAATTTTTAATTTTGCCCCTCCCCCACCAATATAGCTTCAGCTGATGTCTAAGGCGTTTTCTCACCTTCTTGCAAATCCTGACCTTCCTCATCTTCCCCTCGTTTGTGAAGTTCTTGGACCTCTTCCCCAACTCCTTCCACAACTCCTTGATCCGGGCCCTGCCTGTTCCCTGTACTTCACGCTTCTGTAGAATAGCACTGACAATGTCCTTGTATGTACACTTATCTTCATTGCTCAGGAAGGCATAGTAAAACATGACCAGTGCATCCCACATTCGCAGTGTTTCCAGACTGACATCCAAGACTGAGAGCCACCGGTGTGGAATATAGCACTCTGGCCGCGAAATGGATTCCAAATATGCTGCAAATTTCTCTGAGGCCATCTTTCATGTCAGCTGACCATTTGTGGTCTGTGTGTGTCTGACAGCAAAGACTCAACCCAACGCTCAAAAGGACAGCACAATTTCTTGCTGGCATTATGAATGTGGTGACATGAGTCACCATCGATGTCAAGGAGATGAGGGCACGGCGGTCTCTGATCTTCTTTTCCAAGCCATTTTTAGAGCCCCTCATAACAGCACAGGAGTCCATGAGAATTGACACCAGATTATCCCATGGGAGATTCATCCTTTCAAAAAGCCCATCCAGTGCACTGAAGAGAGATTCTGCTGTTACAGATATGAGCTCCAAAGCTGCAAGGTGTTGGACAACCATCCTCTCGTGTTTCTCGGACCAGTAGCTGACAAGCACACCTAATACTCTTTTGTTTGTCTTGCTTGTGGCCTCATCTATGTTGAGGGAGAAGGGGACATTTCTGATTTCCTCAAGTACTTCATCCAGGATAGTCTTCTTCACACCATGGGTGAGCTTGTATGAGGCAGATGTCCTGTCCATTGACAGTTCAGCAAGTGCTTTAGGATCTTTGGCCAACTCTTGAGCCAATTTAATAATCCCAGACGTGACTGACAGGGGAAGAGAATTTTCAGCAATGAATCCAAGAATGAGTGCCTGCAAAACAGAATTTGATTAAACACTAACATCCTAAATAAAAAATTGTAATAATTAAATGAACAGGTTTATAATATCATCTTCACTGATTATAATGTAGTCAAAACAATTATTTTAAAGGAGTAGTAGGAGTATTTGTTTTTGAGTATTCTCCCCATTGGAAGCAATCTTATTTGCTGCTTTTGATAGCAAATTGGTAGATTTGTTTAAATTCAGTCCACCTCTAGTTATGTCTAAGTTAATAAACACCTGTTTCAAACATAGTAAAAAGAAAAGAAGAGTTGACTGAAAAGAGTTACTACAAAATCAGAAAACACTTACTTGATCCTGAGCAACACGGTTGCATAGAGGAGGAATTGATCTGGGTTGCGCCGAGTTGTTGTGCGGAGCAGCAATGATGTTATCAGCTGCGATCTCAATGTGCATGTTCTGCTGTTGGATCTTCCACAGTTTCACATGTTTTGGATGCATCATATGTTTCCGAGTGCAATCTTCCCACTTGTGCCATAGTTAATAGGGTGGTTGCAAATGTTACAAACAGCTTTGCCTGGTTCTCTAATTTTGCTAAAGCAATTGAGTGAGAAAGTGTTTCCCTCAACTTGGACAGTCTCCAGCAACCAGCTCCATTTAAACCGCTTCTTGACCCCCTGTTCGATAGACTTTAATTCAGGGCTGTTCAGTGCTAGCTTGGCCATGAGTCTGTGTATGCTGGAAATCAAGAATAATGGAACATTTTCATTAGAATGTAAGAATCCATATCAGAAAATATATTCATTTTTACATGTTTGACTATGTACTGTATGTCTATCCACTCTTCAGAAAGGTTGAAAAGTAGAGCAGAGGTGTGAGCGCAGAATGGAATAACACTTGCTATAGCTTAGAAAGTTAATACTTTCCATGTCTGCTCTGCCATTAAACATATTGGATCCACGGGGTCACTGGGCTCCTCATGTGAACAGACAGGCACAGAAGTGCTGCGCGATTAAACTAAAACACCAAATAGACTTATGTCCCTCACATTAACCCTTAAATGCATACCTCGGGTCGCTGTCATTCACTACCCTGCTCCTCATTCATTTTTTAAAAGACATCAACCTTCTTAGTATTCCTCAATCAATCCATTTTAAACAATATAACAAGAAAAAATAGGATGTGTATAGGATTGTACGTATATTTTTTTTTTGCACAATGATAAATTAAATAGGGTGCAATTCACCTTTATTCCACAAGGTGTCTGATACACAATGATGAAGTGACGTTTCACTCATAGTTACCTCTGACAGAAAACTAAACAATAATAATTATAATCTGCAAAACTTGAAATGGCTTAGTGATTTACTGCAGAGAGCAAGTACTGAACACAATCAAATATTAGTATCACTGTCTCTGATTATGGATGTGGTCAAGAAGCTGTCAGTGAGCAAAATATTGATTTTGAAGACGTTGAAAATGAGTTGGAGAATATGCGTGAGATCGCGAATATGAGGCAGATGCTGAATGTACTGGTAAACGAGCTCTGACGAGGACATATGATGATGGTATAAAACATCTGCTCAAACTGAACCCTTCCAAGCTCCAAAAGGTAACGAAATACGTTTTGTTTTATTCTCATGTAGCTGTTACTCTAACATCAGGAGTTTTATATATTATCGCGACAGGTAGAGGTCTATCCATGTTAAATATAAGTTCGATCCGGTCGCTAACGACCCCAATATGTAAGAATGTTTGGCGAAACAGTCCTGCATTTAAGGGTTAAGCTATGGAATGGCTTCAGATGACTTTGTCACCCAAACTGACGTGAAAAAGCGGGGCGCGAAAAGTGCGCTATTTGCATCCCTATAGCTAGTGCTAGCAAATACAAGTAACGTTAGCTGCTAACTAAGTTAATGTTAAATGCAGCTTAAACATCCTGCCATAGTGGAAAATCAATCAAAATCGATCATCTAATCAATTGACAACAAAGTCAAATTAGTAACTTATAGGTTATATATAGACACAAGCAATAATACATACCCAGATCATCCGATCCGATGATGTTCTTGTCACATACAGTCCTTGTTGCGCATCCCGCGATTGTGGTTCCGTCCGGGTTACCATGGTGACGGCTGTGAGATGACGGCCAATCCCCTCACCAACCCCATTTTTTTTTTCAGATCAGCATGATTCACGTAGGTCACATTTTCAGGTCGGAAAATCCGGGATTCGGATTAATCCGGAAAAATCACATCCCTAATACAAGGCTGTCTATCAGACAATAAACTGTGGGGAGAAGCCTTTACTGTGGTCTGTGCCACACGCTGACTTTCCATAGAGCCAGTTGTGTCCAGAATCCTGGACCAGTGGGAGGAGTTAAAATTGCATTTCAGCCTTACCATGTCAAGTGAACACTGTAACATGGCAGATGTTCTACATTCCATGTACAGTGACCCACAGAACCTCCTGTATTTCACTTTTTAAAAATCTATCATTAGTGAGGAATTGTCTGCAGTTAAGGCTTTTGAGGGGGAACAGTTGGATCCGCTCAAGCTGCGTGACTGTTTAATGAGGCTTATAAAGTCTGTCTGCAGCAAATACAGGTCCTTCTCAAAAAATTAGCATATTGTGATAAAAGGTCATTATTTTCCATAATGCAATGATAAAAATTAAACTTTGATATATTTTAGATTCATTGCACACCAACTGAAATATTTCAGGTCTTTTATTGTTTTAATATTGATGATTTTGGCATAAAGCTCATGAAAACCCAAAATTCTCAAAATATTAGCATATTTCGTCCGACCAATAAAAGAAAAGTGTTTTTAATACAAAAAAAGTCAACCTTCAAATAATTATTTTCAGTTATGCACTCAATACATGGTCGGGACTCCTTTTGCAGAAATGACTGCTTCAATGCGGCGTGGCATGGAGACAATCAGCCTGTGGCACTGCTGAGGTGTTATGGAGGCCCAGGATGCTTCGATAGCGGCCTTAAGCTCATCCAGAGTGTTGGGTCTTGCGTCTCTCAACTTTCTCTTCACAATATCCCACAGATTCTCTATGGGGTTCAGGTCAGGAGAGTTGGCAGGCCAATTGAGCACAGTAATACCATGGTCAGTAAACCATTTACCAGTGGTTTTAGCACTGTGAACAGGTGCCAGGTTGTGCTGAAAAACGAAATCTTCATCTCCATAAAGCTTTTCAGCAGATGGAAGCATGAAGTGCTCCAAAATCTCCTGATAGCTAGCTGCATTGACCCTGCCATTGATAAAACACAGTGGACCAATACCAGCAGCTGACATGGCACCCCAGACCATCACTGACTGTGGGTACTTGACACTGGACTTCAGGGATTTTGATATTTCTTGTCTTCCTCCAGACTCTGGCACCTTGATTTCCGAATGACATGCAAAATTTGAGCGACAGTTCAGTGTTGCTTCTCTGTGGCCCAGGTCAGGCCCTTCTGCCGCTGTTTCTGGTTCAAAAGTGGCTTGAGCTGGGGAATGCAGCACCTGTAGCCCATTTCCTGCACATGCATGTGCACGGTGGCTCTGGATGTTTCTACTCCAGACTCAGTCCACTGTTTCCGCAGGTCCCCCAAGGTCTGGAATCGGTCCTTCTCCACAATCTTCCTCAGGGTCCGGTCACCTCTTCTCGTTGTGCAGCGTTTTTAGCCACACTTTTTCCTTGCCACAGATTTCCCACTGAGGTACCTTGATACAACACTCTGGTAACAGCCTATTCGTTCAGAAATTTCTTTCTGTGTCTTACCCTCTCGCTTGAGGGTGTCAATGATGGCCTTCTGGACAGCAGTCAGGTCGGCAGTCTTACCCATGATTGCGGTTTTAGGTAATGAACCAGGCTGGGAGTTTTTAAAAGCCTCAGGAATCTTTTTCAGGTGTTTAGAGTTAATTAGTTGATTCAGATGATTAGGTTAATAGCTCGTTTAGAGAACTTTTTCATGATATGCTAATTTTGGGTTTTCATGAGCTGTATGCCAAAATCATCAGTATTAAAACAAAAAAAGACTTGAAATATTTCAGTTGGTGTGCAATGAATCTAAAATATATGAAAGTTTAATTTGTATCATTACATTATGGAAAATAATGAACTTTTATCACAATATGCAAATTTTTTGAGAAGGACCTGTATGTGCAGCAATAGATGGACACATTTCTCCCAAGCCATACCGTGGCTATATATTTGATTCCAAGGCAGCATAGCTGAATCTCTCTCCCGAGGAGGAGGATTGTGTGCGAAGATGTGTGAGCTACACCATCTCCTTAGCAAATGAACTGAGAGCAAGGCTTCCAGATAATATGGAGATACTGCAGCACATGTCTTTGTTCAATGTGGATCAAAGACACTAAACAACAACAAGAGCCTGACAGACATGGCACATTTTGCAAACCTGCTAGGATATTGCGTGGCCACAATTTATAAAGTTAACTTCATTCTGGGCTGAAGTTAAGAAGTATAGAGACTCAGCAGGCATAAACCCATATGAAGACTTGGCTTCTGCCGCAGTTTCTGTCCTCTCCCTCCCACACTCGAATGCTGAGGTAGAAAGGCTGTTCAGTCAAATGGCTGTCATTAAAAACAAACTCAGGAACTGCCTTTCGCTGCAGACCCTCAGCTTTATTCTGTATATTAGATATGGTTTGAGGTTGGCTGGAGATGCATCTTATGAGCACAAACTGCCTGATAAAGTGCTGCAGCTCTTCATTTAAGTCTTGTCCAGGTTCTAGCTAATCTTCTGCATCCAATATCGCTCCATACACTGTAAAACAAAAAATAAGCATTGTAATAATTATAGCGTAAGGTCTTCACTCAAAATTAAACGACACTTTGGGGAACGCCCTTAGCATAATGCGACTGAAGCATGAATGAAATAAGTCCAATCTTGATTGGTGTTGCGTCCTGACATAGTATGTGACGGCATACCCAGAAGATACAAAGGTATGCCGGCACATAACACAGATAGCTTTCTGCGATGAAGCGACTGCTCTGACTGATTGGTGTGGCCACGAGACGCAGTGTGTCGTTCCCTTCTCTGGGAACATGGGTTATAGTCATAACCCGAGACGTTCCCCTTCGAAGGAACTCGCACTGCGTCATCGTGACGACACTTTGGGGAACGAATACCCACTATGCCACACCAATCACTTCCCACCTGTGTGAAGCTGGAACCCAGGCACACTTAGGAGGCAAGCACTCTGGCGCCAGGCGTCTCGGGGAGGTGCAGACTGTAGTACCTTATGAAGGTGTGAGAAGTGGCCCACCCAGCCGCTTCGCAGATCTTCTGCAATGAGGCTCCGGAAAAGGAGGGCCACCGAGGAGGCCATGCCCCTGGTGGAATGCGCCCTCACAGCTATTGGTGAAGGCAATAAGCCGTGGCTATAGCCTGGACAAACCAGTTACTGATTGCCTCCTTTGAAGCAGGCAGCCCCTTCCTGGGCGACCAAAACACACCAATAACTGTTCTGACTTCCTCCACCACGCAGACTTTTCCACATAGATCCTCAATGCCCGAACCCGGCAGAGGAGGTGAAGTCTGCCCTCTTCCGCCGTCGCGTGAGGCGGAGGATGGAAGGCCTAAAGAACCACTGACCGTGCCACATTAGAGGGCACCTTGGGCACATTCGAGCACCACTGCCAGGTCCCAGGTTGGGACTCTGGAATGAGTCGCAGGCCTCAACCTCCGGGACCCACGGAGGAACCGTACAACCATATGGTGAGTATAACCAGCGTCCCATCACCTACAGGCGAGTGGAAAGCCCCAGACTCGGCAGACACGGGCCAGGAGATTTTTCAGTGAAATTATTCTTCACAGTGTTGCTTAATGACCCGGTATGAAGTTTAAAAGACATTTTGTAGAATCATGAGTTCATGCATTCATTGGTTTCATGAGTGTGTTCTCGATTACCAAATAATTATCTAATGGTAGCCAATATTTTTATTTTCCTCATGTCTTTTATGTCTAAAATAATAGGTCAAAAGTAAATTAAGTCATTTGTGTGATATGTGCGACATGCAACCATTGAACACGGTGCCGTTAGATTGCCATCGGCCTCTTTTTTCATATTTGTTAAAAGTGGATATCCTCATATTTTTTTTGATAAATGCGGGAAGAGAGAAGAGGGACTGATCAACCTTTCCTTTTTGGTGTTATCCTAACAGCTTTTTATTCGTGGGAAGGGAATGAGTTTGAGATAAAGATTTTTTTTTTCTTCTCATAAGCCTATTTCAGTGTGATATCCTCAGTTCTCTTTAGCAGTACTCAAACGGTTAACAGCATACAGTCCAATGACGGGGCGAGATTATCGCTTTATTGTGACTAAAACAATGCCTGCTGAAATCACGGAGGAAATGATTGAAGGAATTGATTACTTAAATCCTGTATACGATACCCCGCCCGTTCGTCGTGTTGAGTCTCAGAAAACTCCTTCTACAACCCTTGATTTGTCTAAACACTCACTTCTACTATTTGCTGATTCCGATGACGAGGAGGATGACGAGTGGGTATGGGCCAGCTCAGGTAAACTCAAAGAATATTTCAAGCAATTGACTGCCTTTTTGCTAAAAGTGTCTTCTGCTAAACAAGACATATCACATGCGGCAAACACTAAACAGAAAATTGGTGAAAGCCCTATTACATTTTTTAACAGATTTAATCATGCTTGGGTTGATGAATCCAATTGAGCAAAATTGTCCGTTGTTCTTGAATACGTTCCCTAAATAATATGAATAAGGACACGGCTCAGTTAATTCGCTTAACTACTCCAAATATCACCACAATTTCTGTTGATGAATTGGGACGAGGCTTGCGTGAGCTTTCCTCCGTGGGAGCTTTTGATGCCTCCATGGGGAAAACTCCAGCAATGCTACAAATTAACTCTGCTGTAAATCCTCGCTCATCTGTAAATGTGAGATGGTGCTTTTATTGTGGCAAACCTGGACATATTGAACGGGACTGTAGGAAGAAAACCTGGGATTTAAGGCAGAGGTCAGAAAAGCAGAGGAAGAGGGATTTGGTGGCTCTAAGCAAAGGCCCCCAATTGCGCCCTCTCCTTCTCAGACTGGGAGACACAATCCTGCCTATCCAACATCCTGGCCACAATGACTGAGCTCCAGTTCAGCTAAGCCCTCTTTTGATAATTTTTCATTGATTTCTTTGAATCATCCGAATTTGTCAACTGTTTTGGCATTTATTGAATTAAATATTGACCATAAACCTAATGTTTTTCTAATTGACAGTGATGCCACCCTCTCATCAGTATCTTCTCTTGTTTATGAAGGCCCGATTACAGGAAAGCATTCTGTGTTCCTATAAAATGTGAAATGACGCAAGCTTGACGGTTACTTCTAATGATATCCCATCATTGTTTAAAATGAATGCTTTTTCAATATTACCCAATTCTCCATTCTGCCTTTTGGGTAGAGATTTGATGCATAAATTGGGTATTCAAATTCACTTTGATGCTGACTCTCTGCAATGCTCAATGCATTCTGGTGCACACTCATTCACCTTATAATACCCCAATTAATCACATTAAGAAAGCAAATGGTTCTTGGTGTCTAATTCAAGATTTGAGAAAAGTTAATGAGTTAGTGACTCCTTTGTCTCCAATTGTACCTGATGTGCAAACTGTAATTAATTCTATACCTTTTGAACATTCATACTGTTCTAGATATTTCTGGTGCCTTCTTCAGCACATTGTTTGCTTTTACCCTAGAAAACTCTAACTCTAACAGCTAACATGGACATGACTTCCACAAGTGTTCAGGGATTCTTTGGCTGTTTTCTCTGCTGTAATGTATGCAACGCTGAAAGATGCCAAGCTTCCTCCAAACACCTGTCTGCTTCAATATGCAGATGACATCCTCATCACCAATGCATCTGAGGACATGTGTGCTGGTGCCTCTAAAATTGTCTGTAACATTTTGGCAGAGGCTGCTTTCAAAATCACCTAGAGAGAAACTACAGTGGGTTCAGAGGAGGTTTGAATACCTTGGACATGAACTTTCACAAGGCAAGGTGAAATTGTCTGCTGACAGAGGTAAAGCTATTGCTACCTTCAAACACCCATCGACAAGGAAGCAAATGCAAAGCTTCCTGGGACTGATTAATTATTGCAGATCATGGGTGCCCAACTGTTCCATGTATGACAAAATCCTAAGAGCTGCTACTCTGGGGGACATAGAGGAAATTACATGGACAGCGGATATGGACAAAGCATTCAGACATTTGAAATCCTCCCTCACGAGACCTCCTGCACTCGGCCTCCCAAGTTACACAAAAGACTTTCACCTGTACATGCATGAAAGTGGAGGCACAGCCGCGGATGGCACAGAACCACGGAAGTATTTTTCTTCCTATAGGGTATTTTTCCAAAACTCTTGATACCGTAGCCAGGGGACTCCCTGCTTGTTTGCGTGCAGTGGCTGCCACAGCGATCATGGTACAGGATGCTGAACAAATAGTGTTATTGATAGTGCACACCTCTCACCAGGTACATTATGAACAATATATTTCTACACAGCATATTACTGTTCAACACCGCTCTGGCTATGAGGCTATATTATTAGCTACTGCTAATTTGATTCTAAAACCAACTTCTGTTATTCATGGCCCTACTGTACATTTGCACAGGTTGATGATGCAAGGTGAATTTGAGAGTGACGACCACCATTGCCTGGACAGAATCCAGCTTTCGACTGCCTGCAGGCCAGATGTTTCTACATCTGTCCTGGAGGAGGGAAAGGATTGGTATATTGATGGATCCTGTTTCAAGCCAAATGATACTATATACTTGTGTGGGTGCAGTTGTGCAGTGCAGTTGTGCAATTGTTGAATTACCTGATCGTGTAATTGAGGCATAATCTTTGCCATACAAGTCAGCACAAGTGGCAGAATTAATTGCTTTAACAAGAGCTTGTCAATTTGCAAAAGATCAGTGTGTCAATATATACACTGACTCCAAATATGCATTTAGCATAGTCCATGATTTTGCTAAATTGTGGGAAGAAAGACATTTTAAAACCTCAGATGGAAAGCCAATTGCTCATCATAACATTGTAGTGGGGCTACACAACGCAGCACAACAACCATCAAAACTCGCTGTAGGCCTACTGCAAAATGAAGTCTTTTATATGAATGAATGAATGAATGAATGAATGAATGAATGATGTCGCTCACTGACGATGGTCCATTACCGACAGTCTCCTCCAAAACCCGGCCACAAAGGCTGAATGTTATTCTCTATAAACTCGTGGCTGGAATGCAGAGAACAATTTTCCTATATAGATTTTTTTTAAATTAGTGTTATTAATTTGTTTGTAATGCACGTTATTTGTAAATGTAACAAAGTAGGCCTTACTGCTCCATTGTTCATTTTTTTGTAATGTAGGCTAAGTTAAAAATGAAAATGTTCTATAGCCTATGTTTATTTTTGTAATGTAGGCCTAAGTTATTTGTAAATTAACCAAAATAATACTATACATTGCTTATTTTCGTTATGTTACTTGAAAGGTGTAGGTTAAATAATGAGAAGTGATTGCTCTGTGCATTGTTTATTTTTGTAATGCAAGTTATCATTTGTACATTATACAAATTCTTCTATATATTTATTTTGTCATGCAAATTAAAATGTGTAAATGAAAATAAATTGGTACATTAGCCTACTTAAAGTACTTAAAAAAAATGTATACCATATAACTAAAGTTTGACATCAGAAACAACATAACTTTAAATGAACAGCTAAAAAAAAAAAAAGCTTTTTTATGTACACTTTCCTTGAGCTGATCGGGAGACGCTGGTGCTGCTGGATCGGGATGGGCTGTTGTAACACACCTGCTATAGGCTATTTAACGACGCTCGGTTCAGTGTTTCCAAGTCTGGAATCGGGCTACTTTTACACTGTTGCTGTGAGTTGTTTGTAGCCTATAGTACACACAGGTTTAAGCTGTCTTTACTTTAGCTACAGTTATATCGCCTACCGTCCGTGTTTTGGCACGTATTGGCCGTGATTCTGCTACTTTTGATTAGCAATTGGAGGGGTTTTGTTGTGCAGACTTGGCAACCCTGTCCCTCGGTTCGCCCTTCGTGCACTTCGAAGGCCCATTCATGCAAAGGCCTGGCCTTCACTTTGGAACACAGCTCTTGTTTACAATCTGCTTGTTTAAAAAAAACTGATGCAGTCTCCAAGGAAACATGGAGAACATCCGCGCATGATCGCCGGCGTTTATAATTAGACCGGATTATATTAGATCACCAGCAAACGTTGAAAAATATTAAACTAGAAATCATTGTGAGGAGGACTGGCAATGACTGTTTCTTAAATTCTAAGACTAGAATCTTAAGATACAGCACACTGCATGATTATTCACACCGACTGTAAACACAGACTCAGCAACTGTCTCTGATTCGATGCGTTTGAGCATGATCAGTCATGTCACCATCAGCAACAACAAAACTGTGTCCGTTAAAAATCCTTATGGGTAGACCTTTCCCGACCCCCCGACCACTTAAAGGTCGCGCTGGCAATTTTTCCACAGGTGACACCGAGGTGATCATCACGGATTATGTGGATTCCCTTGTCAAAACTTTGAATAGCATCAATGGTGATGTCTCTCTCTCTCTCTCTCTCTCTCTCTCCCTCCCTCTTCCTGCAGAAAAGCCTACTCATCCTTTCGTTCCAGGACAACAGGTGCTGATAAAGTGTCTGAAGCCCACAAAACTGGGAGAACCGAAGTATCTGGGGCCCGCCATGGTGATTGCTGTGACAAGAACAGGAGTGAAAACAGATTTCCAGCCACAGTGGATCCATGTCAGTCGACTGAAAGCAGCTCCATCCCAGGGGAACGTTCTGGTCGATGTGGAGGTGGAAGCCAGTGTGCCAAGGAAAGATTCGAAGGAAGGAGAACCAAGAAATTCGAAGAGGAGAAGAAGAAAAGATTGCTAGAAAAAACACTGCTTTAATAAAATGAGATTTCATACTCTCCCTCAGCGCTGGGTCTTTATCCATTCAACCACCACTTCAGAAACCTGGAATGAGGCACGCAAAAGGGGCAAAGACCTAACAAGTACCTGACCGTACAATTAGATTTAAATGTATTATATAGTGCTATCAAAATGAACGAGTTAACACATGCAATAATTTTTTTCAGTTTAACACGTAATTTTTTCAAATTAATGCAATTATCGCAGCATTCGTTTTACTGTCATCCTTTGGCTAGCATTACATTATATGATCACGCTCTTATTCATGCAAATGCTTTTAAACCATTGAGTGACAAGTCATTAGAGAGCACACTGTCTGTGAATGTCCTGTGTATGTGACACACACACGATATGCAGAAAGACGCATGCACAGACAGTGCCAGAATCAAGTTCTCTTTCAAGTTGAACAAACAATAATGACATCATGGCCTGTCACCAGTCAATATTTGGCATATTTCAATAGTAGCTTCAGACACCTGTCACACTGACGTTCCCCAAAGCATTCTAGGATGCAGTGCGAGTTCCCTTTCGATATTTGTCCAAATATGCACACACTATTTCACTAAAAGCCCGAACACATGCCGTTTCGTACGGAGCCCCTAAAGGGACGTGGTGGTGGAAAAAAAATTAGGATGGGAGGAAATTTTTCCCCCCAAACCTTTTGCGTTCCCCCGAGAAACTTTGCGTACCCTCGCAAAAGTTTTTCGTTCCCTCGCAAAGATATTTGCGTTCCCTCGCAAAACAAAAACACCTGTTGTGCCAACCACCGCGCAGAAGTCTCTCGCGAGAACAAATATTTCGTGAGAGACTTCTGCGCGGTCGGTTCGTGCTTGTATCTTTACAGCATCACTTGAGTGATCTGGATGTAGGCCTACGCAGTTAACAGATGGATGGTACTACTTTTATAGAAGAAAGCCAACTTCCACGATTAGCACAAAGCTCTTACAATTAACTGTGATGGAGGACGATCTTGAGCAGTTTCTAAGGTCATGAGATGTTCCAGAAGAGGACATCATCCACATGAAAAGGGACAAGTTGGGTAACCTACCGTTTCATTAAAGGTCTATGGGCTTATATGTCAGCTAGTATGTAAATGATTGATACATTATACTTTTAATGCTGCAACCAAAGGTGTTGACATGTATCCCCGTATGTGTAAACATTTAATAATATCAACAACCATGTTATGTTTGAATTATTATTGCTAGCCAGGAGACTGTCAGAATAACCACAGACTAATTCATTTCTGTTGTTGAATCAAAAGTGACGTACAGTACCTTATCTGGTTCACTACTTGTATTAATGATATCATATTGGTCCTACAGTATACGTCTGCACTCCCTTGTCAAGTCAAGTCAACTTTATTTATATAGCAACTTTATTTTATATGTACGCAAAAATAATGCAACAGAATATATTTCGATTATCATACAGTAACAATGTGGGCTTTAGATCAGTAATTAGATAAGTAATTTGGTCTATATGGTTAATTTAGTTTAATAATTAGATTTATTTTAAAATATATTTGAAAAATAGTTTTTTCCCCAACTGAGCAAGCCAAGCCAGAGGCCACAGTGGCAAGAAAACCAAAACCCCATCAGGAGACCTAATGGAGAAAAGTAAACCTTGGGAGAAACCAGGCTCAGTTGGGGTGCCAGTTCTCCTCTGGCCAATTAACAAACAGCGTATTATTATTATTACAATTATTATTTTAAAGGTCAGAGGTCATAATCGATCTGAATATTTGAAATATCGGAGTCATTACGCCGGAGACAGGTTTTTATTGAGGATGCCGTATTGATTAAACAATTACTAAAGTGTAATATTCGAAAGATTGGCGGCAACACGCTGAAGACGGATTGTTTTGCGGATGACATATCGATTTAAATAATTATTAACTAGGACTATTCAAACAATCGGAGTCATCACGCCGGAGACAGGTTTATTGAGGATGCCGTGTCGATGAGGCAGCTTAAGGGGGAGTCTAAATGACACGGTCTCTGCAGACACTTCAGGGTCATGCGTTGGTCACATCTGGGTGCAGGTCCACCGTCTGATCTGGATACAGCCTGGATCTGGCTGACTGCAGTAGACCTCGGGATAAAACAGAGACACTAACATTAGCGTAGATGCCATTCTTCTGATAATGTAACGAGTATATCAGGTGTTATGGGAAGTGTTCCCGGTTCCGGCTGACCTAGATAATGCAGCCTAATAATCATTTAATTGAAAAAGTGTTTTATGTGTATGCCATACAAAAGAGATGTGTTTTAAGTGTAGGTTTATACTGACAGAGTGTGTCTGCTTCCCGAACAATGCTAGGAAGACTGTTCCAGAGTTTAGGTGCTAAATAGGAAAAGGATCGACCACCTTCAGTTGATTTTGATATTCTAGGTATTATCAGCAGGTCAGAGTTTAGAGACCGCAGTAGACGTGATGGAGTATAATGTGTTAAGAGCTCACTCAAGTACTGGGGAGCTAAACCATTAAGTGCTTTGTAAGTAATAAGCAAGATTTTAAAATGTATGCGATGTTTAATAGGGAGCCACTGCAGTGTTGACAGAACCGGGCTAATGTGTTCATACTTCCTGGTTCTAGTAAGAACTCGAGCTGCTGGGTTTTGGACCAGCTGGAGTTTGTTTATTAAGCGAGCAGGGCAACCACCCAGTAGAGCATTACAATAATCTAGCCTTGAGCTCATGAACGCATGTATTAACTGTTCAGCATTTTGCATTGAGAGCATGTGCCGTAATTTAGATATATTTTTAAGATGGTAGAATGCAGTTTTATAGATGCTAGAAACATGGCTTTCAAACGAAAGATTGGTATCAAAGAGCACACCCAGGTTCCTCACTGACGACGAGGACTTGACAGAGCAGCCATCGAGGGTTAGACAGTATTCTAGGTTACTTCTTGTGGAGCTTTTTTGTCCAATGATTAAAAATTCATTTTTTTCTGAATTAAGTTGCTGGAAATTACTGATCATCCAATTTTTTATATCATCTATATACATTCCGTTAATCTTGTGAATTGGTTAGTTTCTTCAGGGTGTGAAGAAATATAGAACTGAGTATCATCAGCATAACAATGAAATCTAATGCCACGCTTCCTAATAATATCTCCCAGTGGTAGCATGTACAGGGTGAAGAGCAATGGCCCTAGCACTGAGCCCTGCGGTACTCCATACTGAACTTGTGTTCGGTGTGACGTCTCTTCATTTACTGCTACAAATTGATAATGGTCAGATAGGTATGATTTAAACCATGCCAATGCAGGTCCATTAATGCCTACATAATTTTCGAGTCTATTCAAAAGAATGTTGTGGTCGATAGTGTCGAATGCAGCACTAAGATCGAGTAACACTAACAAAGAGATACAACCACGATCGGATGATAAGAGTAAATCATTTGTAACTCTGATGAGAGCAGTCTCAGTACTATGATACGGTCTAAATCCTGACTGAAAATCCTCACAGATACCATTTCTTTCTATAAAGGAACATAATTGTAAAGACACAGCCTTTTCAAGTATTTTTGAAAGAAAGGGTAGATTTGAGATTGGCCTGTAATTGACTAATTCTGTAGGATCAAATTGTGGTTTTTTAATAAGTGGTTTAATAATAGCCAACTTAAAAGTCTTCGGTACATATCCTAATGACAAAGATGAATTAATAATATTAAGCAGAGTATCTATGACCTCTGGAAGCATCTCTTTTAATAGCCTAGTCGGTATAGGGTCAAGCATACTGTAACGGGCCTGTTCTAGGTGGGGGTCGAACCCGGGTCTTTTGTGTTCAAAGTCACTCAGCTTACTGATTGAGCTAAGTCCCCTGTTAATGAATCCAAGGGCAGAGATTCCAAAAAGCAAGGAGTCGTTGATCTTCAACAAAAGACAAACTTTACTTTAGAAAATTACAACAAAACAAAGGAAGCCGGGCTTCCAAGAACCAGAGAAAACAACACAGACACAAGGGTCAAAAAAACATAACTCGATACAAACTTAGCTTGTGGCTGGCAACAGGTAACATAGGCTCAAGACTGAACAATGAAGCATGGCACAAAGCCAGTTAAATAGGGCCTAGCACAGGTGACACATATCAGGCATAATGAATGGTAGTGTTCAGCAAGAGCCTGGTGAGTGGCGCCACCTGCTGACCAGGAGGAAAATAGCAGTCCAGTGGTGAGTTCTTACAGGAGCCTCCCCTCTAAGAACGGCTCCTGACGTTCCCTTGAAGGAGTCTTTGGGTACGATGAAAAGCAGTAATGAGTGTCGGGTCCAGAATGTCTCGAGCAGGCACCCACGAGCGCTCCTCAGGGCCATAACCCTCCCAGTCGACCAAATACTGCACCTTTCCACGGACCAGACGAGAATCGACCAGCCTGCGCACGGTGTAAGCTGGTTGTCCGTTGATGATACGGGCAGCTGGGGCAGGTTTGCAGGCTGGGGACAGAGGAGAACAAAGAACAGGCTTTAGCCGAGAGACATGAAATGTTGGGTGGATCCTCATAGACCTGGGCAGAAGCAACCGAGAAGATACTGGATTTATCTTCCTGAGGATCTTAAAAGGGCCAATATAACGTGGAGCCAGCTTGCGAGATTCCACCCGCAGAGGAAGATCTCTGGTAGCGAGCCACACCCTCTGACCCGGACGAAGCCTTGGTCCCAACCTCCGGCGCCGGTTCGCCTGCCTCCGCTGTTGTTGAGTGGCTTTCAGTAAAGGTGCCCGGGCCTTCTTCCAAGCCTGTCGACACCGGTGAACTAGTTGAGCAGCAGCAGGAACACATACCTCTGGCTCCTGTCCAGGAAACAAAAGAGGGGGAAAGCCGTACTGTCACTCGAAAGGAGACATGCCTAGGGAAGAATGGTAGAGAGTATTATGTGCAAACTCTGCCCATACTAATCGAGAGCTCCAAGTGGTCTGATTGTCTGCTGCCAAACATCTCAAAGTTTTCTCTATCTCCTGATTCACCCTCTCTGTCTGCCCATTAGACTGGGGGTGAAAACCCGATGACAGACTGATCTCTGACCCAATGAGGCGGCCAAATGCCTTCCAGAAACGGGAGGTGAACTGGGGCCCTCTATCAGAGACCATATCCTGGGGAAAGCCATGAATCCGGAACACGTGGTGCATTAGGAGCTCTGCAGTCTGACTTGCTGTAGGAAGTTTTGGTAATGGCAGGAGGTGACATGCTTTAGAAAATCTATCCACCACCACGAGAATGACTGTATTACCTTGGGACTTCGGCAGACCCGTGACATAGTCTAGAGATATATGCGTCCAAGGGTGTTTAGGGATAGGCAGAGGATGCAGAAGCCCTTGAGGGTGGGTTCTAGGCTCCTTGTTCTGGGCACACACAGTACAAGCGGCAACAAAATTCCGGACATCTCTTTGCAACCTTGGCCACCAAAACTTCCTCCGGATGAGCTTGCAAGTTCTAGTGGCACCAGGATGACCAGAAGGGAGGGAAGAATGTGCCCACTGTAACACATCAGAGCGTAGTCGGTTAGGTACAAAGAGACGTCCTGGCGGACCATTACCTGGACCTGTCTGCTGATGTTGGGCCTTCTTGATTTCAGCCTCAATGCCCCATTGGATAGCTGCTACTATTCTGGAGGTAGGTAGGACGGGTTCCGGTCTGGACTTCTCTGGGGAATCAAACTGTCTCGAGAGTGCGTCTGGTTTTGAATTCTTGGAACCTGGGCGGTAAGAAAGAACAAAGTCAAACCGGTTAAAGAACAGAGCCCAACGTGCTTGGCGGGAATTCAGTCTCTTAGCCTCTCGAATGTAGGTAAGGTTTCTGTGGTCTGTCCAGATGAGGAATGGATGCTTGGCCCCCTCCAACCAATGCCTCCACTCCTCCAGCGCCACCTTTATTGCCAACAGTTCCCGGTTTCCAATATCATAATTCCTCTCTGCCGCAGTAAGTCGACGAGAGAGGTAAGCACATGGGTGAAGCTTGTTGTCGGCCCTGGCTCTTTGGGATAAGACTGCCCCTACCCCTACATCTGAAGCATCCACCTCCACCACAAAGGGCAACTCTGGGTCTGGAAGGGTTAAGATGGGGGCAGACGTAAAGAGTTGTCTCAGCTTGTTAAAAGCCTGGTCGGCCTTCTCCGTCCATCTGAATGGCTGGGCTGACTTCTTGGTCAGTGCGGAAAGGGGTTCTGCAACAGAGCTGAAGTTTCTTATAAACCTTCTATAAAAATTAGCAAAACCAAGAAAGCGTTGTACTTGCTTCACAGAACAAGGCTGAGGCCATTCCTGCACTGCATGCACCTTGGCCGGATCCATCTGAAGACTGCCCTTGGAAACGATGAAGCCAAGAAATGGGACTGAGGACACATGGAACTCACTCTTCTCCAGCTTGACGAAGAGGCTGTGTTTAAGTAACTGGGACAGGACTTGTCGGACATGTTGAATGTGTTCCTTGTAGTTACATGAAAAAATGAGGATATCGTCGAGGTAGACGAAAACGAACTTGTTCAGCATGTCCCGTAGGACATCATTTATGAACGCCTGGAAGATGGCCGGGGCATTGACCAGGCCAAAGGGCATTACCTTGTACTCATAGTGGCCCGTCGTAGTGTTGAATGCCGTCTTCCACTCGTCACCTTCTCGAATCCTGACTAGGTGGTAGGCATTTCGGAGATCTAATTTAGAGAAAATGGTGGCACCCTGCAGGATCTCAAAGGCAGTAGTCATCAGGGGCAAGGGATAGCGATTCTTAATGGTGATGCGGTTAAGACCCCTGTAGTCGATGCAGGGCCTGAGGTCACCATCCTTCTTCTCAACGAAAAAAAACCCTGCTCCAGCAGGTGAGGTTGAAGGACGAATGAAACCATTTTCCAAGGCTTCCCTAAGGTACTTCTCCATAGCAGCCCTCTCAGGGGCAGAGAGGGAGTAAAGTCTACCCCGCGGTGGGCATGCTCCAGGAACCAGATCTATAGCACAATCATATGGCCTGTGTGGAGGAAGGGAGGTGGCTCGGGACTTGCTGAATACTTCGCTAAGATCAGCGTACTCTGGAGGAACTCTGGATAGTTCAGGGAGTAACATAGGAGGCATAGTACTCAGAGTCTTAAAAATAGGAAGCTTCAGTGCTTCTGTGAGCTGGGGAGCTTGAAATGAATCAGGTTAAAGGACTTGGAACCTTGTGGTGGCAGATTTGAGCTGAGATACATGTAGCCCCTCAGTATTAGATATGTCTGAATTGATACTCACAGGCCTCCTGGAGAGTGGTGACAAAGGCCCTGTGAATGCCTCCAGTATCTCAGGAGAATGGCAAAAAGAAAGAGTAGAAATACAACAGTTAGTTCCCCAACCTTTAACTATACCTCTGGACCAGTCAATATGTGGGTTGTGACAAGTTAGCCATGGAAATCCAAGAACTAGGGGGAGTTCAGGTGACTGGATCAGAAAAAATTGCATTAGTTCCTTATGAGCCCCAATTTCAAACTGAAGAAATGAAGTGCAGTGACTGACCTGTCCAGACCCCAAAGGTCTGCCATCTAGCGCCGTAATGGTTAGAGGCTTCCGGAGGAGCACGACTGGAATGCCCAAATGCCTAGCTACATCTAGATCCAAAAAGTTCCCAGCAGCCCCAGAATCAATGAAAGCACCAAGCTGGTGACACTGGTTGTTGTGAAAGATGGTAGCTTGGATCGTGACCCCAGAGGTTGCAGGATGGGGAAAGATATCTACTCTCGTTCCAGTTCCCCCTTTCCTGGACGAGAGATGGCTTTTCCCGACAATTCAGGGCAGTTGGATCGGAAATGGCCAGACTTCCCACAGTACAGACAGCGTCTTTCCCTCATCCGGCGATCCCTCTCGGTCTGGGTTAACTTGGTTCTACCGAGCTGCATCGGTTCCTCCAGATCATTGGGTTTCCAGGGTGGTTCAACAGTATTGGAGGATTCTTTCAGTATTGGAGGATGATACAGACCGGTCTCTCGACGTCGTTCCTGTTGTCGTTCTCGGAGACGATGATCTACTCGAATAGCTACGTCGATGAGGGATTCCAAATCTGGAGACGGATCTCTAAATGCCAACTCATCCTTGAGTTCCGAAGACAGGGCTTGGTGGAATGTGGCCTTCAAAGCTCGCTGGTCCCATCCACTTTCTGACGCCAGGGTGCGAAACTCAATGGCAAACTCCGCCACACTCCTAGTGCCCTGAGAGAGTTGAAGCAAACGGTAGTCTACATCCCCTGTGCGGGCCGGATGGTGGAAGACCCTCTTAATTTCAGCAATGAAGCTCCCGCTGTTTGCAGTTAATGGTGACTGTTGGTCCCACAAAGTTGAGGCCCAGTCTAATGCCTTGCCAGTGAGAAGGGTTATGATGTAAGCCACCTTGCTGCTCTCTGTGGGGAAGCTACCGGGTTGTAGTTGAAATACTAGGGTGCACTGAGTGACAAAGCCACGACTGCCATCAAATCGTTCTGGTGCTGGTAGTTTGGGTTCTGACAAAGATGCTACTACCGCTTGAGAAGGATTACCAGGTAGCAGCTGGGACTCTTGGGCAGAAGTGGCTGGAAGATCTAAGCGTTGAAGAATCTCCGAAAGGACCTGCTCATGTTGCTGGATGGCTGCAGCTTGCGCTGCTATGGCAGACAGAATGCGATCAACATTAGAGGGTGGAGAAGTCTCCTCTGCTGGATTCATGTTTATGGGCCTGTTCTAGGTGGGGATCGAACCCGGGTCTTTTGTGTTCAAGTCACTCAGCTTACTGATTGAGCTAAGTCCCTGTTAATGAATCCAAGGGCAGAGATTCCAAAAAGCAAGGAGTCGTTGATCTTCAACAAAAGACAAACTTTACTTTAGAAAATTACAACAAAACAAAGGAAGCCGGGCTTCCAAGAACCAGAGAAAACAACACAGACACAAGGGTCAAAAAAACATAACTCGATACAAACTTAGCTTGTGGCTGGCAACAGGTAACATAGGCTCAAGACTGAACAATGAAGCATGGCACAAAGCCAGTTAAATAGGGCCTAGCACAGGTGACACACATCAGGCATAATGAATGGTAGTGTTCAGCAAGAGCCTGGTGAGAGGCGCCACCTGCTGACCAGGAGGAAAATAGCAGTCCAGTGGTGAGTTCTTACACATACATGTTGTTGATTTAGATTAATTAAAGAGTTTAGCCAATTCTTCCTCTCCTATGGCAGTGAACGAGTGACATTTTTCCTCAGTGACACTACGATGCTCTGTCTGATGTGATACTGTAGTAGACAGCTGCATGGTTATAATGTTCTTCCTAATATTGTCAATCTTACACGTAACGAAGTTCATAAAGTCATTACTGCTGTGCTGTTTACAAACATCACAAGTTGAAGCTTTATTCTTGGTTAATTTAGCCACTGTATCGAATAAATACCTAGGTTTGTGTTTGTTTTCTTCTAAGAGAGTCGAGAAATAAGCCGATCTAGCAGTTTTTACGGCCTTTCTGTATGCGATCATACGTTCTTTCCACGAATTACGAAAGACCTCTAGTTTGTTTTCTTCTAGCTGCGCTCCATTTTCTTTCCTTGCAAAAATAAGAGGGATAATTACAACTTCAATGTTTTTTTTCTGTCCTGATGAAGCTGTTTTACGTAACAAAACATACTTGCATCTGTTCTACAACTTAAATGAGACAAAATAAGCCTGTTCAAAAAAGTGCATTCCTGTGGTTGCTATGATTGACTTGCTTCAAGATCAGTGACTTTTTTGTGAGTTCATGAGCATAGGAGGGTGCTCTTCAGTGACAGTCCTAAAGGTTTAAGCTTTAAATTGGATGCAAGCAGCTACAGTCAGCCATGTGGACAGGTATAGGTAGGTTTGTGACAGGTACAACTATCACAGAGCATACAAACGTCAGCATAAAAAAGTCATTGATCATCACCAAGCAACATATAAAAGTAACCAAGATGATGAAAACTTGTGAACCTTTTCTTATTTAATAATTTAGTTTTTATTTTGTTTATATTAATTATTAGGCATTGTTGATATGTATGTGGAATATATGAAGACATTATGACATCTGAAATAGCTTTATCCTGGCAGTACTAAATAAAATGTAATAATTTTTTTTAAATGCTAAATATGTTAGATTCTGCAGGGGTGAGTACCAACGTATACTCAACTAATTACCAGTAGCTACTATCTAGTTAGATTAACTATATCCTGAATGTTAATATTGAGCCCCATTTTAGAACCAGAATGGCATGTAGATAAAGAGATATGACGTTTACTGTAAAAAAACAACAACAACACAACTTATTATGAAATCATGGGTGCATTTATTGTTTCAAGAACCAATCTATAAAAATATATCTCCTCTGCACTTTCAGATTGACAAGTCTGTTCTCTCTGTCATGACTGATGAGCAAATGGCAAAGTATATTCCTTCATATGGTGACCGACTGGCTCTCCTCTCCTTCTGTCAACAAACAGCGGCCTGTTCTGATAACGAATCTCTGTTGCAGAATTTAAGAGATAAAATTGAAGCAAGGAAACTGGGATCAAAGTCAGCTAAAACATTGAATGTTAAAGCATGCGTCTTCCCTAAGGAAAATAATTTGGCAAGAAACAAAAATGTATCTGCAGAAAAAACCTCCAGAAGAATATAAATTGGATGGCTTCACTTCTGCCATAAAGGATACCAACAAGTGAGGACCAGTAATGGTGGTGGCACTAGACATGTGACGGTTCAAAAAAAGACAACTGTTTTACAAATCATGGAAATGGGAAAGAACCTTTTTTTCCCAAATGGGGAGTCACCAAAAGGTCCGGAAACAGACTTCAGTTTTCATGTGTGATTTTAAAAGAAACCTAATTCCCATGGATAGCACTGTCGGAAATCTATATGAACAAACCAAACTGAAAATCTTGAGATTTTACATTTGCACTAAACAGGAGGTGTGCCTCACAGATGTAGAATCTTTAACTGATGGAAAAAAAGAGTCTGGTGGATTAGACAGTGATACTGAGAGACCTGCTGCAAACCTGTTATTGCATGGTTGTGACACTGATTCTGAGGATTTGAGCACACATTTATTGGATGGCAGACTTTCATCTAATAGAGCCACCAAGAGGAAGGTCGGTAAAATCACGTAGACTTTGACTTATCACAATTATAATTTAATTTAGCTGAGTGGATATTAATATCATTAATATAGCTGAATGTCTGAGTTATTTATTAAATGTTATATTGCATGTTCTACAGAGACGAGAAAACGCTAGAGCACAGAGAACAAGAGGACTGGAGGGTGTTCAACAGAGTGGTTTGACCTTAGAGACAATGGGGATAGAGATACCCAGCACATCACACAGCTCCCTTTCATCACCAAAAGATACCAAAAGAACATGCACCATCCAGAGACTCATAAGCACCTCAAGTGATGAGGAATTCATTGACTTGACTGATCGGATTCCTCCCCGACACAGCAACATAGTTACTCTTGGAGATGATCAATCAATCAATCAACTTTATTTATATAGCGCTTTTACAATGACAATTGTTTCAAAGCAGCTTCACAGTGTTAAACAGGACAACATTGCAACAAAATTTGATTTGGCTAGTTTAATTTGGATAGTTTATAGAATTATGACCAAATTAATAAATTCTATTTGTATATTTAGTTGAGTAACTTGGATCATAATTTGAGTGTCCCCAACTGAGCAACCAATCTCTCTTCGACTGAACGATCTGCTGTTGCAAAGGCTCGTCAAGGCACACTGGAGAAATGTGACGAAGAGGATTTGCTTGACCTCTTCACAAGAATGAGCTCTCATTGCATCCCTCCAAAAAACACCTTGGAAGTTGCCATCCAAACAATGGCTCATAAAGCAATACTTCAAGAGCCCAAATATATAATAGATTGCTTCTCCAAAACCATGCAATTTGCACTGCTGAAAGTACCAGACCAGGAAAGTCTACTGTCTCTCTATGACACAAAGAAGGCCACGGGCAAAAAGTGGCACAGCTACTTCAAACAACACAGGCGATTCACTCTCAGAAAGAACAGATGGTATTCAATCATCTGCAACATTATGTCAGAAATGCTGACCAAGGCAAGGCAGAAAAATTTCTACGCTTCTGTACTGGTTCTTCTGTCATATGTGTTGATCAAATCATGGTAAGCTTCAATGCAGAATCTCAATACATGGTCTCAGCAGAAGACCAGTTGCTCATACTTGTGGAGCTACTCTTGATTTACCTTATAGTTATGGTTCCTACCCAGACCTCCACACAGAGTTTGATAACATTCTGTCCAGTGATTACTTTGAAATGCATATCCTGTGAATTTGATGCTGCTCCTGACAGTCTAGTTATTATAACTATTGGTAACAATCAATGTGAAGGTTCATTCAACAGCAGTCTTTAGATAACAATTCATTTAAATGGCCCCTATATTATCAATTTGTTTTACATGTGGTTTTCTTGACATTGAATTTACTTTTCAAATAAGTTTGGTGTCAATAAATGGTCAGGTTTATTCTCATTCTAAGCATGTCACCAAAGCTGTTAGTACAGTTAAATTGTTATGTGTTAGCCTTATTGTTGCATGCGTTTTGTTTAGACAAAAGATAATACATTTTAGTATAATATTTTGAAATGTACTCTACACCTGCAAAGTGTTAAATTGAAACAAATAGCTGAGCTGTTTTTCATCTTATGCAATATCACTTTTGTTGTTAGTACAGAAATTACTCAAGAACCACAGACTTGTTTTCTTTAAAAATACATCACTGCAGCTATTAATACGATACATTTTTATTTAATTCTTATGTTATTAAAGTCTAATGTGTATTGTGTTTACACATAAAAAAAGTGAGAGTAATGTGTTAAAATATAGATTCATGATCTTGACACTTCTCAAAGTTTTTGAATTGAAAATATACTGGAAATGTTAACAGACAGCTGTTATGTTTTCCATTCTATGCAATACCACTTTGGTTGTTGTTAAGTACATTTCTCTGAATCTTTAACCTCTTTTTTATTCCATAAAGATTAAACACAAAGTTTACATGGTGTTACAGGTTCTAGTTTGTCTGAAGTAAACATATTTTCTCAGCAGCTTTTCTGTCCAGTTGTACAATTTTGCATATGTTGGTTTCATTTGAATGACGTTTATTTATGAGATTCATGTGTTGTAGCTTCCTACAATTACACAGAGTCCCCCTGGGGACAGTGTTGTCTACAATGTAAGCACAATGCAATGCAAGTCAGACAAACATTTATGATAAAAAGGAGTTCTTACAATAATGCCCTGATCACATCTCTTAAATGCACATATAAGTTCACAGCTTGATACAGGTCTCTTGGAAGGTTCAACTGAGACTCAGAAATGATAATGTTGCACAGTTCATTTACATCTGGATCACATGGTATGGGGTGTCGGAAAGTGCACTCATTCTTGCAAAATTGAATACTTTCAGTGTCAGCTGAGGTGAGGAAGTCTCTGGTGAGGTAGAGTTCAGGCAGTCCATACATCACACTGGGCCGACCACTGGGGTTGCTGATGTTCTTTAAAAGCCTAATGGTGTGTGCATTCCAAACCTGTGCAGTATCATCCAGTTCATCCTGTAAAACATTTCAGTATTGATAAAAAATTTGTTTTACAAAAGAAACTTTTAATAGTTTACTTAATTTAGTTTACTTTAAAAAATAATATTATGCGCTAATTTATCCAGTGTCATTGTTTCTAACATCTAGGAATCTTTGGAAAACAAAAGATGGCATATTCTGTACTGATTACCCCCTCTCTCTCTCTCTCTCTCTCTCGCTCTCTCTCTCTCTCTCTCTCTCTCTCTCTCTCTCTCTCACACACACACACACACACAAACAAACATCAAAACATCGTTTTTTTTTTACTCACTTGGATGAGTCCCATGCAGCAGAACTGGAGCAAACTTTTGTCCAAGAATCCTCCATCGAAGAATCCGTTGTCTCTGAAATCAGCAAACAGGGAAATCCAGAATTCCATGCATTCCTTGCGCAGAAACCCCCACCAGTACTCGATCCTTTGGTTGGCAGTACTTGCACCATCCAGATAGCTGTCAAGAGTTTCATCTGCGTAATTGATGTGAAATAAACGCTGAAAGTCTCTGACATGACCATTTTCAGTTCCAAGATCCCCCCTAACAACTCTTGGGCATCCTCCCAAACGCTCAATCACTTCAATATAGTAACCGCCTATTAGCTTTGGATCGCTACTAGTTGTGTATGCATTAAGCCAAATAATCTTCCTCGAAAAGCCGTCAATGCATCCATTAATACAAATGCCTTATGGTTTTAACTTATCGTACGAGTCCAAATGCCAAATAAAGTTGGGTCCCTTAGTAATGTAGTTCCTCCGCCTGAGACGTCTGGCTCTCCTCACTGAAACTCCTGAAGGGTCTAGCTCCTTCAGCACCAAGCGCACATCCTCTTTCCTCACACGCGGACCCTTCTTTCTGCATTTGGTGTACATCCAACGGTATCCATGGAGTTGCCCAGAGGACTGCAGCTGATTTCGGATTAAATCAACAAGGTCTACCAAGCTCGAGTAATTTTTTTGCAGAGACAGTCCTCTTTCGCGTAATATCCTTTTCAGGTGTCTTTCACTTACGTCAAAACCATGCCTCGAACTAAGCAAATCTTTATATTTGAATCCAAGTTCAAAATAAAACTCTATGAACCTCTCCATTGTCCACGTAATGGCTGAGCTGTTTGAAACACGACCAGCGGCAGGGACAATAAAACCTTTTTCTGAAGTTTTGCGAGGGAACGCAAATATCTTTGCGAGGGAACGCAAAAGTTTTGCGAGGGAACGCAATATCTTTGCGAGGAACGCATAAAAGTTTTTGCGAGGGAACGCAAAGTTTCTCGGTGGAACGCAAAAGTTTTGCGAGGGAACGCAAACGTTTTTGCTAGGGAACGCAAAGTTTCTCGGGGGAACTCAAACGTTTTGCGAGGGAACACAAACGTTTTTGCGAGGGAACGCAAAGTTTCTTGGGGGAACGCAAAAGTTTTGCGAGGGAACGCAAACGTTTTTGCTAGGGAACGCAAAGTTTCTCGGGGGAACGGAAAAGTTCCCTTTCGAGGGAACTCACACTGCGTCGGAACGACGAATTTGGGGACACTCCCTAAGCAACAGCGTGTCTGAAGTATGAATGAAACTATCCCAATCCTGATTGGTGTTGCGTCATGACGTAGCTGTGACGGCATACCCGGAAGATACATAAGGGGAGCCGGCGCATAGTAACGGCAGTTATCGCTCTTCAGCATAGCGCTCTGTGTTTCAAACTGTCTGTCTATTTGGTGTTGTTTGTCACAAAAAAGAATATATATATATAAAGTTGGCGACTCCGGGTGGGCAATACTAGCGTTGTGTGCACCAGTGTCCCAGTTATAGGTCGGGCATGGACACATATGCTTAGTGTACAGTGCCTGGGCGTGCAGCACGCTAGGATGGCTTCGAAGCGCGCCGCGAGAAAAATAGCTGCCGCTCAGGGTGCTTCGCTTGCGGCTGGCCGTGTTCAATGAGGCCGGCCAGCCTCGAGAGCCCCGTGGATCGGTCCCGCATTCGCCGAGGCGGTGCGGCGAGGCCGGTCATGGGGCTCACGGATGGACATGTCAGCGAGACTTGGGACTGCTGAGGCATCTTCCCAGTCTTTGTCTGTCAGTTCAGATGTTCTCCTTCCCCGCGTGGAAGACCGCGATGCGGCTTCTTCCCCCGGGGCGGAGGACCCGATGCTTGAACGGTCTTGAACAGACGTGCTCAGCATCGGGGCAGTCGAAGTTATAACGAGAGCTTGCCACTTCTTATATGCAAGACTCAATCTCACGATTGCAGAGGCAGCGCGCAGGTTATGGGTCTGCTATTAAGGCGAACACACGCGATCGGTGTGCATGGAATACTGGTTGGCTTAACGGTTGAGCTACACGCTTGCTGAGGCAACGGGTGGTTTACGAGTCCGTATATTACGATAAAACAGTATTGCCTGATGATTATGGCTGCATTTAAGTCTGAGGATTTAAATTAAATATGATCTGACTCTAAGGAGTTAGATATTCAGCCTGTCATTCAGACCATGTTTCACCGTGATACTGTTTGGCTTTTTTCTCGAGCGATGAAAGCCAGTTGTACTATGACGGGTTGAACCACGTTGCTGAGGCAACGCGTGGTTTATGAGTCCGTATAAATACAATAAAACAGTGTCGTCTGATGATTATGGCTACATTTAATTCTGAGGAATTAAATAAAATTTGATCTGACTTTGAGGAGTTAGATATTCAGCCAATCATTCAGACCATGTTTCACCTTATTGTGGCTGTATTTAATTCCAAGGAATTAAATTAAAATATTATCTGACTTTGAGGAGTTAGATGTAATTTTTATTCAGCCTATCATTCAGACCAGGTTGCACGGGTTGGCTGATTATGATGGCATTTAATTCAGAGGAATTGAGTGTCATGTTATCTGACTTTAATAAGTTGGATACTTTAATTATGTCACCTAAGCGTGTTTGACTTGTCTGGATATTCATCTAAGGTGGAGCCCTCCTGAAGTTGATGTTGTTCTCGCCGCCTTGTGGCCTGCGGGACACATCAGTTTCAGGCAATTGCTATTCCCAGTGTTCGCCATAGTGTTGCGGCCCTGTAGAGCTGCTCCCTTAGATGAGGCCCCTGCTGGCCAGCCCCCTCTCCCGGGTAGGAGCGATCGAGGTCGCCTCCCCTGTGGAGTTTTCGGGAATCGATGCTGTGCTCCCGCCATCAAGTATGCTTTGGGCCACATCGTTTCCCGCGCACGTGTGCTGTACCAGCCGCCTCTAGCAAGACTTGCGGCAGTCCAGCAAACGCGTACGCACACCGAAAATCTTCCTCGATTTCACCCTGCCGGTTAGCCGCTTCAGGGGGTTGGGGAGGAGGCTCGGTTGACACCCGAGGCCGGCCTCGAGAGGCTGGATCCCTTAGCAGATTATCTTGGCGTATGGTTATGCCTCCGAATATGGCTGGGAATCAGGGGGTTTTCCTCAAGGGGAAAACCGTTCTGTATGATCAGGGTAACGCGCAGATGCCTTCGTTCCCTAGTCATATGGAAGAAACCTTGGTTTCTGTCCCAGGGGCCAGTGTTGGGAGTATCACGTTGCCGGAAGACCGTTTCAACGGATGCCTCCCTCACTGGCTGGGACGTGGTCATGGCGGCCGCTTTGCGAGAGGTCTGTGGGAGACCCAGCATTTCTCCTGGCACTTTTACTGCCTGGAAATGCTGGCAGTCTACAAAGCTCTGAGGGGCTTTTTCCCGGACCTCCGCGCCACCATGTCCTGATACGGAAGTAAACCAGGTGACTTTCCTTGAGGGGAAATCCATTCTGTATGATCAGGGTAACTCGCAGTGGCCTTCGTTCCCTAGTCATATGGAAGAAACCTTGGTTTCTGTCCCAGGGGCCAGTGTTGGGAGCGTCCTGTTGCCAGAAATCCGCTTCAACAGACGCCTCCCTCACTGGTTGGGGCGTAGTCATGGACGGCCGCCGAGGCCCATGGGAGGGCCGTCATTCCTCCTGGCACATAAATTGCCTGGAGATGATGGCGGTCTACAAAGCTCTCAGGAGCTTTTTCCCGGACCTCCGTGGTCACCATGTCCTGGTACGAACAGACAACACAGCTGTCGTATCGTACCTCAATCGGCAGGGGGGTCTGAGGTCGCGCCCTCTGTGTAGACTGGCGCATCAGATCCTCCTGCGGTCCCAAGGAAACTGTTGTCCATCAGGGCAATGTACGTCCCGGGGGTCCAAGATCAGGGAGCAGACATCCTGTTGAGGCAGGGGCTGAGGCCCGGGGAGTGGCGACTCCACCCAGAGGTGGTGGAGGCCATGTGCGAGGGGTTTTTCTCTCACGCATCCAGCCCCGCTGGGGTTGGATGCCATGGTTCAGACGTGGCCGAGGCTGCGTCTGTATGCATATCCCCTGATCACTCTGCTCCCGGGAGTCTTGGAGCGGGTCAGCCAAGAAGGGATCAGCCTACTCTCAGTAGCACCCTGCAGGCCGACCCGGGTATGGTTCTCGGACATTATAGCACTGCTAGACGGTCTCCCGTGGCAGGTCCCGCCAAAGAGGGATCTGCTGTCTGAGGCACGGGCCACAATATGTCACCCCTGCCCAGAGTTTTGGGATCAGAGTTTCAGTACCTAGAGACTGGACGGTCAGCAGATGTTATCGAGACCTTGCTCAGCTCCAGGGCTCCTTCCACCAGGAGGGTGTACAGCCCGAAGTGGAACGTGTTTCCACTTAGTGTAGAGAGCGTGAGGTGGACCCAGATAACTGCCCAGTGGCTTCAGTGCTGGAGTTCCTCCAATATCGTTTCTCTGCAGGTCTTACCCCGTCCACACTCCGGGTGTATGTGGCTGCCTTTGGGCTTTCCACGCTCCTGTGAGTGATGGGCCTTTTTGGGTAGGCACCATCTGGTTGTACGGTTCCTCCGTGGGGCTCGGAGGATGAGGCCTGCGGCTCGTCCAGAGTTCCAACCTAGGGATCTGGCAGTGGTACTTGAAGGCTTGGCTGAGGCCCCCTTTGAGCCACTAGAGTCAGCTGAGGCAGAGAACCTGACCCTTAAGTTGGCCTTTCTCTTAGCTATCACTTCTCTGAGGAGAGTGGGGTACCTTCAGGCCTTGGTGCTTACGCAGACTTGCCTGGAGTTTGCCCCTGGCGGAGTAAAGGCCATCTTACATCCTAGGGTGGGCTACGTGCCCAAGGTACCATCTAGTGTGGTCAGGTCTTTGGTTCTTCAGGCATTTCATCCTCCGCCTCACATGACGGCGGAAGAAGGGAAGTGGAGTCTGCACAGGAGTTCTGTACAGCTGTCTATAGCTTGCACCTCCCTGCGACGCCTGACGCTAGGGTGCTCCAGTCCTAGTTGTGCCTGGTCTCCGGCTTCACACTAGGGCAGGCACTACCCTCGGTGTGGCCTAGTGGGTACTCGTTCCCCAAATTCGTTCGACGCAGTGTGAGTTCCCTCGAAAGGGAACGGCTCGGGTTATGTATATAACCCTTGTTCCCTGAGAAAGGGAACGAGCACTGCGTCGCGCCGCCACACCTCGGCACGCCTGGAGCGCATGCTTCATCACGATAATTGTTACTATGCGCTGCCCTTATGTATCTTCCGGGTATGCCGTCACAGCTACGTCATGACGCAACACCAATCAGGATTGGGATAGTTTCATTCATACTTCAGACACGCTGTTGCTTAGGGAGTGTCCCCAAATTCGTCATTCCGACGCAGTGCTCGTTCCCTTTCTCAGGGAACAAGGGTTATATACATAACCCGAGCCGTTTTTTGGGGAAAATTCCTTCCATCCTAAAAAAAATTTCACCACCACGTCCCTTTAGGGGCTCCGTAGTTTCGTGCATGTCTGTGACCATAAATAAAACGGAGAACATGTGGCTTTTGATTGATGTTGATATTTCATTAAAAATATTGTTCATTACAGATCGGTTATCTTACACTAAATGAAGACATTAATGATGCTTGCAGGTTCGCCGTGCGATTCCTTAAGTTCATTTTACTTTACTGAACCTTTGTTTGTAGCAATATGGCTTCCACAGACGGTGTCCCGGTTACAGCTCACTCAGCGACCTTACTTCATATCAGCACAACACCTCACTTTTCCGCACGCTGCTTCCAAAACTTCCCCACCATGTCTCTACAATAATGATGGAAGGCGAACCTGACAGAAGTAACTGTCTCATGCATAGTAACTAAATTATATTTTATGCATACTACAGCGCAGTGGTGGGCTCTAAGCAACGAGAAATGTGACTAATTGTGACTATTTAAAATTGACGCAATATTGATGTGCGCAAGCGTAAACCCTGGTAGGATAATCTGACGGGTAGGATGGAATCAATCAATCAATCAATCAACTTTATTTATATAGCGCTTTTACAATGATGATTGTTTCAAAGCCGCTTCACAGTGTTAAACAGGACAACATTGCAACAAAATTTGATTTGGCTAGTTTAATTTGGATAGTTTATAGAATTATATATGACCAAATTAATAAATTCTATTTGTATATTTAGTTGAGTAACTTGGATCATAATTTGAGTGTCCCCAACTGAGCAAGCCAAGCCAAAGGCGACAGTGGCAAGGAACCAAAACTCCATCAGGGCATGATGGAGAAAAATAAACCTTGGGAGAAACCAGACTCAGTCGGGGTGCCAGTTCTCCTCTGGCCTATTATTAACAATGTATAATTATTACTCTGGCAACCTTGCAGGTCATAAATCATATTAGATAGGAATATTCAAAATTTTGGGTATCACGCACGAGACAGGTTCATTTAGGATGGCGCGTCGATTACACAAGAATATGAATACTTGAAAGATCTGAGTTATTGCGCCGGAGACGGGTTAATTGAGGATGACGTGCCGGTGAGGCAAATTCAGAGGAGACACTAATGGACACGGTCTCAGCAGACACTCCAGGATGAGCTGGTCATGTCCAGATGCAGGTCCACCATCCGATCCGGACACGGCCTGGATCCGGCCGACTGCAGTAAACCTCGGGATAAACAGAGAGACTAACATTAGTGTGGATGCCACTCTTTTTATGATGTAACGAGTACATCAGGTGTTATGGGAAGTGTTCCCGGTTCCGGCTGACCTAGTTAATGCAGCCTAAAAATCAGTCATTTGATTTGAATAAAGAAAGTTAAAAATGTTCGATTTGTGTATGCCATACTAAAGAGATGCGTTTTTAGTCTATGTGGCTTCCAAACGAAAGATTGGTATCAAAGAGCACACCCAGGTTCCTCACTGACGACGAGGGCTTGACAGAGCAGTCATCGAGGGTTATACAGTATTCTAGGGCACTACTTGTGGAGCTTTTCTGTCCAATAATTAAAAATTCAGTTTTATCTGAATTAAGTTGCAGGAAATGACTATTCATCCAATTTTTTATATCAGCTATGCATTCCGTTAATCTTGTGAATTGGTAAGTTTCGTCAGGGCGCGAAGAAATATAGAGCTGAGTATCATCAGCATAACAATGAAAACTAACGCCATGCTTCCTAATAATATCTCCCAGTGGTAGCATATACAGGGTGAAAAGCAACGGTCCTAACACTGAGCCTTGCGGTACTCCATACTGAACTTGTGATCGGTGTGACATCTCTTCATTTACTGCTACAAACTGATAACGGTCAGATAAGTAAGATTTAAACCATGCCAATACAGTTCCACTAATGCCAACATAATTTTCGAGTCTATTCAAAAGAATATTGTGATCGATAGTATCGAATGCAGCGCTAAGATCGAGTAACACTAATAGAGAGATACAACCATGATCAGATGATAAGAGTAAATCATTTGTAACTCTAATTAGAGCAGTCTCAGTACTATGATACGGTCTAAATCCTGACTGAAATCCTCACATATACCATTTCTTTCTAAAAAGGAACATAATTGTGAAGACACGGCCTTTTCTAATATTTTTGATAGAAACGGTAGATTCGAGATTGGTCTGTAATTGACTAATTCTTTAGGATCAAGTTGCGTTTTTAATAAGTGGTTTAATTACAGCCAACTTAAAAGTTTTTGGTACATATCCTAATGTCAAGGATGAATTAATAATATTAAGCAGAGGATCTATGACCTCTTGAAGCATCTCTTTTAATAGCCTAGTCGGTATAGGGTCAAGCATACATGTTGTTGATTTTGATGATTTAACAAGTTTAGCCAATTCTTCTCCTCCTATAGCAGTGAATGAGTGTAATTTTTCCTCAGTGACACTACAATGTTCTGTCTGAAGTGATACTGTAGTAGACGGCTGCATGGTTATAATTTTATTCCTAATGTTATCAATCTTACTAGTAAAGAATTTCATAAAGTCATTACTGCTGTGTTGTTTACAAACGTCAGAAGTTGAAGCTTTATCCTTTGTTAATTTAGCCACTGTATCGAATAAATACTTAGGGTTGTGTTTGTTTTCTTCTAAAAGAGTTGAGAAATAAGCAGATCTAGCAGTTTTTATGGCCTTTCTGTATCCAATCATGCTCTCTTTCCACAAATTGCGAAAAACCTCCAGTTTTGTTTTCTTCCAGCTGCGCTCCATTTTTCTGGCTGCTGTTTTAAGGGCCCGAGTGTGCTCGTTGTACCACGCGTTGGATTATTTGCTTTAATCTTCTTTAAGCGCCGAGGAGCAACTATGTCTAAAGTGCTAGTAAAGAGAGAGTCAGTAGTTTCTGTTGCAACATCAAGTTCCTCTTGGCTATCTGTAATGCTGAGGAGATGGAACTGATGAGGAAGATTATGTACAAAGCAATCTTTAGTCGCAGCTGTTATAGTCCTGCCATATATGAAGCGAGGGGATGGCTTTGCAGCTTTAGCTAAATTAAGTATGCATGATATTAGGTAATGATCTGAGATGTCATCGCTCTGCTGCAGAATTTTAATGGTATCAAAATTTAGTCCATGTGACAGTATTAGATCTAAATTATGACTAAGGCGATGAGTGGGTCCTGATACGTGTTGTCTAACTCCAATAGAGTAGAGAATGTCTTTAAATGCCAATCCCAATGCGTCTTTTTCATTGTCAACATGGATATTAAAATCACCAACAATTAGTACTTTATCTGCAGCCAGTACTAAATCTGATAGAAAACCAGCAAATTCTTTGATAAAGTCTGTATTGTGCCCTGGTGGCCTGTATACAGTAGCCAACACAAATGTCAAACGGGATTTATCATTTACACTACACAACGTTACATAAAGCACCAAAACTTCAAAGGAATTATATTTGAAACTAGACTTCTGAGTAATACTGAAGATATCATTATAAATTACAGCAACACCTCCCCCTTTTCCTTTCAGACGTGGCTCGTGTTTATAACAATAATCTTGGGGAGTGGACTCATTTAAAGTAATGTAGTCGTCAGGTTTTAGCCAGGTTTCTGTCAAACACAGCACATCTAGGTTATGATCTATAATCATATCATTAACAGTAAGCGTTTTTGGCGAAAGGGATCAAATATTCAGCAACCCGAGATTTATCAATTGTTCATCCGTATTATATCTGTTGTTTATTTGTTGGACATCAATTACATTTTTACTGTTGAATGGTTTTGATGGTTTTTTGTATTTACTGATTCGGGGATGTGATAATATCTGTGATAATGTCTGGGTGAAAGCGTCTCTATGTGCTGGGATTTAGGTTTAGCTCTAAGACTATGTGCCAAATTACTAGAGAGAAGAGCAGCACCAGCCCAGGTAGGATGAATTCCGTCTATCTTCAACAGGTCGGGTCTGCCCCAAAAACTTTTCCAATTGTCTATGAACCCTATGTTATTTTACAACGGTGTCAGGACACCGGCAAGGGCGCTTCCAGTTTGTTTGGTAACCAAGAGAAACCATCAGCTGTGTGGGAGACACGCCCCCTTCACTAAAACAACAAAGAAAACGACGTAGTTTTAATATGATTTTAAAGTTTTATACGAGGTTATATAAAGTTTATATCTTCTCCATAACCATGGTGAAGACAGTTTACCGACTTCAAAAGCAAATAAAGGCAGTGTCGGAGCACTGTGTCCCGCTGTGCTCTGTGTCTTCACGCTACAACTCCTTTGCTAGTTTTCATTCCTTTCCGGTGAAGGAAGAGATCAGGAAAAAATGGATTATAAACATTAGATGGATCAACTTCCAAATCACAAAACACACAAAGGTATGCAGTGTACATTTCAAACCGGATGATTTTATGGAAGGAACAAGTAGAAGGCGTCTGAAAAAAAGATGCTGTCCCTTCAGTGTTTGAGTGGAACCGGGAATGCCAAATGCAGCCACGCAGGTTAAGTATTTGGGAACGACGAGATCGACCACCGCTACTGGACTCAGATATGGAAGATAACGAAATGGAAATTGATCGTGAACATGATTATTGTTTAGTACCGGAGCCCGCAGCTCTGGACATATCACTATGTGAAAATGAGGAGTTGAAGAGAGACAAGATCTGCAGAAACAGCTGGAGCAGGCCAAGGTGAATAGCCGATTTGGCCTCCAGAGATTTGCGGGGTCTGATGAGGATATTCGCTTTTACACAAGGTAAAACCATTTTATGATCATTATTTGCTATGTAAGCCATTAGATCCAAGTGTTTTTTAGTTATTGTTTATTAGTTTTTAGCTTAAGTACCTCTCATATTTCTGAATAGGGTTTACCATCCATCATTTAACATGTTCTGAATTTCTTTATAATCATCAAGTATCATACTAAATGTGATAAATGGAACTAAAGTGCATAGAATACAGTGGGAACTTGTGTGTGTGTGTGTGTGTGTGTGTGTGTGTGTGTGTGTGTGTGTGTGTGTGTGTGTGTGTGTGTGTGTGTGTGTGTGTGTGTGTGTGTTTGTGTGTGTGTGTGGACTGGTAATCCTACGGTATGGGGACAAAATGTCCCCACAAAGTTGGTAATATCCAAAATCCTTGTCCTTGTGGGGACATTTTTGTCCCCATGAGGAAAACATCTTATAAGTCAGACTAAGTGATGTTTTTGAAAATGTAAAATGCAGCATGTCTCCTGTGATGGGTAGGTTTAGGGGCAGGGGTAGTGTAGGGGGATAGAAAATACGGTTTGTACAGTATAAAATGCATTACGCCTATGGAATGTCCCCATAAAACATGGAAACACAATGTGTGTGTGTGTGTGTGTGTGTGTGTGTGTGTGTGTGTGTGTGTGTGTAGTGTAATGTGTTAGGATGTGAGTGTAGAGGGGTGGGTGTGAGCAAAGTCAGTGTAGTTCCAATATCTGAGAATCAGTTTAAGACTGTAGTAATGACCTAATTATTGTGCCATGTGTTATGCCTTACATTTAAAAAAAAGAAACAATTTATTTATTTGCAGATTTCCAACCTATAAACACATGATGGCCTTCTGGGAACAGATTGAACCTTCAACACACAGGATGATTCACGTCACCAGCTCCAAAGTCACCAGGGAGACTGGGCTATATGTGAAGACTCGGGCACTTCCTGCAATCGATGAATTCTTCCTCTTCATGATGCACCTTGCTTTGGGCCTCAAGCAGAAAGACCTGGCTCATCGCTTCCATGTCCATCAGACTACAGTGAGCCGCATCATAGCCACTTGGGCAAACTTCCTTTATTTTCTTTTAGGCTCCATGCTAATTTGGTTGCCGAAAAAAATTGGCTGCCTACCTGCCAGAGGAATTTGAGAATTTCCGAGACACCCAGGTTATCCTGGACTGTACTGAGCTCCGATGCCAAACACCTTCGTCTCTGCTATTACAGAGTGAAGTCTTTTCCAGCTACAAAGTCTACACAGTGTCATTCTTGTCTGTTTACTAAGTCTTTTAAAGTTGAGAGGTGGTATTAACATTAAGCAGCATGGCATCTGACGCACAGAAGCCAATGGCACATGTCACTATACCTATACTAATGTAACTGTGACAAAATCCTAAATAAGTAGTATAGTTTTGTGTCACGTCTGTATCAGTGTATGTGTCAGCGTGTCATGATAATGTCAGTGACACATGCCACTATCCACTGGCACATGCCAATGAAGACCGGATGTGCCAATACACATAGTGACATGTGCCATTGACTTCTGTGCGTCAGATGCCATGGCACTTAATGTTATTACTGCTACTGGATCTTTATTTGGCACATTAAAATGTTGTAAATATATTTTTGTAAATATGGTCTTGAAATTTTCTTACTATGATTTCCTTACTATGACTATGATTTTTTTGCTTGTTGCTTTTGTCTCGTCTGGGATATTTTTTGACTTGCCACAGAATTCTGTGAACTTTCAGAATGGACCACTTGTCAAGGCATGGTTTGAAATTTTGTAAATATTTTCTATTTACTATGATGGCCTGTTTTTTTGCTTGCCTTTTGACTTACCACATATAATTCGTACAAACATTCTTTCATTACTGATAATTCAATTCTTCTTAACCAGTTGGTTTATAAAAAAAAAAAAATACAATCCAACTTTTGACCTCGTTTCTTTTTTAGAGCAGCCATAGTTAAACATGCAATTGCTATACAGTTCTAATTCTGTCAAACTTCTGCCACCTTCTCAAGTCTTTATTTACAACTATGGTGAAAGACAAGACAGTATTTTCAAGTGTCTTTTCTATTTATTTGAATGTCGAGTCATAAGTTATATTTATGAATTACATTTATTATGATAGTTACCTACATCATTCTTTTGCAATTATTAAAGCAAGCAAATAAATATGTTTGTACACAAAATCCCTTTCAGAGTCCACCAACAGTAACTTGATGGTCCATGGGCACTTTTGACAGTTATGTAACAGTATACAAATATCTATATGTATAGACTTGCAAACATGAACAACAGAACAATTTGAATACTGTATAGACTCGCAAAAAAGAATAATAGATCAGTTGGGATACTATATATAGATTTGTACAAATAAACTAACACCTGAAATTACTGAACTGATTGAAACAGATTACCGGTAATTAACTGATTGAAACTGATTAAACCTATTTAAAAAGATAATATGTCCAAGGCCATTGGAGTGACTTACTGCAAACACTTCTGTATGTAGTGGTAAAAGAAAAAATGATCTGATCTTTATAAATTTGCTCGACTAACATGTCTTCCTGAGCACAAACAACAAAATCACACCACTCTAGCCCTGTCAAGAGCATCTGACCTTGAACTTGCCAGTAGTACTTGTGCTGAGTTTTAAAGCACCATCGGATATTTTTAGATAGGGGCAGTCCACATAGCTCTGGATATTGGGGCATTTGACCTCAAGGAGACCAAATGTTGGGTTCCCAGAGAAATCAAAGGTCACTCCATCAGAGCTACCTAGCCATGGAGCATCAGGATGTACAATGAAGCTATAGGGTGAGCAGTTCACGTTTTTAAGAGTGCAATACTCTTTAACAGCGAGTGGCTCCATATCAAAACCTCTCCGCTGACATGCCCATTGTTGTTACCAAGGGTGCAATTGAAGGGGGAAAGTCTTTGTACACTTCTGATACTCTCAACATGGCCAAATCTGGCAGTTCCCCATCCAGCGCCTTGTAGAGAGAACTTCTGAAAAATATTAAAAGTAAAAAAAAATTACACCAATTTTCTGCCACAACATACACTACCAGGCAAAAGTTTGGACACAGTAAGATTTTTAATGTTTTAAAAATAAGTTTTGTCTGCTCACCAAGGCTGCATGTTTAATTAAAATATAGTAAAAACAGTAATATTTTGAAATATTATTACAATTTATAATAACTGTGCTCTATTTGAAAATATTTGGACTACTGTGCTGTCAAAGCTGAATTTTCAGCATAATTTCTCCATCTTCAGTGTCACATGATCCTTCAGAAAATCACTTTAATATGCTGATTTGCTGCTCCAGAAACATTTATTGTTTACAATAATTGTACAAAATATTTGTGTAAACTTTTTCAGGATTCGAAACTCTATTTCTCCAACTGGGCCTGGCCCAACACTCTAACATCAGAGACACATTCAACATGGCATCACAATATTTACAGTAATAGTATAGTTCACGTTACATGACTTACCAGTGTCCTTGGTTTATGCCAGATCTGCTCTGTGTCTGTGCAGCTGTGCACCGGGGGAACGGCAGAAATGTTTAGCTGTGAATAATGGGCAGTTTGATAAAGAAGTGCAACCAAATGATTGCATAAGGCACAGCCCACCACACAGGAACAATGGCTGCTCACCAAAACAACAGGCTTTGAGTGCTTTAACACCATCTAGGGAGAAATAGAAGCTTAGATGAGATATTGCTTGACAGATAAAGCATTCATAAGAAAAATAATGCTGTACTCTGAGGCTCACAGACAAACTATGAAAATGTTTTCATTTTTTAACAATTTTTAAACAATTTGCTTGGATAATGTCTATTTTATTAAGCTAACAAGCAATTTATTAGCTTGCCTAACCATTGCCCTAACAATAACCCTACTCTCAAGTTGTGTGGCTTTTCACTTTTCCTCATGAATCTATGACAGACTGCCCTCACGCTGACCTCTCCTGTCACCTTGACTTTCATCGACACTGGGAGGAAGGACGACGAACACACAATTTAAGACTGTAACGTTACATTTTTACACAGAATCTTGACAGTATCTCTATAAAAGAAAACTCACAATCGAAAGTTAGCTAATAAGTCTGTCATTCATAGCAAAACATTAACACTAACGTTAGGTAATACAATACAATTTCAACGTAACGACTTACCCTCGTAATTATCGATGTAGCTGGCGATGTACATCTTAAATCCCTTTTCCCATTTGCTGGAGGGAGTGGGACATGACTTCTTGAAATCGGTCCACATCATTGATAGTCAAACAAGGTAGGTCTTGAAGACAGCGGGTGTAAAAGAGAGCCATGTCTGTCTGTCAGTAAAGTGAGTTAGAATTTCGTGGTCAGTGTAAACCGGAAGTGAGTCAGCCAGTATAAGCCGATTTGGAATTTTGACGTGCATTGAGCGTATTGGATTGAATGAGCTGTAGGTCCTTCTCAAAAAATTTGCATATTGTGATAGAAGTTCATTATTTTCCATAATGTAATGATAAAATTAAAATTTCATATATTTTAGATTCATTGCACACCAACTGAAATATTTCAGGTCTTTAATTGTTTTAATACTGATGATTTTGGCATACAGCTCAATTTCTCAAAAAATTAGCATATCATGAAAAGGTTCTCTAAACGAGCTATTAACCTAATCATCTGAATCAACTAATTAACTCTAAACACCTGCAAAAGATTCCTGAGGCTTTTAAAAACTCCCAGCCTGGTTCATTACTTAAAACCGCAATCATGGGTAAGACTGCCGACCTGACTGCTGTCCAGAAGGCCATCACTGGGGTGCCATGTCAGCTGCTGGTGTTGGTCCACTGTGTTTTATCAAGGGCAGGGTCAATGCAGCTAGCTATCAGGAGATTTTGGAGCACTTCATGCTTCCATCTGCTGAAAAGCTTTATGGAGATGAAGATTTTGTTTTTCAGCACGACCTGGCACCTGCTCATAGTGCCAAAACCACTGGTAAATGGTTTACTGGCCATGGTATTTGTTATGTCTTCATGACAAGAAGTACAAGCAAAATTATTCAACTTAATTACAACTTTAATAGCGTATGCACAAGCAGGGTAACATGAAAGCACATGCTCAGCTTTCTCCTTTCTTCTGCTCTCTTATTACTTCGCATGTATCTATTTAACCCAAGGAGCTTGAGTGCCATCTAGTGGATTATTGATGTAACGACATCACATTTCCCCTCTTAGTTAAATGAATTCTTCCTGTAGCCAACAATTGGCATAAAATAGAATAAAGAACATTAAATCCTTACTGTATTAACAATTTCACATGTATAAGAATACACTAAGCAACACATTAATGAGTACACATGAGCATTTAAAAGAAACAACATGAACAAGTACACTCAACTGCTATTCAGTACTCGAATGTGTGTGAATGTGTGTGCACAAGTCCATGTCAGCTTCGATGACTAATAAACATAGTCCTTTAGCCAAGCTGGCTCACGTCTTTGACGTGTCTCACGTGAACAAGCATCAGAAGTAACTGACTTTTCAGACAGTGGAACATGAGAGGGAATCAGTTTTTCTGCATTTATGGTCAGTCTGTTATCCAGTGCATTAGTCGGCACAGGTGCAAGACACGATGCATGCCACTTCTTTCCATCGTCTAAAAGGTAGGTGTAAGGGCAAACTTTTTCTTAACCTCAACAGGAGGAGTGAATTTTGGGTGTCCTTTTGGTACATGTACTGACTTTTTTATGCGCACTTTATCCCCTTTTTTGAAAGATGAATGACGCACTCGATGCTTGTTATCAAAGCGAGATTTCATGACATCCTGACGTGCTGAAACACGCTTTCCGCAGTTGTTTAGGGTCATGAACAGAAGCGAGGGTTTCAAGACATTGAGGCGAGTACGCATCTTCCTTCCATGAAGCAATTCGAAGGGGGAAACACCTGTCACAGCATGAGGTGTAGCACGATAGATCTGCAGGAAGTCAGTCACTGTTGCTTTCCATGGTGCTGATTGTAGGATTGCTGATTGAATTGTACTTTTCAGAACTCTGTGGAAACGTTCAATAGCTCCATTTGAAGCCGGATGATAGACTGATGTGCGAATGTGCTTAATGTCTCTGTCTTTCAGGAAAGCAGCAAACTCTGGTGAAGAAAACTGAGGCCCATTATCACTCACCAGAGTGGTCGGGTTGCCATGTCTACTGAAGACGGAGGTAAGAAAAGCTGTCACCTGTTTTGTTGCAATAGATGCAGTAAAGGCTACCTCGGGCCATTTACTATAGTAGTCAGTGAGTGTCAGAGCGATCGACAGTCCCAGACAGCAGTCTCGAAAGGGCCCATGATGTCTATCGCCAGTTTTTCCCAAGGCAGATGGTAAAGGAACAGGCTGGAGAGGCACAGCAGAGGTTTTCGCGTTTTGTCCAGAGCAAGACATAACTGACAGGTGGTAATCTTTTCTTCCACAAGTGTGTCCATTTTGGGCCACCAAAACAGCTCACGCAGGCGTTGTTTTGTTCTTACAATTCCCCTGATGGCCCTCATGTGCAATGCGGATCAGTGATTCACGCAGTTCTCCAGGTACCACCAGTCGAGACCCTCTAAACACAAAATCAGCCTGCACACTGAACTCATGTCGCAGTTTGTAATATGGGCGTAGAACAGGATCCAGAGCAGCAGAAGATGGGGGCCAGCCACGGAGAATTTGTGTGCGAAGAGCAGAGAGTTCAGAACAACGAGTAGAGGCAACAGCAAATTCATCCTGAGATATGGCAGTCGAACCAATGGACAGTAACGCAACAAATTCGGGCTCTGTATCCGACTCAACATCTGAAGTAAGAGGCAGAGGCAGGCGAGACAAACAGTCTGCAGTGTAGTTTTCAGATCCAGCACGATACTCAACTGAGTAATTAAAGCAGAGCAACCGAGCAGCCCATCGAGCTATACGCATGCCAGCTCTATCAGTCCCTTTTGTGGTCAGCAATGTCGTCAAAGCTTGGTGGTCAGTCCGCAGAGTAAATATGCGACCCCACAAGTATGTCCTCCACTTCTCTACTGCCCAAACGCACGCCAGAGCCTCCTTTTCGACAGTGGAGTATTTCTGTTCAGCTTGGGTGAGTGTTCTGGATGCGAAAGCGACAGTACGTTCATGACCATCAGTGCTTATTTGTGCGAAGACAGCGTCAAGTCCGTAAGCAGACGCATCGGTAGAAATGACCACTGGCAGCTCCGGGTCAAATAGTGCGAGCAGGACTGCTTACAAGTAGCTTTTTGACTTCAGCTAAGCTTTGTTGAGCTTCATCGGACCAGTGAAATCCACTCTCATCTCTCAGGCACGCACGCAGAGGCATCACTACGGAAGCGAAATTAGGAATAAATTTGTTGTACCATGAGAGGAGACCCAGTAGAGAACGTAGCTGTACAGCATCCGATGGCGCAGGTGCATCGATTATTGCAGAGAGATGTTCCTGATCCAGCTGAATACCCTGTGATTTCACCATGTGTCCTAAAAACTTCAAGCTCTGCTTTCTGAATTGACATTTTAACTCATTCAACACCAACCCTGCATCTTTGAGACGTTGCAGCACATTCTCTAGTGCTTGATCATGCTCCTGTAGAGAGCGTCCCCACACGATGATATCGTCTAGATAATTTGCAACGTTCTGAAGTCCTTTTAGAATGATAACCATCATCTTCTGGAATGCAGATGGAGCCGATGCCAAACCATAAGGTACCCTGGAACCTGAAGAGCCCTCGTGTGTAATGAATGCAGTTAGGTCCCGGCTGTCGCCATGAAGAGGTACCTGATGATACGCACTTTCTAAATCTATAGTCGAAAATACAGTTGCACCTTGCAGTAATGTCATCATCTCCTCCATGTGCGGCAATGGGTAGCTGTCTACTATAACTGCCTTGTTGGGCCCTCGCAGATCCTCGCGGATCCCCGCTTTCTTTTGGACCACAACAATCGGGGAAACCCATGGAGAGGAGTCAATTCTTTCAATTACACCAGCATGCAAGAGTCGTTCCAATTCAGCGGAAACAGCATCTCTGACAGAAAATGGTAAGCGACGCAGTTTGTGTCTGACAGGAAGTACAGAGTCAGAAATATTAACCTTGTGTGTAAAATTTTTTACACAGCCCAATGCAGTACGCTGTGATGGAGGAGTGGAGAGAGCACAAACTGAAGCGGATTGTGGTGGCGGCAGCACAGTGTTTCCATCAAATCGAAGTTGAAGTCCCTTTATCAGGTCCATGCCTAACAAAGCTGTACTATTGTCCACAATGAAGAAATGTGCAGTACATGTAAGGCCATATTTAGATACTGTTGCAGGTAAACATCCAAGCACTGCAATTGGCTCTTGCAAGTAAGTGACTAAACGGGCAGTGGAGCTTGCAAGGGCACAGTGCGAAAGTGCTGCTCATTCAATTGTTTTGACAGAATAGAATTGACAGAATGGACACTGATGAACCAGAGTCGACTGTAAGTTGAAGAGAGACAGGTGTAACAGCAGACGCAGCATTTATAGTCACATCACACATCAAGCGGTCAGATGTTCCAGGTAGGTAGAGAATACAGACCTCTGGTAATTCAATTGAATGCACTGAACGAGTAGGAGCAGAATGGCAGACTCGAGCAAAGTGTCCAGTCTTATTACAATTTTTACATTTCACAGATGCGGCAGGGCAGTTCTGTGCGTTTGCAAGATGTCCAGTGGAGCCACAGCGGAAGCATGTCCGAGCTGAAGAAGCAGAATGAGGTTTTGATGAGGTACATTTGAATTTGGCCTTTGAATGCTGTCGTCCAGTCACAGGAGTGGCATGTACGGCTTGCACTGGAGCAGAACTGCTTGAAGCCATAGACTTTGCCTGTGCATCAGCGGCCTCTAGCTGTGTGGAAATTGTAATTGCAGTCTCCAGTCTCAATTTAGATTCCACTAATAATCGTTCACGAATGCGAGGGTTAGCAATATTTTCTACAAGCTGGTCACGCAGCATATCATCAAGATTGTCATTAAATTCACAAGTAGTGGCCAAATCTCTCAATGCAGCAATATATTGCAGTACCGTTTCATCTGTCCTCTGCACTCGTTTCCTGAAGGCATGTCTTTCCACGACCACATTTTGTTTGGGAATGAAATGCTCCTCCAAAGCTTTAATAGCAGCTGCAAGATCGTCACCGGTATTGGGCAATGTATAAAATAGTCTCTGACCTTCAGTTCCGAGACAGTGAAGAAGTAAAGCCCGTTTTCTGGCTTCTGGCCAGGAATCTCCAGTAGCATTGATGACGAGCATGTAATTCTTAAACATTCTCAGCCATGTTACGAGTGGTATAGCGGGCTCACCGGGACAAGGCAAAAATGGACTGGGAAACGGAGCACTTACTGATGCCATCCTCAGGAAATCGTGTGAAAAAAATCGTCCTCGTCGCCAATTTTGTCTTCATTGTCTTCATGACAAGAAGTACAAGCAAGATTATTCAACTTAATTACAACTTTAATAGTGTATGCACAAGCAGGGTAACATGAAAGCACATGCTCAGCTTTCTCCATTCTTCTGCTCTCTTATTACTTCGCATGTATCTATTTAACCCAAGGAGCTTGAGTGCCATCTAGTGGATTATTGATGTAACGACATCACAGTATTACTGTGCTCAATTGGCCTGCCAACTCTCCTGACCTGAACCCCATAGAGAATCTGTGGGATATTGTGAAGAGAAAGTTCTGGATGAGCTTAAGGATGAACTTAAGGCCGCTATCGAAGCATCCTGGGCCTCCATAACACCTCAGCAGTAGCACAGGCTGATTGCTTCCATGCAACGCCGCATCGAAGCAGTCATTTCTGCAAAAGGATTCCCGACCAAGTATTGAGTGCATAACTGAACATACTTATTTGAAGGTTGACTTTTTTTGTATTAAAAAAAACCTTTTCTTTTATTGGTCGGATGAAATTTTGAGATAGGAATTTTGGGTTTTCATGAGCTTTATGCCAAAATCATCAGTATTAAAACAATAAAATCATCAGCAAAGATGAAGGCACCATGGCTGAGCTCATGCGGGAGGATTGTTTCCTTGTACGCACACTTTTACTAGCATTAAAACGGGTAATATAAATGTGTATTAAAAGCGTTTGCTTAAGTTAGAAGCGGTGTTTAATATTAGCTGTGGACTACTGGCTGACGCAAACTGTCTGAAAATAGCCAGCATCTGCTGTTTATTTCTCTCAGTCTCAGTGTGCACACTTTTATATCATTTGAATGTGGTTTTGTTAATTAAATGTGTATTAACAGCACTTAAGTTAAAGTAGTTAGAGATCAGTGTTTAGTGTTTAATTTAAAACTGCCTGAAAAAGCCATCTGCTGTTCATTTCACTCAGAATACGTGCACACCTTTATAGCTACTGTTGATATTTGTTTGATCACTACAGAACACCCTTAGCAACATAAACATCTTTGTTCTCATTGATTGTTAATTGAAGCTTACTGTATTAGGTGTTCGGGGGTTCCATAAACCAATATTAGAGTATAAGCCAGGCTTATTTCTGTTAGTCAGGCTTATTTTTGGTAAATTCGGTTTCATAAATCAAACTTAAAAATTTCAAACTCAGTTACCACGGCAACTTATGCTGGCAAATTAACCTGGTCCGGGGCAGGCTAACTGTCAGGCTAAGTCTGAGTTCAGGCTTAACGAGCATACCATTTATACTCACCTGCTGGTATTTCGATGTCATTTTATTTTACTTAACCACTATTAATAATAAATAAATAAGGAAATGTACTTTACAACTAAATGTAAGAAATTTTAAGGTATAAATACACTAAGAAATGTTCAAAACTTGTGTTTAATTGGTGAATTTGGTTAATGAGTTTGGTAATTAATTAATTAAAAGTATATAAATAGGAAGCTGAACTCGTTTCCAAATTTAACCATGTTATGTCCTAGATGAGGTGGTGGATGAAGGAGCTATAGTCTTGCGGAGGGCATTTCAAAGAGAGAGAACTTTCAGAGACAGGTCACACCCATTGGCTTTTAATGACAGCTACCTGTATGAGCGATATAGGTTCTCAAGAGATGGGATTGCATATATTTGTAGATTACTAAGCCCATACATTGCAAATAATACACGCCGCAACAGAGCGCTCACAGTCCCACAGACGGTGTGCATTGCATTTTGCTTTTTTGCCAGTGGAACATTTTTGTACACAGTTGGAGATGCAGAGAATATCAGCAAAGCATCAGTTTGCCGCTCTGTACGAACTGTGTACCTTTCTTTAAAAAGACTACTCAATGTGTTCATCACATTCCCTGGCCACAAAGCTATTCGTACCATTAAACATGCCTTTTATGGGATAGCTGGTAAATTCAAATAACTATAAAACATGGAAATATTTCTTGACTGTTGATTTTACATGGGACATATTTAAAACAAACAAATCATTTTCCCAGGTTTCCCAAATGTTATCGGTGCATTGGACTGCACCCATGTGCGTAGTGTCCGTCTGGTCCACATGAAGCGGACCTTGTGAATAGGAAATCAGTACACAGCATCAATGTACAGGTATGGTCCCACTGAGATGATATTGAAGGCTATGCTCTAGCACTGAGTGTTCTGTACTAAGCTGGGCACCAGTGTTTAGTTCATTGCAATTCAAATGTAGTGACCTACAGGTTTAATTTATTTTAGATGATTAGTGATGCAGATTGCATCATCACAAATGTAGAGGCCAAATGGCCAGGCTCTGTGCATGACTCCAGAATCTTTAGAGCCTCATCTCTCTATTAGCAACTAGCAAGAGGTATGCTAGTAATCACTTAAATCGCAAAAAAAAAAAGAAGAAAAAAAAACGACATTATATATCTATATATATTAATTCTGTCTATGCAGGAGAATTCTCAGGAATTTTGCTGGGAGACAAGGGATACCCATGCCTGCCTTACCTCTTGACTCCCTATCAGGAGCCCCAGACAAAGGCACAGCACCACTACAACATTGCCCATGCACGCACACGTGGTCGTATAGAGATGGCATTTGGGCTGATAAAGTCAAGGTTTCAGTGCCTGAAGCACCTCAAGAGTGACTCCACCTAGGGCATGTGACATTGTAGTTGCTTGTGTAGTGCTCCATAACGTTGTTTGTCTGAGGAGAGAGAGGCAACCAAGGATTGTTGAAGAGGAAGACTGGGGCAATGAAGCAGTATTGGAAGAAAACGAAACAGGCAGACTTATGAGAATAATAATTATTTTGCTTAATATGGTCTAAACCATGTGTAGCCTTTAAAATTTTCCACTGACCCCTCAACTTTCTCCTTAGTTGAACAAACACACGGAAGTCAAAGTATTTAATGTGATTTGTCTTTATTCAGGGTGAATCTGCCTGTTAGGGGTGAAAACACACAAATAAATGCTGTGGAAAGTAATCAAAAGGTTGTTTTTTTTTCTTTTCCTTTTTAAAAATGGTAGTTCTACTTGCATTTTTCTGTATACCTGTTGAATTTCCAGCTCCAACTTCCTTATCTTCAGTTTTTTTATACTGGATGTTGATATAAATCGCTTCTATTTGTTTAAGGAGGTAGCGTTTATACACTCATTTTATATATTCTGGGTTCTGTAGCAACATAGATTTAAGTTATTTAATTGAATACTCTTGTCAAATTGTTTTAATTTCTTAATATTCACTTTGTCACATGTGGTCCCAGACTGAGAGGGGTCTAGAACAGTGTCAGCATCCTGAAAACACATTATGATCATTTTATCACACAAATACACTTTTTAATATTCAATACAGTATTGCATGGAACCTGTGACTACCTCAGGCCTCCTTGAACATACAGACACAGTCTCCTCATCCTCCTCAACTGATGGGCCTTCTCCCTGTGACCACTGATTAAACTCAGTTAAACTCATTAGCTTACATGACTGATTTAAAAGGTCTCATACTCACAGGCAACATGATGTCTGGTGGATCCAAAGCATACAGAATTTTGATATAATTTTTTTTTTTTTTTTTTTACCAAAATGCACCATTACAGTAGCACAAGTACCTCTACGTGACATTACTGCTATGATGTACTTAGGCTTACAATGCCTAAGGAAGGAGGAAATCAGTCAGAAAGGAATAATTATAATAAAACACACACACACACACACGCACACACACACACTTTTATATACTCACTCCTTATACGTGATATCATTTTAGATCATTAGATTAGATCATTTTAGGTCCTTCTCAAAAAATTTGCATATTGTGATAAAAGTTCATTATTTTCCATAATGTAATGATAAAATTAAAATTTCATATATTTTAGATTCATTGCACACAAAATGAAATATTTCCGGTCTTTTATTGTTTTAATACTGATGATTTTAGCATACAGCTCATGAAAACCCTGAGATGCTGGCTATTTTCAGACAGTTTGCGTCAGCCAGTAGTCCACAGCTAATATTAAACATCACTTCTAACTTAAGCAAATGCTTTTAATACACATTTATATTACCCGTTTTAATGCTAGTAAAAGTGTGCGTACAAGGAAACAATCCATCCGCATGAGCTCAGCCATGGTGCCTTCTTTTTTTTCTTTTCTTTTTTTTTTTATTAATGCAAAAGAGAGATGACATGTTTTATAATACACAAGTTTGTAACATAATACACAATACAAAAGATGCATCAATATGGTGCCTTTATCTTTGCTGATCTGCGTCTCGAGGAGATGATGTCACACGGAGGGAGGCTTGACCATATCAGCTGAACACGCCCAGTTTCTTGACTCCACCCCCCCATGTCAAAACAGTGGCACAAAGTGATACGCACAGAAAAATGAAGCGCACAGGGGTATGGAAGACCAAATTACTCAAAATTAAATAATTAAATAAATAATGAATTCAATAAAACAACAATTAAATGTACCAGTTTATTATGAAATATTTAAATAATTACTTAAATAATTAATTTAATAGTTTAATAATTAATTTAATTAAATATTAATTAAATAATTAAATAAATAAATGTATCTATTTATTTTGTGCAATTACATGAAATTATTTAATATATTTCACAATCACCTCTTCCACACACACTATTGTTATGTTTAAAAATCATTTTTTCATTATTAAATGTGCTTTTTCAAAAAGCCGTTTTTCATAATAATATGCTGCATTTACGAATGGGGCCTATTTGACGAATCATGCATTTCCAAAGCACGATTTTCCCAAAGATTTTTTTCATAATAATAGAAGACATTTCACAAATGCCAATCAACAGTAGTGGGCGGTGCTTGGCGCTGATTGGTTTGAAGTTAAAGAGTCGACAGACATGACAGATCGATCTGTGTGTGCTGTGGTGATATCACGGAACACCAAGGGTGCTTCTCATTTCTTATTTGTGACTGAAAATGTATTTTGACTCTATTGAATTTTCTAAAAACCTGTAAATGATGAGAAATGTGGCTGTGTTTAAGTAAGTGTGTTTTTATCTTGATCAATTCCTACCACCATATTAATTTACAATCAATTCCCCTATTTCCCCTTGCAACTTGCCAGACCCAGACAGGAAAAAGTAATCAATCTGAAAGGATTATCCAATCAGCGCCAAGCCCCGCCAACTGCCTGTTGATTGGCATTTGTGAAATGTCCTCCATTATTATGAAAAAAATCTTTGGAAAAGTGTTGCTTTGGAAATGCATGATTCCACAAAATAGGCATCATTCGTAAATGCAGCATATTATTATGAAAAACATATTTTTGAAATAGCACATTAAATAATAAAAAAATAGATTTGTATCTATTTGGAAGAGTGTGGTAATTGTGAAATATATTAAATAATTTCATGTAATTTTACAAAATAAATAAATAAATACATTTATTTATTTAATTATTTAATTAATATTTAATCAAATAAATTATTTAATTATTAAATTAATAAATAAATTATTTAATTAATTATTTAATTATTTCAGAATAAACTGGTACATTTAATTGTTGTTTAATTGAATTCATTATTTATTTAATTATTTAATTTTGAGTAATTTGGTCCTCCATACTGGGGAAACGGTATCGCACGCACACTGAAATGCTGCGCAGAATAAAAGTTGTGTTGCAAATGAAACAACTTTATTTTTTTCTCTCAATACTTAATATTTCTTGTGCACTATTTTATTTTTGTTTGCAAAACTTTTTTTCTTTTGCAGTACTTTATTCTTTTGCAAAACTATGTGGCATTATATTGACTCCAGCCCCATACTTGGGCCGAAAGTACACGGCGACGTCAGCTTTTGTGACGTTGCTCCGACTCAGCTTTTCAAACCAGGAGGACAGAAATCGCTCAGAAAAATGCAAAAATGAATATTTTTCACATATGAATAACATTAATGAGTACCTTTAGTGTTTTCAATGATGTGCACCCTATACATATATGTTTACATCTCAAAAAAGTGTTTTGGGGTTTCATGATCCTTTAAGTTGTTTCTACATTAATTTGGAGAGTAACTGAAATTATTACATTATAAACATTATAAAATATTAAAAATTTTTACGTTTTTTAAATGTGATTAATTAGTAAAAAAAAAAAAACAATAGAAAAAAATACACTAAATTACAAAATACTTAGATGAGCATAAACATCTTTTGATACATCCATTTTCAAACATAGATAGCATAGCATGGGTTACATGAAAACATTACCAATAACATAGTTACCACAACAGCTTACATTTCCCTTAATATACAAATGTTCACACAAGCTTTAAAGGAACACTCCAACGTTTTTAGAAATAGGGCTTATTCAACATCTTTCCTACATTTAGATATGTGGGCAAATACATTTTTTGTCTCAGTGCATGCATTGTTTTAGTTGCAGCTTATCCTGTTGCCAGCTAGCATGTCCCGAGTAAAAGTGACAATGAATACAAATAGCGATGCAGATTAAGACTAGGCAATTTCCTAGGCAGATATTGATTTGGGACTATATTATGGTTAAGCACAGGTGAAGCACTGCTACTTGGGCATAGATATCACCCAGCACATGAAATCCCCCAAACTTCCGTCAACATACCGGCGTATGTTGTGCATGTCCTCTGATATGGTTATATTACTATGAATCTTCACAAATGCTTTTGCCAATACCTCTGCCTTTACGCTTTCAAGTGTTATATATTTGACCACATCTATTATTACAAGTATATCTCTATACATTTTTTTTTTTTTATCAGGTTTTCTTTACCTTTCCAAATGTTCTATTTCCGATTGAGATATACCTCACTCTGTCCACCATAGTACACTTTTTCTCTCCTTTCCCCTGAACATTTTCGAGTTACATCCTCTACACAGGATCTCATTTATTTTATTGTTTATCTCCTCAGTTTCCTGGATATCATTTACCATTCCTAACATTTTAGGTTCACTAATTTCCCTAAACTTTTTCCAATGTGCTGTTTTAAATATCCACCTTGGAATTTTCTGTTTTATGCTTTGCTCCACTATGTCTACTACAGATCTGAGGCTGTATTCACAAAATATTTGATCTTACCACTAAGAGTTCTCCTAAATAACAGTAAAAGTTATTGGTTAAGAATTTACTCTTAAAATCTATTCACAAAGCTGCTGACAGCAACCAAGACGGAGTTGACCTTGTTGCTATGGATGATGTCAGCACGCTTTTATCATGTTGTTGCCATATTCAATAAAGATTTTTAAAAATAGGTGTCACTATTAAACAAATATATGTTCAGCTAATTATCATCCTATTACATGTCTGCATCTCTAGAGATTGCAGAATTCAAGTGACAAATTATGTTTTATAAACAAAGTTTGGGAGGAGCACTAGTTTGATCAAGCACTTTCCATTTGCATTGTCTTGCCAGACTTTGAGATATATGGTTAAGTCTATTGCTGACTGATGACCTCATGCTTCATCTATCCTTCCTCTTCCTCATTTAAACACACTATCATCTAATATACTTTCCACAATATTTCCATAGTACATTATCAAATAGGCAATCTTTGGCCTTATTAATACTTGTTCCAGAGCAAATAGATTTGGCTTAGGGCAAAGTTACAGTTTTTTATAAATCACTATGACAATTTTTTCCAATACTTAACAATTTTCCTAAACTCTTAACACAACAACACACCTACAACACATAATTGGCAGAACGATTAATTTCATGCTCAAAATCACACATTGTAAACTGTAACAACTCCCACTGGAGGCAAGTTGATGAGAACCCAAGTGCAGTTTATTGCATCAAACTCAAATCCAAAACATTAAACAAAAGGCATGGCTTGACATGAATCATGACATAAACCTAAACTCAAACACTCACCAACAAGTGGGTAACACATTCAATAACAGACCAAGACACATGGCAAACATGAGGGCTAAATACACAGACTGAGGACAAGACACACCTGTGAACAACAATCAACCAATGAACCAATGACAACATGACACAACAGAACACAAGACCAGGGAGCACATGGCAGGATCACATGACAAACCAGGAAGTGCATGACAACACATGACTGTGAACATGATAAACTTAAAACATAAAACATGAACCTACACCTAACCACCCTGTGACAGATACCCCCATCTATGGGCGGCCCCAGACGCGCAAACATAATCAATACCCAACCCAAACTCTTGGGGGGCGGACTTGGGGGAGGCACCGGACATGGACCCTGGCGTGGCTTGGGCGGACCTGGATCCTGAGGCGTGGGCGGACCTGGACCCTGAGGCGTGGGCGGACCTGGACCCTGAGGTGTGGGCGTGGGCCATGGCGGATCAGGAGCTGTGGGCATGGGCCATGGCAGATCAGGAGCTGTGGGCGGCCATGGCGGATCAGGAGCCGTGGGCGGCCATGGCGGATCAGGAGCCGTGTTCAAGGGGCCATGGTGGTAACGGTAGTTCAGGGGGCCATGGCGGTAACGGTAGTTCAGGGGGCCATGGCGGTAACGGTAGTTCAGGGGGCCATGGTGGTAATGGTAGTTCAGGGGGCCATGGCGGTAACGGTAGTTCAGGGGGCAATGGCGGTAACGGTAGTTCAGGGGACCATGGTGGTAATGGTAGTTCAGGGGGCCACGGCGGCGTGGCCTCAACGTACCCCTTGCCCCCCAAAAAGAAAATTCTTGGGGACGAAGGGGTCTTGGGCTGGAGACTGGACGTGGGCTGGAGCCGGAGCCTGGATGGCCTCGTGGGCTGGAGCCGGAGCCTGGACGTGGGCTGGAGCCGGGGCGGCCTCGTGGGCTGGAGCCGAAGCCTGGACGTGGGCTGAGGGAGGTAGACGTTGAATCCTTAGATGGACAAAATACAGTTACATATTAGAGACCAGAGCCATACAGCCACTGTAATACATGGTAAAATAATTTACACTTTGCAGTATGAGAAGCACTTATACAATATCCTACAATATCCCGATAATTGATGCCACCATGTCCCGGTTGAGATTTGGATGTACTCGTTCACCAGGCTATCTGTACGAAAGCCTGTGGTTTATAACTTGGTCTATGATAGCAGCTCTTATTTCATCAGTTACCCTAATTCTTGCCCTTCTTTGAGCGCCACCATACATTCTAACTCCTCGACCTCTCCCTTGCCCATGTCCCACTTCTCTCCCTTGTCCTGGTACTCTTCTTCCTATCCCTTGTGCAGGCATTTTTCTTTCTTTCTTTGTGTTGCTCTATATTGTTCCTTTTTTTTTACACAAAATCAGCCCAATTAGGCCCTCTTTTACTGTATACCATAAGGTCATGTGATTGAAAGAACATCAAAACCTGAACAATTCCTAGATTGGAATCAGCTGTAATGTATATATTTGCATAACTTCAATAAGCTGTTTATCAGTAGCAATGGAATAAAATACAGGGGTTATATTTGTGTGTCAATTCACAATATAAACAGCTGTTTACTTTGACTTTAGCCTATAAGGTTAGGTTTAGAACATGCGTTATCTGTTCTGACATAGTGTTAAAGCATTGGTAAATTTGGCAGTAAAAATCCATTGTCTTGGTTGAGCTTGTGTGCAGAAGAAGTTCAAGCTTTTTAAATTTGTGTTATCTTTATCTATATGCATTATGTGTCAAAGAAACAAGAAATGTGTTAATTGTATAGCCTATACAGACATGTGCTAATTGTGCTAAGAGTTTAGGAAAATAGTTAAAAGTACGTTTTTTTTTAAAACTTAAATCCTGTATTTTAACAAGGCTTGCTTTTGTGCTTTTGACTGTTTGCTTGTGTTTATTTCCTATTGTACAGACTTCTTATATGTATATAATGGTTTTAATCTTTTTCAAGAAAGAATATTTTATTGTATAATAAATAGGTTCTAATAATTCCAGATGATAGAAAAGTAACGTCGGTTATTTCGACATTCTCGCAACAAAATGTCAAAATGTGTAATGTGTGTATGTATTTAGCTACACCACGCCCTGGCCTGGAGACCGGTCGCTGCACAGAAGTGTAACGGGCATACTAGATCTAGCGGATCTCCGTTATACACAGCAGTCTTCTAATTGAACTGATCTACAGCAAGAACGATGAACAAAATAATGTTCTGCCTCTTTGCAGTCGTTCTTTATTTCGCAGTGGGTAAGTTTTCTTTCACGTTGTGAATTTAGCTTCGAATAGCAACTATATAAGCAACTGTTGGCTATAATCGCAGTAGGTTATGTGTTTGGTTATTTCTGGGCGGTTTATATGTGAGGAATGAGCTTTATTTCCACATCAATTCAGTCATTGTGGATCCTATTGGAATTTCAGTGTATCCTGTTGGATAAATAAATAATAAATCTGGACAATAATTAATTAATTAATTATTTTTTAGAATAACTCAACTTTTTTAGAGTATCGTGTGTGTGTGTGTGTGTGTGTGTGTGTGTGTGTAAGAGAGAGAGAGAGATACCCAATTGGGACCCATTAAAATCCTGTAGAAATTGTACACATATTTATGTATTGTCTTATAAGACAGTTACCACAGAATCCTATTGGAATCAGATAAGAAACTTATAGGTCAAGACATAAATATCCTATAAGACAATTCCTAACAGAATCCTGTACCTTTATGATTTTTTTGACAAGGGGTGAGTCATGAACATAATGAATTTAGATGCCTGTGGTGTATGAGTCATTCTTATGAGTAAGGTAATGTTTTCAGTTATTTGAGTCTACACCAAGCTTTCAAAAAGTAAAATAGCTATACTCTGTATTTATATAACTTTTTATGTTCTATAGCAGCTAATGTGTTTTGTATCATGTTGATAGAACATTATATTGGGAAGTCTGGGTAATTCTGGCCCATTTGTCGATGTGTGCTTGTTGAGAGAGAGACAGAGGTTGAATTTACAGCAAAACTTGTCAGAACTTGTCCACTAAAGAACCAGTCTTTTTAACTTTAAACCACAGTTCTGAATCTGATATAAGTTCTGTCATATCTCTGCTAATATTTTGTAGAGTGGAAGTTCAATTGTGTTTTACACGGATATATAAAACAGCCCATTGTTTCTTTATATCTTATCATTTTTAAAACTTGTATTTATGTAATCTCACTTTAGTTGTTTTGGTGCCTACTAATTTTCTTGAGTGTGACTGAAAAGGTGGTGCACAAATGAATCTAGTATATTTCATCTTCAAGCAATTTTGGCTGGAACTTATTGAGATTTAATCAAAATATTGAAATATTAAGATGTACTTGCTTATCCTTCTATATATTGTTTTGATCACAGTTTTAGGTAAAATTATTTATTTACTACAGTATATTTGATTAATTATTTTATATGTATTAAGTCTTATCTTTATATGTATTAAGTCTTATCTTTATATCTTATGATTGTGGGCTTTGTTGCAAAGTCATATTTAAAATGGTTAATAAATTATAATTTGCAATCCATTAGAATAAACACGGTGGCCTGATCAGTGCTAGTCATTACATAGATTTAGTAACAACATCAGAATTGTGTCAACAATGCCATTTCAATGCCATAGATGAACCCTTTTTTATTTCTCTTTGTGTGAAGATAATTTTAATAACATTTTCCTCTAAAAAAAACTTTTGTGCAATGGAAAGATCCATGGATATTAAGTTTCTTCCAATAAAAAATAAAAAAACCTTTACTTTTAACAGTGAGATTAATAGAGGAGATAATTTTTCCTGTTTGTTGTTTAATGTTTATCTTTATAATCTGCAAGAAATCAGATTAGGGTACAATGAGGCAATTATTTTCAGATTAAACATCAAAACTGACCTGCTGCTGAAATAATTCCAAAAGCTCAGATGAGTAATAATATAACATATATTAAATATGTAATACCTCTATATACTCTCTGGGGGTGAAATGCACCATTTAGGGGTAAATAAGGTGCAAACGTGTAACTTTTTTTTATGAGAGTGTATATAGCTCTTACACTGACCAAAAATGTTTCATCATTAACTGAAACACTGATGGATATTCAAAGTGTTTTCCATAATTTTGTCATACAACAAATACTCGATTTTCCTGCTTTAGCAACATTGCAGTAAACATATGGATTAGAAGAGGGGATAAAATGAAGTTTAAATTAAGCATTTGTGTGAAAACAAAATGCGCCGCAGACGTGAGCATTGTAAACAAGGGGTTACACTGCACACGTCTGCGGCACATTACGGCTATGGTGAGGTTTTGTTCCGTCTTCTGTGCGGTGCCAACTCACACCAGAAGCATTTCAGAAGCGAGGCGACAGGGTTCGCGAGACCACGTGATTGCACAGTCCCTTCGTTGTTTTTCTCGCATTTTTGTGTTCAAACATAAGTATGTTAAATGCTTGTTTTGTCCAGTTGAATTCTGTTTATTGTTGTGGTTTGTGCTATTACATCATAATATACTACAGTGTTTATTTTGAAATTGACATGATTTTTGACTTTTACTTTGTATTTACTGAGCATCTTCGGAATCTTCCGGTAGCCCCGTCGCAGCCGTAACGTGCCGCAGACGCGTGCAGTGCAAACAAGGCTTAAACAAGGCTTTAACAAGGCTTCACAAACCGGCCCACGCTCCACTATGTCATGTAACCTCAGTGACTGAATGAATGCACGAGCCTTTTGTTTAAATAAAATATGCCAAAGTGGCTGGATGCTGTGAAAGAGTGCAATGTAGGCTGTTCCGCGTGTTATCTGTGTGGGCCTACTCTGCTAACACTGATTAACATGAAAAATAACACATTTCACAATTAAATCTTATAGTGAAGTTTTCTGTGTGTTTCACAATCACTATATGACATCCAGCGCTGTGAGAAAAACAAAATACTGGAAAACACATCACTGCCAGAAGTTTTTGCCCAAAATGATTAAAACTAGAGGCATATAAGAGGCAACTTCTCAAAAGTTATAATCGCGTTGTGCAATAGATCACACGTGATTCTCGAGTTTATGAATGCAATATCTAATAATCAGAGGCGTTCAGAATAGTCAATGTTGCTACTCTGGAGTTTTGTTCAGAGCGTGCTCTCACTCACTGAAATCTCCGTCTCCATTGACTTTCTATTGCATGAAGCTACCTCCTTGTCATTTCTGACTTATTACAACAACAACAAAAAAACGAACAATTTCTAAAAGCTAAAATGTCTGACAAGGTGTACAGAAAACAAGCTAAAAAACCCAGAACCAAAAACCCAGAAGTTTTTATAAACTGTTGACCCTAAAACATTTTTTTTTAAACAAGCGTTTAAGGACACAAAAGTGGATACAGGCAATTGAGACAGAGTTATATGTTATAGGCATGTTATAGGCTATTACACTGATAACTACACCCACAGAGAGGAACGTATTCAGCGACAGGAAATATAATATATAAAACTGACATTTGGATATTTGACAAAATGTTTAGCCTGCTGCACACGTAGGCATACTGACCAAAATTGACCCATTCTTCCTGCTGAAGCTTCACGTCTTATTGACTGTATCCAATTTTGCCTTCTTAAACACTCGCTTTTTGGGGGTCGACAGCTTAAAAAAACGTTATTGTTTTTTTTTAGCTTGTTTGCTGTATCTTGTCACATATCAGCTTTTAGACATTGTTCTGTTTTTTGTTTTTTTGTTTTGTTACATAAACATAAACTGGAATTGGAAACCAAAGATCATTTGTACACATTATTATTTACAGGACCACAAATAAAAGCACAACTTCAGGGATGAGCAAAGGCCAAAATAACGAACAAACACCAGATAACCTCCTAACAGGAAAACTAAATTCCCTAACAAAATAAAAAAAAAAAAATATATATATATATATATATATATATATATATATATATATATATATATATATATATGTATATATATATATATATATATATATATATATATATATATATATATATATATATATATATATATATATATATATATATATATATATATATATATATATATATATATACATATATATATATGTATATTACTCTATCTACCCATCTAATGAAAAACAAGAGAAGACAGTATTTAAACGAAACGAAAACGAAAATGGCACCCCTTACAGCTTCCAAGAGTGGAAAAGATATTTACAAGACTTTACAAAATATACAAAAAGGAGACTGACAGCCACTTATCAACTCAAAAAAAAAAATCATACGGCACACTACAGGCAGATCAACAGGCTAGCTATAGCAGTAGCAACACACTGTAGCAAACATACGGCAGCACATGTGCAATTGAACAACAGGAAAGCACAAGTTAGGCAAAGCTCCCACTTCAGGCACTGCAGATCCTTATATTGCCTCTTCGTCTCATTAACACCAATCTGGAGTTCACTTTGCTTGGATCCAATCCTATAAAAGAAAGGGAGGGACAAAAGAGATAAAAACAGGACCGGCCAAGCAACACATACACATTATGTCTCAGGACTTAACGATGTTGATATTAATAAACATATCACAAAGATGTAATTTATATTCAGCAAATGAACTATATACTGAAGCAATACTGTACTTCATATATGCAGGGCTGGACTGGGGCTAAAATTCGGCCCTGGACAAACCCATCCCATGAGTTCCCCCATGAATGTTTTTTCTAGGGTTAGGGCCTTAAATTTGAGTAAATAAATAAAACTACGACAGGGACAAATAAAGATGGATATTATTGAATTTACTGCAAATGCAGTTAACAAATTTAATATTGCACTTTTGTCACACAGAAATGCACTTGACAGTAAAGAACTGATTTTGAGCTAGGATGCAGTAAATTTACTGCTATTAAATTATGTCATCATTTACTCACCCTAAAGTCGTTCTAAACCTGTTCGACTTACTCTCTTCTGTAAAACACAAAAGAAAATATTTTAAAGAATGTTGGCAACCAAACCATGACTCAAATGATTTTCTTTTATGTTACAAAGAAAGAAATTCATTCACTTTGGAATGACATTAGGGTGAGTAAATTAACAAACTGTGGGTTGAACTGCCCCTTTAAAAACAATAACATTACCCTAATGAAATTGTATTTATAGTTTCATTTATTTGTAAGATCATGGTAGTCACAGGTAAAATCATACTCCTCATTACCATGGGTATATGGTTTCTAAAATAAATAAATAATAAACTATTGAGTTTATAATAACAAATATTGTAATAAATACATTTGTCAAAACACCATATTTCTTCACTGTAAGTAGCTGCAAGCTAAATTATTCTAAAGGTATGGTGGTGCTAGATTGTTAAGTTTGTAGCTGTGTGAAAAAAACCCAACTAAAAACACAGTTCCTAAAATGGAGGAGGGGAGGTCTCTGTCGCTTTGACCTGTCAATTCAGAAGACAAACCAATGGGCCACTGTTCCTGCATGATGGGCCAGTCTGTGCAGAGCAAAAAATAAATAAATAACCTTGTATCAGCCCCAAAGTGCGTCTGCCCACCGGGAAAATTTCAGATTACCAGTACAGCCCTGCATATATGCAATATGCATTGTGTTTTGTACTTATTGCTATGGAAAACCCTGTCTGATGCTTCTGAAAACCTCTAAAATGCAAACAGCATCCTCTGGCTGCAGCCTGGGGCCACTTCACTTTAAAATAATCTGCATTCTTATCTTATCTATTTACAAGAGTTTCACATATTTCAGAGGATGCTATCAGAGTGCAAACCTATGCATTTAAAGCCATGCTTCTTTCTATTTAGCTCATAGTGTTATGTTCATATAAATATTAGTTATTCCGATGTCACACTGGAATGTAGGCTACAACAATTTACTCATCCACTAATCCGAGAGAGTTGCTATGTTAGATAATCAGAACTGAAGGTTCAGTTAATACAGTATGTTATTAATGAGAAATGCCATTAGTGGTTTAGTAAACAGAATTTCAGAATTTCAAACGTGAATTTTCCAGAACCACTCTGTTGTAATTATTTACTGTCCTTTATCCTGCATTTGTTAGAGACAAACCAGGTGAAACTTGGAATCTTTAAGAGACAACATTGTCTCAGTAACTACTAGGTTGGCAATCAAGTGGCAATTTATTTAGCAGAGTCTCAAAGAACATTCTGTTTAAAAGACATTCTCTGTAACCTCCATCCACCCTACTGTCAGTGAGACAATCTGCTCTAAGGAAGATCAAATGATCCTGTGCCTGAAAAACAGGTTTAACAGGTATTTAAGAACATAGAGACTTTTCACAGAAAAGGGGGAAGAACTTAGTAATTATCTGACATGTCACAATCAGGTCTATGCTTGCCCAGATCTTACAAAACCAAAAATAAATCTGAAGCATACCTGAATCTTCATGAATGTCAGAGAAATTATAAATGTGCTTGTTTATCGCGGTTTGAAGCAACTTATTTTGTAACAAAGTGGTGTTTGAAAGTGTTTAATGTCTCAGACATATAAAGCCTCTTCAGCTTCCCAAATACCAACAAGTCGGCGGAGGCAGAATAAGCGTCAGAATGGCGTAATCACAAACACGTTTGTTGGTGGCAAACATTTCATCCCACGGCAGCGGGACACACCTATAGCCGACAGCTTAGGGCCGGCAGCAAAAAGAGGCTGTGCAGATATTTTTTGCTATCTGGGTTGTTTACCCTGTTGCCTTTTCTGCTTGAATGGTTTGTTTGGTTCACGTTTCAAAACCCTGCTAGTGAACTGTGACTGGTATTAGAACTTGAAAATAATGTCAAATATGACATTGATCATTCACTATATGATATGTGTATCTACTCATTTTGTAGGCTTGAGTAAGTGTGCATGGAACGGGTTTAGTCAGTTATAGTTTGGATACAAAAGCACAGTTATTTAAAGTGACACTCAAGGAGCAAAACCTCAGCCCAGATCTGCACAACTATAAGCACATTCTCAGCCTCACACTTTTTGCAAAACACTACACACAGTGTTTTGTGAAACACTAAACACACATACTCTACATTAGACACAGAAATCTAACCTGATGTCACTTCTTTACCATTTCAAGGCACTCCTTTCTAAAATTAGGTGCTTAACTGTAAACTCAACAATCAGGGGTAAGCTATAAAAAGCCAACAGGTGAGTTTACCTGTCTTCAAAAAAAGAAAGAAAGGCAACGTCGCAGTAAGAGGAGTGAGAATGAGAGGGGGAGCCCGTGGAGGAAGAGGGGTAGAGATGGGAAGAGAGGGTAAGGTGGGATGAGAGGGGAAGGGGGTAGAAAGGGGAAGAGAGGGGTAGAAAGGGAAGGGGGAAGAGAGGGGAGGGAAGGGGGTAGAGAGGGGAAGAGAGGGGAAGGGGATGAGAGGGAAAGAGTGGGGTAGGAAGAGGAAGACCAGGAGTAGGATGTGGACAAAGAAGATGAGGACCAAATTTATAAAATGCGATTCTGGCAACCTTGGTTCCCATGGGTACTACTGAGCACCCATGGGTTGACATTGAGAGAGGCTGGACAAAGACTTCAGCCCAACCTCAGCAGATATAAAAAAAAAAACCTTTGAAAATGCATGAATGAATCGAATGATTTTACAATGTGGAGAGAAATAAATATTTTCATCAATATTCAGTACTGGTCTTGAGTGTACTGTTTGGTCAATATATTCATACACTTTACACTAACAATATCTCTGAAAAAAATCTAACCCAGATTATATAATTAGAAAAGTAGGAATTTTACAAGTGTTTAAGATTGAGAACAACAGTGTGTAACTGCTTCAAAAAGATTGAAGTCATTTGAAATGTGTGTGTTTTGTATGGTAACATAATATTGTTTTTATGTCTTGTATTTTTAAGTCTTGTATAGTTTTGACAATAGTGTTCCATTTTGCAAAAGATCTGAGGTGTGTGGATGTGTGAATTGTGTGTAGTGTTTTGACAAAATGAGCCTTGTTTGTGCTTAAGCAATCATTATTGTAATAAGATAAAAATAAATCTTTAAAGGAAAAAATGATTCATAAATACAGTGTTTTGTAGAAAAAAGATCAAAAGTGTGTGAGTGGATGGGTGTGGTAGGAGGGGTCACTGCCTTAATCTTTGATCCTTAAAATTCCTAAAAAAAAATAAAAAAAACAATCCACCCAGGGTGTGACCGAAACCAACCTGTGTAGATTTGTTTCTCTCTTTTGAAAGCGGGACAATATTCATTCATGCTATGTGTGTGTGTGTGTGTGTGTGTGTGTGTGTGTGTGTGTGTGTGTGTGTGTGTGTGTGTGTGTGTGTGTGTGTGTGTGTGTGTGTGCGTGTGTCCTTGTTTATATTACATTCTGGGGACCAAATGTGTACAAAGGGTAAATTTGTACATGTATTCTAAATTTGAAAGTATATAACCGTTAAATGTTATCTCATTAACAGATACAAGCTCTTTCAACTTTTACTCACTCACTTGTAACTATGGGTTACAAAGGGAAAGGATTTTTTAAAATCATATTTGTTTATTTGTTTTCAACTAGTCTATGTGCAATATTCATTCCTCTGTGGCTATGAATGACATCATTTTGCACAGATGTGTATTGTAGTAAAGAAACCAGACCAGAACAGCAGGGTTTTATAGTCAAGCGTTTCTTCTTGTTGCGTCAATTCTTCAGGTGCTTCACATGACTCACACACTCACACTCACCAAAAAATCTGATCTAGAGCACACATTGAGAGGAGAAATGGTTGAGAAATGTTGAAAATTGTACTTATGTTGCTTATTACATCAGTGTGAGAAACAAATCTGCAAAATGGGGCAATAACACCTTACCTTTCCTGTAAAACAGTTCATTACTTTTTATACTTGAGAATATTATTATATTTATGCTATGCCTTTTAATACATTATTATTTAAAAGCATAGTAATTTATACTATATTTGAATAAATTCCATGAGGGCCATGTCACTAACAGCCTGAAACTGCTCTCTTTCAGGTCAGGCCCTGGAGTGTTATAAATGTGATCTGGGTTTTGGGAGATTTTGCTACACAACCGAAATTACATGCGGTGTTGGTCAGCAGTGTTTCAGTGGATTAGGGACAGCTGGTAAGTTTCTGCTGTTCAAAAGCTGACCTTTTTTTTAAATTAGATCATTAGGTATGGAAACCAAACTTTCAGGACCCAAATGTTAATTTTAATAAAGGAGAAGGGAATGCAAAAATAATAACTGTTACTGTTTAAATAATCTCCTAAAATTAAAAGATTTTCTAAAACTGAATCATTTGTTTTATTTTGGGTATTTTAACTATTTGTTACTCTTTCTAGGGTAAAGAACGTTGTTAATTTTAGCATATATCTCAGACATTTGTTTAAAATTATATTTTAAAGCTTTATCTGCATTTTCTTGCATCTCAATTTCAGGTATTAAGATGAAAGGATGTCTTGAATTGGACAAATGCAATACAACGGAAAAGGTGTCTTTCCCAGCCAACTCAAGTGCAAAGATGGACATATACAAAATGACGAAGACGTGCTGTTCTACTAACCTGTGTAACTCAGCTCTGAGTCACTTTGACTTCTCTGCTGTCAGCATGGCCTTCACTACCATCACGTCTGTGTTCATGGTCAAAATCCTCATTTAAGGAGGATTATTTCAGCTCTCTCTCTCACACACACACACACACACACACACACACACACACACACACACACACACACACACACACACACACACACACACACACACACACACACACACACACACACAGAGAGATAAATTAAAGACATCTAATCATGTACCAAATACATACACAAAACAACACTGAACAAATCATACACTATACTAGCCAAATAACTATTATCCCTTGTTGAAAAAAAATTATGAAATTATTAGGATTATTAGAATTAATACTTAAAATAGGTCACCTACTTGAATTTAAATAGCTGCCAATCATAAATGCAAGTTTTCACTTGATTGCCAAGTAGTAATAATTTCAACATACCATCACTTTAATTTACTTAAAATAATTTTTCTACAAAGAAACCACCAGAACATTCTGGATATAGACAAACACTTCACACAACTAACATCCATTAAAACCAGTAATACATTTTGGTATGAATATAATACATAAGGGTACATAGGTACACTTGGTTGTATTGGTATGTACACACACATACACACACACACACACGAACACACACACACACACACACACAAACAAACACACGTACACGACTGCATGCAATCAAACATATTGTTTTACTCTTCTGTAGGGGTGCTTGAAAAATAAAACCATTGTTAAATAAACATGTTATTTGTTGATAGCAAATGCTGTGTATTTTTATGATTTTATTTCTCCTGATGTCTCATTTAGTTTAAGGTTGAGGGGTTTATCTTTTATCTGTATTTTTGTCAAATTTGTAATGCTGTCGACATGGTGTTGTTCATTTGTTTGTTTGTTAAAGCTTATATCCTTGGAATAAATTTGTGTAAAGAGCATGAACTTTGGGGTTTTTTTTGGACGGGTGCCATCAGCAGCTTCCATAGAATGAAGCAGAAGCATGCCTGAGCTGATGTCACTTTGCAGGAAGCATCTACACGGATCAGGTGCTAGGGCCTGCTCTAACAAATTATCCATTTTAGTTGCTAATACCATCATAAAGTGTTGTCACTGCAAATATAAGAGCAATACAATTGTAATAAATGAGTTTAACTTTTGTGATTTGATGTTGATGTCAGTATCATTCCTGAGTTTCAGAGTGGCCAGATGAGATGCTGAACAATCAGTACAATTCTACTACTACTTTTAATAATAATAATAATAATAATAATAATAATAATAATAATAAGGTACTTTTTATTAGATCCATTAATTTCAAAATGGTTTTGATGTGGTCTCTTCAGTACACATCAATCTTCCATTAAAAATAATAAAAAAAGAAGAACACAATAAATAGCCACTGTCGGGCCAAAAGCGACCATGCTAGTGTGTGCCAGGGCCAAAAGCATTTTCACTGTCACTTCCAGGGCTTCCTCGGGGCCAACAGCAAGAGGATTTTGGGCAGAATACCTTGTTCCAAAGTGGGCCAACCGGGCCTTAAGGAGTGGGGATCTTCAAGGATGCGTTATGGTCGTGTCCAAGCATAGGTCCACCATCTGATTTGGATATGGCCTAGATCGTGCTGACAACAGTAAACCTTGGACTAAAGAGACTTATATTAGCATAGATGCTATTCTTCAAGTAAATGAGTACATCAGGTGTTATAAAGTGTTCCCAGTGAAAATAGAAATTGATAATGATTTTTGTGTATGCCAGGTTAAAGAGGTTTTAGTCTAAATTTCAAATGACAGAGTGTGTCTGCTTCTCGAAAAATGCTAAACTGTTCCAAAGTTTAGGTGCTAAAGAGGAAAAGGATCTACTGCCAGCAGTTAATTTTGATATTCTAGGTATTTATCAAATGGCCAGAATTTTGATACCGCAATAGACATGAAGGACTATAATGCGTTAAGAGCTTGCTCAAGTACTGGGGCGCTAAACCATTTAGTGCTTTTTTTAAGTAATAAGCAAGATTAAAAAATGTATACAATGTTTACAGTTTTTCTCGATTGTTTACACACATTTTCTGAAAGCATGCCTCATACTATCAGAACTCTACACACAAATCCAAAAACACACACAATAGGCAAAACCTCTCAATTCTCCTGCAAAATAAAACTTTACATTCAAAACAATTTTATTTATTCTCAAAATTGTATTTAGTTTCCAAATGACACATACAAACCATCATATGAATATACATGTATATGAACCAGTTGAACACTGATGTGCTCAATGTAAAACACTATGATGAATGGAAAACACTTCTTCTCCATTCATCATAATTGACTTAGGTCTTTTTTTGGTTCAGTGTTAAACTTACAGCCAGTACATACACATAAGTGTGTTGTACAATATTTGAGAATATTGTTTTTATAATCAGAACACACCTACACAGTAACAAATATATTTTATTTTTCCCACAAAAACAATGTACACGGTGTACATCCCAACTGACACAAAGTTGCACATACAATGGTCTACAACAACAGAATAACTTAATGTATACAGTTACAGTTAAAAAAAAAAAAAAAACTATGCTGCTCCAAAAGAAGAGCTCACCTGCTGTCCTTTTGTGCTAAAGTACTGTTTGCTCATTGTAGAACTGTGTGACAGGCGTTTGCCCATGTGATGAGTCTGTGCATATTTGAATGGCAGTGTGTTCCTTGAGAAAACAAGAAATGTTCTGCATGATAATTGTGTAGTGTTTTGAAAAAAGTGTGTTTTAGAACTGTAATTTGGGTGTAAAAAAATAATAATAATAATTTGAGCTTATAGTTTAGCAGAATTGGTTCAGGGGGTTGGTACATGAGTTACATGTTGTGGTCATTGTGACTCAAGGACCAGTGTTTGTGTGTAAACAATTGAGAAAACTGTAATAGGGAGCCAATCCAGTATTGACAGAACGGGGCTTGTTACAAACAGAGGGACACAGAAACCAAGTGCTGTTGAGATATGACAGAGTTTATTGCAAACTAGAATGAGAGTGGCAGGTAAGTGAAATGCAGGTGATACTTGGTTGACTAGAAGTGCTCTGGATGATACTTGTCTGAGAACAGGAGATCACTGGAACCGCTGGAGACAGGTAAGAATAGCAGGTGAGTCCTAGAGAATGCAGAAGCCATAACATGTGCAAACAAGAACGGACAGTCTTGGGGCTTTTCTGCAGGCAGTGATTGTTGATGATGACGTGCAGGTGTGTGTGATTAAAACTCTGGTGACTGCGTGTGCTGGTACTGAGAGGGGGTGGAGCCTGGCGTGCTTGTGACAAATATGGCCATACTTTCTGGTTCTAGAAAGAACTTTAGCTGCTGCGTTTTGGACCAGCTGGAGATTAAGCATGCAGGGCAACCACCCAGTAGAGCATTACAATATTCTAGCCTTGAGGTCATAAATGCATGAACTAACTGTTCAGCATTTTGCATTGAGAGCATATGCCGCAATTTATATATATTTTTAAAATGGCAGAATGCAGTTTTACAGATGCTAGAAACGTGGCATTCAAATGAAAGACTGGTATCAAAGAGCACACCCAGGTTCCTCACTGACGACGAGGGCTTGACAGAGCAGTCATCGAGGGTTAGACAGTATTCTAGGGCACTACTTGTGGAGCTTTTCTGTCCAGTAATTAAAAATTCAGTTTTATCTGAATTAAGTTACGCTTTATGACTAGTCTGAACAGGAAACTGCATGAAATGTCTAAGTCACTCCATGAAATGGATGATAACATAATTCAGCCTCCGATAACACCAGAACAACAGCCACCCTCACCAGACATGTTATCCCTCTCTCAAGCATCCCCCCTTCTGAGCTTCTCAGAGAGAATGGAGCAAATGGTCTATGCTGGAACCAGACTATCACACTCGATTTCTGCGAGCCCCAGATATCAACCAAAGAGCGTCGAGCCCCACAACCATCAAAGCCTGTGGGCCCAGCTCGCTCTCAGCCTCCTCCTGTGAGATTTCTTCGGTCACAATGCCAGGGCCAACACCCTCCTCCATCTGTTGTAGGTGAACCAAAAACAACTGATACCAGCTCTCAGTGATGTGTGTTGGGTCCCCGCCATGATAACAGTAAATTTATCAAATGTTTACAGAACGAAAGGAACCCAGTTTGCCTGTCTCTTTCTCTATTTCTGTTCTGTTACGTGATAGAAAGTGTAAGACCTTCTCAGACCGTATAGCAAACCCATCTAATCTGCTGCCTATTACATGTCAAACTAAGATTACTGTGGGGGAAAAAATTAATACTGTTAAGTTAGCACTTTTAAATATCCGTTCACTTAAGAACAAATCATTTCTAGTCAATGACTTAATAACCACAAACAACCTAGATTTTTTGCTTCTAAATGAAACTTGGCTTGAAGAAAACTGCAGTGCAACAGTCCTCAATGAAACAGCCCCTCCTAACTATACTTTTATGAGTATGTCCAGAGCGTTTAGAAGAGGTGGGGTATTGCTGCTCTTTTTAAAGATGTCTATCAATGTAAGCAAGTGTCATTTGGTGACTATCTGTCTTTTGAATATCTGGGTATTGTGTTAAAAGGTGCTCCACGCATCCTGCTTATCATTGTTTACAGGCCTCCAAAATACTCTCCATCCTTTACTGAGGACTTTACAGAGCTGTTATCAATAATCTCCTCAGAGTTTGATTGTTTTGCCATTGCTGGGGATTTTAACGTTCACATAGACAATGCTGAATCCAGTACAACAAAAGAGCTCATGACTGTTCTTAACACTTTTGATTTGACACAGCATGTACATGGTCCCACACACAATCGTGGACACACTCTAGACTTACTTATCAGCAAGGGTCTAAACGTTTCATCAATTGTTGTTAAAGATGTAGCATTGTCTGATCATTTCTGTATTTTCTTTGATATTTCAATCTCTCTGCCATTGAAGCTAGATCTGTCGCTGTCAAAAGAGAAGCTTAAATGAGAACACTAGTGAGCTATTTATGAAGGCTATATCTCTAACACCAAGCATATCTGCAGACTCTGTTGATTCTCTCCTTGACTCCTTTAACTCAAAAGTTAAGAGTGTAATTGATAATATTGCTCCTGAGAAAGTCAAGAAAAAGAGTGGAAGACAGAAAGCACCTTGGAGAAACTCAACGGCAGTGCAAATAATGAAAAGACAATGCAGGAAATCTGAGCATGTGGCGGAAGACAAAACTTATAATCCATTATAACATCTATAAAGACAGCCTTCATGATTTCAATGTGGAACTAGGCAAGGCTAGACAGACCTTCTTCTCAAATATTATAAACAGAAACATAAACAACACGCACACTCTTTTTGCTACTGTAGAGAGACTGACAAACCCCCCGAGTCACATTCCCAGTGAAATGCTCTCTGACAGCAAATGCAGTGAGTTTGCTTCCTTCTTCTCAGAAAAAAAAAATAATAATATCAGGAAGGCGATCAGCACATCCGTGAGTTGCTTTGGGGTCAGTCAGATCAGACCACAACCTCGGAAAGTTACTATGTCTGACTTTGAAGCAATTGATTATAAAATTTTAGAAGAAACGGTGCAGCACCTTAAAACATCAACCTGCCTCCTTGACACACTCCCCACTTTTTTCAAAAGTGTGTTTAACTGTTTAGAAGCAGATCTGCTAGAAGTGGTAAACTCATCACTTCTCAATGGGAATTTTCCAAACTCCTTAAAACCGCAGTAGTTAAGCCTCTTCTGAAAAGAGAAATCTGGATAACTCCATATTGAACAACTACCGACCAATCTCAAATCTCCTTCATAGGCAAGATCATTGAAAAAGTTGTCTTCAGTCAGCTGAACAAATTCTTAAGCTCAAACGGATACTTTGACAATTTTCAATCTGGTTTCCGACCACATCACAGCACAGAAACAGCGCTCATAAAGATCATAAATGATATTCGCCTCAATACAGATACAGGCAAAACATCAATTCTGGTGCTTCTCGACCTCAGTGCCGCATTCGACACTGTTGACCACAACATACTTCTTGACAGGCTGGAAAACTGGGTCGGACTTTCTGGGATGGTCCTTAAATGGTTCAGGTCGTACTTAGAAGGAAGAGGTTATTATGTGAGTATAGGTGACCATAAGTCTGACTGGACATCCATGACTTGGAGTCCCACAAGGGTCAATTCTAGCACCACTCCTATTCAACCTGTACATGCTGCCACTGAGCCAAATAATGAGAGAGAACCAAATGGCTTACCACAGCTATGCTGAGACCCAGATCTACTTAGCACTATCACCTAATGACTATAGCCCCATTGACTCCCTGTGCAAATGCATTTATGAAGTTAACAGTTGGATGAGCCAAAACTATCTCCAGTTAAACAAAAACAAAACTGAAATCATTACATTTGGAAACAAAGATGAAATTCTCAAGGTGAGCATATCTTGAGACAAAAGGTCTAATAACAAAAAATCAAGTCAGGAATCTTGGTGTGATTTTGGAGTCAGACCTGAGTTTCAATAGTCATGTCAAAGCAATAACTAAATCAGCTTACTATCATCTGAAAAATATTGCAAGAATTAGATGCTTTGTTTCCAGGCAAGACTTAGAGAAACTCGTTCACGCTTTCATCACCAGCAGGGTGGACTATTGTAATGGTCTTCTAACCGGCCTTCCCAAAAGGACCATTAGACAGCTGCAGCTCATACAGAACGCTGCGGCCAGGATTCTGAGCAGAACCAGAAAATATGACCATATCACACCAGTCCTCAGGTCTTTACACTGGCTTCCAGTTACATTTAGGATCAATTTTAAAATATTATTACTTGTTTATAAATCACTCAATGACCTAGGACCTCAATACATTGCAGATATGCTGATTAAATACAAACCCATCAGATCACTCAGATCATCAGGATCAAGTCAGCTAGAAATACCAAGAGTTCACTCAAAGCAAGGAGAGTCTGCCTTCAGCTATTGTGCCAGCCGTAGCTGGAACCAGCTTCCAGAAGAGATCAGACGTGCTCCAACAGTAGCCACATTCAAATCTAGACTCAAAACACATCTATTCAGCTATGCCTTTACTGAATGAGCACTGTGCCACTGTACGTCCCACTGATTGCACCTATTCTAATCTATGCATCATCTTAATTTTTATTTTTATTTTTATTTTTATCTATATATACTGTAATAATTTTATTATTTTTAAATATCTTTACAACTATATATTTCTATTGTCTTCTTATTTTTAAATTTCTCTTCACAACTGTTTTAATTATCCTGTTTTTATTTTTAAGTCTTACACGTGGTATTCTTAATTCTTATCACTATTTTAATTTCACTTTCCATGTAAAGCACTTTGAATTGCCATTGTGTATGAAATGTGCTATATAAATAAACTTGCCTTGCCTTGCCTTGCCTTGCCTTTGGTACATATCCTAATGTCAAGGATGAATTAATAATATTAAGCAGAGGATCTATGACCTCTGGAAGCATCTCTTTTAATAGCCTAGTCGGTATAGGGTCAAGCATACATGTTGTTGATTTTGATGATTTAACAAGTTTAGCCAATTCTTCTCCTCCTATAGAAGTGAATGAGTGTAATTCTTCCTCAGTGACACTACAATGTTCTGTCTGAAGTGATACTGTAGTAGACGGCTGCATGGTTATAATTTTATTCCTAATGTTATCAATCTTACTAGTAAAGAAGTTCATAAAGTCATTACTGCTGTGTTGTTTACAAACGTCAGAAGTTGAAGCTTTATCCTTTGTTAATTTAGCCACTGTATCGAATAAATACTTAGGGTTGTGTTTGTTTTCTTCTAAAAGAGTTGAGAAATAAGCAGATCTAGCAGTTTTTATGGCCTTTCTGTATGCAATCATGCTCTCTTTCCACAAATTGCGAAAAACCTCCAGTTTTGTTTTCTTCCAGCTGCGCTCCATTTTTCTGGCTGCTGTTTTAAGGGCCCAAGTGTGCTCGTTGTACCACGGTTGGATTATTTGCTTTAATCTTCTTTAGCGCCGAGGAGCAACTATGTCTAAAGTGCTAGTAAAGAGAGAGTCAGTAGTTTCTGTTGCAACATCAAGTTCCTCTTGGCTATCTGTAATGCTGAGGAGATGGAACTGATGAGGAAGATTATGTACAAAGCAATCTTTAGTCAGCGGTTATAGTCCTGCCATATTTGAAGCGAGGGGATGGCTTTGCAGCTTTAGCTAAATTAAGTATACATGATATTAGGTAATGATCTGAGATGTCATCGCTCTGCTGCAGAATTTTAATGGTATCAACATTTAGTCCATGTGACAGTATTAGATCTAAAGTATGATTAAGGCGATGAGAGGGTCCCGATACGTGTTGTCTAACTCCAATAGAGTTTAGAATGTCTTTAAATGCCAACCCCAATGCGTCTTTTTCATTGTCAACATGGATATTAAAATCACCAACAATTAGTACTTTATCTGCAGCCAGTACTAAATCTGATAGAAAACCAGCAAATTCTTTGATAAAGTCTGTATTGTGCCCTGGTGGCCTGTATACAGTAGCCAACACAAATGTCAAACGGGATTTATCATTTACACTACACAACGTTACATAAAGCACCAAAACTTCAAAGGAATTATATTTGAAACTAGACTTCTGAGTAATACTGAAGATATCATTATAAATTACAGCAACACCTCCCCCTTTTCCTTTCAGACGTGGCTCGTGTTTATAACAATAATCTTGGGGAGTGGACTCATTTAAAGTAATGTAGTCGTCAGGTTTTAGCCAGGTTTCTGTCAAACACAGCACATCTAGGTTATGATCTATGATCATATCATTAACAATAAGCGTTTTTGGATCGAATATTCAGCAACCCGAGATTTATCAATTGTTCATCCGTATTATATCTGTTGTTTATCTTGTTGGACATCAATTAAATTTTTACTGTTGAATGGTTTTGATGGTTTTTTGTATTTACTGATTCGGGGAACAGACACAGTCTCTATGTGATAATATCTAGGTGAAAACGTCTCTATGTGCTGGGATTTAGCTGACTCTGGTGACGTGAGACAGCTAGCAGACGGTTGGTTTAGCCAGTTTGTCTGCTTCCTGACCTGGGCCCCAGTGAGTCAAGGTTTAGCTCTAAGACTATGTGCCAAATTACTAGAGAGAAGAGCAGCACCAGCCCAGGTAGGATGAATTCCGTCTATCTTCAACAGGTCGGTCTGCCCCAAAAACTTTTCCAATTGTCTATGAACCCTATGTTATTTTGCGGACACCACTTAGACAACCAGCCATTGAGTGATGATAATCTGCTAACTATTTCATCACTCCTTGTAACTGGGAGGGGGCCAGATAAACAGACTGCCGGTGACATTGTACTTGCGAGTTTACACACCTCTTTAATGTTAATTTTGGTGATCTCCGACGAAGTCGAACATCATTAGTGCCGACGTGAATAATAATCTTAGAGGATTTACGATTAGCTTTAGCCAGCACTTTTAAATTTGCTTTGATGTCAGGCGCTCTGGCTCCCGGTAAACATGTGACTATGGTGGCTGGTGTCTCTATTTTCACGTTCCGTGTAATAGAATCGCCAATAACTAGGGCACTTTCAACAGGATCCTCAGTGGGTGCATCACTGAGTGGGGAGAACCTGTTTGATGTTCTAATCGGAACGAAAGAGTGGTTTTTAGATCCGCGAATATGCTGTCTCACAGTCACCCAATTGCCCTGCTGCAAGGGCTCAGCCGGAACCAAACAATGAGTTTTCACTAAGCTAGTCGCATCCAAAGCAGTATCTAAAGCTGTTACATTCTCACTACTCTCACATAAAGTCTGGATGCGTGTCTCTAAATCTGAAATCTTCTCCGTCAGCCTGATTCCTTACATTTAACACATGTGAAGCCCTGTTCGCCAACGGAGATAGATATGCTAAACATGTAGCATGCAGTGCAAGTGACAATGACAGGAGAAGAAGACATGGCTTACCGTTGTTGATGAATCCAAAACTTACCACACAACTTACTCCACTTACTTTGTTTGATGGAGTCTATTTAATAATCCAATTCACCACAGTTGTCTAATGAACTCAGAAAACAGGAGACCCGGGTGCCGGGATGGAAAGCTACCAGGCTAGCGAAAAGCTAACACGTGGTAGTGATTTAGATTAAAAGCTAGTGATGTCAAATTTAACTTGATAGGCTATATTAAACAATATATGGTGATGAGTAAGTTATATTTAGCAGTATAGATAACAAAGAAAATATATCAAATAGAGATTCATACGCAGCTATACAGAGCTACAAACACTGAAGCATGCAGCAGCAGCAGTAGGTAGACTGGAGCAATCGATCAGGAATCACTGATCAATCTATATAAACCATGGTCACTCTGTCATTCACTGTGAAGTCTTGTTTAGTGTTACACTGCATTTCTGAGTGGTTTCCCCTGGTTTCATGTCTCTTGGTTTGTTGGATTTCTTGCCTATCTCTGTGGATTACCGTCACCTCTGTTTTGTTTGCTTGATTGGACTGATTGCTTGTGTATGACCTTCTGCCTGTTTTCTGCCTACGATTGTGGATTACCCTCTGAATAAAGCTGTGTTTGGATCTCCTACCTTCTGTCTCAGAGCAGTCGTTACAGAAGACTTTGCCCGAAATGAATCCAGCAGCAAGAATCCTGTGTCTCCGTCAAGGAGATCGTCCTATAGAGGACTATGTAATAGACTTTGTTGCGCTGGCACATTTGACTACTATGGACTCGGTATGTCTTATGATTTTTTTCTGTGGGGGATTATCTGAGCCACTCAGCTCAATCAAGCCATTGCATGATCCTAATTGGACTCTGGAATTTTATATCAATCTGGCACTGCAACTGTCAAGTCAAGTCAACTTTATTTATATAGCACTTTTAACAATGCAGATTGTTTCAAAGCAGCTTCACAGTGTTAAACAGAAAAATAATGCAACAGAATATATTTTGATTATCATACAGTAACAATGTGAGCTTTAGATCAGTAATTAAATCAGTAATTTGCTCCATATGGTTAATTTAGTTTAATAATTAGATTTATTTTGAAATCTATTTGAAAAATAGTTTTTCCCCAACTGAGCAAGCCAGTGTGTGGTTCAGCGTTCACTGTGGGAGTTGCAGAGGAGGAACACTGCACTCCCGCAGTACCCGACAGTCCAGAGTCTCCTTCCATCACAGCCACTGACCTACGTCCAGAGACGGCTCCGCCTTGTGTCCAGAGAGGACTCCTGCCGGACCGCCGAGTCCAGAGAGGACTCTTGCTGGACCATCTGCTCTGTCTGCTCCGCCGAGTCCAGAGAGGACTCTTGCCGGACCACCTGCTCTGTCTGCTTCGCCGTGGGGGTCTTCAGCCTTGTCTGCGTCGCTGTGGTGTCGTCTGCTCCGCCGTGGGTGTCTTCAACCTCGTCTGCGCCGCTGTGGTGGTTGTCTGCTCTGCCCTTGCTGCCTGCATCACCGTGGTCATCTGCCCAGCCTTCTGCTTCGCCCTGGCCGCTTGTCTGGCCTGAGCCACCCTGGTCATCTGCCCAGCCTGCAATGCCTTGGCCGCCTACTCTGTCTGCGTCAACCTGGTCATTTGCCCGGCCTGCTCTGCCCTGGCCTCCTGCAACGTTCTGCTCATCTGCCTGGCCTGCGCAACCCTGATCATCTGCCGAGCCTGCTCCGGCCTGGTCTCCTGCTCTGCCTCAGTCTCCAGGCCCACTTCCACTCCACGGGCCTGGCCCTCCATCCCACCCCCAGGTCCGCCTCCGCTCCACCTCCCTCCTAGACAATTTTAGGAGCATCTGGAAGCCGCTCCTTTGAGGGGGGCTATGTCACAATTGACCAGTGTGAGTGCCCGTGATCACCAACAGAGGACACTCCAACCCGGACTGTCATTCTATCATAGATTACATCTCCCATAATCATATGCCCAGACTCATTAGCACTCAATGATTACATCCACCTGCACCCCATCACCTAGTTAGCTCACACTATATAAACCATTTTCACTCTGTCACTGTCATTCACTGCGAAGTCTTGTTTAGTGTTACACAGCATTTCTGAGCGTTTTCCCCTGGTTTCATGTCTCTTGGTTCGTTGGATTTCTTGCCTGTCTCCGTGGATTACCCTTTTGCCTGTCGCCGCGTTTTGTTTGCTTGATTGGACTGATTGCTTGTGTATTACCTTCTGCCTGTTTTCTGACTATGATTGTGGATTACCCTCTGAATAAAGCTGCGTTTGCATCTCCTACCTTCTGTCTTAGAGCAGTCGTTACACCTGTGATGGGTAGCTTTAGGGGCAGGGGCAGTGTGGGGGGATAGAATGTACAGTTTGTATGGTATTAAAACCAATAACTAAATTCAAAACCTATTACTTGACATTTGGCCTATTCTAAAGCCATGATTGGTTGGTGTTAAGTAAAGCAATGAGTGTTTGCACAAGTGAGGCACTGATGAATTAGTCTAGCATTTGGATTGGTTGTGTTTGTAAAAGGAAAGCAAGTCACTTCCTGTTAAATTTTTGTGTTTTATGTAGAGAATTGTGTGTAGCGTTTTGAAAAAAAAATGTTTCATGCAATTGAAAACTGAGTCGAAGGCAGAGAAATAGCTTATGGTTTTGGAGATGTTGGTGTGTACGTGTGCACTTTGGGTGAGGGGTTTAAAAAATCGTGTGACAGGAACAGATTAAGCAGTGTGTAAGCAGTTGGAAAAAACTGTAAAAGAGGACACTTGAGAAACAGCACAGCAACCAATCATGGCTTTAGAATACGCCAAAGGTCAAGTTATAGGTTTTGAACAATGGATGCAAGCAATCCAGACAGAGTAAGCAGAGTTGGACACACACACACACACACACACACACACACACACACACCTACCCATCACAGGAACAATTCTGCATTTTTTTTAAAACATCACTTAGTATGATTTATAAGATGTTTTCCTCATGAGGACCAAAAAATATCCCCACAAGGATTTTGGATATTGCCATCTTTGTGTGGATATTGTGTCCCCATTAGGTAGGGTTTACCAGGCTGCACGCACACACACACACACACACACACACACACACACACACACACACACACACACACAGAGACACACAATTGTGTTCTTTACTGTATTCTAAAGAATATACGTTTGGGTTATATGTTTATGGTTTTATTGTATGCTACTGTATACATGTTTGGCCTGATAAATATTTTCATGCATTGGTTTACAGACTCCTCTCAGCAGAATACTTTCACTGGAGAACATTGTATTGAAATGCAGATATAAGCCTATGAAAGACCAACGATTTGTTTTAGATTTATAAAAACAGTGTTCACATGGTTTATCCAAAAGTTTCCTATTATGAAAGTGTTTGCCATTTGATGCAAATGCTTCGTTCTGACATGTGTTTATGGCATTTTGAACGCAGTGTTACATTTTGAAGGAGATGTGAGGCATTTTGCTTCTTGTTTGTGCAGTTTTGAGAATTGTGTGTAGAGTTTTGAAAAAAGGAGACATAGTTTTGAAAATGTGTGTAAGCAGTTGGAAAAAACTGTAATAGCCTAGTCGGTATAGGGTCAAGCATACATGTTGTTGATTTTGATGATTTAATGAGTTAAGCCAATTTTTCTTCTCCTATAGCAGTGAATGAGTGTAATTTTTCCTCAGTGACACTACAATGCTCTCTGATGTGATACTGTAGTAGACAGCTGCTGTGCTCATTACTGCTGTGCTGGGTTTTTTTTTTTTTGTGGCGGCATGTTATGATGTGAGGTGCTTCGTTACATTAGAATTACTTTCCACCGTCGTGGAGAGGCTCTGGGCATATGTTGCACGTTACATAAACATTCTTACCTTTCACCTCAACGACGGAAAAGTTGCGCATATACTTCCAGTTTGCGAAAGCTACCTTTGAAGTCGTTAGACTTGCCATCGCTGACTGTGCATATGCGTGTGTGTGTGTGTGTGTGTGTGTGTGAACCCAACCTATCAACCTCAACCTCGTCTCCCTCAATCATCATCAGTTATGTGTTACTACCCCACCCACCCCCCAACAAGCATGCACGCCCGCCCGCACACACACACACACCAACCAGAGAAAGAAAACGTTGCAGGGCCGACTGACAAAGAGCTGTTCAGAAGCAAACCGCTTCAGTTAGCTCAATTATAGTAACGCCGAGTTTTTTTTCTCAGTAACGCTAACGGCGTTGTAACGGAAGAAACAGTAATTCGTTAAAAAAATTATTCCGTTAGTAACGCCGTTTATCTATAACGCCGTTATTCCCAACACTGCTTATTAATTATGATGTTTTTTAAAGTAAATCCACGCGAATGTCATAAGTTGACCTCAGACAACAGTATAACAAAATAAAAAAAGCCAGTTAATGACACCTTTAAAAGAATTATACTAATAGCAAACTTGAATAAAAGTCTTTTTCGTAAGGGAATGACAAGTTCTTGTGTAACTCTTCACAATCATTTCTCTCTTGTTTGTGAACAATGACTCAAGGACTTGTCATTCTAATGGCAAAGATGCTTAGTCATGTTGTCAATATATAACAGTGTACTCTGTCACAAACTGCCAGTTTTTGTTTCATCTTCATGAACTTTCTATTTTTCTTTATCAGTCTCAATTTGTTCCAGTTTCCCACTCCTCATTTGTATCTATGGTTCCCTTTCGTTCAGTCACTCCGATTAACGTCAGTGACTGACGAATGGACGAATGGGGGTTTTGCTTAGAAGCCTATCAACTTCGAGATCTATAAAGCGCCCAGTGGCAGTGCCAATGCCATCGGCATGCGGAATTCACTCCTCACTCCTCAAAGCTGTCTGAGACTCTGTCAGCTTCTTCGAGACGAGTAGCCTTCCAGTTGCTGTTGGTGTTGCGGTGCGTTTCAGCGATCGCATACTTCCTGCCTAATGATCTGTGCAGTGGTCTGCATCCAGCTAGTATGTGTTTCCCTGCATGGGCGCTTCGGCATCAACTGCGAGGTTTCCGCTCATTAAAAGAGCTCACACGTGGCACGTCCTTTTCAGGATGTCTTGCCTGTGTGCTTTGGCTTTTTGCTTGGGCTTTCAGCACGCTCAGGCAGTGTTTGTTGATGAGTCATGTTCCCACTGCGGGGACATGCCCATCTCGGTGTTACGGTCAAGACTCAGTGATGATGATCCGTGCAGCCGCCGGTGTGAGAGTCCCCTCTGCCACACCCCAATCTGTGGTCTCCACGAGAGGCAGCATTTTGGCTGGTGGCCAGGGTGATCTGAGGGTGATGGTGTGGAACAAACCCCGGACGCTCATGCCTCGGCCCACACCCCCCTCTCATGCACCGAACCCGCCGTCTGCTCAATTGAGTACATCGGGGCTGGCTCCTGCTGTCCCGACTATCTCGCTCGGCGACGGGGAATACGAGGAGATGTCGATTGCTGCATCACAAGGTGAGCTGGAGTCTTCTGAGGGTGATGATTCGGCTGTCCGTCTGTCCCCCCAATACCTTTCTTCCTGGAAGTGCATGAGGAGCTTGCACGGTTCTGGAAGACCCCGCTGTCTTCCCGTGACCATTCAGCGGCCTCCTCCGCCTTCAATGCCTCTTCGTCACCTGGTGCTCTTCTCGCCAAAAAGACCCCTGGAAATGCCCGATCGGGTCCGTGCTCTCATTTCTCCAAGAAGGGTTGGAACGAAGGCTGTCTCCTTCCACCCTTAAAGTATATGTGGCCGCTATATCTGCCCACCACGACCTGGAGAACAAAAAGGTAAGACAGCACAACCTGGTCATCAGGTTCCTGAGGGGAGCGAGGAGACTTGAGACCTTGCAGTAGTTTTAGATGCTCTGCAGAGGCCTCCCTTCGAGCCAATGTGGTCAGTTGACCTTAAGTTCTTGTCAATGAAGACAGCGCTCCTGATCGCTTTGGCCTCCATCAAGAGGGTAGGATACCTGCAGGCATTTTCCTCAGGTGAGCTTCCGGAAGCCCTGAGCTCCTCCAGCACTGTCGACGCCGACAACAGTAAGTCTGCCCTTTCAAGCCCAGACCCTTGTGTCAGGCCAGGTGCCTCCTTGTGGATGGTTCCCCCTCCGGGCGACCCCCACATGTGTATTTCCACCTTAAGCCTCCCCGAGCAGGTGTCCTTCTCTTGGCAAACCCTTGCAAGCCCTTGCCACCCCTGGGGTTAAAAATCCACCTTCGGCTGGTACCCAGAGTTCTTCCATATGCAGCCCTTAGCAGGTCATATGTGTATTCTTAAATCCTCCCTACGGGTAGGCTTCTTGGCGCATACTTCCACCTGGAATATGCTTTCCGGTGTACCTTGGTATTCCTGTGTTAAGTGGGAGTCCTTCGTCCGTACTAGTACGACAGGGAACTCGCACTTATGCAGGGCACTGGAAGACAGCAGAGTGGCGTGATTATATTGGGACCCCCATTCGTCAGTCACTGATGTTACTCGGAGTGACTGAACGAAAGGGAACGTCTCGGTTACGTATGTAACCCTCGTTCCCTGAGAGGACTGATCATTCATTCTATCTGTCATTTTATTTGTCATTCACGATCTTCTGAAGCTCCTTTGTCCTTTGCTCCTTTTCTACCCCTGTTTGACCTGCGCCTGACGCTAAAGCAAAGTTGGCGTGCGCACCTGAAATGTCTCCTGTGTGTTGTGGTTGTAAAGGGATGGTTCTATGTCTAAATAAATGGAAGAAGAAAGACACAGAAATAGCGTGACCCCTGGCCACCCCTTAGCTCCGCCCTTGCAGGAAGTCCCTTTTTTGGTGAATTCTTTATAAAACAGTAAGAGACAGATTGATAATTATTAATTACAAAAGTAATATGGAACCCACAACAAAAACAAACACTTTTATCCCCGTTTTTTAATTTGTAGTATAAAGTTCAGTTTGTTTTCAGTTTTGTTTTCCTGGACTCTTAGTTTGTAGCTTATTGTTTCCTGTTTCCTTTGTTTCCATGGTTTCATTTGTTTCATTGATTTTATCCACCTGCTCCTTGTTTAGCTCTTTAGTTAGCCCTCAGTTTGAGCCATTCAGATTAAATGCACTCTCATAAAAAACTTAACAAAATAAAATAAAATAAAAACATTATTTATATTTATATTTTTTAATTAAGGGGTAATTATTCATGTAGTTACAGGGTAAGTGTGTCATGGGATGAGACGAGGACTCAAGTCCAGGAGAATATGGGCTTTTATTTATTAATAATAAAAAAATAAACAAAAATAAACAAATACAAACCACTTAAGGGGAACAACCCAGGGGGGAAACTTAGAACATACCAAACACAAGGAACCAGGAAACATGAAGCATATATTCTCAAATATATTCTCTTTTTAATAGTATATTGTAAATATACTAACAACATTTTTTTACCATCTCTAAATATATAAAAAGTATATTAGCATCGTATTTTCACAATACAACTTTTAACACACTTTAAAATTAACACACTTTATAATTGTATTTTAAATGTACTTTTGTAAAGTGTACTTATTTGAACATTACTTTAAAATATATTTTTTGTATATTTTAAACTTGTTATTAAATTGTCATTAAAATGCATAATTAATACAATTAAGTTGTAGTATATTTAAAGTTAAAGTTGAGTAATGTTTAAGGTTATGTATTCATGCTTAAGTATTAAAATTAAGCATGAATAAATAAGTGTTAAAGTATGACTAATGCACTAAAAGCCAATTTTTTTATAAATGCAGTATATGATACAAGCCCTTCTAGTTTTTATTGTTATTAAGTTTAATAAGTTTACACTGGCAGAGAAGAATCATGTTACAATCGTACACACAAATCTATATTAAACCAACGCAAGAATACAACCCAAGAAAATATGAGTTGAGTAGTTGTCTTATCGGAATTTAAATGTCTCTTCAACTTGGTCTGTGACCAATCAGATTGTGCTGCTCAATGCCTGCAGCCAATCAAAGGCATAGCTGCTGACGGTACTTGTCTGTCTGCGCTCCTGCCCTTGCTCACTCGCGGGAGGTGAAGTACAATGTTGCTTTACATTATTTATTTAATAAAACATTGAAAGCAGAAATTACACCATTCATTCTTTGGACCAGTTCAATTAAGTCACATCGCAGCCGGACCAAGATGGTGGCGATAAACTGTTTTAGAATAAAATGGCCTAACGTTACGTGATCCCAAAAAGAACCATAGAAAAAGTCCTGCTATTTGGAGGTAAGTAATAAGTAAAACTAATATAAACATAAATTAAAAGTTGCAGTAAGCTGCCGCCTGACCTTATCTCTTGTATATTCTGTTAACAGATGCTGTTCTTCATGAGTGTTTGCTGTCAACTGTTTCTGATGATGTGTAAGCGGCCATCAGATGCAAGTGTAAAAATGAGCATCTCATCAGAAATGGAATATAATGTGTAATTTATATTTATGTATAGATGGTCAGTGAAATTAGTTCAATAATATGTTTTCCAAAATCTTCCAGTGTTCTTTTAATGAAAAACATAGTAAGATCATTTTGTTTAGTTTTGCTGAAACCATTAAATAAAAATGTACTCGGTTACTCACGTAACCTCGGTACCCTGAGAGAGGGAATAAGTATTGCGTGTGGGGAAAACCCCTTTTCTCGAGAATATGAAGCAAAACGTTTTATTCTATAAAGTGTCTATGTAAAATGCAGTGCGGCTGCACAGCAGATAGAACAGAGCAAGTTACGCACTGATTGGCTATCGCACTTACCTATGGCGAGGCGGCTGAGAGAGCGAACCAATAAGGCTTACCTGACCCAAGCTGTGGTCTGAGAAAAACCTGAGGCACGTAAGATGGGTAGCAGAGAGTCCCCGGGAGGTCCACAAAAGTGGGCCTCATATAAGAGCATAATATATATAGGCTGGATAGAATCAGGCCATATAATTTATAAAACTATGACCTGACATAGTCGGGCTTTATAGTATATAATACAGAACACATGCTTGTGAACACAGTTTATATGTGTAAAATGGGATAAGACCGGAAGTAGATTAAAATGAATGACAATACCTATTAAATGGAGAAAATCCCACCTTGTAATGCAGGGACCTCCAATTTATAAATCCTGAAAAAAGTGTACGGAGAGGCCCAGCCTGCCACCGCACAGATATCTTCCAGAGGTATGCCGCATGACCATGCCCACGATAAGGCCATGCCTCAAGTGGAGTAGGCTTTGATGCCTATATTGGGCAAACGAGACCTTTGGACTAATAAGGCACTGCGATAGCGTCTACTATCCAATGTGACTGTCTCACCTTTGTGACAGCGCAACCTTTAGTGCGGCCACTGAAGCACACAAAGAGCTGTTCCAACTGCCTGTAGGGGGCGGAACGCTCCAAATATAGTCTGAGTGCTCTAACTGGGCAAAGCAAAATTGCGTCTTTTTCGATTCACAGATTGAAGCCGTTTGAATAAGGAGTCCTTCATAGCCTCTAGCACTGTGGAAAGGTCCCATATAGGAACTGAGGGAGGGTGAGGTGGGTTTAGCCTCCTGGACCCTTTAAGAAAGTGCACAATAAGCTTGCTTTTCCCCAGTGATTGTCCCGAGACCTGAACGTGATATGCTGCTATGGCAGCAACATATACCTTGAACGTGGAGGGGGAACAACCCGCGTCCATTAGCTCTTGAAGAAAGGCGAGCACTTTTGCCACCTTGCACGAGTGTGGATCGAGGTTTCGAGCTGTCATCCCGGGAGAACCCCCATATGTTATGTTCCCAATTAGATTACATGGGGGAAAAGGGAAGTAACGTTTTAAAGAAAAAATTAGCAGCGACCAAGAGAAGGTTTGAATGTTCTCAATCCCAGCACTCAGTACACAATGTAAGATTTAAATTATTTACAATAAATGAGTGATAACAATTGTACAGTGCCAAAGGAACAAACAAAACAAACAATCCCAACATGGGAAGCGTGTTCAAGGGCGGGTGTGGCCAAAACAACAAACAAAAGATCACTACCTAGTGGTATGGAATCTAAGTAACCTGCACAAAATAAATACAAATAAACAACAACACTCTTACCTTACTTCCCTACTAACAAACCAGAAGAGAATGAGAACAAAAGAAAAATGGCCCCCGTCTCCCTACTGCTTCAACATAGCAGGCAAATTACTTAAAAGCTGGGCACACTGCCACAAATTTAAGTTTGATTTTAAGTTTAAGATTAACACATAAAAGCTGCACACTACAGCAATAACACCAATGTAAGCTTAAGACACAACAAGAGCAACACTCCTGGACTGGCAACATCACAACCCTCTGATGCTCCTGGGAGAAGGAATCTCTCTCTGGCTCTCTTTCCTGTTCTGCTTAAATAGTGGCTCCCCCTGACAGTGAGCACGTTTACATGCACACCAGTAAGCTGATAACTCAGAAATATCAGCTTATTGAAATAACCAGTTTTCCCCATTTACACGCAAACCAGTAAACTGACTACGCAAGTAAATCATGCAGTTTCAAATGCAGCGTTTTGACTGTACCTATGCTGCATAAGATGAGAACACATTATTTTTACAATTTTCTAGGTCTTACATGAGTCTACATTTGTGATATATTTCTTTCTTTCATTCAAACGCTCGGTCTGTCTGGATGCATTTAAATCTGCTCTAAGTATGTGTTTTTGTCACCTATCACACATGTGCACTTTACATGCCGCGCAAAATCGGGGTAAGACGCAAAAAACTACCTTTTCCAACCGTTTTATGCTTTAGCCGTTTATGACCTTACTCCGTTAAAAGAAAACGGGTTACCACGTTTACATGACTATGTTCGTTGTCGGCTTATTAAGCATAATCGGCTTAAGAACGTGCATGTAAACGCACTCAGTGATTAGAAGCAGCTGGCAGGTCCCATTACAGAATAATGGGGCAGAACACACAACAAAACTACAACTGCCAGCAGGCCGTTAGGTCCATTGGCAATAACACACAGTACATCAATGAATGAAGATAGGATAGACTAGCAGAATAAAAGGATATGATATCACGCCGGATAGCGCATCTGGAACAGCAGGTGGCTGAAGCCGGAGACCAGGCGGGAATCCAGCTTCCTCAGGGCTCCAGAGAAGTTCCGCTGAGTGCTTTTCAATGGCGGTGTTTCCAAATCCGAAGAGCAACGAAAGGTATCGCTGAAGGAGAATCCTATGGCTAATCCTAATCTGAATCCTATGGCTAAACACAGTCTTTTATAGGCTCAATACGTTCATTCTAGTGACCTTTTTCGTCGGGATTATTTAGCGACCCTTATTGGTTTGCTCTCTCAGCTGCCTCGCCATAGGTTCCTGCAGATGCCGCAGCACAGGCAATCAGCGCGTAGCTCGCTCTGTTCTATCTGCTGTGCAGCCGCACTGCATTTTACATAGACACTTTATAGAGTAAAAAGTTTTGCTTCATATTCTCGAGAAAATTTGTTTTTTCCATACACAATACGAGAGCTCTCGAAAGGGAACCGTTGGGCTTGTTAATGAAATGACTCTTCATTAGTTATGTGTGTTAGTTTTAATTGAATTTATTTCAGTGGCCTTGAAAACAAATACATTCAACATTGGGAAAATAAGTCCGTAAGTAATTAATTAAAATGTAGTTGGTAGCACATTTAAAATACTGTATTGTATGACATTATGTAATTCAAAGTATATTGTACAATGTATAGCTAAGTAATAATACATTATATTGTTATTGACTACAAAGTGTATATTTTTTGAATTTGGAATAAGCCAAGGTAAATAAAAAAATTATAATAATATTAAAAATATATATATATATATATATATATATATATATATATATATATATATATATATATATATATATATATACACACACTCACCTAAAGGATTATTAGGAACACCATACTAATACTGTGTTTGACCCCCTTTCGCCTTCAGAACTGCCTTAAAGGACAACTCCAGGGAATTTTTAAGTTAATCTTGATCGCTACACCTTTGTTGGTCCTGTCTATAGAAAAAAAACTAACCGGATTGGTGCTTGCAACACGGAGCTATTACAGTTAATGCCCAGAGCCCCCACTCAGCTAAAATGGCAGTTCAATCATGACAACTCTCGGAGTGAAATAGATTCAACCAACATTTTATTAGCATAGAGCATGGAATGTACATAGGCTTGATTTTGGCGGACGAGATCTGCTACACTGCTGCTGCTGAGCAAATACATAATGTTCAGCTTAGTCAAGATAACAACAAGGAAGGCTGCTACAGAATGATGTAACCCCCCAAGCAGATCTCTATAGGTGGCGCTGGGGAGGAGGTGGGATTATCGGAGTTCTCATAATTGCGCAGCATGCGGATAGCTGCTAGGATACGGTATAATTAAAGCCACGTAGATGAGGAAGTACCTCCGATTGGTTGGTGTCGTAGAACTGAAGGAACCAATTGGCGATTAATAGAGTTTCATGACTGAACTTAGTATTTCAATCATGGCAACTCTCGGAGTGAAATAGATTCAACCAACATTTTATTAGCATAGAGCATGGAATGTACATAGGCTTGATTTGGCAGACGAGATCTGCTACGCTGCTGCTGCTGAGCAAATACATAATGTTCAGCTTAGTCAAGATAACAACAAGGAAGGCTGCTACAGAATGATGTAACCCCCTGAAGGCAGTTACTATGGCCTAAAACCCCCCCACCCCGCAGATCTGTTCGCCAAAATATGTGTACTGCTGCTGCTCCTTAGAGCTATAAGCGTGTGTCTGGCTATCTGTGTGTGCCTAGGCCTGCTTTGCCGAATGGCTTAACACTAATGGACTTACCTGTAAGTGTGCCTCTTACCAATTGCATAGGTGTGTGTGTTTGTTTGTTTTTTAAATTAGCCAATTTTTTTTTAGATTTTTTTTTAGATTTTTCATTATTCAATGCTCATTTGCTTTTGACCTTCCAATATGTCTTTGGAATTAGGTGTAATGTAATGTTCGTATGCTGACGATTTACAGCGCCCCATCTCTTGTAAGGGTAGCGGATAGCACTCTCGGAGTGGCTGTCGTTGCTGCGCCTATTCTGAAAGAGTGAGGGGTGTATAGTTCGCCGTTTAATTCACAAAGATGGCATAGCTGTTTCAGTTTAGCGGAGAACCAGGTGCTGGTCATAGGTTTGCCGTGTACTGTGAGGAACAGCGGGTCTTGGGGCGTTTCTCCGGGATCGCAGATATCGTGACATAGAAGAAAAAGGGCAAAACACAGAATTAATTCTGGATCCTAAGATATGCGACCCTTCATTGGATTTGTCGGTTTTTGAGTGCTTTAAAAGTAAAGAAAAATGTTTTTTGAAGAAGGTGAGATCGGCTATAGTAAAATCTACATCAGGATTAAATTATAAGGATTTGCATGTGAATTCCCCGCACCTTAAAAACCCACAAAAGCCTGTAAGAAAAGCAATTTGTGCAAAAGAGGTAGAGTAATGGGTAACCGTTTGTCTTTGGTTGCAGGAAGAAGTCTTCGTGATACCGTTCAATAGCAGACGAATAGCGGTATTGTTTGAAGAGGCTTGTTTCATTTGGGTCCATGCAATGAAGATGGAACTGAATGCCTGCCAGTGTAGCTTTGATGGAAGGGGGTTTTAATTTGCGGCAATTGACACAATAGACCATGAAAGCGGCTAGCACTTTGAAATGTATTGGCAAAGGGGTGAATGCAAACAAAACAGAGAAAAATGAGACCAGGCTGAGTTGTAAGATTTAAGGGTGGATTTAGCCATTCCCTTTCTCATGAATTCTTTTGCTTCCGCCAGATATGAGGCGAGGCTATTCAATCTAGAATCATTAGGCAAAAAGGAGGGCATGGAGCACTGAAAGGAAGGGCATCTGGGCAGTGGGAGCGAAATTCCTGGAATTTAAAACGGGAAAGAGCGTCAACTTTGTTATTGTAAAAACCTGGAATAAATGTGGCTTTAAGAATGAAATTCTTAGTGATACTAATCCAAGTAAGGCGTCTGATTAAACAATTGATAAAAGGAATAGATGAACGGCTTTTGTTAATTATTTCTACGGCAACTTGGTTATCACACAGAACGGTTATCTTTTTCCTAGACCAGGCATGATATGATAATGGGGTAGATTTCGAAAAGCGCGGTAGATTTAATATCTGGTGCGAGGTTGATGATCCCGGAAGGCCATTTGTGCGTGAACCACTTTTTCACGAACATCCCCCCAAAACCTGTGGATGGAGTGGCGTCTTTAAAAAATTGGAAGGAGCTGGAAGTTTCGAAGTTGTTGTTATAAAAGAAAGATATTCTTTTCCATTCATTTAGTAAGTGGGTCCAGAAACGTAATTCGGAAAGACATCCTTCATCTAATTGGATTAGATCGTGTCAACTGTTTTTGACAAATCTAAGAGTCTGAATATGAAAGCACGGCCGCGAGAAATAATTTGCATAGCGAAATTAAAGTGACCTAATAAAGACAGCATATCTCGTTTCGAAAGAGACCGAACAGTTTGGAATTTGGAGATAATTTGGCGAATGTGTTTGAGCTTTTCTTCTGGGAGGGATGCTTGCATTGTTTTGCAATCCAATATAATGCCAATAATTCGAGACGAGTAGATGGACCGATTGTTTTTTCTTTTGACAAGGGAATTTTTAATTTGGAAAAAATTCTCTTGAGTTTAGATAGAGCGCGCTCAACGGGAGAATTGGGAAAATCGACCACGAAAAAATCATTTAATAAATGTAAAACGAAAGGTAGTTTACATTTGTTAAGCAGAATCCAGCATAAAGCTTCCGAGAGGCAATCGAAAATATTAGGGCTACTGCGGCAGCCGAAAGTTAAACGAAATACATTTTAGATCTCCACCTGACACCGAAAAGGTGCCATTGAGAAGGATGTAATGGCATGATTTTAAATGCGTCTGTTATGTCTGCTTTGCTTAACCATGCACCTTCACCTGCTGTTTTGATTAATTGAATAGCGTGATCTATGGTAGCATACGAAAGAGAGACTATATCCTCCGGAATTAAGCTGTTAATACTAGGTGTAGAAGAATTGTGGGGAGAAGAGAGATCGATAATTAGTCTTTTCTTTCCTGAATATTTCCTAGTAGCGATACCTATAGGATTAATGCGGAAGGTAGGAAACGGAGATTTACTAAAAGGACCTGTAAGGTATCCTTTATCTAGCTCTTTTTTAATTAGATTATGAACGATTTCGGGTTGATTTGTGGCTGACAGTAAATTTTTGCAAATGTGTATGGAGGAAGGGATTAGACTGAGCCCAGCTAGGAAACCTTGGGTTAGACCTGTGATGAGGAAATTAACCCAACGACAATTTGAATGAGAAGATACATTTTTTGTCAGTTCTTTCACATTGACGGGAGTAGAAGGATGTTTATTCATCTTTTGAAATGTTGCGGGTTCTTGAACCTGCTGGGACAAACATTTCTAGGATGACTGTCGCCACACAAAGAACAGCAGTGCAGAAATCTACATTTGGCACACTGATTCGTTAAAGTTAATACATAGAGGAACAGCAGAATTAAATGTATCGTTCACCTGTTTAGAGAAAAAAGTGTTTTTTGTCCTAGAAGGTGTTTTTGAGGAATTGATGGAACCTCGCTGAGTTTGGAGGTAAGCCGTTCTGGGGCATAAGCTTTCAGTGTGAGAGAAGGAACCGCAAACTGAGCAGGAAATCGCCCTGTGGCCGGTGAAGTGCCGGCTGATCAGTTCAAGGTCTATAACTGACCAATCAAGTTTTTGGTTGAAACAGGAGACATACAAAGCTGCTTTTGCTGAGAAAGACTTATGGTATTCGTAGAAGAGTGAGCCGCCATAATTGAGCGCGAGGTCGGAAATGATGGTGTGGTAGGTGTCTAATTCAGCACTTCTATCGGGGAAAACTTCGCATAAAGTGTCTCTGTAAACGCCAAAAGTTACGTTGAATTCGGCTAGAGATAAACTTTTGGACAGTCTTGGGTCGCAATCTTTAAGGACGACATAAATGTCTCCACAATCAACAATGCCTTTAATGATTGTATTAGTAGAGAAAAGCCGGATTTTCACAAGATTGATATCATTACCTGCAATGATCTGGTTTCTCAGGTTGTGAGGGATTGCTGCTGCTGGAGAAATGAACGGAGACCCGTTTGGTGGAGCTGGCAGCGCCATTGGATTGGAGCACGGTTTTTACGTCGACCGTATGTTCTGTTGGGAGAGCACTGGATGTCGAAGTAGAAGGGCTATTATTTTCCAGAGTTGATACTCTGTTCTCCAGTTTCCCGATGGAATCCTTGATTTGAAGGAGAACAGAAATAACTGGAACTCATCCAAGAGGTCGCTACGCCTTTTTGCTGGAGGAGTAGCAGAAGGTGTATTTGTATTTTTTCTTGGCCTTAGATTTGTCCGGTGCAGGGCTGGATGAAGGAGGAAGCTGGCTTGGAGTGGCTTCGGGAACAGAGAGGAAGAGAGCGAAAAGTTCTTGATGGGATAACCCGTTTTTTCGTACCTCCGATTGGTTGGTGTCGTAGAACTGAAGGAACCAATCGGCGATTAATAGAGTTTCATGACTGAACTTAGTATTTATGGGGGCATAAACGTAAAGGGTATCCTTGTGCCTCTTAACAGACAAAACATCTAATTAAAATGTCTGTCTAACATGAACAGGGGTCTTAAATGACAACAAGATGCGTATAACTACTTAAATTCAACTAAATAGTGTTCTAGACAGCTAGCTGTAGTCTCGTGCTGAAGTCACGAGGGAACTCGGTGTAGATGGAAAAAAGGTAAACAGTCCAGTTGGTAGGAGTGTCTCTCTAGCAAGTCCATTGTATTCTCATAGAAATTAGCACAACACAAATATAATTGAAGACAAAAAGCTAGTGAAATAATTAAAGTTTTGCAAATAAAACTATGAAAAATGTATTACTGCACATCTCTCTTCAAGCCGTGTGTGCCCATAGAAGGATAAATAAAGTTTACATTACCTGAACAGTGGTTGCACCCGTCTTCGTCCACGGAATAGCATTTTCAACCGTCCCTGCTGTGTTGTGTCTATGTAGTCGTCTTTGTCAAAGTGTTCGCTGCAAATGCAGGAATCTTTACCGCGTAATACTTCTATGGGAGTTTGCACATCTAGTTGAAGTATAACTAGCCACAACTGCAGAATCTCGAGGTCATGAAAAGGAAAACGATGAAAATGTAAATTCTTGTATTTTCGTATTCTGTTGCCACAATTCGGAACGGCACAAATGCGAACCATTTCTTCTTCACTTGTGAGTCGTTCTTCACTCTACACACACATGCGACCCTCCTCCCAACTGGACTGTTTACCTTTTTTCCGGCTACACTGAGTTCCCACGTGACTTCAGCGCGAGACTATAGCTAGCCGTCTAAAACACTATTTAGGTGAATTTAAGTGGCTATACGCATCTCGTTGTCATGTTTATGTTAGACAGACATTTTAATTGGATTTTGTGTCTGTTAAGAGGCACAAAGACACCCTTTACGCTTATGCCCCCACTCGTTTTAGCTGAGTGGGGGCTCTGGGCATTAACTGTAATGCAATCCGTGTTGCAAGCACTAATCCGGTTCGTTTTTTTTTTTTCTATAGACAGTACTCACAAAGGTATAACGATCAAGATTAACTTAAAAATTCCCCAGAGAATGCTGAAAGCATTCTTTAGAAATGTTGGACCATATTGATATGATAGCATTAGATGTTTTCTAATATATGCACAGATTGATTCTGACAGCACAGCACAAGCTTGCGGCGCCATCGGCCGGACACTATTCGCTTGATAGCCAGGGTTCAAAGTTCAAAGCGCAAGAAAAATCTGCTAAAACTTACTGGTCAGTTGCCCGGCAACCTTTTTATGAATGGATGGATTTGAGAATGCACTATGGTTTAGTGTGAATATCTTGTCTGACATGCTGTATGTTTTGGACGGATTAGCCTACAGCATAGCTTCCAGTTTCTCAATAACGTTAAATGTTTATCTGTAAGTGCTATATTGTGCCCTTGGAATTATAAGTTGTGTAGCCTACATTTTGGAAGTTCTTTATTTAGAAAATGAAAAGGTTCTTTTTACACAGTCAAATGAAATGCAAAAAATAACATTTTATTTCCACCAAAATAAAAGCTCTGTTTGATGTTTGCTTTTAAAAGAAGTCTCTTCTGCTCACCAAGGCTGCATTTATTTGATCAAAAATACAGTAAAAACAGTAATATTGTGAAATATTAGTATACTGTAAAACGTCTCAGTTACATATGTAACCGTCGTTCCCTGAGGAAGGAACGGAGACATAACGTCAGTGACTGACGAATGGGGGTTTCGCTTACAAGCCAATCATCTTCAAGAAAATGCCCAATGGCAGGGCCAGTGCCATGGGCATGCGGAATGGGCATGCATAACTCCACCCCACCATGTGGGTATATTAGGCAAGTACGCTGGCAACATCGCATTGTGTTTTCCTGAGGAGCCAAGACTGAACTCCTGGCCGTTTCAGCTGTACAGCGGATGTGGCAGAGGGACATTACGTCTCCGTTCCCTCCTCAGGGAACGAGGGTTACATACGTAACCGAGACGTTCCCTTTCGTTCAGTCACTCCGAGTAACATCAGTGACTGACGAACGGGTGACTGTCCCAATAAAATCACGCCACTCGGCTGTCTTCCAGTGCCCTCCGTAAGTACGAGTGCCCTGTCATAACGTTAGTATGGACGAAGGACTACTACTTATTACAAGAATACCAAGGTACACTGGGAGCATATTCCAGGTGGACATATGCAAAGATGCCTACCCGTAGGGAGGACTTAGAGAGTACACATATGACCCCGCGGGCTGCATATGGAGAACTCTGGGGAACCAGCCGAAGGTGCATTTTTAACCCCAGGGGTGGCTAGGCTTGCCAAGGGAAAGACACCTGCTCAAGGAGGATTACGGTGGAAATACACGTGTGGGGGTCGTCAGAGGGGAACCATGCACACGGGGCACCTGACTGGACACGAGGGTCTGGCTCATAGAGGGTAGACTCTTTAGAGGTGCTGGAGGAGCTCAGGGCTTCCAGGAAGCTCACCTGAGGAAAAAAATTGCACATATCCAGTCCGTGGAGTGGAATGGCGAGCAAGTGAAGACACCTGAGCCTAGTCCATAACCGGCCACTAGTAGAGGCAAGTACATAGTAGGAAACAGACTCCACTCGGAGATTGTAGAATCTGGCGAATGTGTTCGATGTCGCCCAGCCTGCAGCTCTGCAGATGTCTGTCAGAGGAGCACCATGTGCTAAAGCCCAAGAGGAGGCCACACTCCGGGTGGAGAGTAGGCCGGCCGAACTCCAGGCACGCTTCGTCAACCGAAAATGCCTACAGGTCCCCTACCTTCTTGATGGATGCCGATGCGGTCTTCATAGACAATAACTTAAGCTTGACTGACCACAAAGGCTCAAGGGGAGGCCTCTGCAGAGCATCTAAGACTACTGAGAGGTCCCAAGAGGGTACGAGGGGAGAGCAAGGAGGATTTAGTCTCCTCGCTCCCCTCAGGAACCTGATGACCAGGTCGTGCTGACTTACCTTTTTGCTCCCCAAGAGGTCGTGGTGGGCAGATATTGCGGCCACATATACTTTAAGGGTGGAAGGAGACCATACTTGGCGAAACGAGAGCACAGACCCAATCGGGCATTTCCAGGGGTTTTCTTGGCGAGAAGTGGCCTGTCGTTTAGACTCTGCCCAAGCGGAAGTGATGGTAGCCCCCACCAGAGGTGGTAGGACACTCAAACCTGCCACGTGGCGGCTCCAAAGAAAGGGACGCGGGTGCTATAGGGTGCCCCGTCTCTGAGTGCCTTGAAGGAATAGGTCAGGGAGGGGCTGTCGCAAGGAGTAAGAGTTCGGGGAACCAGGTCCGGCCGTGCCAATACGGGGCAACCAGAAGGACCCGCTCCTTGTCCTCCCTGATCCTGCACAATAGCTGTGCAAGAAGGCTCACTGGGGAGACGCATATTTGCGTAGTCCTCGCAGCCAGCTGTGCACCAGTGAATCCGTGCCGAGCGTGCCCTCAGACAGGGGAAAAAACAGGCTGCAGTGGGAAGAGTCGTGGTAGGCAACAGATCTCCTGCGCGTCACCAAACTGTTCCCAAATCAGCTGGACCGACTGGGGATGGAGTCTCCATTCTCCAGGAATTAGCTGAACCGTGAGCTCATAGGCTGCATGGTCCAGTTTTCCTGGGATATGGACAGCACGAAGGGACCTCAGATGCTTCTGACTCCATAGAAGGAGATGGCGGGCGAGTTGAGACATAAGGTGGGAGCATAGACAAGCCTGGTGGTTGATGTATACTTCTGACCGTGTAGTCTGACCGGACTAGTACCTGTTGACCCTTGCGGTGCGGGGTGAACCATACTGCCAGCAACTTGAGGCAATTGACCTGCAGGAGGCGCAGGGGTCCTGTCCCGGAGCGTGCCCAAATGCCATGCCCATCTCGGGACTCGATCGCGAAGCAAGTGCTGAAACGGTCTCATATGAAGCAATCCGAGCTGTGTAACCACAGCTGCAGATGCCATATGCCCCAGGAGCCTCTGAAATGACTTCAGTGGAACTGCACTCTTTCTCTTGATTTAACGGAGACAAGTCAGCAGTGACTGCGCGCTCGCTGGTAAGCTGCACGCACATGGCAAAAAAAGAGATTATCTGCACGGAGCAGAGTTGATCTTCTCCCAGTTGACCCGAAGGCCCAGACGGGCTAAGTGCTGGAGCACTAGGACTCTGTCTTCAAACGCTGTTCTCGAGAGTCGCCGAGGCAGTTCAGGATGCGAACCCCATGCTGCCTGAGTGGTGCAAGGGCTGCCTCGACAGACTTTGTGAAGTTACGAGGGGACAGAGCTAGCCCGAATGGGAGGACCGCGTACTGAAATGTCCCACCATGGTCCACACCATGGTGAGCGGACTCCCCAGAAGCAGAGAGGAGCCTGCGCAAACTGAATCGCGTAGCCAAGCCTGATGGTAGGTGCCAGCGAGGCAGCGTGACTGGCCCAGACGTGGGAGGCGTAGCGTCCCGGTGTGGGGGCACAGCCAGCAGCTGCGTCCTGACAGAGGAGACCAGGGAAGGACGCACGTTCCACTGGGGTCTGCTCTGAGAGGAGGCTGGCGAGAGAGGGGGACGAGAGCGGCGCGGCGCGGCCCGGGGGTGTTGCACACTGTGCCCTCCGAGATGGGGACACAAGTTCTTTTCTAGCGCCGCTAGCCCAGAGGCAGGCAGCAGAAGGATTTTCCCCCGGCCCTCCACCGGGGGAAGGAGAGGCCCTGCTACCATCCCCTGGAAAGAACTGGAACCAATCTCTAAGTTGTCCACCTCCAGCCTGGCATTAAGTCAGGCTGTGGAGCGGACTGGGCGTCATCCTGCTACCACCTCCACGGCGCGGCCCAGGTGAAGGCTGCTGCTGGGGCCAGGTGGGAGGGGGGAGAGCACCCTCGGCGGCGAGCGAACTGAGGTGACTGAGCCGATGGCTGGATGCAGCAGCTGGCGGGCGGCTGAGAACCGTTGGGCACAGTTCTCAGCCGCGCCACCGAAGAGGCCAGCCTGGGATATGGGCGAGTTGAGGAGGCGGGCTCAATCAACTTCCACCACATCACCAGTTAAGGCCGCCAGGTGTTTCTCCCAGACCACAGCTGTGGATATTGCCCGACCCAGGGAGTGTGTGGCCACCTTCACCAGAGGGCGGGGTCAGTGGCGGCACGCAGCTCATTGAAGAGTCCTGAGTCGGCTCCACCCTCGTGCATGTGCAAAGGGGCGGGGGCCTGCCACGTAGCTCTGCAGGACCACGCCACGGAAGTAGATGAGCCCACAGGCTTAGGGAGGGTGCTTAGGATAGCCACGCCTTGTCAAAGCCCTCCGTGGACACCGTAGTGCGCAACAGAGTGCTCAACAGTGGGGGGGACCCCAGTATACCCTAGGCCGCGGCCCCATCGAGGGCAGAGAAGGCGGAGCAGTCACTGGAAGCACAGGGACTTCCGGGACTGCGTGAACTCCTCATGCACCTTGGGAGCGAAAGGCATTGGGGGCAGGGCCCAACAGCTGTCAGGTGCCGTCCCCAAAAACCAATCGCGCAACCACGAGCACTCGTGACAGGGCGGAGTTACACACCAGCCCGAGGCTCGCGGCTGCCCGAGATAACATGGCTGTCAACTCTAGGTCGAATCCGGCAGCGCTGGCACATTCAAAGGTGGAGCACAGCCTAATCGTCATCCCCAAAGGACTCTAGCCCACCTTGAGATGCGGCAATCTAAATCTCGCTGCTATCTGGAGTATGAATTGAAGTAACGAGGCGTCAGAGACAGGCCGCTGTTTCAGTCCAGCACTCGCGGGAAGTGATGTGTGAGAAGGGGGCGTGGCCCGAAATGATTGTCGGGGGTCTTAATACCACAACACCGCCCTCAGGTCACCCTGGCCACCAGCCAAAGTACCACCTCTCTCGGAGACGGTAGATTGGGGTGTAGCAGAAGGGACTTTCTCTCCTCACAGAGATCACTGAGTCTCGACCGCGACATGACACAGTGGGAACCGCAGTGGGAACATGACACATCCACAAACACTGCCCGAACGTGCTGAAGCCCAAACACATCGAGCAGTGAATATGCCCATAGACAGCAACAGATATCGATCGAACCCGGAAGAGCGCAGGCAAACCGCCTTGAAAAAGACGTGTGGCAAGCTGCCGAAGCGCCCAGGGAAACACACACAGCTGTTGTAGATCACTGTACAGATCAGCAGCCAGGCAACTTTAGATCGCTGAAACATGTCGTCACACCAACACACTGAAGAACCACTCGTCTCAAAGAGAGGACTTCAGAATTCAGGCTTGCAGGAGTGAAGAGATGCTCTTGGCTCCGAAGCAGAAACATAATGCGATGTTGCCAGCGTACTGCCTTATATACCCACATGGTGGGGCGGAGTTACGCATGCAAATTCCGCATGCCCATGGCATTGGCACAGCCATTGGGCGTTTTCTAAGATCTCAACGATGATTGGCTTCTAAGCAAAACCCCCATTCATCAGTCACTGACGTAACTCGGAGTGACTGAACGAAAGGGAACAGTTGTTCTCTATGTGAATATATAGTAAAGTGTAATTTATTCCAACAAGATGAATTTATCATCATTACTCCCGGTGTCACATGATCCTTCAGAAATCATTCTCATATGATTTGACATATTTGATGCTCAACAAACATTTATGATTATTATCAGTGTTGAAGGATTTTTGTGTTTAGGATTTTTTAACCTTTCTATTTCAGATAAATGCTGTTCTTTTAAACCTTCTACTCGTCAAAGAATCCTGGGAAAAGTGATCATATTCAGCATAAGAGACTACTTTAAAAAAAAATCCCAGTCTAAATTGTAGTAGTGTAAGGCTTTGAGCATTAACACCTGAGCACTCTTGTTGGTTTGCTATTGTTACAATTAAAAACTGTATAAGACTAAAAACATGACAGTCAGACATGATGTAAGCAACACAGCTACAACTACTATCATTGATACCGGGTGTGCGAATTATCAAGAACTGACAATATCAATAGTATTAGTGGCACCTCGGGGTCCCTAAATAAAATTCTGCTAAGGGCCTCATAAGGGCTTGGGCCGGCCCTGCTGCTAAGTATCTCATCACTCCTTTTAACAGGGAGTGGACAACAAAAAACTGCATCTGCTATCGTACTTGCAAGTACACACACCTCTTTAATATTAATTTTGGTGATCTCCGACTGGCGAAGTCATTAGTGCCGACATGAATAATAATCTTAGAGAATTTACAATTCTGCATTAGCCAGCACTTTTAAATTTGCTTTGATGTCAGGTGTTCTGGCTCCTGGTAAACATGTGGCTGGTGGCTGGTGTCTCTATTTTAACGTTCCGTGTAATAGAATCGCCAATAACTAGGGCACTTTCAACAGGATTCTCAGTGGGTGCATCACTGAGTGGGGAGAACCTGTTTGATGTTCTAATCGGAATTAAAGAGTGTTTTTTTTTATCTGTGACTATGCTATCTCACCGTTACTCAATTGTCCTGCAGCGCGGGCACTTCAGCCGGAACAAAACAATGTACAGAGTTCACTAAGCTACTTCCATCCAAAGGAGTGTCTAAAGCTGTTACATTCTCACTACTCTCAAATAAAGTCTGGATGCGTCACGTGTCTCTAATTCTGAAATATCCTTACATTTATCATGTGAAGCCCTGTTCGCCAATGGAGACAGATATGCTAAACATGAAGCATGTGGTGCAGGTGACAATGACTGGAGAATAAGACATGGCTTGCCGTATTTGTTGATTAATCCAATTTACCAAAGTTGTTTGACGGAGTCTATTTACTAATCCAACTCACCACAGGTGCAGAGATGGCAAGTTAACAGGCTAGCAAAAAGCTAACGTGTGATAGTGATTTAGATTAAAAGATAGCGATGTCAGATTTAATGTGGTAATGTGGTAGGCAATGCTAGACAGTATATGAAGATGATTAAGTTATATTTAACAGTTTAAACAACAGAATTATATAAAATAAAAATTATAAATGAGCAGAGCACACACGAGCACAGCAGCAACACAGCAACAGGTAGACAGGAGCAATCAAAGACAGTAGCAGTGTTGCCAGATCTCGTGAGACAAATAAGCAACCGGGCCTGTGAAAACAAACCCAAAAGAAGCGACTTTTTCTACGGATCAACCCTATAGGAAAAATAAATAAACTGTTTTACAATCCATGGGGACGGATTTTAGACTGTGGGTATAGATTGTCAATTGACATGCATGTGGACAGATCTGCACACATGGTACAAATCTGCACACATGGTACAGTTTTGTGATGATCTTAGTATGCAGCAATAAAGTGACTCCTGGGGCCTGTATCATGATGGTAGATCAACAAACTCAGGGTTATAGGATTAGTTTTGAGTTGACAAAACCAAAACAATCAATTCAGGCTTTGTTGGTCCCATGATGCTGATCATCAACTTTCTCTGTCAACTCAGGCTTTGATCCTGAATTTGTGGAGTGTGCAGGGCCGTCGCTAGTGGGGTGAAAGCTGGTGACGATTATAGGGGCCCCCACTGCCCAAGGGGCCCCACAAAATCCAGAAGTTATACTATATAGTCCCCTGTTCTGTGAATAATTATAATAGTTTTATTAGATGTATGCCTGAGATTTTAATGAAAACCACAAAACCATGCAAATAGGTTAAAGAAGTTTTTCAAATATCTGCTCCTCTCCTCTCCATACAAATGGTTCAGTCCGGTTTAGTATTTATTAATTAAATCAGTCAGTGACGAACATTAGATCATTTGACCCAATCAAATTGTAAGTCCCACCCCAGCTCGTGAACAGAACCAATCGGAGTTGAGGCGGCTGCTGAAGTTAAAGATGAACTTGTTGAAAGAACAGGAGACTGACAGACAGGCTGAAAATGTCAGGGAAAAGAAAATATAAATCAGGGTACCAGAAACGCCTTAAAAAGAACGAGAGGGAGGCCAGGATAGTTGCTGTATCCCAGCCGATCAAGACGTTCTTTAAGACAGGTTAGTAACTTAGTGAATTGTTATTTCGCTGTCAGATTTACTTTCGTAGGAAAACTACCGCCTGCCACCTACTGTCATTACCGCACCGCGCACGCACCGCCACAAATTGATTAAATGATTACGTGGTCAAAATCCCCGTCTTTTTACGATATTGTAAATAGAGTTTGTTTGTATAACACACACAAAAAAAATGTCACAACGCATGTCACAAGCATTATGCACCTACTGGCTGTTGATTTATTTTATTTGGCTACAGTCAAGAAAACACGAATACAACACTGCTCTTGGATGGATACATTCATTAGCTTTATTTAATAATATATTACACAGTTACATAGTGTCTTTATTTAAATAAGACGTGTAATTCTTATAAAAAAGACAAAAGTGTTTACATTTGACTGCATTCTTGACAATTTATTTGTTTACTTTTTGAATTTATTAATATTTAAAAATGTCTTGGTTTTTGTTAAGTTTTTATTAGTTGTAAAAATGTATATAAACATTTACCTTTTAAAATAAAGAGTTTACAACACCACCACCATTTTATAATGTGTATTTTGCTTTTGCTGGTGTTAAGTAAAAATCTTTATTTACATTTATCTGTTTTGTTATTTTGTTATAAACCCCTATTAGGTTACATGTGGGCCTCCATTCTCATATATTGTACAGTATATGATTTGGGTGGGGCCCACATCAATATTTTTCAGGGGCCCCAAATCCTCTAGCTACGGCCCTGGGAGCGTGTGCACGTGAAAGTGTGACATCAGCAGTGAGCAGCCAATCACATGCCTTTCAACGCAAAGTGTGACTCATTTCTCGCGAGAGAGCCTATCTGATTCAAAACTCTTTTCTGAAGATTAAGAGATTGAAGTATATATAAAGAATTTAAAGCATTTACAAAGAAGAAAATAATTTTCCATGTAAGAGGATAAATAAAGAAAATATCTTGCTACTAGAGCAATTGAAAGTAGTGAAATGTATGTATATATATATATATATATATATATATATATATATATATATATATATATATATATATATATATATATATAATTTAAGCACCAAGGCTGCATTTAAGTTATTTAAAAAAAAACTGTAATATTGTGAAATATTATTAAAATGTAAAATAACTATTTCTATTTTAACATATTTTACTATGTAATTTATAAAATATCATTATATAATTATAAATTATATACAATTATTATATTAAGTAATCATCATTAGACTTTTTTTTTTTTTAATCATGTAGTGACCTTTAATTTGGAGCAAGAGAAACATGGGGAGTGGCTTTATTGCATTAGAGATGAGTCACTTTGCTCACAGCTGATTATTTCAAATTCAGTTTGCAATCTCTTATCCCGAACATAACCTGCTCCGGAGCAGGTTAGCTGCGGAGCGTAAGTTACTATGGAGATAAACACTGCTAAAAGCCAAACCACTTTAATGGTACTTAAAACCCAGGATTGGTACAAACTAAGCTTAAACATATCTGGCTAGCTAGCTAAACCGGCTTCATGGTATAGGCCCCTGCTCTGATAAACAAATGAGTAAGTTTAAGAAAAGACTTAAATAAACTAAAAAAACAATCCAGTCAAAACCATTTGAACAGGTGAGGATGAAGATGCACCATCATTCGGAACTGGCACGCATTCTTTTAAAGTTTACGTCACTCACTGATGACGTTTTCCTAACCAGAACAACAAAACAAAAAACAGATTTCCCTGTTCTGCCTCTGATTGGCTAGTACTCGTTGCCATCTGGGTCAGAGCCAATTAGAAGCAGGATGTGGGTGGGAAAAAACTCTGCTGTCTCTTGTGTGAATGGGGAAAGGGGAGAGACCATCGACAGTAAAAGAGGGAGAGACAGAGACAACAGGCTTGACAAACTCTACATTTAAATAACATATAGAAAATATAGCTGCAAGCGCAAAGAAGAAAATAAGACATGCCAGCATGGCTAGGAGTATAAGACCAACTGCATCAATGATAATTTTAAGCAAATCTGTAAAATCATAAATACAGTCAATAATAATGATTTAATGGTTTATCACTTTCGACCAATAGGTGGTACAGTTACAAAATTGATTTGGTGCAGTCAGAATAAGGGAACAATGACAAATGCAACGTTTGGTATCAATATGTCAAAGCATTGTAGAGATACAAGCTCAAGAGTCATTTTTGCATCATTCTTCAACTTCGTTGCTGCGGTATACAAAAATGGTTTCATTTATCGAAATGAAATCCATAACTATTTTTCGGCATAGTCTAAAGATGATACGATTCGATTTGTGGTAAAAATCGGACAAAAGCAGCGGAAGAGTTTGAAAAAATAGGTTTTTAAATATTAAGATGGAGAGGAAGTTTGGCCAAATATGGCAAAATTGGTATCTATGTTCCCAGCAGAACCAAAGGAGTGTATTATGACCAGTTTCATTACAATAGGCTAACATAATCATAAGTTATTAGATTTTTAAAAATTTTGTTATAACTGTTAAACACAAGCTGCTTCAAAACTTTTTGAGTACCTTCAGGGCATGGTTCCAAACACACACACACACAGAGTTTTGTAATGATATGCCAAAGATTTATTAAAACAAAGGAATCACATTTTTTATCAAAATACTGTATTGAAGTCTGAGGGAATTTCTAGTGCCACCAAGAGGCACAATTCCACCATTTTTTTTTTTTGTGTCTCCGGAGTGAGCCCATACATACAGTATGTGTCGATTTTGTTGAAAATATATCTAATTTAATTTTGGAGTTATGTACATTTATATGAAAAATCACATAAAAAACTGACTGACACCTGACTTTGATTGGATTTTTCTACTCCTTACTGTTATAAGTCCGCCCACTGGTCCAATTCTCGGCGTCCAATGGAACGGCAAAGGTGTATCTGCGTGCTGCTGTCTTTCCTTTTGTGCAACACAACACGATTAAATTAAATACATTTCTTTGTATTCATTTACCTCGTTGATTCATCTGACTCCAAAAGGTATTAAATGATTTTGTTAATCATTAACTTTATATGTTATCTTTCAATTTAAATCGTTTATCTTATGTTAAACTCAGCATTAAAGATTCTGATAACTTTTAGAGTCTCGCACCAGTCCGGTTTACTGTCTCTATTACAAACTCGTCAGTCTTGGTCATTAAGGCAGAGGCGACTCAATGATATTCTGGACGTCCGTAACCACTTTGATCATTCCAGAATATTTTTATTCAGTTATCTTGGATCTGAATTTGCTTAATTAATGCAACATTGTTTCCAATCAGAGGCCATGACCATTATCACAGAATCAAGCGACCAACTAGCTAGCTCTAGTGATAACTTTCTATAATCATGCCGTGGTTTCCCACGTATACGTAATTAGAACAATGTTACAATAATCAGGAATTGAGGTTGACCTATTTAGATTGGTCTGAAAATTTGTTATTGTTCTAAACGGAAGGACTTGTTTAGCCCTCAACCTCTTTCAGTCCAAGTATACGTACCTTATGCTAATGTGCTAGTCGGAGCGCTAAAACATCAGTCTGGTGTGCTTCACCAAAAACCGCATCTTAGTCCGTGTTATACTAACCTGAGCATATATTCGTAATGTTATGGATACAACAGGATATACTGAGTTATTAACACAAAATACATTGTCGTAAGTTTAAACATAACGATTTATTAACCAGGTAAGAAACATCAATCAAAGTTCAATTCAAAGGATAAAAAGCATCAATCAATCATATACAAAAACAATAATTCAAGAATCAAGGATTCCAGAAATCTTTACCTGGTCGTGAAAGACTACACACAAACAGTGTGGGATATCTAGATACAGACTCCCCGAGTTTAGTGTCACCTTCCTTTAAATACCCAGATAATGCAATCATTACCAAATGGTGGTTTACTGTTATTTTAATTAGATTTTGGCCCCTTATTCAGGGGGTCACAAATGGGTAAACAGAATTTGTGCTTGAATGGATTCTCATCATTTGTGAAGAAGAGCACTTATTTACATACAGGAGGTATCCTGAATTAGAGATCTGTGGGAGGTTACCTTCTTGAAGTCATACAATATTTTCTCAAATTATACAACCTTCTTGGGGGTTTGTATTCTGGTTGGGAGAATGAGACCATTTTACCAGACACACTGACACGTTTCAAATTATACTAAACATGAATGGTTACACACTGTACATATTTAGCATTGCATAGGTTCAGAATGGGTTTTCAGTGTGGGAGAAAATGGGCAAAACAGTGGGTGATGGGTAGATTGTGAGTGTGAGGTGTGTGTGTCTCAGTATGGTGTGTCTGTTATGTATTGAGAAGAGTGTTCAAATGTTGTTCCTTAAAAAAGTCCTTTGTTCCCTGGAAGTCACTGTTTCTCAGGCCAGACGCCCTGGCAACTTCCTTACACTGTCAATATTTTGACATTTGGGTATTAACACATTAACATGTTTCAGAACTTCTGACGCTGGTTTTGTCTTGATCAGACTAGCAGTTTCATAGATATACGCTAAGGGTTTTTTTTGTGTTAAATTAGCACACTGCGCAAACCATGCACCGAAACCTGGCAAGTCTGGCATCGTTGGACCTGGCAAGGATTCATGAGAGAAATAAAAAGTTACTCCCATGAAAACAAGTCAACCACAGCCTAAGTTATAAGCATTTGAAGAAAAAAAAATTATCCACTAGGTGGCGGTGTTTCAAAACTACTCAGGCTAGCTCAGGGCTGCGTGGTGATGACCCATACCTAGTTTTGTCAGCCCTACATCAACCTGAAATTTATTACTGAGACCACAAAATATGGTGGAAAATGAATACTTAAACACTAATATTTTATACAGACTAAACATGCTCACACAAACAAACACACATTTTGTTGTAGATACAGATATGTGAAATATGTGGTGAAACTAAATGTGTTTTGCAAGTCTTTTCACAAGTTTTCACATTACTCATATGGCACAATTGTCAATACCAATACTTCAATAGAAAGCAAGTGATGCATTTCACAAAATGGGTTTGTAAATGTTATAATGGTGATTTTATAATGTCTAAATATGAACTACAGATCAATATTAGGGAGTAGTATGAGCACAAAGTGATGACAATAACTTAGTAGAAGCTGTATTATTAGATTTTTGCTTAGCATTTTATGTAATGGATCATAAATTATTGCTGGATTTTGTTGCAGGTGCTGCAGATTTTAAAGAGTAATGTGGTATTCCTCAAGAAAGTTGTTTAGGATTAATATTATCATCATTATTTTACCAGTGATCTTCCTCCTGTTTTAAACTGTGCACAGACAGTCATGTATTTTGTTTTGAAAACCACTGCACAACAATGGACTATAATATATAGAGGAATACAAATACGAAATGATTTACTCTCAGATATTACATATTTTAAGAAGCAAAATGACTTTATATTAAATTAGGGCCCGAGCACCGATGGTGGTCTACATGCCAATATTTAGTCAGTTATAGTGCCACCTGTGGGCAACAGTAAACTGTGATCAACTCCTCATTAAGATTGAACCAGAACAACATATTTGGTCAGTCTAATCTTAAGCCTTAGTGATGTTAAGTTTCAAAGATCTTGAGTTCTGTTGTCCGTGGCATCCTGACAAAGTCTGATGTTTCGGGAAAATTTTAGTTAGTCATAGTGCCAACAGCTGGTAACAGGAAATTTGGCAAATACAAATGATTGATATAGTCCTCCTATTTTTATATACTTAAATGCGTATTGCATTTGCTCTGTGTTCCTAAAGCCACAAGGTGGTGGTGGCACAGTTGCGACTGCGAGGACTCTTTCATTGCTCTTGCAGCTTTAATGTAGTTTTGTATTTTTTACTTTTTGGGACCTCAGGAAGAGTATTCACTGCCAAGGTATTGGCTAATGGGAATCCAAATAAACAAATAAACTTAGATCATAGATGGGAAAGAGCATTCACGACAATACAGGCAATTTAATTAACAAAAATTTGTTTTTTGTTTTTTTTGTTTTGTTTTTTTTGACAGTTATAACACATTTCTGCTCTTTTTTAGGTGTCCTCAAAGTGTGCCCATTAATGTGTCAAATTTGTTATAAATATCTAATTTTGTTTTAAAGTTATAGCCACTCATATTAATGAGAGCATGGGCTGAACTGATTGGATTTTTTGCCACTTCCTTTCAAAATGTTGACTTTTAGTCATTATTGTTTAGCTATTGACATATGTTTCCAAATTTCCTGTTGTGGTTTTTGTTTTGATCGGACTAACTGTTTTGAAGACATTCGCAAAGGTGCTAAAGTACAGCTTTTCACAAACCATAAGGTGAAACCTTGCATGTTTGGTATCATTCGGACTCGGCAACGATTCAGGAGTCTAAGGAGGTGAATGCTGTGAAAAACGCTGGCTTGAAATTTCTCAGGCTCCTTTTCATCTGACTAATGTTTGGGTGCGTATATTCCCATTTCATGTGTTTTTCCCCTGTTATAGCGCCAGCAAGTGATCAATCGTTTTTCTTGTGATCTCAGACTGAGCTCACACACATGCGACCTGAATTTGGTGAAAATATCTTTTTCAAGTCTCGACTTACGGTTTGGTCTGCCCGATAAGTTTTAGCTGGAAAATGATGCATCAAGGGACAATGAACAGTTACAATAGGGTGTCGGCCTGACACCTGACTTTGATTGGATTTTACTACCCCTTACTATCAAAATTTTGACATTTGGGCTCGCGATCATGCCTAACGACCTATGTTCCCGAACTTCTGACGCTGGTTTCATCTCGATCGGACTAGCGGTTTCGAAGATATCAGCTAATTGTTTTTAAGCGCTAAATTACAAAGCTGTACAAACAATCTTCGCCTGTCCAAAATTTACACTGTAAATTCGCTTTACTTACGCAGTACTTTCCGGGCTGTAATCTAAAGTTACCTAAAACTATGTAGGCCTAATAAATTGGCTGTTATTCCCATCTGCATTTTGTGTGCCCCTGTGTGTTTTTGCTTTGTTTAAATTTTTAATAATTTGCCTCTACTCTATTTGCTGCAACCAGCATGAGTGAGACAACAATAATATGCTAACAAATTAGATTTAATTTATATATTGACCTCATAAAACATTTTATCTTAGCACTAAGATGTCCCCAAAGGGATGCCCAATTTTTTTTTTTACTTGATAGGAGCTTTTTTTACTGTCCCCATTAGGAAAACAGCTCATAAATCACCATTAAAGATTTTCTGTTGAAAAAGTAAAATTGCAGACTGTTTTCTGTGAGGGTTGTGTTTACAGATAAGGTTAGCCAAGAGAATAAAATATACAGTTTGTACGGTATAAAAATCATGATGTCTATGGAAAGTCCCCATAAAAAGTGTGTGTGTGTGTGTGTGTGTGTGTGTGTGTGTGTGTGTGTGTGTGTGTGTGTGTGTGTGTGTGTGTGTGTGTGTGCGCGTGCGTGTGTGTGTGTGTGTTTGTGTGTGACTAATCAGGTATCGCTCAACTCCCCAAACAAGATTGATTTGCGCATTCTTTACATTCAAATGCTTATTTACACCTGGAACTATTCATTGCTCACCCTTCTTTAAAAAAACTCCACCCTAAGCATGACCATATATCTAGACGTATTCAAACAAGCCATCTATTCTGCTGCTGTCCAAAGATCTGTTCACCTCAGAAGAATAATCTGAAGATCTTCTCTCTTTTTAGGATTCAGTTTGCTCTCTGCATTTCACATCGTCAACATGATGAACAGAATTGTGCTTGGAGTTATTGCAGTGATTGGATTCTTCACTCTAAGTAAGTCTTAATATTTTAATTTATAATAAATCGGTCAATTAATGTATTTAAACTCAATTGATAGTTCAATATGGAATATTAAAAACATATGTAGATAGTGGTAAATAAAAATAAAGGACCTCTGGATAACCAGTAAGACACAGCTATTCATGTGTAATTCTATTATAACACACAGAATAACACAGCCTAATTATACCAATCAAAATATTAGATCATTAAACGTTGCTTATTTATTGATTTATTTAGGTAGTTAGTTAGTTTAGTTTGCTTTTGTTTTGTTTTATTTGCCGGCGAAGTCACGCAGTCCGTGAGGGACAGATCGTTAACTGCAGGTCTTTGTTGTAATTCCGTAGGGCATCATCCATCGACCTTAAATTTGACTTATCGTGTGAAACCTGTTTGAAACATGTAGTAGTAAAGCAACGTTGGCCACTCGCTCTAACATTAACCTAGATAAATGTGTGCTATTTCACTTGCATTTTGTCCATTTTGGTTCATATATTCATTTCGAAACTTCAAGGGTCTACTTTTTTTCTGGAAACTCACAATAACAAGAAAATGTTTTACTTTTCGAAAATAAATACTCAATGCAGTAGTTATAAATGTAAAGGCCCTTTCACACGGGATTCGGCAAGGGTTTTTATTTAAAAAAAAGTATTTGGTTCAAATACTTTGAGGAAAATAGATGCATCCCAGGCGCATGGCTTTGCAGGAAATGCAAAATTTTGAATCTTCTACTGAAGAAAAAGAAAATAACCTGCTTGATGATTGGTTAAAGGCCATTATCTCTAAAGTAGACACCCAATATATTATATTTATAATGAAACCATATTTAAAAATGTATTAGGCTAATCATATCATGTAATAAAATATAATGTACTGTTAGCTATAAGGCTACTGTAAATCTATATTACATTATTATGGGATCTCCTTCAATGCTTTAAGAATCTTTACTTTTTAAAATTATTTTGTTTTTATATATTTAAAATATATTTCTATGTTTACATATTAATGGCAGCATATTTTTTTAACAAAAAATAATTATTTTATTTATCAAAATAAACAGAAAATAGTTCAAATTGTGATTGTTTACAACAAGTATTTACTTAGACATTATTAGAAACATATTATTTTAACTAAAGTATTTGTAACAATTTGCGTGCATTTTGCTTCATGCTGGTGAGCCTTTTACCCCATGTGTGGGATAAAAAGCCCCCTCGCCACCTCATACATTTATAGGATTATTTTTACACAAAATGTGTTGCTCAAAACAGTGTTCAAAACAAACATGTGTTCTGCAATCATACTATATGGGATAAAAGAAAGGCACTTTCTTAAAGTGTGATTTAGTGTGCCTCAGAAGAAAAAAACTAGTTTATCAATAAATAATTAAAATATCTCCTTGATATTTTTCCTGAGACATTCATAATCATTACTTTTGCTAGTGCTTTGCAGCAAGCTTTATGTGTGCGCTTGAATGCGAAATAGGCTATATTAAGCCTAAAGCAAATTAAAGGCTCATTATGGTTTAGGATTCTCCTCAGTATATATTTAAGTAATTAAATTATTAAATGTGTGTTTAGTCGACTAATGGCTTAAATTACCGACTACAAGTCTGTAGTAGGGGCCAGCCCTAGCTGTTACATCAAACATAAATAAATAAAAACATTATTAAGGTTATTAAGGTCCACTTGTAAACACCATTTAAACCAATTAAAAAACATGCTGATAATTATGTGCCGTACTTTTTATTTATTATTTTGTAGGTACTGAAATGTAGAATATTTTTACATCATTATATCATAGGTTTTTTTTGGTCTATAAAGGAATATAGTGTACTATTTTTCTACAATGTAGAATGTTTTTGTATGAAATAAATATTTGTAATTTCTAGACAGTTTCCTTTAGGGGGTTATAAAAATGTTAATTTCATTTCATATTCTCTATCTGTGTTTCTTCAGCTGAAGCCCTTACCTGCAATTCATGTCAAGTGGGTGTTCTAGGCAAATGTCTTTTAAATTCCAAAGTGGATTGCACTGCCCCCATGACCAACTGCTTCACTGCAAAAGCAGGTCAGACATGACAAACATACACACACATACACTTATTACATAAAGACACTTTATTACATAAAGATGTTGTTTCTATTACATAAAGATAATTATAAAGACTACAGATTAACCCTGACTGTAAAAGAAACACTATATATATATATATATATATATATATTTTTTTTATTTTTTTTTTTTTGTACTTTTAAAGAGGCAAAAGCAGATTTTGTTAGATTTGTAAAACATTTTTAGACTAATTTATTCCAAACAAATGCACAAGTTCAACTATTTTACATAAGCCAGGACTTTTAAATATGTAACAAATTGTTGGAAGCTAAAGTAAAATTATTTGGTTGATATCTTTTTTTTTCTTTTCTTATTTTATTTTTGTTGCAGTAGTATAAATAATATTAAATAATAACAATAATAAAACTAATAATAATAATAATAATAATAATAATAATAATAATTTACATGAAAACAAAATTAAAATCCTGACATGTTGCTTCTGGTGTCATCTATGGTATATTACTTCACAGAGTTCAATGTGACTGGTTTTCTGAGCCTCTCCACGAGTGGCTGCACATCTGATTGCAACAACACCAGTGGAACCATCTTGGGTGCTGGATACTCAGTGACCAAATTCTGCTGTACCACAGATCTATGCAATGGAGCAAGTGCTGTCCAGCTGTCCATGGCTGGGGCTCTCAGCACTGCCCTATTGACCTCCATCTGGAGCAGTTACATGCTGTAGATGTAACACCTCCTTGTCTGTACCACATTATGTTCACAATAACTAATCCAGAATCAATATGCAATCTAGATTCCAGAATTTTCTGCAACTTTTATTGTTATTTAACTTACTTTACAACTTTACTTGTAATGCAGTGTTGATGATTTTATTAACATTTACATGCAATGTAAAACACATACAATTTTCAACACTCAAGCTTAGGTTATTTTTAATGAAATCTGCATGCACTCTTTGGAATGAGGTGATGATATGTTTAAGCTGAATAATGTTGAGGGTTAAATAAACAGAAACAGCTATGCCCTTGTGTTAGGCACTTGCTTGGGGTATTTGTTCGTTGAATAAATAACAATTAGTTAATGTAATAAGAGCAAAAATTAATTAAATAAACAATACATTTAGAAATGAGCCTATATAAATAAGTCTGTTAATTGTTTTATTTGTTACACTGTAGGCCTATGATTAAAAAAGTTGGCAAAACAGTTAGATCAAATGATGTAAGTTAAGAAATTGAAGCAAGTTTAAGCAAAACTTGCAGATATGTACTCATACATTCGAATTGCTCTTAACCAGTTCAAATATTTGAGTAGGCTAATTAATAAATGTTAAAGTCCCTGTAAAGGCAATTTTGAGATTTGTTTCTAAACACATTAGAAATGTTAGAAATGTATTGTTGAAACACATTACAAAGACTGTGAACTATGTAGTACTGAATTCAGAAGTTAGACCGTTAAGAAGTTTTTCACCATTGCTGTGTTCCGGATTTTCTGGGCGGGGTTAAAACGGTGGCTCGATGCACTGGAGCGCTTGGCATGTGGCCCTTCCCGCATAACTAGAGTACATTCGCAATTTCGCATCAGTTCACCCGCTAGATTGCGAGTTACTGTCAGTACCGTTAGTTACTACATCCTACAACTTACAAAACAGCCTACAATACAAACTTTCATCGGCAACAACTGGGATTCACTGATAATCCGCAGCAGAATGGGGCCGAAACGACTATCTCCCGCCACGACCTTCATCCTCCTGTCCCGCCGAAATCTGGTGCCGTCGTGACTCGTGAGCTGTCCTAGAGTGTTGTTGTTGTCTTGTGTGTTTACGGCCACTTTCCGCGAGTGGGTGTGGTTTCGGCGCCGATCAACGGACACGCCCCCAGCGTTTGAGAGCAGAGAATGCTGCTTATTTTTTCAAGATTTCGATAAGATATTTTATGTACTTAGCGGATTTTTTATGATTCAAATTTGGCTAGTTGGTTAATAACACATTTATCTGTGGTGTGAGAAACTCAGAACACATGTTTAATTTTGACTTTACAGGGATGATCAGCTTGGCTAACTTTAAAGTTACATTATGTATTTTTTCGCCGCTAGGGGTCAGTAACCTCTTCAACAACAACAGGTGTAGATTGATGACACAGTGAATGAGCGTAGAATCATGGAACTTGTCGTCATACCGACGGATATACTGGTAATAATGTTTATGGGAAAATAATGTTTATGGATGAGTGAGTGAATGCATTCATGTTTTTTTTAACATGACTGTGGAATGAAGCAGGGCGCGATTACTAATAAGAGAGATATCAGCGCCACACTTTCGAGTCCCCGGGGATATAAAGAAATGAGGTTATGTCCTTCTGCAAGTGCTGAAATTACTACTCACACAGGTCAGTTTATTTGACAAATTAAAATTGTGAGGAAATGCAATGCTGTTTTACTTGGTCTACACTATCGGTCTACAATATTTTGGTCTATGAACTGCATTTGAGTGTGTTGAAAGTTAGTTATGTTAGTTTAGTAGCTGTATGAGACTAGCAGTAAACTACATCAACATTAGAACATCACACTGATGATATTCTAATATTTAATCGTGTTGAGCTACATAATTGATTCATTTTATGTACATTTGCTCACCTGTCTAATAAAACACATGCAAGAATGGCATCTTGCTATCAAGTCGAAGTTGGTTGCAAAGCTTTCGACATCTCGGAAATAAAGTGAAAAAAAGTATTCTAAGTATACTTGCTGCCAGACTAATTATTAGTTTACTTCATGTGTGTTAATGATTAGTTAACTTGAAGTGTGCTATTTTGGAACAAATAATTGTGTACTAAGTATATTTTAGTTGTAATTAAATTGTATTAAAGGATAACTTTTAAGTGTATTTATTTAGTGTATTTTTATGTGCTAAATTGGAACTTCAATATACTTATATACACTTTAAGTATGTGCCTGTGTAGGGACTAATAACATGCTTGATTAGTGATATTAAAGTATACTTTATTTGTGTTATAAGTATACTTAGTATACTTTATTTGTATTAAAAGTATACTTTTTGTGTTATAAGTACAGTTGCAAGAAAATTATGTGAACCGCTTGCAGAATCTGTGAAAATGTGAATACTTTTAACAAAATAAAAGATGATACAAAATGCGTTAATTTTAATTTAGTGCGGTCCTGAAATATATATTTTTTTCTTTTCATTTTTTATAAGTCAAGTCAAGTCAACTTTATTTAGCTAGCTCTTTTAACAATGCAGATTGTTTCAAAGCAGCTTCACAGTGTTAAACAGGAAAATAATGCAACAGAATATATTTCAATTATCATACAGTGATAATGTGGGCTTTAGATCAGTAATTAGATCAGTCATTTAGTTTATATGGGGTCGCCAACTGAGCAGGCCAAGCCAGAGGCGACAGTGGCAAGGAAACCAAAACCCCATCAGGTGACCTAATGGAGAAAAATAAACCTTGGGAGAAACCAGGTTCAGTCGGGGTGCCAGTTATCCTCTGGCCAATTAACAGACAGCGTATTATTATTATTCTGGCAGTTTTACAGGTCAGGGGTCATAATAGATCGGAATATTTGAAAGATCCGAGGCAACACGCCGGAGATGGGTTTATTGAGGATGATGTACTGATTAAATAATTATTAAATATAAATTGTTCGAAATATCAGAGTCATCACGCCGGAGACAGGTTTTATTGAGGATGCCGTATTGATTAAACAATTAAAGTGTAATATTCGAAAGATCGGCGGCAACACCCTGGAGATGGGTTGTTTTGAGGATGACATATCGATTTAAAGAATTATTAACTAGGAATGTTCAAACAATCTGAGCTGACCTAGTTAATGCAGCCTAATAATCATTTAATTTAAAAAGTGTTTTATGTGTATGCCATAGAAAAGAGATGTGTTTTTAGTTTAGATTTAAACTGAAAGAGTGTGTCTGCTTCCCGAACAATGCTGAGAAGACAGTTTAGTTGCTAAATAGGAAAAGGATCGACCACCTGCAGTTGATTTTGATATTAGGTATTATCAGCTGGCCAGAGTTTAGAGACCGCAGTAGACGTGATGGAGTATAATGTGTTAAGAGCTCGCTCAAGTACTGGGGAGCTAAACCATTTAGTGCTTTGTAAGTAATAAGCAAGATTTTAAAATGTATGCAATGTTGCAAAGGTGTAGCTAACACATATGTTACAGTACAATTAGGGCTGTAGCGATACACTAATCTCACGATACGATACACGATATTCAGCTCACGGTACGATATATATCACGATATTCAGCCAACGATACGATTCGATATAAATCGATACACTTACATCATTTTCTGAAAGATTGGGGACAGACAGATTTTGGTGACATCTTGTGAGTGTTCCATTTATTTGGATTGAATTAACTGAACTAAAAACTAAAAACAATATAAAAGTGCTGGACAAAATGAATCAAAGATGTGTTGAGAAAATTATTTTATTGAAACTGCAAACTGTAGCTTACAAGCATTTGAAAAGTAAATAAAGTGCAGTATTGCAATTAACAATGGAGTATTCAAAAGTGCAGCAAGTGGCCTGTTCTGAACAGTTTCTTTGACAGCTTTTTAGCTTGACACTAAACATATGATGTAGCCAGTCAGCCACCAGGTAAGTAAACATAGTACCATGGCTTCTGTACCATCCACTAATACACGTCTCTAAGAACAACATTTAACTTAATGAACTTGATGTTCTGCCAGGTTGTGTCCGGTGTGACTCTCGGGCATGTCACTGGTTTGTAAAACATGCGTAACAAGCTCCCATTCCTTGTTGATAAAGACGTGATGGTGACATATGCTTCAGTTGTGCGCAAGGTCCAGCCGTCGCACGTCTCGAGCTCTCCGCGCTGGCCAGGGAGGCTTTGACATGTGCCCTTGTCTGAGCATACAGCCTGGGAATGCAAACCTTCACTGTAAAAAAAAATCCTAATTTTACGGAAAATAACTCTAAATTTTTTACAGTATTTTTTTTTAATTCTAAATTATGTTTAAAACTATGTAAAATTACAAAGAATATCTGTAAATAAACAAATTTAATGTTATTTTAAGGATTATATAATTAATGACAAAATACAGTATTTCTTATTTTTTATACAAGAAAATCACTATTATTTTTACAGTATTTTTCTGTTTTCATATATAACATACAAATTCATACGGAAACGATCGCCTTACTGCTGCAGACGCACCGCACCTGGAACGGACTGACGGACAGCATCCGCGTGCAGTGTGAAAGATGTAATCCGTTAACATGGGTACGGACAAAAATACGCACCGCACACGCACTGCAGACGGAGTATGTGTGAAACGGGCGTGTCACCAATTTGGTGAATACTATACTGATATTTCCCCGGTGCTATGGGTGCTTTTTGATGGCATAGTCCTCAACTGAATTTTTGTTCAATTAATTTTAAGAATATTTGATTGTATAATGAATTTTGTTCTTGTTCAATTTAATACCGTTAAAACTTAAACTGTGATAAATAGAATAATTGAATGTTAAAAACTGAGTAGCCAAGTTTTGCTCATATTTATTAATAGTATTTATAAATATATAATTGCTTTGCGTAGCTCCCCCTGTCAATGATCTAGCGCCCCCTCAGCACCTCCGTTCAAAATTCTCTAGCGCCGCCCCTGCTTGACCATTATTTTAAGAATTATATCATTAATGACAAATTACAGTAATTCTCTTTTTTTATATACAGGAAAATCACTGCAGTATTTATACAGTATTTTTCTGTTTTCTTAAATGACATACAAATGTATATAAAATTACAGAAATAATCTATAATAAAATATTTAGCTCATTATATCAAAGGTTTATGTCCATACTAACAATTTAACATTATTCTTTTTTTTTTTTTTTTTTTAAAGTAAAATTAAAAACTGTCAAATTAAAATATCTTGTATATCTTGAAATTTTAATTAAAATAAAGTGCAAAAACTTTACAGAAATTTACATTAAAAGTTTAAGAGAAACTGTTATTTTACAGTTTTGTTCTTATTTAAAATGAAATATTTTATACTTTCATTTTGTTTTTGTTTGGCAATCACTACAATTTGACCATTTATTTTTATTTGTTTATTTTTACAGTTTAGGTGTATTTTTACATTTAAACTGTAATTCTAGATACAAATATAACAACTAAACTAAATATCAAATCTGCACTGCTCTCCAGGTTGAAACGTTCAGGCCTCTGCTCTGCCCACTCCACAAAACACCATTTGACCAACTAATGAAATATAACAGCAAATAAAATACACATTTGCTAACTGTAGTTTTAACCAGTTTTTCTATATAACAGTTGCAAGTCAATCTGCTGTCTTTCCGTGTTCATTTGAGCCGAGCGTGATTGGTCAATCTGAACGTCATCTAGAAATCTGGCCAATGACAGCTGTGCGCGCCTTCTACCGGTCATGTTTGAATATACACCCGTTGCCGTTGGAATGCTCGCGGCTGCTTTTGCTTTAGTCGGTCCACTAGTAATAGCATTAACTTACATGGATCATTTTACATCCATTATTTACATCCTTATTTCGACAAATTTCGATTGTGGGATGTCGACTGAGAACGAAAAAACAGGAATATGAACGAGTAGTATGCATCTACAGTCCCGCACCTAGAGTCCCGCATTCTCAGGCCCCTCGTTTTTCGAGACAGCGCCTCCTATCCAATTGGATCAGGTAAACATCTTTGCAACGTGAAGGATAAATGTGAGTATAGTCAATATTATTTATCGTATTTCTTTTTTAATCAAACCACTTTATAGCTCATCGATACAAAAACATATGAATAGTTCATTTAATATATGTAAAGATAGTTTGTAACAAAATGTGAGCCGTTAATGTAGGTTTTTTCGCCTTTTTCCCCCCGAACATATTTTGATAGCTTAGCTAACTTAATGTTAGCCTTTAACTTTGGACTTTTTGTAGATAACAAGCCATTGTAAAATCTGATTAAAATTAGTTGACATTAAGGTTGACCTATTAAACACATTAAGTGTGTTAATATCAAAGAATGTCATTATTAATTATGTAATCAGAGTTACAGTTTTTTAAAATTACCTTTTCTCCTAAAAATATCAATTGAATTAATTAATGCCAGATCGAGCAATTATTTTACTTTATATAATTTATGTAGCCTACTTAAATTAGTACTTATAAAACGTATGTATTAAAATGAATCCAGGTTAATTTAACTGTGATATGAAGTTGTTGCCAGCCATTTACAACTCATACAATTGCATAATAATCAAATGTACTATGCCTTCACTATGTAGGCCTATTAACTTGTGAGCTAGAATGTGTCATTTGGTCTTTTGACTGGGTTTCTTGTTTTCTTGTTTTAATTCGTATTGACTGAAATTTGACTGTATGGGCTCTGTGGGGTGATCTTAATTTTAATTTCTCTCTCTGTCTCTCTCTCTCTCTCTCTCTCTCTCTCTTTCTCTCTCTCTCAAGATGGATGTAACAATTCAAAGGGATTGTTGGAGATTTAAAGGTGTTCCTCCGTGGCCCTACTTATCACCCTAGGTAGGCTTGTAATTTGCATTTGCAAAAATAAATATTTATTATTGTACAATATTTTTGACATTGGCATTCATCTTTTATTTTAGTGAAGTCGAGGAATTTGACAGAGGGATTGTAAAAAAAAAAGGAACAAAGAAGGATCATTCGCCTACCAGAAAGTAATTATTTTACCTAATGCATTTATTCATTTAGCAGACAATTTTATCCAAAGCGACTTATGTATATTTTGAATGCAATTGAAGATGAAAAGTAAAGTCACTAACACAATTCTTTCTTCCTTTTTTCTTTGCTTTGTCCTGTTTACAGCAAGATGATGTTTAGGTGATCTTTAAATAAAGTACAGAATTGTTTATTATTGGTGTTTTGTCTATTCTTTTTTTAGTTTTACTTCACATTCAAAATATTAGAAAACAGGTTTTGTAATGTTAGCATGGTATAATGTTAATTAGACCATTGTAGGTTGAACTGAAAGAAACATTTGAATTTGAATTAAAAAAAAACATTGTAGCAATATATCACATAATATTTTTCTTTTTTTTTTTCAGAAGATAGTTCAATCTATAATTGTATCCCTTCCATCAGTAATTTACTGTCAATTACACCCATGCTCAAAAAATAACTACTGGGTAATTTGTTAGTCAGAGAGCACAATGAGTTTTTTTTTTTTTTTAGCACATGCATTAATCAGGGAACGCAAATATTTATTAGACCGTAATATTGCATCCTATTGTTCTCTCTCAGTGGCATTTGGATAAGGGTGTTATACGATCTTCCGAACAGCAGGAGGCGCTGTCTCGAAAAACGAGGGGCCTGAGAATGCGGGACTCTGAGTGCGGGACTGTAGATGCAGGCTCCGAGGCTGCAGCTTCATAATGTTGATATGAACAGAAGTTACCAATGGAAACAATCTACTCCAGGAGTGGATGGGATTAGTTACAGTATGATGAAGCATTTTAGTGAAACATCTATGGAAGTGATTTTAACATTTTATAATAGAATATGGATAGAGGGTATAATTCCTCAAAGTTGGAAGGAAGCATTAATTATACCTATTAAAAAGCCTGGGAAAGATCCAAGTAATCCTATAAATTATCGTCCAATAGCATTAACTTCTCATTTATGTAATGGAGAGAATGATAGCTGATAGATTGACTTATCATTTGGAAAAAATGAATTGTTTTTTTTCTTATCAAAGTGGGTTTAGGTGTGGTAGAGGGACTATGGATCCAATAGTATCTTTAGAGGATGAAATAAGAAAGGCATTTATAAATACGGAAAGTGTCTTTGCTGTTTTCTTTGATATAGAAAAGGCTTATGATATGTTGTGGAAAGAGGGGTTATTAATAAAGTTACAGAAAATTAGTATAAAAGGAAGAATGTATAATTGGATAAAAGAGTTTTTAATTGGAAGAAGTATTCGAGTAAAGGTGGGTGGAGCTATATCATTAAGTGGAGCAATTGAAAATGGTACACCTCAGGGCAGTGTAATAAGTCCACTTTTATTTATTATCATGATTAACGATGTTTTCTCAAGGATTGATAGAAGTATCAGGAAATCATTGTTTGCTGATGATGGGGCTATCTGGTTTAGAGGAAAGAATATAGATTATAACACAAAGAAATTGCAAGGTGCGCTAAATGAAGTTGAAAAGTGGTCAGGGGAAAATGGTTTTAAGTTTTCAGTGGAAAAGACTAAAATAATACTTTTTACTAAAATGAGGAGGAATGTGGATGTTAAGTTAAAATTATACAAAAAAGAATTAGAGCGTGTAGTAAGATTTCTAGGAGTTTGGTTTGATAGTAGATTAACTTGGAGAGAATATTGAAAAAATGGTGGGAAGATGTACGCGTGTAGTGAATGTAATGAGATGTATTTCAGATCAGGAATGGGGAGCAGATAGATTGGCTTTAAAAACTATATATATATATATATATATATATATATATATATATATATATATATATATATATATATGATAAGATCTATAATTGATTATGGTTGTATTGTATATGGTTCTGCAAATAAATCTCATTTAATTGAATTAGAGAGAATTCAGTCTCAAGCACTAAGAATTTGCTGCGGAGCATATCTTACTTCTCCAGTTTCGGCTCTTCAGGTAGAGATGGGTGAAATGCCTTTGCAGATAAGAAGACAGCAATTAATGGCATCTTATTGGGCAAATTTAAAAGGTCAGAGTGAGGATCACCCGACAAGGAAAGTAATGAGTCCTAGTTGGGAACATGAGAAGAGAGAGTGTACACTGTAAAAAGGTTTTCAAGCAGTCCTCATCCAATTAATAATTTGTCGTTCAATTCAATTCACCATTATTTGTTTTATTCTTCAAGTAATATATTTTTCTTTCAAAACATTGTTAAATCTAAATATTTTTCATTAAGAGCTCAACTAAGAAATATTTGTTTTGACGAATGTAAAGTTTCAAGGTTACACGCAAGCCCGCATGCGCATTAAATACAGATCTCGACCAGTCATCAGACCGCGCTTTTCAAATCCACGATGGTAGATCCCTTCACTTTCCTGCAGACCTGCACCAGAGAAAATCAAGTTGCATCGCGAATAAACTCTGGTAAGTTTGACAGTAATTTATTATATGCTGCTGTATTTAGTAGTCTGTTAATTGTATGCCAGACATTATGTAGCTCTACTGACTTTCTCTTCGTTTGAAAATGTTGGTGACAGGTAGCGCAACGTTAGTTTACATTAACGTTAGTTAACGTAAGTTACCATATCGACGTTAATTAATGCCTTACCGATTGTAGGGAACATTAGTAAACAGTCATACAATTTTACAATGATAAAAATGTCAACGTTAAGCGCTGAACATAACTTATATCGAGTCAGCGCCATTTTGTATTCCTCTGTCGAATGAGTCTCCAGTACGTTAGTGTTTTGAAGCTTAGGAAAATACTTACGAATTCAATTGATTATTTGATGACCTGTCATGTTATACATTTCATGAAGACTTGTTTCGGTTGTGTACAGTGGTCATTTACATATGGCAACAACAAAATTGTGGCCAGTGAAAATGCTGTGGCTAGTAACTTTGGAAAACCAGTAACGTTAGCCACAGTGGCTGCGGAGCAAAAAAAAATAATGTCAAGCAAGATATATATAAAACATTTCACACACCCACACGACTGAACCAGTTGTATACATTTTTACTATCTTTGCAGGATACTGACACCGCTACAAAGAGGGAGATTGAACTGTAACATCTTATCCAAGATGTCCTGGTAAGGCAAGGTTACTTTAGATATCTGTAAATGACTAGCTAAGGCTGTCCACTTAAAAATTAGCCATCAGACTATTTTCAGATGTACAGTATGTCTGAAAACAGTCTAAAGGCTAATTTCTAAAAAAAAAAAGCAGTTCCTTTTGAAAGTCTGATTCGCTGGTAAATTTGTGTGAATTAAAGGGGTGGTTTATTTATGATTGTACTTTTTTATTTTATTTAGTGTGTATTGTTGCTGTTTGAACATTAACCACATCTGAGACATTTAATTTTAAGATGGTGATAGTTAACCCAAAAATGAAAATTTATGTTTTTCTGCTTACCCCCAGGGCATCCAAGATGTAGGTGCGTTTGTTTCTTCAGTAGAATACAAATGAAGATTTTTAACTCCAACCGTTGTTCTGTGCCAGTCGTATAATGCATGTCAATGGAGTGTAATTCTATGAGTGTAAAAAAAAAACATACACAAACAACTTAATTTTAAACCCTGCTCATGACGACACATTGATGTCTTAAGACACGAAACGATCAGTTTGTGTGAGAAACTGAACCGTATTTATATAATTTTTTTTATACCTCAAATACAACACTATGTCCACAGAGTGTGCCATCTCTTCCGCTGGGTGAGGTCAAAATACAAGATATGGTGTATCTCAATGGCATACAAGCGGAAGTGATGTCTCGCCTGTATCTCTATGCCATATCGTGTACATTTGACCTCACTTACCGGAAGTCATCGTGCAGTGAACGCTGGTGTACATAGTGTTTGTATTTGAGGTAAAAATATATAAATACTTCTCACACAAGCCAATAGTTTGGTGTCTTAAGACATCAATCTGTCGCCATGAGCCGCAGGGTTTAAAATGAAATTGTTTGTGCATGTTTTTTTTTTACACTCAATTACACTCCATTGACATGCATTATACGACTGACAGACTGCAACGGTTGAAGTTAAAAATCTTAACTTGTTTTCTACTGAAGAAACAAACACACCTACATTTTGGATGTCCTGGGGGTAAGCAGAAAAACAAATATTCATTTTTGGGTGAACTGTTATAATACATATGACAAAAAATATTGTCTAAACTACGTTGCATATTCCTCAAAAGTTCTTGTGATGATATCACTAGTTAGTTGACAACATTTTATCGGAAATCATAGGCAATGATATTTGCAGGTGCACATGATGCAACGCTGTCAGAGAGTGTCTATGAAAATGTGAAGAGGCACATGAATTTACACCATTATTTCAGTTCTGATTATCCAAAAAAAGACAGGTCAGGATAGAAGTTCATAGAAAGTTCAGTTAGAACCAAATTCAGATGTTTGTGTTTTTGATTATTTTGACTCCAGTCCAATTTTCCCAGTAAAAAAAAGAAAAGGTCTTTTATTTTTATTTTTTTGAGCTGGCTAATTAAATTCCTTTTGGGCTAACAAAATCTCAAGAGTGCTTACCCAAAGGGCTACTAGGATTTTGAAATTTTGCACGCCCTTTATGTATGCATGTTTGTATCCATGAGAATTTTTATAATAATTGTATTAAGACCCCCCTCCTATATTATTTTCCAGGTTTCGGAGAAGGAAGGGGCTGAACAAATTCTCGAACAGGAAACCATAGCCATCTTAGTCATCAGAGATGCACAAGCTGTACCCATAGAAATTGGCATCATACTGAGGGACAAGAGGTTCTGAGCAATCTGGGACGTTCTAATTCCTGACTTTAACAATATTTGTTCTTACAGTTGGATAACATTTGTAGCATCCTACAATACAGGGAGTGCAGAATTATTAGGCAAGTTGTATTTTTGAGGATTAATTTTATTATTGAACAACCACCATGTTCTCAATGAACACAAACTCATTAATATCAAAGCTGAATATTTTTGTAGTTTATTAGGAAGTAGTTTTTAGTTTTTAGGGGATATATGTGTGTGCAGGTGACTATTACTGTGCATAATTATTAGGCAACTTAACAAAAACAAATTTATACCCATTTCAATTATTTATTTTACCAGTGAAACCAATATAACATCTCAACATTCACAAATATACATTTCTGACATTCAAAACCAAACAAAAACAAATAAGTGACCAATATAGCCACCTTTCTTTGCAAGGACACTCAAAAGCCTGCCATCCATGGATTCTGTCAGTGTTTTGATCTGTTCACCATCAACATTCGTGCAGTAGCAACCACAGCCTCCCAGACACTGTTCAGAGAGGTGTACTGTTTTCCCTCCTTGTAAATCGCATATTTGATGATGGACCACAGGTTCTCAATGGGATCAGATCAGATCAGGTGAACAAGGAGGCCATATCATTAGATTTTCTTCTTTTATACCCTTTCTTGCCAGCCACGCTGTGGAGTACTTGGACGCGTGTGATGGAGCATTGTCCTGCATGAAAATCATGTTTTTCTTGAAGGATGCAGACTTCTTCCTGTACCACTGCTTGAAGAAGGTGTCTTCCAGAAACTGGCAGTAGGACTGGGAGTTGAGCTTGACTCCATTCTCAACCCGAAAAGGCCCCACAAGCTCATCTTTGATGATACCAGCCCAAACCAGTACTCCACCTCCACCTCTGAGTCGGACTGGAGCTCTCTGCCCTTTACCAATCCAGCCACGGGCCCATCCATCTGGCCCATCAAGACTCGCTCTTATTTCATCAGTCCATAAAACCTTAGAAAAATCAGTCTTGAGATATTTCTTGGCCCAGTCTTGACGTTTCAGCTTGTGTCTTGTTCAGTGGTGGTCGACTTTCTGCCTTTCTTACCGTGGCCATGTCTCTGAGTATTGCACACCTTGTGCTTTTGGGCACTCCAGTGATGTTGCAGCTCTGAAATATGGCCAAACTGGTGGCAAGTGGCATCTTGGCAGCTGCACGCTTGACTTTTCTCAGTTCACGGGCAGTTATTTTGCGCCTTGGTTTTTCCACACGCTTCTTGCGACCCTGTTGACTATTTTGAATGAAACGCTTGATTGTTCGATGATCACGCTTCAGAAGCTTGGCTATTTTAAGACTGCTGCATCCCTCTGCAATATATCTCACTATTTTTGACTTTTCTGAGCCTGTCAAGTCCTTCTTTTGACCCATTTTGCCAAAGAATAGGAAGTTGCCTAATAATTATGCACACCTGATATAGGGTGTTGATGTCATCACCCCTTCTCATTACAGAGATGCACCTTACCTAATATGCTTAATTGGTAGTAGGCTTTCCAGCCTATACAGCTTGGAGTAAGACAACATGCATAACGAGGATGATGTGGTCAAAATACTCATTTGCCTAATAATTCTGCACTCCCTGTACAATGAGGATAGAGATCATGAGATGCTTTCTGCAGCTGCAGTTCTAATGCACTGCATTGTCCCCAATTTAAGGCTGTTTTCTAAGGGCAATGTTTGCCTAAATATCTGACCCTTAAATACTGAAATTGTGGATGTGTGGAAGGAAAAGTTAATAAATATAGATGTCTTGAAAATTGTGTTTTTGATTCATTTTAATGAGATTAAATGTTCCTTAATGGGAAACCATGTGTTAATACATCTGTTTCTTTTTATTTGTTTAAATAATTTCTATAAACTAGTATTTAAAAAAAAAGAGAGAAATAATTGTTTAATTAAATCTATATCTTTTTGATTGGATAAAGCAAATAAATTCTAATACATATTTCTTAAATGAAAAACAACTGTTTAATTACATCTATATCTTTTTGTTTAGATCAAAAATCTAATTTAAATTAATTTACTTTCTTCAACGAGATAATATACTTTGTGCCAAATTATATAAATTAGTTTACAAAGACATAGAAAATATTGTTTAGGGCAAGTTATTTATTTTTCATTGGCTCAAGTTATAAAATATAGATGTGAACCATTACCCTAAATTTTTTTAATTGGATGAATGAAAATCTTTTTTCAGTGTAATAGCTTTGGATGGAGTGTGAGGAAATTGGTTAGTGATATGAGATTGGAGGAGGTTGGATATGCTCCAATAATTCCTTTATCTCCAGTACCATTATGGGTCATGCCCCAACCAGAAGTAGATTTAAGTTTATTAGAAAAAGGCAAAAGGAGGGTTCATATGAAACAGAAGTATATAATGTAAGGGAGTATATTGGGTCAAGATATGGGGAGTATATGTGCATTTTTACAGATGCTTCAAAGATTCAAAACTGGTCATGTGGGTTCTGCATTCATTATTCCAAAGGTTAAAGTGTATAAGAGTAAAAGGATATCAGATTGTTTATCGGTGTATACTGGAGATATGTTTGCATTAATTATGGCAATAAGGTGGATTAGGGAAGTTAAAATATCCAAGGCAGTAATATGTTCAGATTGTAGTTCAGCTCTAATAAGTTTGAAGGAGATAAAGTCAGAAACAAGACAAGATATGGTAATAGAGATAGTTCAAGAATTATATACAATTAAACAAGCTAATTTAGAGGTACAGTTTTTGTGGGTTCCAGCTCACATTGGGTTGAGAGGTAACGAGGAGGCGGATGCATTAGCAAAAAAGGCAATAGAACGAGAAATAGTAGATATACAGATTTTATAGCAGGTCAGAAATTAAATCAATTATTAAAAAACATATTTTGAAATTATGGCAGCAGTATTGGGACAATGAAAGGTAGACATATGCATCAAATACAGTCAACAGTGGGTAAGGGAAGAATATCAGGGAGGAGTAGGAAAGAAGAGAATATGATTACAAGACTGAGATTAGGACATACAAGATTGAATGGTACATTGCACTTAATAAGTAAGCATCCAACAGGTTGTGAGGTATGTGAGGTTAGTGAAACAGTTGAACATGTAATAATGCACTGTAGGAGATGTAAGGTTGAAAGGAAAGAGTTGAAGGAGGAATTAAATAAAATAGGAGTAAAGTTGAGTATTCAAAATTTATTAAAATCAGATAGGAGTATAAAACATTTATTGGTAGATTATTTGTTAAGTACTGGGTTAAATAAGCGTATTTAAAGTGGGTTTTTATTTTATTTATTTATTTTCTATTTATATATATATATTTTCCCCTGTCATGGGGGCTGAGAGTGGACGGAGGAGCTGAACACGCAGCGCCGGATGAAATTCGATGATGTCTCTATGCGGGTAAATAAGAGGAATTTATGTTGGGTATAGGAGGTGTCACTGGTCCATTTCAGCTATAGGTGGCGGTAATGCGCATATTTGTTTGCGATCCGCCGTAAAATAGTAATAATAAGAAGAAGAAGTTACCAATGGCGGACAACAGACGGCAAGCGGCAGCAGGTAAATACCTTTATATTTTTTTCACTGTCACATCAAGTAAGTTAACTGTTACTTAGTGATATGCTAATCCCGATTTATTTACATATTTTGTTTCTGTGTTTTATGTTGTAATACTGTTAAGATAGGGCTGAACGCTATGACGATGATAGTGACTATTGTTAGAGATTTTGCAGTTAATTTTACCTTTTTATATCACGGAATGTATATATCCGTGTATCACTGTACTAAAAGTTATTGACAGTTTGACAAAGAAACATGCATGGATGAAGAATAAAGAGAGGGACATCATGCATGTGTTCAAATAAGCCGCAATCAATTATCCTTTGGTAAAATGCACAGAATTATCTTAAAATCATGTGAGGTATTCACTTGATTTAAACAGTCAGTTATGTCTGAAGTAAAGTTAAACAGTTAAAGTGGGAGACCCGGATGAGTGTCATTCTGTGCATTCGTTCTTAAAGGGACAGCAGCTTAATAAACTGTGGTTTCATATTTTTAATCAAACAACAAAAGTCTAGAGAAGACCTTCGGCTCTTTTAGAATCAATTGAATTGAATTCATAGAATATGCTACATTGAAGACTAAACAGTATTATTCTTTAATATTTTTTGATGAAATATCTATAAAAAAATTAAATAACTATATTGTGATATTGTTATTGAAATAAAATTTCTCATGTATGTAGAATAATATGGTCATAATGCCCATCCTTACTGTCAGCTAGATCAAGCTTGTCATAAAAAGTAAAGGATCTTTGGCACAAGTAATCTGAGAACACTGTCATGTACACTCATTCAACAGAAAGGACACGAAACCACCATTCTTGGACTACAGGCAAACCAGGATTTTCGATCTTCTGTTTTTGCATGGACCTGGTGAGTACAATTCGCAAGTCCATGTCTCTGTCAGTAAGTTGATTAATATGAATGTTTTATTAAACAAATTAATATTAATTTGTGTGTGTGTGTGTGTGTGTGTGTGTGTGTGTGTGTGTGTGTGTGTGTGTGTGTGTGTTTCTCCCCGCATGATCCAGAAGTTTTGGGAATGAAAATCTTCTGCCACATGATCTTCAGAGGAAGTGAGTATTCATGTTTTTTGGTCACCTCTCAAAATATATTTTCTTCCTTATTTTTATTTTGTGTTTTCTACAGAAGAAAGTCTGTAGAAAGGTTGGTAAAGAAAACTTAAGGGTGAGTAAATGATGACTCATTAAATCGGAAATCTTGATTAATCTGATGATCTTAACAAGTACCATTTGTAATAAAAAACTGTGTAAACTGCTGCAATTAATACAAATATTAGTTGGTTGGTTTTATTTTAATAACAGTGTTATTCTACAGAATATTTTGTACTATAGTTGGCATTCTGTGTACAAAAATAGGTGCAACTGTGTTACCTTGCTAAGATACATCTGGAGAAAGGTGTCCATTGTTGTGAATCCTCATATTTCTTATAACTCCCATCTCAAAGCTGAGAGGACTCTGTGTTCATCTAGCCAAAATATCTCAATATCAAATGTTGTTTAAAGGAAAGGTACAAAAACTAAATCCTCAATTTTTAAGGACTTTTCAATTAATCAATGTCTTTTTCTTTCTTTCTTTTAAGGAACAGCTGTTTATTGGAGATTTGGAAGAGGATTGCTCTTTATCTGTCCCTTCTGATGCAGAATCATGGACATTCTGTTGTATGTTTTGATTTATATTTCTTATTACACTATATAGCTTGGATTCTGAATTAAAAGGTAAATGTTTGTCCAACTATATTATCAGCTATGGAGCCCACGGGGTCAGTTGAATATTAACAAAAACAATTTAAAACTGATTTGGTAAATACAAAGCTAACGGTAAACGGTACAATTTGTTGTTTTGTTTTAAGGTGAAATCATGACCTCATTATGATATTAGTAACCTAAACTTACAAGATAAATGCAATTTTTAGGGGGCTCTGAAGAACTGTTTGAGAAGAATTTGTTTACATACATTTATATCTAAATAGATATAGTTTTTAGAATCAATAGTGAAACATTGTAGATGTATCAGTTTTGTATTTTTTTTTTCAGTTTAAAATTAAGAATATTTTTATTCAACTTTAAAAATTTGATGAAACTATTCCACTGTTATCTGTGTTTTAAATGTTAAATGTATTATGAATTGTATTATTGTACAGACTGTATTTTGTCTTCCAAAATAAAATGTAAATTTACAATCTTGAGCATGCTTTAACACTTTATTGGATTTTTTTTATTGTAATTATCTGTAAAATAACAGTGTTATTGAAGGTGTTTGATCATAATAATCTATGAAAAATCTGTAAAATAACAATTTTACACTTTTTAAAAAACAGTAAATGACTGTCAGCTATGGCTGCCAAACAAAAACTGTAAAATTAAAATAAAATATCTTATTTTTAAACAAGGAAAATCTGTAAAATAACCGTTTAACACTGTATAAAAACGATAAATGACTGGCAGAGGAGACCAGAGGAGCCAGAGGAGAACTGGCACCCCGACTGAGTCTGGTTTCTCCCAAGGTTTTTTTTTTTCTCCATCATGCCCTGATGGAGTTTTGGTTCCTTGCCACTGTCGCCTTTGGCTTGGCTTGCTCAGTTGGGGACACTCAAATTATGATCCAAGTTACTCAACTAAATATACAAATAGAATTTATTAATTTGGTCATATATAATTCTATAAACTATCCAAATTAAACTAGCCAAATCAAATTTTGTAAAATCATTGTAAAAGCGCTATATAAATAAAGTTGATTGATTGATTGGCAGCTATGGCTGCCAAACAAAAAACGTAAAATTAAAGTAAAATATCTTAATTTAAACCAGGAAAAAGTCTGTAAAATAACAGTTTAACACTGTATAAAAATGGTAAATGACTGGCAGCTATGGCTGCCAAACAAAAAACCGTAAAATTAAAGTAAAATATCTTAATTTAAACCAGGAAAAATCTGTAAAATAGCAATATTTTTCAGTAAAACTTTTAATGTAAATTTCTGTAAAATTCTTGTTTTTGCACTTTATTTGAATTAAGATATTTTACTTTAATTTTAGGGTTTTTGTTTGGCAGCCGTAGCGTGGTGGTGGTGGTGGTGACGTTTTAAGTGGGCTCGTAGGTTGGTGGTATTTCCTGAGTATTTTACGTTTGTGTCACACAGCTTGCAAACCGCGATGCTTTTATCTAAATCGTCGCTATCTTTCTTCTTTTTAAATCCAAAGTGCTCCCACACATCTACTTTCAAGCATGAAGGTGCTGGATTTATATTCGCCGCCATTTTCTTGAATCTCCTCGCTCTGACTGCGTAATCAGGAAGACGTAGACATCGGCGTCTGTGTAAAGTTAGTAGTAACTTACAGGTAACTTGCTCTACAGTGACACTAGTGGCTGGTTGACCAAATCGCTCTTCCTGCAACGTGAAGGGGGGTAAACACGAGGGATTTGAATGGGACTTATGTATCAATACTGCTTAAAAATCGATACTTTCTTAGGGGAAAAAATATCAATTTATATCGCAGAATCAATAAAATTGCTCAGCCTTAAGTACAACACAGTAGCTTACACATATGTTACACAGGATTTATCATTTACACTACATATCGTTACATAAAGCACCAAAACTTGGAAGGCATTTTATTTGAACTTCTGAGTTAATACTGACAATATTATTATAAATTACAGCAACCCCTCCCCCTTTACCTTTCAGACGCGGCTCGTGTTTATAACAGTAATCTTGTGGGGTGGACTCATTTAAAGTAATGTAGTTTTCAGGTTTTAGCCAGGTTTTAAAGAAAAAACACAAGACAAAAAAAAAATAGATGAATTTATTAAAATGACCCATTCAAAAGTTTGTGAACCTTTGATTCTTAATACTGTGTGTCGTACCCTGGATGATCTACAGCTGTTTTTTTAGTTCTGTGATGGTTGTTCTTGAGTCCCTTGTTTCTTTTGAGCAGTTAAACTGCTCAATGTTCTTCATGAAAATCCTCCAGGTCCTGCAAATGCTTCAGTTTTCCAGCATCTTTTGCATATTTGACTTCAGGCGTGTTTGCATGTCAGATAAGTGGTCCTCATTGGAACTGTTCCTGTGTTCAAGCTCCGGTACATGCTCGCTTAACTTTGTAAGAGAGCCATGGATCAATGTTAAACTTGACTGAATATTGGCCATTTTTGCATCAAAGTGTGATAACATTTCAACTTTCAGTTGTTGTATAGCTTCCACGATAAACTTACTGGTAACTGACTGTTCCCTTCGTTCAGTCACTCCGAGTAACGTCAGTGACTGACGAATGGGGGTTTCGCTTAGAAGCCAATCATCTTTGAGATCTTAGAAAACGCCCAATGGCAGTGCCAATGCCATGGGCATGCGGAATTTGCATGCGTAACTCCGCCCCACCATGTGGGTATAAAAGGCAGTGTCTGCTTCGGAGCCAAGAGCATCTCTTCACTCCTGCAAGCCTGACTTCTGAAGTCCTGTCTTCTGTCTTCGAGACGAGCGGTTCTCGAGGGTGTTGGTGTGATGGCGCGTTCCAGCGATCTTATGTTGCCTGCCTGCTGATCTGTGCAGTGATCTGCAACAGCTGTGTGTTTCCCTGGGCAGAGGTGGCACTTTCACTGCTCGATGTGTTTGGGCTTCAGCACGTTCGGGCAGTGTTTGTGGATGTGTCATGTTCCCACTGCGGGAATGTGACCATTGCGATGTTGTGGTCGAGACTCAGTGATGTCTGTGAGGAGAAAGAGTCCCCTCTGCCACACTCCAATCTACCGTCTCCGAGAGAGGTGGTACTTTGGCTGGTGGCCAGGGTGACCTGAGGGCTGTGCTGTGGTATTAAGACCCCTGACGTTCATTCCTCGGGCCACGCCCCCCTCTCGCACATCGCTTCCCGCGAGTGCTGGACTGAAACAGCGGCCCGTCTCTGACGCCTCGGTCGTTCAGTTCACAATCCAGATAGCAGCGAGATTTAGATCGCCGCATCTCAAGGTGGGCTAGAGTCCTTTGGGGATGACGATTAGGCTGTGCTCGGCCTTCGGGTGTGCCATTGCTGCCTGATCTGACCCAGAGTTGACAGCCATGTTATCTCGGGGAGCCGCGAGCCTCAGGCTGGTGTGTAACTCCGCCCTGTCACGAGTGCTTGTGGTCGCGCGATTGGTTTTTGGGGACGGCACCTGACAGCTGTTGGGCCCCGCCCCCAATGCCTTTCGCCCCCTAGGTGCATGAGGAGGTCACGCGGTCCCGGAAGTCCCTGTGCAAGAGGGAAGGGGACCTGTAGGTATTTTCGGTTGATGAAGCGTGCCTGGAGTTCGGGCCGGCCTATTCTCCTTTTCTCGGATATGTGCCCAAGGTTCCCACCACTCCATGCAGGGACCAGGTGGTGAACCTGCAAGCGCTGCCCTTGGAGGAGGCAGACCCAGCCTTGGCACTGCTCTGTCCAGTACGCGTTCCACGCTTGCGTACGATGGGACGCAGTGTTCAGGACCTCAGACCAGCTCTTTGTCTGTTATGGTGGAGAGCGGAAGGGAAGGGCTCTCTTAAAGCAAGGCGTCTCACTGGATTTTGGACACCATTGTTTTGGCTTACCAGCAGCAGGCCGTCCATGCCCCCTTTGGGTCAGGAGCGTGGCCTCCTCTTGGGCTTTAGGCATGGTGTTCCGCTAACAGACATCTGCAGAGCTGCAGGCTGGAGCCGAGTGGAGCCGGTGTCCGACTATGTACTCGCCTCTACTAGTGGCCGGTTATGGACTAGGCTCAGGTGTCTTCGCTAGCTCGCCATTCCACTCCACAGACTGGATACGTGCAAATTCTCCTCAGGTGAGCTTCCAAGAAGCCCTGAGCTCCTCCAGCACTGTCGATGCCAACACTCTCGAGCCCAGACCCTTGTGTCCGGCCAGGTGCCCTGTGTGTATGGTTTCCCTCTGGCGACCCCCACACGTGTATTTCCACCGTAAGCCTCCTTGAGCAGGTGTCTTCCCCTGGCGAGCCATGCCACCCCCGGGGTTAAAATTCCACCTTCGTCTGGTCCCCCAGAGTTCTCCATATGCAGCCCGGGGGGTCATATGTTTACTCTCGAAGTCCTCCCTACGGGCTGGCGTCTTTGCATATCTCCACCTGGAATATGCTCCCAGTGTACCTTGTTATTCCTGTGATAAGTGGGAGTCCTTCGTCCGTACTAGCAGGGCGCTCGCACTTACGCAGGGCACTGGAAGACACCCGAGTGGCGTGATTATATTGGGACCCCCATTCGTCACTGACGTTATTCGGAGTGACTGAATGAAAGGGAACGTCTCGGTTACGTATGTAACCCTTGTTCCCTGAGGAGGGAACGGAGACGTAACGTCCCTCTGCCACATTCACTGTACCGCTGAAACGGCCAGGAGTTCAGTCTAGGCTCCTCAGCAGGTAAACATAATGCGATGTTGCCAGCGTACTGCCTTTTTTACCCACATGGTGGGGCGGAGTTACGAATGCAAATTCCGCATGCCCATGGCATTGGTACTGCCATTGGGTGTTTTCTAAGATCTCGAAGATGATTGGCTTCTAAGCGAAACCCCCATTTGTCAGTCACTGACATTAGACGATCCATGATACACCTCAAGCACTGTAGATCAGGGGCTTTGAGGATGTTATTGTTTGTATAAAGCGTCAGCTCACAAATATAAATTGCAATCGTAACGAAATAATGAAATGATTCAAATCAAATCATGCCTGCCGGTCTAGCTGCAACAGTCGCTCACACTGTCTCCGCTGCCGCCATTTAAATACATTAAACACAAAGTTTTTGTCATCCTGGCATGTGTGGAAAGTGTTAAACCATGTTACAATTAAAAATTAAAAACCTTCAGCCTCTCAAGCGATCTCTCAGACAGCTTCAAACTAATTTCTGGAACAACCCTCTTCCTAGAGAAAATTTATTTTCTCCACTGAGAATGTAAATCCTAAATCATATGCCCATTCTTTTACCTTTTAATTGCTAATAAATCTTTCTATTGATATACAAAATATACCATGGGGCGGCAAACCGGAAGGTTGGTGGTTCGATCCCCGGTTCTACCTGACCAAGTGTCGAGGTGTCCATGAGCAAGACACCTAACCCCAGCTGCTCCCGACGAGCTGGATGGCGCCTTGCATGGTTGACACCGCCGTCGGTGTATGAATGAGTGAGTGAATGGGTGAATGTGAGGCAATGTGTAAAGCGCTTTGAATGGCCATTGGTCTGTTAAAAGCGCTATATAAATGCAGTCCATTTACCATTTACCATTTAGCATCCCCTACTATATCTTGATGTACTTGATTCAAAATATAATTTATCACTATAGAAAAAAAATACTTAATGGAATTATTAGTCCCTTGTTTCTGCTTAACCTGTGTTTTGATCCAGAGATTATGTAATAGAAGATGCATAATAGCACCCCCTACTGTATAACAGTGAAGACATGGATAGTCAGTGGCGAGGAAAATTTTCAGTTCAGAAAATTCAGTCAGTGGTGGAGAAAGAGTAATGTAGATTTGAAGGTAAATTTGTGTACACTACCAGTATACTAGCCTAAACAAAATTCTGATACTCAGAATTTGGAACATGTAGCTTAAATTGAGAACAAATTGCCTTTGAATTCTGCAGGGGGGTAGGTGCCATTACATTTTTGTATTTACTTGTCTTGTTAGTTTAGTTAAAGAATTAGGGAAGGTCTTGTATTTTCTTTTGTTTTATTTTCTTTCTGATAGGACATTTAGTTGCTAGGTTAAGGTAGTTTACTTTTTGTAAAGAATAAAAAGTCTGTGGTGCTTAGTCAGATGTTTGAAGGTGCTCACTGGGGTCAGGAATTCAAATGAATGTAGAAAAAAGGAAATCTAAGGCACTCTTCTTTTTTCTCTTATTTTACTGGCTATTTCATAATAGAAATTGAAAAGACATGGGAAAAGCAATCCATAGCGGCGCAGACAGCATTCTTCAGCGTGTGCTTCCCAGACAAACAATTTCCCCATTTTGTGTATACTTATTAGAAACACCTGAGTGACATGGTAAATTATCACATGAATCATGCTGGCAGGCTGTAAATGTTCACATGCAAAAGAATAAAGAACAACAATCCACTAGGTGGCCATACATTGTGAATATCCACATACAGAGAGAGTCCACTAGTGTGCATATTTGGGCTACATTGCAAGTTAAGCCCAAACAAAGAGTAAATTTTCACAAGAAAGGAATGAAATATATTTAACCATTCAACCCATGTAAACTGTGGACTGTAAATCATATACAGTATTGTTCAAAATAATAGCAGTACAATGTGACTAACCAGAATAATCAAGGTTTTTAGTATATTTTTTTATTGCTATGTGGCAAACAAGTTACCAGTAGGTTCAGTAGATTCTCAGAAAACAAATGAGACCCAGCATTCATGATATGCAAGCTCTTAAGGCTGTGCAATTGGGCAATTAGTTGAATTAGTTGAAAGGGGTGTGTTCAAAAAAATAGCAGTGTGGCATTCAATCACTGAGGTCATCAATTTTGTGAAGAAACAGGTGTGAATCAGGTGGCCCCTATTTAAGGATGAAGCCAACACTTGTTGAACATGCATTTGAAAGCTGAGGAAAATGGGTCGTTCAAGACATTGTTCAGAAGAACAGCGTACTTTGATTAAAAGTTGATTGGAGAGGAAAACCTATAAAGAGGTGCAACAAATGATAGGCTGTTCAGCTAAAATGATCTCCAATGCCTTAAAATGGAGAGCAAAACCAGAGAGACGTGGAAGAAAACGGAAGACAACCATCAAAATGGATAGAAGAATAACCAGAATGGCAAAGGCTCAGCCAATGATCACCTCCAGGATGATCAAAGACAGTCTGGAGTTACCTGTAAGTACTGACAGTTAGAAGACATCTGTGTGAAGCTAATCTATTTTCAAGAATCCCCATAAAGTCCCTCTGTTAAAAAAAGGCATGTGCAGAAGAGGTTACAATTTGCCAAAGAACACATCAACTGGCCTAAAGAGAAATGGAGGAACATTTTGTGGACTGATGAGAGTAAAATTGTTCTTTTGGGTCCAAAGGCCACAGGCAGTTTGTGAGATGACCCCAAACTCTGAATTCAAGCCACAGTACACAGTGAAGACAGTGAAGCATGGAGGTGCAAGCATCATGATATGGGCATGTTTCTCCTACTATGGTGTTGGGCCTATTTATCGCATACCAGGGATCATAGATCAGTTTGCATATGTTAAAATACTTGAAGAGGTCATGTTGCCCTATGCTGAAGAGGACATGCCCTTGAAATGGTTGTTTCAACAAGACAATGACCCAAAACACACTAGTAAACGGGCAAAGTCTTGGTTCCAAACCAACAAAATTAATGTTATGGAGTGGCCAGCCCAATCTCCAGACCTTAATCCAATTGAGAACTTGTGGGGTGATATCAAAAATGCTGTTTCTGAAGCAAAACCAAGAAATGTGAATGAATTGGGGAATGTTGTTAAAGAATCATGGAGTGGAATAACAGCTGAGAGGTGCCACAAGTTGGTTGACTCCATGCCACACAGATGTCAAGCAGTTTTAAAAAACTGTGGTCATACAACTAAATATTAGTTTAGTGATTCACAGGATTGCTAAATCCCAGAAAAAAAAAATGTTTGTACAAAATAGTTTTGAGTTTGTACAGTCAAAGGTAGACACTGCTATTTTTTTGAACACACCCCTTTCAACTAATACCCCAATTGCACAGCCTTAAGAGCGTGCATATCATGAATGCTGGGTCTTGTTTGTTTTCTGAGAATCTACTGAACCTACTGGTAACTTGTTTGCCACGTAGCAATAAAAAATATACTAAAAACCTTGATTATTCTGGTTAGTCACATTGTACTGCTATTATTTTGAACAATACTGTATATAAAATGTTTCTCTCTGTAAAAGTAATTTGAATTGTCACCGATTGAATATTCTTTTTTGATAATTTCTAAACCCTCAAGCATTAGGCCTTCTGGATTACTGCTATGCACATTTTGAAAGTGTTTTGCCATAGGATAATCCAAATTGGCTTTTCTCATGGCATTTTTGTGTCTTTGAGACATCTCTTGGTCTGGCCTATGTAAAAGCATCCACATGTACATGATAACCTGTATACCCCCCCAAAAAAGTTTAAATTAATACATGTTTTTATTTCATATTTCAATTCTTATTTGTCTTGAAATCACAGAATTGTACATTCTTTAATATTGGAACAATGATTTCAAGACCCACATTTGTAAGTACCTTTTAAGTGTCTGTGAAGCCAAGTAATCTGTTTTTTTTTTTTTTGGCAGGAAGATGACTTGGTACTAACCTATCGCATAGTGTGGGAGCTCTCTTAAAACTAATTTTTAGAGGTGCAGAAAATACTTCTCGAAGCACAGGGTCACTCTTAATAAGATTCCAATTTGAATGTAGGCCTTATTATCCTTTTTATGGGATTGGCCAAAGAGCTATATTTTGTGACAAAATAAGCCTGTTTTTGTTGGAACATATTTTTTTTATTTTTCTGGAGTAGCTCTGATCTAGGAATGGACTGTGCTTTCCTGTAAGCATTTTGTACAATTTCTGTGTGATAGCCCCTTTGTGAAAATCGGTTAGACATGACTTTGGCTTGCACTTCATATTCACGGTTGGTATCACAAATACGTCGACATTGGAACTGGTTAATCTGGATGGAAGCTATCTGCTTTTAACATGGTGTTTCTGTTTTAGAAATAGTTAGATTTAAAAAGTTAATGGTCGTTTTGGAATGTTCCATGCACAGTTTCCTGTCATTGTTGTTCAAGTGATCATAAAACTGTAACAGTTCTTCATAAAAACACTCCATATCATGAAAATGTCATAAATGTACCTACCCCACCATTTTATCTTGTCACTGTAGTTGTTAAAATAGACAAAATCCTTCTCCCATAAACCTAAAAAAAGGTTAGCATAGTTAGGTGCAAAGCATGCACCCATTGCAGTACCCAGAACCTGAATTTAAGTGTCCATTCAGTGAACTGAATAATAAATTCAGAGGAAGGCAAAGAATCTATAGGCCTATTCATTAGAAAATGTTGTAAAGCTTTCAGTCCGTCATGTTGAGCAATATTTGAGTACAGGAACTCCACATCCAATGTAACTAAAAACTCTTGAAGTTGTCTGGAACTCTCATGTCACTTAATATTCTCAATAAACCCGTCTCAACTGTATAGCCGAATAAGATTTTGTTGCAATATTTTCCTGTTTAACACTGTGAAGCTGCTATGAAACAATTATCATTGTAAAAGCGCTATATAAATGAAGTTGAGTTGAGTTGACTTGACTTACCCTTCAGCACATGAGTAATGTCCTGTATATAGGAGGGAAGCTGTTGAGCCAGTGGCTTGATGTAGAAGCCTATAAATTGCAAGGCTGGCTCTGTGAGAGAACCATTGCCCGGAGGAGATTCGAGAGACGTATGAACCTTAAGGAGCATGTAGAAGGTGGATATTCTAGGATGTTGACATAGAAGGAAATCATGCTCCTGTTTTGAAATCCACCCAGTATCCTTGGCTGTGAGTAACAGTTCTTTTAATCTCTCTTTTGTGTTGTCTATTGGATTGTACACAATAGCCGTTGGTAATTGTCTTGATTCTTCAGTTGCTGTAAGGCTTGGTATTAAACTAATTTGTGTGGTATTGTGGGAGAGAAAGAGAGTCCTTCAGACAACACACTGACACAGTCAAGGGCTGTTTTAGAAAGGTTATTTACCGTCTACTCATGTTCCGGTCCCTGAGAATCCATGATGGTTATCTTTGTCCTTGACTGTTTTCTGTCTCTCCTTGTTTTCTTCTTTTTATTTTGCATTTTATGTTTTTGGGTCTTTCGTCTAAAAAATCAGACGTGGTAGAAACAGCTGGTGAACACATATTGGAGATTGAAGTAGATTCTTCATAGTAAAATTGAAGGACACTGATCTCTGCCTTTGGCTGACTCTTTGATTTGGTCTAGTCCACTTGTAGACTCATCTTTATCGTTTCATCTCTCTTAAATGTCTTAAACTTCTGTTGTCTGACCAAATTAAGTTTCTCAAGGTCATGTTTCAATTTGTTTTCAAATGGTAATTTTATGTCATCATTAGTATATTCATTCCAGAGATTTGTGCTTTTATCTCATTGAGTTTTTTTTTTTTTTTTTTTACTTTTTGTTTGGCCTGGCCTAGCTCTGAAGTTACTTTTGCATTATTTTGCATTTATTGTTTGAACTGCTGGCAAAACGTTAGTAAAACAACCTCAGTAAAAACAAGAACGTGAAAAAGTTATTTAGAAAGTAATTTGTTTGATTATCTATTTTCCTTTATGTTTTACCCCTGAACCCCTAGACCTGGGGTCTGGTAATCCTTTCTGTGGAAGGATTTACTAGCCAAGTGCTGCGGTGTATATATACTATATTGTATATTTTTTCACCATGTTCCTGTCTTCACGTGGATGTACATATTTTTGTGCACTTTTGGTGAACTGTAAATATACTGTTAAAGGAATGGATGGGAGCCCTGGGAAAACTAGGTTGCTGCTGGAAGAGGTGTAGTCAGCAGGGGGTCCTAACACCCCAGTATAGTAATGAGGACAGTAAGATTTAAGATCTTTATTGTCATATGTACATATTTTTACTCTTTGTACAATGAAATTCTTACTTTATACTGTCAAAAAACACTGTCCTTCAAACTAAAAACAAGGTCCTAACTCTCTGTGGCTATAAAAAAAAAATCCTTCAAAGGGAGTAGGGGTGTCACCCTGGCATCAAGGCCAAATTTGCCCATTGGCCTCTGTCCTTCACCATGGCCTCCTATCTCCATATACTGATCACTCTGTCTCCTCTCCACCAACAAGGTGTTGTGTGATGCACGTTCTGGCGCAATATGGTTGTCGTCGCATCATCCAGATGGATGCAGCACATAGTGGTACCCAGAAAAGCGCTATATAAATATAAAAATAATTACTAATAATTATTATACAATAATAATTTATTGTTATTTACTCTTATACTACTACTTCTGTTACTACTACTACTAATAATAATAATAATAAGAAGAAGAAGTAGTAGTAGTGGGAGTAGTATGAGAGTCATTCATCACTTGATTTATTGGATGAATTGGACTTCAGCTAAAATAAAATGAAACTTCCTATCTACTTTCCCGTTACTGGTCGGCTACTTAAGATCAAATCAGACCCCCATAATTGGTAGTGGTACAGAAGGATTCAAGTGGCATGTTGTTGTTACTAGTGCTATTATTTTTAAATGCAATACTTATTGTAATTAATGGGGTTATTATTCATTTTTTATGAATTAGTACATTTCTGACATCTCTTTCATTAATCATATAGGTAAGTTGAGTGAAATAATTAAATTTGCATTCATAGTGTTGCTGTGACATCTTAGATTTAAATATAGGAAAATTGAATATATGTAAATGTTCATGTGTCTGTAAGCTATACAAGACAGAGAATAATTTTACCTTTCAGATGAATTGCTTTTACTGGGATTTTGCTTTGTCTGTCAGTGATTATTCAATTATTATTAACTAAATTGTTTTAGTATTTTACAGTATTTATGGGGGGATACTCATGAGATAATACAACTTCTTCAAAACTCATATTTCAGTTATCTACCACTAGGTGTCAGAAGGCACGCAGTAAAAGTCACACTTCCCCTTTAAACAAAGAATATTCTTAAAGGAATATTCACATATATTTAACTTACTATAAACATTACCAATGCAACAATTGTTATTATACTACTTAATGAGTTCGTGATACCATTGCTCTGAATAGATATTCATTCAAATTAAGTAGAATTTGTTAACGTATTTGGACTAGTAAATAAATATCAATAAGTACAGCTAAAATACTAGGCTACTATTAGACTACTTAATAGACTAGTTACTAAAATTGGCAGTAGGCTACTTATAAAATATGCCATTACTGTCATCATGTGTATTGATCAAGTGACTATATTTGGTGTAAATGTTTGCCAGTTGCTGTAGCATCAACAGTTATAATAAGGTTTAGAAGTTAGAGGAAGTTCAAGCGTGTCAAAATCAGAGAGAGAGAGAGAGAGAGGAAGTAGCCTATGGCTGATCTTGCTGTGTCCGTTATTGATTTCGATACTAAACACGAACGGTAAAACGTTTATACACTTTTTGGTGACATTTGTTTGGGCTTTGGTATACATTTTCCACCCACTATCATATTCGTAGCTCATAGCGGAAAAGTTGCACAAAATTTCAAATTGACCAAGGCACAGCGGAAGTGAGCTCGGAAAAAAGGCGACAAGAGACATTAATTTACTGAACTATTCGCTCGCTTTAGTTATTTGTCCTTTTCTAGAGGACTGTTTTTTGGACTCCATCATGAGTGAGGAGAAACCTGAGGTTGAGCTCTTTGTGAAGGTGAGTTTACCCGCAGGCCATTATTCGTGATTTCATCTAGAACTAATGCAATTTTAGCAACTTATGATTTAATAACTGCACAATGTAATAAACTATTATTCATGTATTAAAATGTTTATAGTGTAGACTAGTTGTCTCAAAACATAATAAAACCTTGAACTCATTATGTGAAAACGGGTTTTACATTTTGAGAAATCTATTACATTATGAAATCAACAAAAACAAAACAAAATGTCAAATTGTAAAACTTTCTAAAACAAATAGTATCCTTTCAAGGCATAGAAAACAGTGGTATATTCCTTGAATCTTAACTTTACCTATGTTGCAGTCTTAACCTATATGAAATTAACTATTAAAATATTCATGCATTTATTATTATTATTATTATTATTATTATTACCTGCATTGCCCTATCATTGCCCCCTATAACTCTACTGGAGGAAGAACATCATTCTTCCAAAACAATTATTCCATTCTGAACATTTTATTACATTATGCTGTTATTACATTATGCTTTGTTATAAAATACAAAAAGACCTAATAGAACTATGGCCAAACAACATTTAATGTATTACTATGTATGCAAAATGACAAAAAACAAAAAATTTACTGAAAATTATATTCAACCTGTGCGAAATTGAAAGGCTTCTGGTGGGGGAGGTGGGCACGCTAACAAGGACGCTAAAGACCACATCCTTTAGTCAGTCGCTAGTGCACCTCTTGAGGCCAGGGGGGTGAGGTTTACCTGCACAGCTCTTTACCAGATATCTGCATTGTTTTATTTTTGTAATATCGATTATTTTCTCATCCAGTTTTTTTTTTTTTTTTTTTTTGAGGAGGCACTGCCTCCCTTGCCTCCTTGTAGGAAACGCCCTGGAAACAACTTCACAAACAGTCTTTTCAACCACACAGTAGACCTATTGCTATTTCTGTGTTACAAAAATTCATATTATCATAGAAGTGTGTTTCACAAATTATATTATCATATAATGTCAAGTCAACTTTATTTATATGGCGCTTTTAACAATGCAGATTGTTTCAAAGCAGCTTCACAGTGTTAAACAGAAAAATAATGCAACAGAATATATTTCGATTATCATACAGTAACAATGTGGGCTTTAGATCAGTAATTAGGTCTATATGGTTAATTTAGTTTAATAATTAGATTTATTTTGAAATATATTTGAAAAATAGTTTTTCCCCAACTGAGCAAGCCAGAGGCGACAGTGGCAAGGAAACCAAAACCCCATCAGGAGACCTAATGGAGAAAAATAAACCTTGGGAGAAACCAGGCTCAGTCGGGGTGCCAGTTCTCCTCTGGCCAATTAACAAACAGCGTATTATTATTATTATTAAAATTATTATTTTAAAGGTCAGAGGTCATAATCGATCTTAATATTCGAAAGATCTGAGGCAACACGCCGGAGACGGGTTTATTGAGGATGATGTATCGATTAAATAATTATTAAAAATAAATCATTTGAAATATCGGAGTCATTACGCCGGAGACAGGTTTTTATTGAGGATGCCGTATTGATTAAACAATTACTAAAGTGTAATATTCTAAAGATCGGCGGCAACACGCTGAAGACGGGTTGTTTTGAGGATGACATATCGATTTAAAGAATTATTAACTAGGACTATTCAAACAATCGGAGTCATTACACGGGAGACAGGTTTATTGAGGATGCCGTGTTGATGAGGCAACTTAAAGGGGAGTCTAAATGACACGGTCTCTGCAGACATTTCAGGTTCATGTGTTGGTCACATCTGGGTGCAGGTCCACCGTCTGATCTGGATACAGCCTGGATCCGGCTGACTGCAGTAGACCTCGGGATAAAACAGAGACACTAACATTAGCGTAGATGCCATTCTTCTGATGATGTAACGAGTACATCAGGTGTTATGGGAAGTGTTCCCGGTTCCGGCTGAACTAGATAATGCAGCCTAATAATCATTTATTTGAAAAAAGTGTTTTATGTGTATGCCATAGAAAAGAGATGTGTTTTTAGTCTAGATTTAAACTGACAGAGTGTGTCTGGTTCCCGAACAATGCTAGGAAGACTGTTCCAGAGTTAAGGTGCTAAATAGGAAAAGGATCGACCACCTGCAGTTGATTTTGATATTCTCGGTATTATCAGCTGGTCAGAGTTTAGAGACCGCAGTAGACGTGATGGAGTATAATGTGTTAAGAGCTCACTCAAGTACTGGGGAGCTAAACCATTTAGTGCTTTGTAAGAAATAAGCAAGTTAATGTTTAATAGGGAGCCAGTGCAGTGTTGACAGAACTGGACTAATGTATTCATACTTCCTGGTTCTAGTAAGAACTCGAGCTGCTGCGTTTTGGACCAGCTGGAGTTTGTTTATTAAGCGAGCAGGGCAACCACCCAGTAGAGCATTACAATAATCTAGCCTTGAGCTCATGAAAGCATGTATTAACTGTTCAGCATTTTGCATTGAGAGCATGTGCCGTAATTTAGATATATTTTTAAGATGGTAGAATGCAGTTTTACAGATGCTAGAAACATGGCTTTCAAATGAAAGATTGGTATCAAAGAGCACACCCAGGTTCCTAACTGACGACGAGGACTTGACAGAGCAGCCATCGAGGGTTAGACAGTATTCTAGGTTACTACTTGTGGAGCTTTTTTGTCGAATTATTAAAAATTCAGTTTTTTTTTTCACTATAATGCATCACACATTCTCAAATGGACACTGTAACGATGTTCGTTGTTGTGGGCAGGAAGGAGGCGGGAACCGGCGAACATTCAACAGATTTTAATCAAAAATAAATAAACAAAACAAAAGTAAATCGCGAGCAGCCCCTCACGGACGACTGCCCGCAAACACTCACACATAATAAAACGTGGGCAGCCCCTCACGGACGACTGCCCACCAACACAACAAAACATAAACAAAACTCAACACAAATTCCAGGCCTGGTCCTCTCTCAACTTCCGCTGCCTTCGCTCCTCCTTTTATGCTCCTGTCACTCGGCCGCGAGACGAGACCGGTGTGACGCGCAGCTGGCACTCATTATCACTCGTCACCGGTCCCGCTCTCGCGGTCCCTCGCCCCGCTGCTTGCCACAGACACATGTTAGGACTGCAGGCAGGGCAATCTTGTACCGCACTCTGTTCTTACTAGCTTGGTGCTAATTATTCTGACTGCAAACTGACATTCATAATTTGGGTACAATATGATTCCTTGCCATGGCACTGTACAATAGGGTGAAACTGTACAGTAGTTGCAAAAACAAAGCACCAGTACTTATTTGTAATTATGTGAAAACATAATTTGGGGCTACACAGTCTTTCAGAAACCTGTAGTGATTCTCTGTATTTGTATATGTGTGTGTAGGCAGGAAATGATGGTCAGAGTATTGGGAACTGCCCATTCTCTCAGCGGCTCTTCATGGTCCTGTGGCTGAAAGGCGTGACATTTAATGTGACTACTGTTGACATGAAGAGGTTGGTGATAATCATTATTTTTAAGTATGCAGTGAAACCATTATTTTTAAGTATGCAGTGAAACCTAGCATATTACTGTTTCTATCCAGTAGTATGCTGCATTATTTTCACAGTATTCCAGAAATAAATTGGTAGAGAAAAGTCAAATTAAGTGCATTGCATTGTGGGATCCCGAGCAGTGTGCTTTTGACAAATGAAATAGGTCATCCAGGTATTCCATCCATGCATAAAATTAGCAAACTGTGCACAGTATGCATACAGCATTTTGCAAAAGTAATGTTCCTCTTTCTCTCTTTTGTGACTAGGAAGCCAGACATTCTTAAAGATCTGGCCCCTGGTGCTCAGCCCCCTTTCCTGCTGTATGGTACAGAGGTGAAGACGGACACCAACAAGATAGAAGAGTTCCTGGAGGAAACCCTCTGCCCTCCTAAGTAACTCTCTTCATTAATGCATGCTTCATTTCCCTTCATTCTGTGGTTCCATATTTCAATGTGCTTGTATTTGTATTTCCGTCTCGTTATGTTTACTATCTGTCATCCTCTTCTTAATCCCTCTTTACAACACAGATACCCACGGCTGGCAGCTCGCAATCCTGAATCTAACACTGCAGGTCTTGATGTGTTCTCAAAGTTTTCAGCCTACATTAAGAATTCAAACCCTCAGATGAATGACAGTGAGTGCAAGAATGCTGCTTTTTGTTTTCATTCATTCATTAAAATGATGACCAGTATTAAGGTTCAGTTGTGAGATTCACAAACAACTGACCAGCTGTAAACAGATGCTTTTTTTTTATTTTGTCTGTCAGACTTAGGGCATTTTCACACCTACCTTGTTTGGTCCGGATTTTCTGACTTTTCAGCTTGGTCCGAATCAAAATTACAGGTGTGAAACCTCCCTCGGACCACGGTCCGGATCAAACTTAAAGGAGAACTCCGTGGAATTTTTAAGTTAATATTGATCGTTATACCTTTGTGAGTACTGTCTATAGAAAAAAAAACGAACCAGATTGGTGCTTGCAACACGGAGCTGTTACAGTTAATGCCCAGAGCTCCCACTCAGCTAAAACGGCAGTTATGAGGGCATATACATAAAGAGTGTCTTTGTGCCTCTTAACAGGCACAAAATGCAATTAAAATTGCAGTAGGCAAATGCAGTACGTCTGAATTAATTTAATTTGCAGCAAGTGTTTCTCAACCCTGGGGCCTGTACAATGACGGTAGATTAACAAACTCAGGGTTATAGGATTAGTTTTGAGTTGACAAAACCAAACCCATCAATTCAGGCTTCGTTGGTCCCATGATGCTGATCATCAACTTTCTCTGTCAACTCAGGCTTTGATCCTGAGTTTGTGGAGCGTGTGCACGTGAAAGTGTGACATCAGCAGTGAGCAGCCAATCACATGCCTTTCAACGCAAAGTGTGACTCATTTCTCGCAAGAGAGCTAACGTGATTCAAAACTCTTTTGCTGAAGATAAAGACATTGAAGTATACATAAAGAATTTAAATGCATTTACAAAGAAGAAAATACTTTTCCATGTAAGAGGATAAATAATGAAATAAATTATATATATATATATATATATATATATATATATATATATATATATATATATACAGTATTGTTCAAAATAATAGCAGTACAATGTGACTAACCAGAATAATCAAGGTTTTAGTATATTTTTTATTGCTACGTGGCAAACAAGTTACCAGTAGGTTCAGTAGATTTTCAGAAAACAAATGAGACCCAGCATTCATGATATGCACGCTCTTAAGGCTGTGCAATTGGGCAATTAGTTGAATTAGTTGGGGTGTGTTCAAAAAATAGCAGTGTGGCATTCAATCACTGAGGTCATCAATTTTGTGAAGAAACAGGTGTGAATCAGGTGGCCCCTATTTAAGGATGAAGCCAACACTTGTTGAACATGCATTTGAAAGCTGAGGAAAATGGGTCGTTCAAGACATTGTTCAGAAGAACAGCGTACTTTGATTAAAAAGTTGATTGGAGAGGGAAAAACCTATAAAGAGGTGCAAAAAATGATAGGCTGTTCAGCTAGAATGATCTCATATGCCTTAAAATGGAGAGCAAAACCAGAGAGACGTGGAAGAAAACGGAAGACAACCATCAAAATGGATAGAAGAATAACCAGAATGGCAAAGGCTCAGCCAATGATCACCTCCAGGATGATCAAAGACAGTCTGGAGTTACCTGTAAGTACTGTGACAGTTAGAAGACGTCTGTGTGAAGCTAATCTATTTTCAAGAATCCCCAAAGTCCCTCTGTTAAAAAAAGGCATGTGCAGAAGAGGTTACAATTTGCCAAAGAACACATCAACTGGCCTAAAGAGAAATGGAGGAACATTTTGTGGACTGATGAGAGTAAAATTGTTCTTTTGGGTCCAAGGGCCACAGGCAGTTTGTGAGACGACCCCAAACTCTGAATTCAAGCCACAGTACACAGTGAAGACAGTGAAGCATGGAGGTGCAAGCATCATGATATGGGTATGTTTCTCCTACTATGGTGTTGGGCCTATTTATCGCATACCAGGGATCATGGATCAGTTTGCATATGTTAAAATACTTGAAGAGGTCATGTTGCCCTATGCTGAAGAGGACATGCCCTTGAAATGGTTGTTTCAACAAGACAATGACCCAAAACACACTAGTAAACGGGCAAAGTCTTGGTTCCAAACCAACAAAATTAATGTTATGGAGTGGCCAGCCCAATCTCCAGACCTTAATCCAATTGAGAACTTGTGGGGTGATATCAAAAATGCTGTTTCTGAAGCAAAACCAAGAAATGTGAATGAATTGTGGAATGTTGTTAAAGAATCATGGAGTGGAATAACAGCTGAGAGGTGCCACAAGTTGGTTGACTCCATGCCACACAGATGTCAAGCAGTTTTAAAAAACTGTGGTCATACAACTAAATATTAGTTAGGTGATTCACAGGATTGCTAAATCCCAGAAAAAAAAATGTTTGTACAAAATAGTTTTGAGTTTGTACAGTCAAAGGTAGACACTGCTATTTTTTTTTGAACACACCCCTTTCAACTAATACCCCAATTGCACAGCCTTAAGAGCGTGCATATCATGAATGCTGGGTCTTGTTTGTTTTCTGAGAATCTACTGAACCTACTGGTAACTTGTTTGCCACGTAGCAATAAAAAATATACTAAAAACCTTGATTATTCTGGTTAGTCACATTGTACTGCTATTATTTTGAACAATACTGTATATGTATATGTGTTTTAAAAAAAACTGTAATATTGTGAAATATTATTAAAATGTAATTTATAAAATATCATTATATAATTATAAATTATATACAATTATTATATTAAGTAATCATCATTAGACAATTTTTTTTTAGTGACCTTTCATTTGGAGCAAGAGAAACAGGGGAAGTGGCTTTATTGCATTAGAGATGAGTCACTTTGCTCACAGCTGATTGGTTCAAATTCAGTTTGCGATCTCTTATCCCGAACATAACCTGCTCCGGAGCAGGTTAGCTGCGGAGCGTAAGTTACTATGGAGATGAACACTGCTAAAAGCCAAACCACTTTAATGGTACTTAGAACCCAGGATTGGTACAAACTAAGCTTAAACATATCTGGCTAGCTTGCTAAACCGGCTTCATGGTATAGGCCCCTGGTCCTGGAGGACCTCCAAAACACTGCATGTTTTGTACAGTCAAACACACCCTTATCAAACACACCTTATTAAACTCAACTCATTAGAAGAAACTCCAGGACCTGATCTCATCTCATCAGACCATAACACATTATTCTAAATGGTTTTGGGAGAACGGATATAAGTAAAGTTTTTTTTAAAGGTTTGTAAAATTTTGTTGGACCTGAATGTTTTTAGTTTTTTTGTCAGAAATGGCTTGCATTTTACCATCCTATTTCTATGAAATGGCTTGAGCACCGTCCTTCAAATGAGATGTTAAACCGAGGTCCTGACTCTGTGTGGTCATAAAAAATCCCAGGATGTCCTTCGGAAAAAAGAGTAGGGGTGTAATCTGGCATCCTGGCCAAATTTGCCCATTGGCCTCTGTCCATCATGGCCTCCTGATCATCCCCATATACAGATTGGCTTCATCACTCTGCCTCCTCTCCTAGACCAGTGTTCTCTTTGTCTTCTCATTTATTTTGGAGGGATGCCCTGTTCTTAATAATGTTACTGTTGTGCCATAATTTCTGCACTTGTTGAGGACTGTCTTCACTGTGTTCCATGGTATATAAATGCCATATAATTTTTTTGTAGTCCTCACCTGAGCGATACCATTCAACAATGATATCCCGTTGATGCTTCGTAAGCTCTTTGTTCTCAAGACAAACAGCTTCACATCAGGTGCAGACAGGTGTGTACTATTTTACATGAGCTTGATGATTAGTTTATTCAGAAAACAGCCACATGCCAAATTATAAAAGGGTGTGCACTGAGGTTATTTTATCTTTTTATTTTTATCTTTTTACTCTGAAATTATTTTTTTTCAGTGGCATTACATAGATTGTATATTTTACATTACGCAAAATGTTTTACATCGCACAAATCAGCTGTTTAACAGGGATGTGTAAACTTTTTATATGCACCTACAATCTTCTCTTCTGTGAAAAGAAATTAATAAAATATACATTTATTGCTCATTAGCAAATTTAGATCCAATAAATTGCTCTCTAGAATGAGAATGTTCAACCACTGAAAACCACGTCATCAAGTGACATGCGATAAAGTGTACAACAACCACGATGATCGTCACTACATTTTGGGCCTGTCCCAATACCCACACTTGCGGTCTGCGACAGGAAGTAATTGCCCAAGACTGTGCTAAGTCAGACAAATGCAACGCTCAGTGCCCTTAATTTACATTAAATTCACAGTATCTCTAATTCTATGGAGGACCAAACCTGCATAAATTAAAAATGAACAAGTAAATAAATGAATAAATATACAAATATGTACATAAGCAGATACATAAATAAATAAATTTTATAATAGAAAATAAATAAAATAAACGACTTGATAAAATAAATATGATTATTTTTAATCAAATAAAATGTTGTATTTTTCCCTTAATTTATTATTTTCTGCTTTTATAAATTTTATAAAAAATATGTTTTACTTTTATTTATTTGTTAATTAATTGTAATATTTATTTTTATATTTATGTATTTATTTTTATATTTATGCATTCATTTGTACATTTATTTATTCCCACATGTATTTATTTTTACATTTATTTATTTATTGATTCATTCTTTTTTACTTTTCCTTGTGCAACATGGAAATAAGGAGGGCGGTCCTTGTGTAGTTTCAGCGTATCATTTGTTGAGAGCTCATAATCGTCAGACCAGCTAAGCGATAGAGGAGAGTTTTGAAAGTTAATGGCGGCCGGATAGTTCTTACAGTCACAGACACCAAACAACTTAGCAATGTTTCCAGCAGTTTGACCCATTCAGAGATAAGTTTCAATGGTACTTATCGGAAGTAAGTACCATGGGTGTCACATCCCACCTTAGTGCCATCTGACTCGATTATTTTGAATGTGCTGGGAAATATTTTGCAGAGTGCCTTACAATTCAGTCTGTAACGTTACTTCCACATTCATATCGGGATATAGCCCCCCTAAAACATTGATTTATACATCTAATATAAACAACAGTCATTTGATGCGTTGTTTTCGACTTCATTCGCTTAATTGCGCAACTCTCTAACGTTAGCTATTTGTGAAACGTCCCCAATAATGTACATGCAAAAGTTACAACCTGTCAAGTTCAAAATCTGTGCGATTCAGATGGCACTACGGTTGTAATGACGTCTATCGTACTTCCGATAAGTACCCCTGAAACTTATCTCTCAATGGGTCAAACTGCTGGAAACATTGCTATGTTGTTTGGTGTCTGTGAAAGAACCATCTGGCCGCAATTTACTTTGAAAATCTCCTCTATCGCTTTATCAATGCTTGAGCTCTCAACCAATGATGCGCTGAAGCTACTCAAGGACCGCCCTCCTCATTTCCATGTTGAACATGGAAAAGTAAAAATAAATGAATTGATAAATAAATAAATACATGTGGGAATAAATAAATGTAAAATTAAATGAATGCATAAATAAATAAATGTAAAAATAAATATATATATATATATATAAAATTAATTAACAAATAAATAAAAGTAAAACTTTTTTAAATGTATAAAAGCAGAAAATAATAAATTAAGGGAAACAGACAACATTTTATTTGATTATAAATAAATCATTTATTTTATTTAGTCGTTTATTCTGTTATTTATTTTCCTATTATCACATTTTTTTGTCTATTCATCTGTTTATTAATTTACATATTTGTATATTTAGTTATTTACTTATTCATTAATTTATTTATTTATTTTTAATTTATGCAGGTTTGGTCCTCCATATAATACTTCATCTGAGCTGTATTTGAGACTGTCCCATCATTCGTCATTTTCAGCAACTTACTGTAAAAGTTTACAGTGCAAGTTAATGTAATTAGATATTACATCATTTGGTTGTAAAATGTAAAGTGCTCCACATATTATTGGTAAAGAGAATAGTGTGTATTTTGTCAAATGTTTTTTTTTTTCACTAGAACACATTTTTCAATATTTTGGTCACTTTTTCAAATCTCTTCACACAACGATCACAACAGCAGTCTATGCCAGCTAAACTGTGGATAATTTATTATTGCTTTGGCACAAAATCCATTCAATGACAACATCTTTCAAACATCACCAAAACTTAATGTTCTAAAAAGGCCAACTGAACATGCTATTGGTAAACTTTATTTCAAATAATAAGACAGAAATTTGCAATAGCTATACGAGATAACTCTCCAAATAACTGCAATAGCAGGTTTCAAACAGAGATGGCGACAAAGAGGCAAAACTTACGGACTGCAGCTTTAAAGGGATAGTTCACCCAAAAATGAAATTAGCCCATGATTTTCTCACGCTCAAGTCATCCTAGGTATGATATGACTTTCTTCTTTCAGAGAACCAAGTTTTGTTTTGCTCTATCCTCTGCGCTTTTGTGTTTGTCACCGAAACTTACACTATGCCTGTGTCCTACGTCATACAAATCTTTGCTTCAGAAGGTCTTTATTACCCCAAACTATTATTACTATTATTATTTACCCCAACCCCCTAGTTGGGTGAAGCTAGTTGGGTGAACTATCCCTTTAAGTATACTTCATAAAATGAACTGGAAGTACACTTTTTTTTTTTGTAAGGGTGCTTCTGTTGCAGTGAGTTAGTGTGAGAAAGCACACAAGCAGAGAGAAATGGTTTGATTGGCTGAGTTTTGAGTTTGAGACCAAGACCAATGTTCGGTGCAAAAATTTGATGTGATAGAATTTGAATGAAACGCAGGTTATGCGTCTTTTCAGACCAATACATTCACATGCTGTTAATGTGACAATGTTCTAATCTCATTTCCATACGCACTGCAAAGAAAACTGGCCAACCAATAAGAATCAACTTGGTGGTGCTCACAAAATGATTAACAAAATTCAGGAGAACAACTCGTCATCAGCAATTACCACATCTATCCTATCAGCATGTAAGGAAGCCTATATATGTATATACACAGTCGACTCAGTGACCTTCATCAACAGATTTCAGCATCCCACCACAACCCCGACTCCTCACTCTTGGCTTGTTCCTACCACAGCCAGGAATACAGGGGGAGTACTCTAGGTTTGGGCCAAATACCGAGCTCTGAGCCCTCTCCTTGGTCAGCACACCAAATATGCATACCATTTATTCTATCCGACTTATTTGTAAGTGTGAACTCGTGAACAGACTATTTTAGTGACAGTGAATAGCAGAGGACCCAACTCTCTCTGTACTCTTGTACTTGGTGTTAAAAGAAAAAGAAGTGAGAAAGAAAATCTGAACAGCTGTTTGAAAACGTGTAAATGCTGTTTGATTTTGTTTCTTCTCAGTGACAAGTGGGTGTCAGAAATATGAAGTTGCACAGCGTTTTTTATTGCAACATTATGAACAATGAACATAATTAAAGAAATTTGTGCCGGACATTCATGTTGGTATGAACAGGCCACTGTGGATACTGAAAAGCACCTGCATCTGACTAGCAATGACACATACAAATTTTTAGTTTTAGTGTATATTTAAAGTTTGCTATTTAAAGTTGGACCAGCCCCCTTTCGAAAGGAAATACATCGACGCAGAAAATGAAATGGTTTTTAAAAAAAGTTTCTTTGTGCAGATCTGGAGAAGGGTTTACTGAAGGCCTTGAAGAAGTTGGATGACTATCTAAGCTCTCCTCTACCGGATGAGATCGATGAGAATAGTGCTGATGATGTCACTTCCTCCACCCGCCCTTTCCTGGATGGTCAGGAGCTCACTCTGGCTGACTGCAACTTGCTGCCCAAGCTACACATCGTCAAAGTGAGATAGCAACTCAACGGACTGATCCTTAAGCAAAAGAGTTTGAAAATCAAATGCTTAGCTTCTCATTTCTTTCCTTTAGGTTGTGTGTCAGAAGTTTCGAGGTTTCTCCATCCCTCGCTCTCTGACATCTTTGTGGAGATATCTGGATGCGGCATATGGCCGAGAGGAATTCTCCTCCACTTGCCCCAGTGATGAGGAGATACACGTAGCCTACTCCTCTGTTGTGAAGGCGCTCAAATAGAAGGACACAAATATAGTCACACACACGTTATTACCAATTCTATTTCCAGATTATCCTAGTGTTTTCAGTTTTGTGTGACATGTGCTTTGCTAGCAGTTACAAACCAGATGTTGTTACTACATTCCCCCCTTACTGTCCCTCCCTCTCACTGTCATTATCTAGATTATGCAATGCAGATTGTTTAATGGCACACCAGCAACATGACAGCTTTTCACTTGCGTCTTCTTGAGTCGCATACAATTCATAAACTGGTTTCCAAGTTCTTTACATTACGTAGATTGATATGTAACAAAATCATAGAAGTATCCTAAAAGTACTCCATGTAAATCATGTTTTATAATCCCAATCTTCTAAAGTCATACATTATGTGAGATGGACAAACTAAAATTCCCCACCACTGCACATTTTGTATGTGTTTAACGATATCCCCACACCATTACACCACCAACAACAGCCTGAATTATGTATACAAAGCAGGATAGATTCATTCTTTAATTTTGTTTATGCCAAACTCGACCCTACCATCTAAATGTCACAGCAGAAATCGAGACTCATCAGACCAGGCAATGTTTTTCCAATCTTCTGTTGTCCAATTTTGGTGTAACCTGCTATGGTCTTCTGCTGCTGTAGCCCATCCGATTAAAGGTTCAAAGTGTTGTGCGTTCAGAGATGCTCTTCTTCATAACTCGGTTCTAACAAATGGTTATTTGAGTTACTGTTGCCTTTACTGTTACTGTTTTCTTCCACATTCTGATGCTAAGTTTGAACTTCAGCAGATCATCTTGACCATGCCTAAATGCATGAGTTGCTGATCGGTTGATTACATATTTGCGTTAATGAGCAACTAAACAGGCGCACCTAATAAAGTGGCTGAGTGTATAAATGAGTGACTACTTAGTGTTTAATAGAGGGTATGCATTGACTTCAATTTCCCGCCGAAACATGCCCCCTCAGCCGGACTGAGAGCTGCGTGACTGGATTTAATAGGGGAAACTGAAAACGCAAGTAAAACAAACGATAATCAGTTGAAACTAAAGGTTGGACTCTTTATAAGTGTTACCTCTAACTTACCAAAGATCCATGAATATTGAGAAGTAGCTAGAAATCGTGATTCCTGATATTTATATGTGCCTGATTTTAATGCCAGGGAAATACATAGCTAATTTAAATTTAGATGGTAAATATTTAATTGATGAGTTGTCAGTACAATATATAACAATTCCACGTTTCACTGCCTGGAGTCCAGTTGTTTGTGAATTGCAGCAATCCATTTCCTTCCCTTTTCTGTATCTTTCGGCTGTCTGTAAAAATATACCTCAGATTTTTTGTCAAATCTATTTCAAAGTTTTTTTTGTGTTTTTTCACACTGAAAACCAATGCTGCCACTCAGTGGGCGTAACCACAGTCTCTATGGCCAATGGTGATGTCACATGCATACCATCTATTTGCGTTTTAATTTGTTTAGCCATATGACTTGATGAAATTATCTTTCAAGGGGCCATCACTAACAGGTTCAATGTTGTTTTATGTTTTAGTTCCTTCTTTAAGTTAATGCAGTTTCCAAGAGACCTTAAATATATTTTATGTATATCTGTATACCCAGCCCTCATCCTGTGTGCTTCTGTTTTCACTTCCTCTTAACTGCTTAATGCTCATTTCCAAACATCTTACTATGCACTTAAATGGACAACACAAAAGCAAATAATGATTTTGGGGGATTTTATTGATTAGATCAGAACAGAAACAGAAAAAAATGTCCTGCTTTTCTAAAATTGTTACTCATCAGATTTTAATAAAGATTAAATAATAAATGTAATGCAGAGTAGATTTTTTCCTTGACCCTTCATGTTCAGATATTTCAGGTTTAAAAACTTAAATTAAAAAAAAATGTTTTCTTGAAAGTACAAATGTTAAATATGTTGAATTCAAATATGAAAACAGATTTATTTAAAAATGAACAAAATGTGTGTTGTGTTTATAGAAATGGAACAGGCTGTAGAACATGTTCATATGAAAATATGTATTTGTTTTTCTAGAATTAATCAAATATCATATTATTTTACTATTGTTAGTTTTTAAAGCTGAAAATAAGGCAAAGTAAATGAGCCTAAACTCAATTTAACTGTTTATATTTAAAATAAGTTGAGTAATTACATGACTCATTCTGATAAGCCTCAACTCTGTGTGTGTGTGGTTGCAGGCACTTCCGTTCAAGCATGCTATGTGTGCATGAAGGTGCGTATTTATAAAGTTTCAGTCTTGTGTGCTTTTAAAATTTAAGCTTTATAGATGGATTAGTTTTAAACAGATTAACAAGTCTTGGTATATAGTTGTGTTTGTAAATAAAAGTCTTTGTTGATAATGTAGTTAGCACCTCCTGTAAGATTAGACCACACTCATCCCATCTGGAGCAAGAGGGCCAGACTGCAAAGGCTCAGTACTGCTCCTGTCCAGCAAGGGGAGCTGATGGTTGGAGCAGTGTTGCAGAGATCAGTGTCACAGCACTCGTTGGTGTAATTGAAGTTAAGTCCTGCTGCATGTTTTGCTCCACTCAGGTCACACTGTGATGGCAGGGCACAGCTCCGCTCATACAGAACAATGGTCACTGAACCTGAATGCACACAAACATAACATCTCATTGGTGATGCAGGGGCTGATATATTTTAATTACTTCTTTTGGTTAATTTTAAAAGTACATTGCTGTTATACATTATAGTTTTAGGTACTTAAACTATAATGAATACCAGGAATGTACTTTTTGCACCATGTCAATTGCATGGCGGATTGCTATTTACATGGAGGAATATAGACACCCTAAACCACAAGTCAGTTTTATGTGTGTTGCCACAATTGGTTAAATATGTAAACAATTTCATTCGTCATTACTGCACATAGGTAATTCTGATACATGCAATGACTATCCATTATGACATGTAGGCATTTTTATGTTTATACACAATAATAATCTACATTCAAATTCTTTTATTTTTAATATTTGACATGTTTGTGTGCTGCTGCGCATCCCTGTGTGTAATAAGCAAAGTGTACGCGCATAGGCGATATAATAATTACTAACGCCCCCTTTAAATAACCCAAAAAATACTGCGCTATTGACAGACCAGGTTTTTGTTGGTCATTGGCGCAGTCATTTTCAAAATAACAATGCACCCGAGCACACCTCATTATCAGATCAGATGGGCCACAAATGGGCGCAAACGCATTTCCAATTTAAATAACGTGATAACTGTGTTGGGCTGAAATTATAAACACTTGTGTTGTGACTGGCGTATGATAGGGCCCGAAATTTGTGCGTACTAGAATATACTTGATTGTTCAAAAGAAACATTATTTTTCACATATTTTACACTATTACAGCACCTCTCTCCCCTATCTGGCATTGTTAGTTCAAGTTTCAATGAAGCCCCCAACACCCCTATTACGAAATCCGATATGTGCTATGATTAGTTAGCTGGCCCAGCATTCGGCATATGTCACGCCCCTCACCATAACCACAATCAAATCTGGTGTATTCACCTTATTCCGCCACGCCCACTTTTAAAACCGCCGCTCTTCCGCATTTTGTCATTCCACTTGTTCGGTGTCTTGTCGTCATAGCTGGGGGCGTGGCATGGGGGCGGAATCGGCGTGGGGGAAAACGTCTCAGGTTACGTATGTAACCATGGTTCCCTGAGAGGGAACGAGACGCTGCGTCAAGCGCTGCGAACGCCTCTGCGTGATGCGCCGCGAAGCACTCGTAAAATCAGTCCAATAGTGTGGCTGGACGTCGTAGGTGGGTGACGTCATAGACCAGGAAGCTATAAAGCACCCCTGAACTAGACACTGTCAGCTTCTGAAAAAGTCAAACAAGTCGGTCACAGGCGTGCGGGAGTATGGCTAGCGACGCAGGCCGCCTCGTTCCTCTCAGGGAACCATGGTTACACACGTAACCTGAGGCGTTCCCTTTCAAGGGAACTCGCGCGCCAAGCGCTGCGGGAACACAATACCAACGCCGCCATAACTCTCAAATGCCTGTATATGTGAAATTCATAGTGCACATTAAGCTACAAGCACCCGAGAACCTGGAGTAGAGGCTACATCAAGGTTGTAAAACCTCACAAAGGTGTGCGGAGAGGACCACCCTGCCGCATCACATACCTCCTGCAGGGAGACTCCTGACAGAAGAGCCAAAGAGGCTGCCATACTCCTAGTAGAATGGGCTCGGACCTTTAGTGGTGAAGGTTGGCCGACTCATATGCAAGTGAGATAGCCTCGACTATCCACTTACTTAAGGTCTGCTTAGATGCAGGTTTCCCTTTGTTTGGGGACCCAAACAGATGAACAATTGCTCAGATTTTCTCCACAGGGCAGCTCTGTGGACATAAGCATCTAGTGCCCTCACTGGGCAGAGCAGATTTAACTTCTCCTGGTCTGGATTCTCAAAGGGAGGCGGAGAGAAGGCCTGCAGCATTATAGGACCTGCCACGTTCGTAGGAACTTTCGGGACATATCCTTCTTTTGGAAATAAGAAAGCTTTCACCATTCCTGGCGCAAACTCAAGACAGGAGGGGGCAACAGATAGTGCTTGCAAATCCCCCACTCTCTTTAGAGAATAAATAGCCAAGAGAAACACAGTTTTTAACGTGAGGAACTTCTCTGGCACCTCCTCAATAGGCTCAAATGGGGCCAAAGCTAGACCTTGCAGCACCACGGCCAGATCCCAGGTCGGCACCCTTGAGCGTGCCACAGGCCTTAGCCTCAGAGTACCACGAAGGAAGCGAGTAACCCATGGGTGTTTCCCCACCGATGCACCATCCAGATGGACGTGATAGGCCGATATTGCCGTCACGTATACCTTTAAGGTGGAAGGGGATAACCCTGAAGCGAACTTTTCTTGTAGACAATCCAGTACTGAGTTGACTTGGCAGTTGACTGGGTTTAGAGAATGGTTAGAACACCATGCTACAAAGACTCTCCATTTAAGGGCATACAGCCTCCTCGTGGAAGGGGCTCTGGAGTGCAACATGGTCTGAACTACCTCAGCAGAAAGACCTGAGTCTACGAGCTGGGCCCCTCAGGGCCAAGCCCACAGTTTCCACAGCTCCGGCCTCGGGTGCAGGATTGCCCCCGATGCCTGGGAGAGAAGGTCCCTCCTGATCGGAACCTCCCACGGGGGACCTTCGAGGAGAGATATAATGTCTGACAGCCAAACTTGTGTCGGCCAATACGGGCTATTAGCAACAGACGAGCCCGTTCGGCGCACTCTCCAGCACTCCTGGTATCAATGCCAGAGGGGAAAGGCGTGAGAGACGCAGCCTCGGCCACGTCTGCAGACCATGGCATCCAACCCCAACGGGCTGGATGTGTGAGGAGTAAAATAGGGGACAGTGCGTTGTCTCTTGACGCAAACAGATCCACCTGAGCCTGACCAAACTGGCTCCATATGAGCTTCACCACCTCGGGTGGAGTCTCCAACTCCCGGCACCACTCCCTGCCTCGACAGGAGTCTGCCGTCGTGTTCAGGTACCCTGGATGTACACTGCTCGGATCGATAGCATTTTGCCCTGGGCCCAAACTAGGACTCGATGTGCCAGCTTCCATAGCCGGCGCGAGCGTAACCCCCCCTAGCGATTTATGTATGAGACCACCGATGTGTTGTCCGTGCGAACCAACACATGATGGCCTCTCAGGTCCGGGAGAAAGTGCCTGAGTGCCAGGAACACTGCCATCAGCTCTAGCTGGTTTATGTGCCAGGAGAGCTGCTGATCTCTCCACAGACCCTGAGCTGAGCAACCACTCATGGTCGCCCCCCAGCGGGTGAGGGATGCATCCGTCGTTAGCGTTACGCGACGACAAGGAGCCCCCAGCACCGGACCCTGGGAAAGGAACCAAGGATCCTTCCACATGACTAAGGCACGTAGGCATCGCCGCGTGACCTTGATCATGCGAAAAGGATTTCCCCTCGGGGAGAATCCCTTGGTCTTGAGCCACCACTGTAAGGGCCTCATGTACAGCAGGCCAAAAGGTATCACGTTGGACGCTGCTGCCATCAGACCCAGAAGTCTTTGAAAATGCTTCACAGTGAGTGACTGGCCTAGCTTTATCTTGGATACGGTTTGTAGAATCGAATTCACCCGAGCTGGCGTCAGCCGAGCCCTCATGGTTTTCGTATCCCATAGCACACCCAGAAAAGTGACGTTCTGCTGTGGAGATAACATGCTTTTCTTTGTGTTTAGCCTTAACCCCAGTTTCTTCATATGAGCGATCACAGCATCTCGATGCTGAGCCGCTCGATGTTCCGACTCTGCTAAGAACAGCCAGTCGTCTATGTAATTCAGTACGCGGATGCCCTGGAGTCTCAGCGGAGCCAAAGCAGCATCCACGCATTTTGTGAAGGTGCGGGGTGATAATGCTAGGCCGAATGGAAGTACCCGATACTGGAATGCTTCGCCCCCGAAAGCAAACCTGAGGAACTTCCTGTGTTGAGGAAGGATGGAGACGTGAAAGTATGCGTCTTTCAGGTCTATTGTGACACACCAGTCCTCGGACCTGATGTGACACATGATCTGTTTTAGCATTTTGAACTTTAGTTTCTTTACTGCCCGATTTAGCCGCCGCAGATCTAGAATAGGACGCAGTCCTCCATCCTTCTTCGGAACTATGAAGTACCGGCTGTAAAATCCCGACTCTCTGCAGTGGGGAGGGACCCGCTCTATAGCCTCTTTTTGCAGAAGAGTCTGTACCTCTTGCTCCATTACCAGAGCCTGCTCGGGTTTACCACTGTGGATAATACCCGTTGAACATGGGCGGTGTGACCCGGAATTGTATTCTGTACCCATTTTCTATTGTGCGCAGGACCCAATCTGAGATATTTGGCAGAAGTTTCCACGCTGCCAGAAAATCTACTAAGGAACCAGCCCCTCGGGCTGGCCTCTGGATTTTGAAGTGTGAGCAGCCCGGTGTCCTGAAGCGGCGTGCGGCAGGAAGCAACCGCACTGACCCACTTTTGACCCTCCTTGGAGGGAGCGAGCATTCCCGCGCCGCTACGTTTCCGGGCGGACGTGGAGATTTGCGCTCGCTGAGGACCGCTGCGCCCTGAAGCACCCGAGGTGGCAGGGTTGGCAGAACGGCCCCCTGATGGCACCGAGAGGAGACGGGTGCCTCGACACACCGCTTCCCCTCGGAGGGGACTGCCATCAGAAGCCTGACGCCTCTGGCATCAGGACTTCTTCGCCGAGGCCTTCCTAGAGATGATAACAGTCCTCAGATCTGCTCTACCTCGGGAAGACCTCGGCTGAGAGTGCTGACCCCGCCCCCAGTCTCTCTGTGGGGGAGCGCGGGTCGCAACACTCTCTCGCTGTTGCGCTCTGTGAGAGGAGGACGTGCTGCTCGGTTTCTCACAAGAATCTCATGTCTTTGGGGCTGCTGGCGGAGCAGCCCCAAAGACATGAGATTTGTGGGGAGAAATTTTTAAACGCAGCGCCTGCTTTTAGACTCTTGAAACCTCTCGACGACTGTGTTGACTGAGTCGCCGAAGAGGCCAGCAGGGGAGATAGGAGAGTCGAGAAGGAACTTCTTATCTCTATCTTTTATCTCTGAAAGATTTAGCCAGAGATGTCTCTCCGTGGCCACCAGGGCTGCCATAGAACGGCCGATGGATCTGGCCGTCTCCTTGGTGGCCCGAAGAGACAAATCAGCAGCTCTCCTAATCTCTGCTATCGTTTCCCTCCCCACTTCTTCACATTCATCATCAATGTCTTTCAGCAGGTCGGCTTGATAAGCTTGCAACACCGCCATCGTGTGGAGACATGCGGCTGCCTGACCTGCTGCCGAGTAAGCCCTACCCACCAAAGCTGATGTTGTTCTAACGGGCTTAGTGGGCAGCTGCAGGGCTTTTAACGACGATGATGACTCGGGAGAGAGATAGCTCGCGAGCGTCTCTTCTACCCGCGGCATCACCGCGTAACCATGCTGTTTCAACCCCACTATGTTTGAATAAGCAGCTGTATTGGGGTTGAATGGTCTAAATGATGCTGGTTTTTTCCATGATTTCGACACCTCGGTGTGGAGATCAGGAAAAAAAGGCAAGCCCCGCTTTGGAGGTTGTGATCTAGATGGAAGGAAGCGTTCATCTAATTTACTAGGCTGATGCGCTTTGTGCGTCTCGGCTGGCCAGTCTATTTGCAACCTGGCAACAGCGCAAGTCACAACCTCCAATAGCTCCTCTTGAGCGTGTGAATGAGGCGGCGAAACCTCATCTAAATAATCCAGGCTTACAACATCCACTTCCTCAGAACTGGAGTGTTGCTGCACCTGCGTTTCAGCGCGAGCAGAAGAAACCGCAGAGCGTACTTCTAACTCGACAACTGAAGCGTCGGGTCTGACGGGTAAAGGCAGAGAAAGGGGATCACCCGTCTCTAACCCCGCCGTCAGATCCATTTGCGAACCCCAAGATGAAAGCCTTCGCTGTGCCTCAGCAGCAGCGGGACCTGCACCCTGGGGAACGCGAGCCGAAGCGCCCTCCTCAAAGAGCGACCGGCGGGAACTTTTTGCAATGCTCGCAGCCAGCCCCCTCGAGAGCTGACTGTGCATGCTCCGGTCCCAAACACATTACACAGAGCATGTGTGTATCCCACCCGTGATGAAACGAGGGAAGGGAGTAACACACTGTCTGAACTGTTGATTCGCCATTTTTTTCTTTTAGAGACACACACACTTTCTTTCATACAAAGACAAACGATTTCACATAGAGCGCTTGTGAAGACACAGAAGCTGACAGTGTCTGGTTCAGGGGTGCTTTATAGCTTCCTGGTCTATGACGTCACCCGCCTACGACGTCCAGCCACACTATTGGACTGATTTTACGAGTGCTTCATGACGCATCACGCAGAGGCGTTCCCGCAGCGCTTGACGCAGCGCGAGTTCCCTTGAAAGGGAACAGTCCATTCCCCCACAATAGAAACGCATGGCGTTAACCCAGTATAGCATGTGTAGAATCACCTCTGCCGTTCAACAGCGCAAGATACATAGAAAAATTTAGCCATATTGGGTCAGTTTCTTTGCACAGTATCTGTGACCGATAAACTACCCAACGGAATCAATGGCCAGAGGTGTACTTTTCTTGTCAAAATAAATACTGCTCCCCCGACCCCCAAATAGGCATGACATGCCAACTACATAAATCACCCAGTCTTTCGAGGAAGATGTTAATTCAGTGTTCCTGAATTTATTGGGTTAGAAGTATGTATTACATTCTCTTAACGTTTTAAAATTATCAAAAAACGTGTCTTGTGCTATGGAATTGATGTTTTCCTGAATATGCCTGGTACAATGCAAAGGCCGTTTTGTTTGTTTGTTTGTTTGTTTGCTTGGGCTAAAATAGAAACGTTAATTTACCGCAGTGCCACGTTTAACCAATATTTGTCAAAAGCCTTAACATCCAGTTATATGATGAGCTGTTTGGCATCAATGACACAAGTTTAGAAATCTTTCATTTTTCTGTTGTCTTGCATCAGCATGTGGCTTTATCTGTTTATTTATTAGTTTTTCTTGTTAGTACAGCCATGCACAAATTAATATGTAGTTCAGCATTTATTACAAATCAAATTTGGAGTTGACTTGTCGTGTCACAGTATTATTCAAATTACTGACAATAGCAAAAAAAAAATGTATTTGCTTTTTTTATATCAACCGTCTTCATCAAAAGATGTATGAAGTAGCCTATAGCTATTATGTTGTGTAATATTTGCTGGAGTAGCATGCATTTTGACGAGAAAATGTACACATATGTGACTAGCTTGTAAGCTTGAAGCACAAACATGAGACCAGCCCTTCCCATCATGAAATAAAGATTACTTTTGAATGTTTTTAACATTAATAACGCATTATGTGGCTATATGATCGCTCTTCATGAAAAACTGCTTTAACAATAAATTGACTGCATTTCTGACGCAGTTCGAGTTCTGTGACAAGTATGACTTTTTTCGGCGTTTTGTTCAACAAACTTTTGCCATTGCAATTCATGAAATCTAATTTTTAATATTTACAATAATACATTTACAATAATTGCATCATGTAGTGCAAATGTTTAATTGTAATGGACATACTGAACAGGCTTTCGGAATTGACGAACGGCTCCGTCAGTTTACTTGGCAGTATAAAACTTCAGAGTCTGGGTTTTTTAACTTACGGTGCAGAACGCTGCATGGCAACTTTTCGGCATTGCACCAAGCGAAAATAAATCGTAATCATTACAAAGAGTAAAGATAAAGCGTCTAACCAGGGGCCTATTGCACAAAACTAGGATAAGGGATTAAGCCGGGATATCTTGATGATCTTGTCATCTGTATGCAAAATTTAGTAAACCGCTGTTCTGTAAACTTACCCTGAAGGCACACTCACACCAAGAACGATAAAGAAAGATAACTGTATATTAGTGGATACATTGAGCCAGGATCACCAAGATATCCCTGCTTAATCCCTTATCCTAGTTTTGTGCAATAGGCCCCAGGTCGACGAGCGTTCATTGAATGGCTTGTTTTCCCCCACGACATGAACGGATATGACGTTTTTGTGGGCGTTCCCAGTAATGTATTAAAGCAGCACTAGGTAGGTTTTGCTCTACAGTTGGGAAACAGTATTGTCCTCTACTACTGTCGTAAACTCTGTCATCCTACATCAGGGGATGCGCAAATGCATTTGTTGACATGACAACCATGATAGCCCTGAACACTGCAGGAGGAGTTCACATGCAGGTGTTCTGCTTGCGTCGCGTGTGAAATGTCTTCATCCCAGGTACAGTGGCATATGTTTCAGCATGTCATATGAATATAATTTCATAGGTTTTATTTTTTTCAAATGCCAAATGATCGCAATGCTCACGTTTACAAGCCAGCGTCATTATAGCAGCCTAGTCTATTTTACCGTTTTACAGAATCTATATGATACTTCAATTCAATGTTTGAGTGGTAGGTAATAACCATATATAGTCAACATTATATCAAGCTACCATAGATGAATCTGCAAATTTGAAAAATATTTGCATTATAGCTTGAGGCAAGACAAATAAACAAATATCACAGACATTTTAAGTATCCTAAAATATGATTTTGTACGCATGACAGCCAAGTCAGCATCGGTCGGGCACCCCTCCTCCTTCTTCAGCTCACGCCAACGAGCAAACGCTGGCCCAATGTTGATCCTCATCCTGCCTTTAATCCAATCACTTTCTCGTTTCCTCTTTTTGCTTTTCTCCGACAAAACCATTGCTTTCTTATTTTTCTGCGCTGCTTCGGCCATGACTATAACATCCGGCAAACAAACGATAGTTGGGCTCGCACGTCCGAATTTAAGGAAGTGGGGGTGGTGGTGGAAGTGACGTATATGCCGTAAAGTAGTCGAATTTTGTAGTTCTTTTTGTTCTCGGGTTACTACCCGAAACCCGAAGTTTAAAAGTATGATTAAAAACGATACAGACCCCGTCAGGCTATGGCAGACGTTTCATTCAACCTATTCTTGTAGGTCGGTGTATCATCACAAGAGTCTTGAAAATATATTATGAAGGTTGAAAAGTTACCTAGTGCTGCTTTAAGGATGGCGTCAATTTCAAACCAATTCAAGCCTGATTCAGACTTAAAGGTGTCATGACCTGACTTTTTATTTATTTATATATATATATACTGTTTTTTTAGGTCAACTCATGATGTTCGCGTGGTTTTTACATTCAAAAACATCATGATGAATAAGTAATATATTTCTATACTGGTTTTGAGGCTCTCTCTATATCTCTATATGGCTCTGGTATGAATGAATGTATGAATGTAATTCGGACGTACTACATCCGCCATGTTGTTGTTATCATGTGACCTACCAGTGTCAGTTACTATAGTTACGTCCCTTCACCTCCATTCATAAATCGTCTCCCGTGGCCTCATGGGATATTAAAGTGTCCATCCTATGCGCACTTCAGTGCGCATCTGTGCGGGAGCTGTTAGTGCAAGCAAGGCTAGCAGAGTTAGGAGGCCGGAGAGGGATAAGTGGAGGAGAGCGACGAGGAGGAGGAATTCGCCTTGTAATTGAGTATCGCGGGGATGATGATAGTGATGAATGGAGTAATTTTCTATCACCTGATTGCAGTTGTTTTACAGGGTAGGATTCATTCTTTCTTGTTGATGTGTTTCGGGCAACAAGTTCATGCTCGATGGATTTTAGCGGTAACTTATATTGTTCTGCCCATTGCTGTCACATTGTTTCGTTTTTTGTGCTGCCAATAATAAGACATTTCTTACATTAAATGATATGTTAAACAAATTTGAATGAATTATAAATAAAACGTAATATAATGTGGTAACCTCCTACTGTCATGCTTGAACATCTCAACAGTAAATTCAAGGCCTGTGTCTTATAGACGCCTGCTACAAATACAAGCCGGTGCTGTTCGGCGATTTGGGTAAATAGAAGCCCGAGCTATTATTTGAAGTTTTACAGTATCTGTAGAGGCGTTATTTCTTCCTCCTATGACGTCATAGATTAGTATATATTTGAGAGCTGTAGTTTTCTGGGCCTGGTGTTAATAAAAGCTTTTCTTTGACAAACAAGGAAGTTTTCAGCTCTGAAACATACAGGATATTCTTATATTAACATTACATTTAATATATCAAAGGCTCAAGGGAAAGTTGATTTCTCAATTCATCACCCCTTTAAGAATGTTAACAAACAAGAGGGTCCAGAACGGATTCCATGCAAGGGCTTTGCAAGCACAGATTTCACAGGATGTTTTAGAGTGGTATCTTTGTTTTGGGTTGTTTTTTTTTGCAATCACCTTTTACATTTTAGATACTTTATACACCATTTAATCATGATATTTTTTGGAAAACTATGGTAAAACAAACAGTAATCGATCACAAAACCATGGTTCATTTTCCTAAGGGGCAGTAAACACCCTTAAAAAGTGAGAGCTTACAAAGCTACAGGAAACACTATACAAACGCTATATTAAACACTATATCAACATGTAGGCTAGCAGGTGAGCAGAGATAAAACTTCCCTTTTGTTAACATCATAGCAACTACATAAAACATATAATGTTAATACAATACAAAACTACAAATAATAATACCATGAAGATATACCATGTTCCAGCTTTTGTGTGTAGCCTGCATTGTACTGGTCTTGATCAATTTGAACCACTCTCATCACCCAGAAGGTCAAACAAATGAGTTTTGGAAAAGGGGTGGACAAAACAGAGTCTCTTTGACAACAACAACACTGTCTTCTCTACAGCACTACCAGCCCTTGTCCCCTTTTTTGCATATTCCGTGGGCGGGGATTATTTAAATGATTAACATTATGACTTCACAAAGCCCGGAAAAAATGCATCCAAACGAGTCGTTTGTTGTAGTTCTTGGACAGTGGATTCTGTTAAATAAAATATCTCCCTTTGGCAAACGCACGCTTTCAGGCTCTGTCTCACACTCTCACTCTGCTCAAGTAAATCTCACGCCAAATTGCCAAATCTGCTTTTGATATTAAAAACAAAGTCTAAGCTTTTAAATTGTGTAAAGTTTTAATATGAAAATCAAACAATACCGTTTTGGCTCCCTTAATTCCATTGAAAAACAGAGTTGCGGCATACTTTGCTTTCATCGCAGTGGCGCGCGCTGTCACGTGGTTCATGATGCTCTCAAAACAAACCAGTGCTCTCATTACATTTGAATGGCTTAAGCGGATAGACAAAAGCTTCGTTATACAGGTATTTGCAGAAATTTTTGGTAACCAGGAGGACAGCATAGTGTGCATTGATTATTACGTCAACCACATTTACAGTATAATTTTTTTATGGAGAGTGATGGAGATGCAACATTGTTAACATTAATGTTAATGTTTTTCTTATATTTAGCCCTCAGGTATTCCTTACTAATTGGTCACACTCATAGGCTACTCATTGGTGGTCAAATGTGACCATACACCTTAGCTATTTTTCAATTAAATAAAAGTTCTATATTTGTGTTAAAATTATATTTTTTAATATTTTGAGGAGATGTTTTTCTACTGATGAGTGTACCTCAATGGGTTCTTGTAGCTGAAGGAGAAAGATTCTGAGGCAATGGCGTCCATTGCTGCTTTATAGAGAAAAGGAACCTCTATTTCGCGAGCTTTCATAAGGCTTTAGTATTCGAGGAAGGAGGGAAAAACCCCTAACAACAGCTCTGATGCAATGTTAAGTGAACCGAATTCAAAAAGGAACGAGAAAGTACAATTAGAACTACTTATTTCAGTCTCTTTCAATATAAAAGTCTTTGCTACTGACTTTTAAACTTGTGCAAGCCTTTCAGTATCAGCAGTCTCCATTTATTATTTAGCTGTGCAAAAACAGTTAATTGTGCTACTGGATGTTGTGAACTGGTAGGTTTTCAATTTTGTTATAATTTTCACGTCCTGCGCCACGTTGTTTAAATAGCAAATGCATTTGTGCGCCCATGGGCGTGCTAGTCTGAAAGCGAGGTGTGTTCAGGCGCATTGTTGTTGCGTTGCTATTTTGAGGCAACTGAAATAGACTGCTCCATTGACCAACTAAAATCTGGTCTAAAGTCAATGGCGCAATCATTTTTTTTGTCATTTAAAGAGTATGTTAGTAATATGTGCCTAATAGGCGGGTCCTCAAAGCGCATACACTTTGCTTTTTACACACTCACAGGTACGTGCAGCAGCACACAAACATTTTTAATTGTGAAACATTAAAGGATTCAAATGTAAAATATTATTATTATGTACATAAATATAAAAATGTCTACATGTCATAATGGATAGTCATTGCATATATCAGAATTAACCTATTTGCAGTAATGATGTGCAAGCAGGCATCACTGGACGAGCAGATCTGTTTCCTCACTAGAGAAGCATTCAGTTTTTCCGCTTGCAAATTCCACCATGTAAACAGCGAATCTGCCATGGCATGAGCGCAGCTGGCTTTTAAAGGGAATGGGAGATGAGACTCTGATTGGATTATTGCACACACACCCATTACTCATTAAGAGACTAGGTACAACCTTTTTAGACCATGCGCCATGCGCCATTTTCCCCATCGATAAACTAGCAAAAGTGGATTTGGACAGGCCCTAAGTGCAATTGTGCCATGTGCTTTAGGCCATGTGCTTAGAATTCGTTAAAATAGGGCCCATCATGTGTTACTCAGTGTCAAACAGATCAAGGGAACATCCTATTACTGACTCACATATGCAGAACTCGCCTTAAAAACGTGAAAGTCCCCTAATTTATACTCTTAGAAAACCTTCACTACTATTTTCCCACATCATCGCACACAAGATTCTATACATACATCAACCAATCAGTATGCCACAGCTACCACAGTAACACATTCACACAGACTATGCTGATAAATATTCATCTTATTCATTCTTTTGTTCCATTTGTTAATCAACCATATACTACAGTGAATGTCTTATCAATAGTTGGTTCAGTTGACCTTTTACTCCTACAGCTGTGCTGGCAAGACATCGCTGACCCACGGGACATTCCTGGGGGAACGTCAGACAGTCCACTGGAGAGATTGCTGGAAACACGCACGTGTAGCATGTCAAGGAAACCACTGCAAGAGAGAGGGTGTAGTCGGTGAATGTTTTAGAATCAGCACGCTGCAGACGCCCTTCTCGACATGAGATCCTGTAATTCCTCTTCAGGCAAATCAGGAAGATTACAAAATACTGATGTAGTTAGGAAAACATCTGAATCTTAGTCTGTATTTTATTCATTAGACCCTGAATGGCAAAAACTCAAAGTGATGCTTTATAAACAATGGATATAAAAAATTTACACACCCCTTCCACAGTTTTTTTAATTGATTTGACACATTTCTCCGAACTCAAGTCACTGTTCTTAAAACAGTTAACACAATAATCTGAACATTTTGTAATTTCATGCAAATTACAAATCACGTGCATAGTTTTCTCAAAACACAGTGCACAAGTGTTTTCACAGTTTAGTTTATCATCCCAAAACTTAAATATATCAGGAAACCAACTGCAGCTCTTTTTTATTGGTTTTACAAATCCCAATAATTTGTGCACCATTTTTTCAAACACAACAAACAAAACTTTTGTTATTTTTTAAATTCTCAGTTGTACTTGGAATATTCTCCATTAACCCCAAATAAATATCTGCTGAGTTATCGATACACACAAATTTCCAAAAAGAAAGAGGTGGTACAGTTGAAGACAATGGTATTAGTGGAAAGCGCAAGAAAAGAAGATATAAGAAGACAGAGGGAAAGAGGAAAGAAAGGTGTAAGAGGAGGGAGCAGAGTTAGAAGGATTGGGTACAGGTGGGTTTCAAATGAAATCAGGGCCAACCTAACTGACCATGTCATAAATTATGGTCTTTCCTTGAGGGAAGCTGGACAGAGAAATCATCCCAATATAACATTGTATGGCACTACAGTCAATGTACTTGGACAACAAGTGCTGCAATCCACTGGTGTTGTGGCACACAATGCTATTGTGGGGTGGTACAACACAGAAAGGCTTCTATATTTTGTAAATTCCCTTAATGAAATAGACTTTCTGCAGGGTGATCAGGAGCAAATTGAGCAAAATTGTGTAGTTGTGTGGGACAATGTCCATTTTTGACCATTCAGCACTGTTGCAAATGTATTTATTCACTTTTTTATTTAATTTTATTCGGTGAAAACTCATAGTTATTCTAAACTTGTCATTAAAGAACTTTGAAGAACATGATTAAAGAACATGAAAAACTTTTATTATTATTATTTTTAAACTACTTTTTTAATTCATTTATTTGTTTATCTAAAGCTGGATTTGTTATCAAATCAACAGAGAACACACTTGCAGTGTTGATGCTAGTATTTATTATTGATAAATGCATTAATAGATTAAACTGCAGTGCTTCATAATGCAGTGAATAAAGCATGTTTAGTTTGCTGTTAATTGTTTTGAGAGCAACATTCATTTGGAGAAATGTGTCAAAGTGATTGAGAAAAACAGCTGTTTTTTGTGATGTAAAATAAATAAATAATAATAATTATTGTAAAAAATTACAACCTATGCAATGCCACTGAAACCCAAAGTGGCAAAAATGTGCAATCTTTACAAATATTCCCAAGTCAAGATGTTCAAAGCTAATAGACTCCTATCCAAACAGTCATAGTAATAAACTCAAAAGGTACTTCAACTACATATTAGTTAAGGAGTGTTAGGCAGTTAGTTATTTCAAATCTTTCAACATGAAACATCTCAAATTCTGATTAGACAGTCACTGTACTTTATGGTTGATTAACAAATGGAACAAAAGAATAATTAAGATGAAAATTTATCAGCTTACGTCACAGTCTGTGTGAATGTGCTAAATGTGATGGTGTGGGAAAATAGTAGTGAAGGTTTTCTCAGAGTATGAATAAGAGGACAAAGAGGAATAAGGAGAGGGTTTTTAAGGCAAGTTCTGCATTTGTGAGTGAGTAATAGGGTGTTCCCTAATAAGATACTATCATATTAAACATGCAAAAGTTCTGATATGAATTATCTTTCTGTAATTTTTTACATCACAAAGTTTGTTTTTACAGGGCTGTCAGGATTTTACCTAGGACTAGATCTATATTCAACTTCACTACACCAACTTAGCACATCTTCAGTACAGGTGACAGTAAAAGTTCAGTATCTTGAGTGTCTTCAGTTGAATGTATAATAAATCTAAATTTTTACATCTTACCTGCTAAAGGCAGACAGCCAACGGTGATGAGAAAGGATCCTTTAAGTTTCATCATGATGGTGCGTCTCCCTCTGAATAGCTTTGATTACTGAAGTCTGCAGAGTGAACCTTTCTTATTCTTCCAGCTCAATCACAACAGTGGTTTGCCTCTCCTAATTCGTACCATGTAATATTGAGTATGATGGAATCGGTAAGTAATCTAAATGACTGCCACTATGAAACTCCTAAAGATTTTGGTTTGCTGTTGTCTAGCTGAAAACACATTGGTGGGCTTTGACTTGACTTGCACTCCACCCTGGAGGTTTAATTTGATTTAATGGTGAACACTTAAAGGGATAATTCACCCAAAAATGAAGCTAATCCGTTATAAAACTAATCCATTCGGCTCTGAGGGGTTAATAAAGGCCTTTTGAAGTGAATCGATGGTTTTTCATAAGAAAAATATTCATATTTAACATTTTTAATTTGAATATGGAAGACAGTCTGCTGGAAGCTGTAATTTGGGAAAGCAAAGTTTGGGCTTCCATTCACTGGCATTATAATGCTTGGATTAGCCAGGATATGTTTTGATACAACATTTAAGAATTTCATACACACCTTGGATGGTGATTAAATTATGGGATAATTTTTAATTTTGGGGTGAACTATCCCTTTAAGAACTGGACTGAACTGAAAAAAATAACTGGACTGAAGAGCCTAAACTAGGAAAACAGAATGTCTGCCTTTATAAGACAGAGAAGACAAAATAATAATATTTAAAGGCAAATCATATATTTCTATAATTGTTATAATTAGGTGGTGCTACTACTATTAGGCCTATAGTTTAACCAGGTCTGCATGAGAGAGAGCACAATGTTGCTGAAAAAACAACAACATACAGCCTGTTTGCTCCAAATTACAGGCATACAGAGCAGCAGGGAAATCAAATGACAGCAATCTTGTGACACAAGCGTGACACAGTCACGATAAACGGTTTACTAGTGATTATGCAACAGGCACACAAACACTAATGCAAATCTCACAAACAACATGAACACATTTTATTATAGTGTTCGACTGATACTGAATTATTGATTCACGCATTGAATCAATAATGCACATACATGTGGAGTGGAAAAGAATATTTGAATGTATCACTTATATGATTGTTTGTTTTTTTACTGTGAGAAAAAAGGGGTGGACAGATGGTATGTTGTTTAATCCTGTCTGTCCTCTGCTAGTCTATGTCTGTCTCTTTGTCTAAATCTCTTGCTCCATCCCCCTGTTGTCACATGTTTAGTTTCATCTGCTGCGTCCCAATTCAGAGGCTGCATCCTACGAAGGCAAATTGTGTCACTGCGGCGCGACAAAGGCTGTCCCAATGTTAAGGCTCCTTCAAATGCGGCCTCCATGAGTCCTTTGTTTCCTGTGAAATGAAGGATATAACATATGGATTGCCGAATTACATTTTAAATGTAAGTACTAGGTTTCAATTGCTCAAATATCTAATGTATCTAATGTCACTGTACGGCAGTGATAGGGGCGGCAGCGATAGGGGCGGCAGTGACTCAATGGTTCATGTAGATTGTCTACAAACCGGAAGGTTGGTTCGATCCCCAGGTCCACCTGACCAAGTGTCGAGGTGTCTATGAGCAAGACACCTAACCCCAGCTGCTCCCGACGAGCTGGACGACCTTACATGGCTGACACCGCCGTCGGTGTATGAATGAGTGAGTGAATGGGTGAATGTGAGGCAATATGTAAAGCGCTTTGGATGGCCATTGGTCTGTTAAAAGCGCTATATAAATGCAGTCCATTGCATTACCATTTACCATTATACAAATGTAAAAAAAAGAAAAGAAAACAACTTTAACGCAGTTAAATTGTTTAATTATATCTAACTAAAATGGGATTTATAATTTATACTCTTTATTATACACCGAAATGGACCATGGTGAACATATTTTGACAGTTTGTGAACCCTGTTTTGTTTTCAAACTGTCACTCATCAACGGCAGGCATGCATGCTAGGCGATAAGATCAGTGCTTATCGCCAACCTTTGCAGCCTTCGAAGGCATGGCCACTGAAGTACAAGTCCTTCGAAGGAAGCAGCCTTTGAATTGGGACACAGCCATTGTGTTTTGGTTGGGTTTTGTTCTGTTCCCTGTCATTGTAAGTGGGTGCCAGTTTATTTCCATAGGATTAGTTTCACCTGCATTTCCTTTAGCTCCTTTTGTTTGCCCTGTGTATTTAAGCCTTTAGTTTTCAAATCTTTTTTCAGTCTTGTTTATGTTGGATGTGTTTTTGTTTTCTTTTTCCTATGTGTTAGATTATTGTTTGAAAACTGTGTGCTTGTATTCTATTACAGCCACACACCTGTTACACCTGTATCCTGTATGGTTATCTAATTTTTGAGCTGTTCAAAATATCAGTGTCCTCAAGCCTATTGGCTAATCATAGTCATGCTACTATCTGGTTATTAAATCTGTCATGCATCCCAGTTTCTGGTGTTATGGATTAACTTGAGATCAAGCTAACTGGGTACATGCGTGTACACACAGATAAAAATACCTGACTGTCCAGAAGATGTTAGATAACAACAGATTCGTCACATACACATGCATAGATTAAGAAATGTATGACATATTTTTTATAAACATTGGTATAAATATTAGAACACTTTAATTTCACTTTGTTCCTGCAATACATTACAGCATATTTATTTCAGACACTCCCTTACAAAATGTACCATGGTTAAACTATGTGTAGTGTAGCAAAACCATGGTTAATTTGTGGTTATGGTTTAACTAATCATGGTTTTTGCTTTTATTTGTAGTAAAAACATGGTTCATTTTTGCTAGGGCTGTTGTGATCCGAGAGGATCACCACAAACAAGCAAAGGACGAGCATGATATATGAGAAACATTTGAGCTTTTGTTTGACATACCTATCATAAAAAGTGGTTGTTCAAAATTGTATCCATCTCAAGACAAGAGGTAAATGGAAATAAATACTGTTATCGACATGGAGTACCGATCCCGAAAAGAAATGGACACACCAACATCCCCACGCTGAGGGGAAGAGGCTGCTTAAATAGAGAAGGAAACATGTGTGCCAGTCAGCTGTGTCTCATCTCTATGGGCAGGTGGGCCCCACCAAAATATTCATCCAAACATAGACCTCTATATACACTGAATTAATAATAAATTGTAAATTAGGGGTGTGACGAGACGCTCATCTCATGAGACAAGACGAGACATGAGATTGAGTTGACGAGAACGAGACAAGATTTTTACACAGTATTTTTATATACTCAATGATGAAATACATGGCTTGAAAAATAGTTTGCAGGTATATTTGAAATGTTTTACCTAATCATCTTGTAAGGAATGTCATTTCAGTTCTACTTTCTGAGTATGAATTTTCATATGCAGTAAAACAAGCACTGTAAAGGTTTTGCCAAAAACTCAAGTGACTGGCTTTTTTCCTGTATGATTGTCTGTTCAGACCTTAGGACTGCACATGAACTTCTTTTGACCTCCTAACTTCCCACAAACTACTTCCCACAAATTGATCATGGATATTAAGTGCAGACAATAAGTGCAACCATAATCAAAGTGCAAATAGTGACACATTTTTTCTTCAAGCATGATAAAGTACTAAGAGATAGTTACAACTATAGCTTTCATACTGGGAAATATTTGCATGCCTCAGCCGAACAGCGGTGTTTTATTGAAGTTATTATACATCATTAATAGCGGTTCACTTTCGAAATTTAGTACGATTGTGTTCACATCAGCAGTGAACCGTACCGGAGTTCATATGAACCTAAAACCCGAGCAAAGAACAACACTTGAAGCAGTCTTCTCATCATGTGATCAGTGCTGCGCAGTATGTATGACTCCAATAGTTCGTTTTGGATGAGCTGATGCAATTGAAGCGTCGGACCTGCGCTGTAGCCTCTACGCCATGGGCTACGCGTTGATTTTCTTTTATACTTCTGCCTTGTTGTCCGCGGCAACGTGCAGTTACACATGTAGAGCTAGCATGATAGCCCTGAAGCCCAATTTATACTTCAGCGTCGAATGTACGCCATAGCTACGTTGTTGGCTGTGTGTAGACTACGACGTAACTAGAGGCATGTTTTAACTTTGAGGTTACTTTTATCATGTAAGCTACCTATATATAGAGTTACCTCTACGAGGTGGGGATGAGCTTTGGGACAGTTTCCAGATGGATAGTGGTCACCACGGATGCCTCCAACACGGGTTGGGGCGCTTTGTGTGAGGGCGAACCGGCCTTCGGCTCATGGTTGAGCAAGGAGTCACGGTTGCACATAAACTGCCTAGAAATGCTGGCAGTAGTGCTAGCCCTTGAGATTTTTCTACCACTTCTCTCAGGTCACCAAGTTCTAGTCCGCACGGACAACACAACAGTGGTCTCCTATATAAACCGCCAAGGCGGCCTCAGGTCGAGATGGCTCAACCAACAGGTCAGACATCTCCTCCTATGGGCGAAAGGCCAATTACATTCGCTAAAAGCAGTGCATGTGCCAGGGAGCAGACATGCTCTCCAGGGGCCTCGTGTCCCCAGGGGAATGTACTCTCCATCCCCAAACGGTTCAGATGAAATGGAATGTTTTCACTGCCCCCACCACAAAAAAGTAATAAATAAAATAAAATAGGCCTAGTTATTGTTTTTGTTGTTTTTGATCCATGTAACCTTAATAAATAAGATTGACTCCAAAAAGCCTGACTCACTTTATATATATATATATATATATATATATATATATATATATATATATATATATATGTTATTTACTGTTATACGCTGGATGCTGGTATTACGCATCTCCTGAACGAGTGTAGAATCTCCTGATCCAAACAGACGAAGAAGAAACAGAAACGAGTTCGAAAAATAATGCGATCATCAGCAATAAACGTCATCTAAATAAAAACAACGGTGGTATTGAATGAAATGTGGACCCAGGACGAGCTAGACTGAAGCTTTTATGTGTTGATTGACTCGATCCAACAGTTACTCCATCTGTGTTTTGATCATCGTTCTGAATCCGATCTGGATGTCTTTTACAAAAATCCTGATCGATTGCTACTGATTGATTGCTTCAGTCTCCTGCCTCCCATCTGCCTCCTGCTCAAAAAAAGATTCAAAAGCAAGACTGTACAGAGCAGCTCTTTACAGTCTTGCTTTTGAATCTCTATTTGATATATTCTCTTTGTTCTACTGCTAAATATAACTTACTCATCACCATGTATTGTTTAAATATTGCCAATCACGTTAAATTTGACATCACTAGCTTTTAATCTAAATCACCATCACACATTAGCATTTTGCTAGCCTGTTAGCTTGTCATCTCTGCACCCGGGTCTCCTGTTTTCTGAGTTCATTAAAAAAACGTGGTGAGTTGGAATAGTAAATAGTCTCCAACAATCCACTGTGGTAAGTTGGATTAATCAACAAACACGGTAAGCTATGTCATCTTCTCCAGTCATTGTCACTTGCACTGCTTGCTGCATGTTATAGGCTTCTCCGTTGGCGAACAGGGCTTCACATGTGATAAATGTAAAGAGATAATTAGGCTGACGGAGAAGATTTCAGAATTAGAGACACGCATCCAGACTTTATCTGAGAGTAGTGAGGATGTTACAGCTTTAGACACTGATTTGGATGCGAGTAGCTTAGTGAACTCTGTACATTCTCCGGTTCCAGCTGCAGGGCCCCCGCAGCAGGGAAACTGGGTAACGGTGAGGCGGCATAGTCACGGATAAAAAAAAACACTCTTCCGTTCCGATTAGAATATCAAACAGGTTCTCCCCACTCAGTGATGCACCCACTGAGAATCCTGTTGAAAGTGCCCTAGTTATTGGTGATTCTATTACACGGAATGTGAAAATAGAGACACCAGCCACCATAGTCACATGTTTACCGGGAGCCAGAGCGCCTGACATCAAAGCAAATTTAAAAGTGCTGGCTAATGCTAATCGTAAATTCTCTAAGATTATTATTCATGTCGGCACAAATTATGTTCGACTTCGCCAGTCGGAGATCACCAAAATTAACATTAAAGAGGTGTGTGAACTCGCTAGTATGATGGCAGGTTCAGTTTTTTGTTCTGGTCCGCTCCCCGTTAAAAGGAGTGATGAGATAGTTAGCAGATTATCATCACTCAATGGCTGGTTGTCTAAGTGGTGTCACCTCTGCAACTAAAGATTGCTTTTTAAATAATCTTCCTAATCAGTATCATCTCCTCAGCATTCCAGATAGCTTAGAGGAACTCGATGTTGCAACAGAAACTATAGACACAGTCGCTCCCCTGCGCTTAAAGAAGATTAAAGAAAATAGTCCAATGCCGTGGTACAACGAGCACACCCGGGCCCTTAAAACAGCAGCCAGAAAAATGGAGCGCAGCAGGAAGAATACAAAACTAGAGGTCTTTTGTAATTTGTGGAAAGAACTTATGATCACATACAGAAAGGCCGTAAAAACTGCTAGATCTGCTTATTTCTCGACTCTCTTAGAAGAAAACAAACACAAACCTAGGTATTTATTCGATACAGTGGCTAAATTAACCAAGAATAAAGCTTCAACTTCTGATGTTTGTAAACAGCATGGCAGTAATGACTTTATGAACTTCTTTACGTGTAAGATTGATAATATAAGGAAGAAAATTATAACCATGCAGCTGTCTACTACAGTATCACATCAGACAGAGCATCGTAGTGTCACTGAGGAAAAATTACACTCATTCACTGCTATAGGAGAGAAAGAATTGGCTAAACTCTTTAATTCATCTAAATCAACAACATGTATGCTTGACCCTATACCGACTAGGCTATTAAAAGAGATGCTACGAGAAGTCATGGATCCTCTTCTTAATATCATTAATTCATCTTTGTCATTAGGATATGTACCGAAAACTTTTAAGTTGGCTGTAATTAAACCACTTATTAAAAAAACGCAAATTGATCCTACAGAATTAGTCAATTACAGGCCAATCTCAAATCTACCCTTTCTTTCAAAAATACTTGAAAAGGCAGTGTCTTTACAATTATGTTCCTTTTTAGAAAGAAATGGTATCTGTGAGGATTTTCAGTCAGGATTTAGACCGTATCATAGTACTGAGACTGCTCTCATCAGATTTACAAATGATTTACTCTTATCATCCGATCGTGGTTGTATCTCTTTGTTAGTGTTACTCGATCTTAGCGCTGCATTCGACACTATCGACCACAACATTCTTCTGAATAGACTCGAGGATTATGTTGGCATTAGTGGACCTGCATTGGCATGGTTTAAATCATACCTATCTGACTGTTAGCAATTTGTAGCAGTAAATAAAGAGACGTCACACCAATCACAAGTTCAGTATGGAGTACCGCAGGGCTCAGTGCTAGGGCCATTGCTCTTCACCCTGTACATGCTACCACTGGGAGATATTATTAGGAAGCATGGCGTTAGATTTCATTGTTATGCTGATGATACTCAGCTCTATATTTCTTCACACCCTGAAGAAACTAACCAATTAGCAAGATTAACGGAATGTATAGATGATATAAAAAATTGGCTGATCAGTAATTTCCTGCAACTTAATTCAGAAAAAAATGAATTTTTAATCATTGGACAAAAAAGCTCCACAAGTAGTGCCCTAGAATACTGTCTAACCCTCGATGGCTGCTCTGTCAAGTCCTCGTCGTCAGTTAGGAACCTGGGTGTGCTCTTTGATACCAATCTTTCGTTTGAAAGCCATGTTTCTAGCATCTGTAAAACTGCATTCTACTATCCTAAAAATATATCTAAATTACGGCACATGCTCTCAATGCAAAATGCTGAACAGTTAGTTCATGCGTTCATGAGCTCAAGGCTAGATTATTGTAATGCTCTACTGGGTGGTTGCACTGCTCGCTTAATAAACAAACTCCAGCTGGTCCAAAACGCAGCAGCTCGAGTTCTTACTAGAACCAGGAAGTATGAACACATTAGTCCGGTTCTGTCAACACTGCACTGGCTCCCTATTAAACATCACATACATTTTAAAATCTTGCTTATTACTTGCAATGCACTAAATGGTTTAGCTCCCCAGTACTTGAGTGAGCTCTTAACACATTATACTCCATCACGTCTACTGCGGTCTCTAAACTCTGACCAGCTGATAATACCTAGAATATCAAAATCAACTGCAGGTGGTCGATCCTTTTTCTATTTAGCACCTAAACTCTGGAACAGTCTTCCTAGCATTGTTCGGGAAGCAGACACACTCTGTCAGTTTAAATCTAGACTAAAAACACATCTCTTTTCTATGGCATACACATAAAACACTTTTTTCAATTAAATGATTATTAGGCTGCATTATCTAGGTCAGCCGGAACCGGGATAACACCTGATGTACTCATTACATCATCAGAAGAATGGCATCTACGCTAATGTTAGTATCTCTGTTTTATCCCGAGGTCTACTGCAGTCAGACGGATCCAGGGTGTATCCAGATCAGACGGTGGACCTGCACCCAGATGTGACCAACACATGAACCTGAAATGTCTGCAGAGACCGTGTCAATTAGACTCCCCTTTAAGCTGCCTCATCAACACGGCATCCTCAATAAACCTGTCTCCGGCGTGATGACTCCCGATTGTTTGAATAGTCCTAGTTAATAATTCTTTAAATTGATATGACATCCTCAAAACAACCCATCTCCAGCATGTTGCCGCCGATCTTTCAAATATTACACTTTAGTAATTGTTTAATCAATACGGCATCCTCAATAAAAACCTGTCTCCGGCGTAATGACTCCGATATTTCAATTTATTTATTTTTAATAATTATTTAATCGATACATCATCCTCAATTAACCCATCTTCGGCGTGTTGCCTCAGATCTTTCAAATATTCAGATCTATTATGACCTCTGACCTTTAAAATTGCCAGAATAATAATAATACGCTGTTTGTTAATTGGCCTGAGGAGAACTGGCACCCCGACTGAGCCTGGTTTCTCCCAAAGTTTATTTTTCTCCATTAGGTCTCCTGATGGGGTTTTGGTTTCCTTGCCACTGTCGCCTCTGGCTTGGCTTGCTCAGTTGGGGAAAAACAATTTTTCAAATATATTTCAAAATAAATCTAATTATTAAACTAAATTAACCATATAGACCAAATTACTGATCTAATTACTGATCTAAAGCCCACATTGTTACTGTATGATAATCGAAATATATTCTGTTACATTATTTTTCTGTTTAACACTGTGAAGCTGCTTTGAAATAATCTGCATTGTTAAAAGTGCTATATAAATAAAGTTGACTTGACTTGACTACAAAAACACGATTTTTCTCAGCTTTTTCATGAAACTTACCCACAACACAAGTGTTGATTAAAAATAGAATGCGTGACGCTAGAATAGCAGAGGTTCTTTCTTTTGATATATTTATGTCTTGATATTCATGAAACTTGTGAAAATGACACAAACGCTGGTGGTGATTGGCATATTTCATGTTTACGTTCATTTAAAAGACATAACCGACTATGTTTACGATGCTACTCGACAAGACATGCATTTTAACATAATTTTGTGTGAATGTTCGCGTGCTTTGAGAGGCATGAGTGTGCTTAAGCTAGTGTTTTAGCACAATGCGAGAACCAAACTGAGAGACGGCACTTTCTTGCCTATGTGCGCTTTCAGTGATGTTGCAGCACTGGCCCGAGCAGGCAAGTGACAGTTCCGTCATCTGGCCCGAGAGTCTTTCACGCTGGCCCCGGGCCATCGGGCAGTCCTTATTGTTGAGCCCTGCTGAGATAAGGGAACGAGTACTGCGTAGACGGCGGTGCTATGGCACTAAACAACGGGTGATCGTCACTTCAGTCGATATAACCTGACGTTTTAGGGCATTACAGCGTCCTAAAACACCCTTTGGTGGGCAATTGTGCGTCGATTCGCTGCTCTGCCATGCCATTGGTTCATGCAGTTCTCACTGGCCAGCCAATAGTGTGCTAGATGTCTCTACACTGTTTTGACTGGGCATTAGCACTGCGTGATTTTACAAAAATGCTTCAGTAAATCGAGAAATCGATTATTTCCCATTGCATCTTAAGACGCAGTACTCGTTCCCTTATCTCAGGGAACCGAGGTTACTTAAGTAACCGAGTACGTTTGCCCTAAATTCCAAGCTCGGAGCCCTCGATCCCCTTGGACAGTGTGCCTAATATGCTTATATTTTTTTACTCTATTCGATCATTTGTACCAGTTAAATGTTAAAAACAGCTGCCACAGGTAATCTGACATAATTTTTGTATTTGTATTAAAGATACATTTATTATCACTATTACCTAAATGTTGTACAGTGTCTTTGCGTGGATTGCGGCAACAGCCAGGGGCCGTATTCACAAAACATCTTAAGGCTAAAAGTAGCTCCTAACTTGCCAATTTAGGAGAAACTCTTAAAAATAATGGGCGCGTCAGTCTTAATTCTAAATTTACAAAATGACATTAATTGGTCCTTTTTGTTTTATAAAATGTACAGAAATTACTTTATATCTGCAACGTTTCACGCTACTTTTATCAGATATATGTTAATACATTATGAAACAAGAGAATAATGCTACCAAATATATTACTAAAACAGATTTTTCTTTTGACAAAAAAAAAAAAAAAAATTCCAGGCATGTTACAATCATGCAGTACAAGAATTCAGATGAAACTACTTGACAAACAAGGTATGTTTCAATGTGTTATGTGATAAGTAGTCTTTTTACGTATGGCTTGTGCATCAGAATCCAGCTAGTTATCAGCTAAGTTTGCTTCAGCTGTTTATTACCATTGTCTTTTTTATTTAGTATTCCTTTATTATTTTTGGCTCAAATAAATAGATATCGATTTGAAGCTTATTGCCATTGCTTCTTCCCTACAGATAAAATCCTTTGTAGGAATTATGTGTGCACAAAACTCAAAACTGTAAATTCAAGAGACCTAGAGTAACTAAGAAAGCAGTGACATTGTATAAGAAAAAAGTGTCCACTTTATTATGATAGGTATTTTCCCCTAGTCTTAGTAGTATTATCAAGATTTCTGTTCACATTTTATTTTTCGTTCTGTACATGTTTTAGATGAAGATTCCTATATGGTTGTTGTCAGTGCAAGTTTGTGCAAATCATCACATGTGTGATGAAGAAGGACCTTTCATTCTAAGCATATTTTTAAATGTGTGACTTCTTTTGGCAAACCTACATTTACCTCAGGTGCTTCAGAACCAGAGGGAAAACATTGTTTTGTAAGACTCATGAAACCTAATCTTGGTGATTAGGTTGTTATTTATATTTTGATTAATTATTAAATTACTATACCTCTAAGCGGTAAAAACATAACAGTAAATGAGAGACGTGATTAGGTCACTACTCAAGCAGTCCTCTGGTTGTCTGTTAATAAAACATTTCAGCACAAACTCACTCACTCATTGATAAATACGGTGAAACAGATGTATGCAAAACTTTATTATGGGAATAGGTAAATAAAATAAAGCCTAATACCATATACACATAAAAATTCACACACCAGACTGACTCCGGGTAAGTAAGCCTCAAATACCTAAATCACACACTTAGTCATCTTGACTTTAACGGCGCTACCGTTCTTCTCCTCCTGCACACATAAACCGCAAATGTTTCATTGCGGTAGACTGACCAAACCAATTTTATGTTCTTTGTTCAAGTTTTTCTGAAACACTGTGTTTTACCATGGTTCGATTTTTTTAAAAACAGCACCATTCTTTTTTGTGTGTAATTTTAATTATGTGCATGTTTGTTTTCTTTTATCGTTTTCCCTTTAGCCTACACTTTGTGTGAAGTTTGTTTCCTACATTTACCTCTCTAAAATGTCTTGGTTAAAAACCTCTCTTTGTGTTCTCGACATCTCTTTGTTCGTATGCAGCATTTGGTTGATTTAATAAAATGATGCATTATACCACCTTATTCACTTGATGCATTTACAAATTATCCTAGTTTAAACTACCATATGTTTTTGGATGGGAAAGAATACGCAGCGAGGTTCTTTTAAACATTTTATTTTGGTTGTGTATGCTATTTTTTAATGAGCTCAGACATCGGCAAAAACAACATCAAGTGATTCAGCCTTTTATTTCAACAATATGTTGTTGAATATACATTGAAGTAGTGAAGAAAATAATAAAATGACATTAAATACATAAAGTAAAACAATAAAAATGCCATTACAGGCGGTCTTACCAGAAAAGAAAATCTCTGCATGCTATCATGTTTTGGTCTAGTATGTAGTTGACCATCATTTCAACAATTTCACCGATGGTGATTTTGTCTAACATTTTTGATATAGTGACACATACACCTGATACATATGTACACATACAGAGTATTTATGTAACTCCTAGCTTGTCTTTACAATCACTTATCACATCCAGAACTTTTCTGAGGAATACACAGACTGTTACGTCAAAAACAAGAGAAACTGGTGCGAGGACTCAAGTGCAGAAACATAAGGATTTATTACAAAAATAAACATTAATACAAAACAAAACCCACAAGGGGGCTACATAAACTAGAAATAACAAAAACTAAGAACATACTGGAGGATCACGGGGAAGGGAGATGTAGACACAACAATGATCCGACACAGACTAACAAAGCTTATAAAGGGGACAAATCAAGCAGGGAATTAAGGGAAAACAGGTGGGGCAAATGAAACCAATAATGAGATAACAAGGGAATCTAAACAGAGACAGGAGCACATGGCCCAAAATAACAAAACACCACATGTGCTACATGAGACAGGACAGGCATGTGACATTACCCTCTCCTTAAGGAGCGGCTACCAGATGCTCCACTAGGGACGGAAGGGACAGACCAGGGCGGGACGGGAGGGACAGACCAAGGAGGGACGGGAGGGACAGACCAAGGAGGGACGGGAGGGACAGACCAAGGAGGGACGGGAGGGACAGACCAAGGAGGGACGGGAGGGACAGACCAGGGAGGGATGGGAGGGACAGACCAGGGCGGGGCGGGACGGGAGGGTCGGGACAGACAAGGGAGGAATGTTGCTGATACAGGACTCAGAGATGAGTTGCGTGCCACCACCGACCTCGCTCTCCGGGCGACGAAGGTGACCGCACGCTCCCTGGGTCAGGTGATGTCCACAGCTGTGGTCCAGGAGAGACACCTATGGCTCAACCTGGCTGATATGCATGACGGTGAATCAAGAGTCACACCCGAATCAAGAGTCACAGCGGACACGCAGTACATCGTAACCTCAACATATCGAACGAAAATGTAAGAAAATATGACAGTGGTGCTAAAAAGAGAAAAGAGCAGCAACAGAAAAAAATGAGAAATGAAGAAACTCTGAGAAAAATACCCAAGCTTACAACTTTCTTAAAAAAAAAATCAGAAGAACACATGGAAATTGACACTGCCGACAAAGACAACAAGGCTAATTCAATATCAGCTACAACATCAGCTGCGGAGGCGGCGGAGCCGAATATACCTTTGGCCAGCACTTGAATCAGGTGATGATGATGCAACGGATACTACAGGCCTGTAGTTTTCTCCAATTAAAGAACATATTACATCCACTGATGTTGCTTGTTGGGGCCCTGCTGTCACTGAGGAATTGCGTTGTTACTGGATTAGTAAGGGCGTGAAAGCATCCCTGTTGTGTCAAAATAAAGATGCACCATTCCATGCATCAGAGCATTTTACAAGGTGTTTAAGCAAAACCTTATTCACTCGCTCTATGCGTAATGGTGAAGCTGTGCAAAGAGAATGGCTTGTTTATTCTCCTTTGACTGTAAATGTGTTTTGCTTTTTTTGTTGATTATTTGGGCAGTCTGCAAGTTCTTTTTCTCACTCCGGTTTCTGTGATTGGAAACATGCGTGCGCGTGTGCAGAGGAACATAAATCAAGTCAGCCTCATAGAATGCCATGCTTACATGGTTGTCACGGACGCAGGCACATGGAATAGATGCAGAACTGAAAGAGCAATGTGAAGACAAGCAAAAATATTGGCAAGAAGTTCTAAAACGAGTGGTTGCTGTGATGCAATTCCTGTTAGAACGCGGCCTTGCATTCCGGGGAGACGTTGAGACAATCGGGGTCTCCAAATAATGGCAATTATTTGGGGATACTTGAACCTCTTTGCAAGTTGTTTCCCTTTTCTTGCACACCATATGAGAAAATATGGAAATAAAGGGAGGGGAACTACATCTTATCTATCTATCACCATATGCGAGGAATTTATTGTACTGATGAGACATAGAGTTCTAGCTGAAATAATTCTTCAAGTACAGAGCTCTAAATATTTTTCCATGATAGTTGATTCCACCCCCGACTTGGCACTTGTGGACCAGCTCACATTTGTGGTACGTTACGTTTCCACAGAAGGGAAAGTATTTGAATGCTTTCTAAAATTTCTACCGATATTCAGTCACATGGGAGATTCACTTTTTAAGTCCGTATCAGGGATTCTAAATTAGATGAATCTTGATATTAAAAACTGCAGGGGCCAGTGTTATGATAATGCGTCTAACATGTCTGGTCTTTATCTGGGTTTGAGGGCTCGTTAAATATTTGTTTTTTATCGATTCAAAAGAACTACTACTTCAACTCTCTGAAAATGTAAGGTGTTTTAATTTTATTTATTTTTTATATTTAGCTAAAAGTATAACAAAGTGTTCAAATCATTTTAGTAGCATTTGTTAATATTCATTGTGTATTATATTTTGTATTCATTTAATTTAAAACAGAGAAAAGTTCCTTTTATAGAACCGTGTGTGTGTGTGGTGGTGGTTTTCCTAAACGAAATATAAGAGCATTGTTAAGTCCTTGTTTGAGCTGACATGAGAATCACCTCTGTGCTGCTTTAAACATGCAGACGTCTCCAAATTATAAAACTTAAAAAAAAAAAAAAAAATTATTAAAACAAATTTACTTTAGTAAATATATTTAGAATTTATTTATTTTTTGTAACAAACTTTGTCAATGTGTCATATCATGGATTCATACATGGTTAATGGTTATTAATCAAGCTGCTTGAATCTTTGTAAAAAAAATAAGATCTAAGTTTTTGAACAGATGCTGTTTAATAAAAATTATACTTTAGGTTTAAGCTAAATTATTTCATACCCCTGCCTTATTGGTAAATGAATATAAGGTATGATTTTATTAAACTTTAAAGATTTTATTTTAAAAACTATTCATTTTAAAAGATCGTATTTAAACATTTATGCTTTGAAATAATGTTTTTGACGCTATCAAACATTTGCTCTAGACAAAAGTTAATAAAGAATGTCAGACTGTGCTGACATCCATGTAGACATGTATATACATACATATGTGTACATACATAGCGCAACGGCCGTTTTTCCTACTATCTGAAAAATATATTTAATAAAGATATTTTTAGTAAATATGTTTCAGAAATTTTAGTAAGAGGAATATAGCGTAATATATAATAATTTCATTTAAAATATATTTTATATTTCACTCAAGCGTTGAAACTAATCTGAATTTCCTGCTTAAGGGGCTAATGGCTCACAGATGGTCAAAGGACAAGGGACAACACATTTCATATCAATAACCCATTCATAACCATAACTTAAGGTGAAAGGCCGACACCTAGGGGAAGGGACCCAGGGTCAGAGGTCAACAACTTCAAAGACCAAGGTCAGAGGTCACCATCAATCTAAAATTTTGACAGGTGCCATAGCTTAATCACTACTCTCAGGCTCCAGATGATTACGTTTTTCCCACGATAGCCTACTCTATAAGAATTTTGCCGAATTGGAGTGGTAGGCTAGCTATCACCCACATCAATATCATATTGTAAAACATGAGTTTGAGTAGGAATGTAAGAAAATAAAGATGCATATTTATTAATGAAATTAGTAAATTCCAAACACTTATAAGTGGGAAGATGTTCCACGAATACAGGCAGGTTATTCAGAATATCAGAGAACATATTCAATGAGAACAAAGCCTTAATTGGGAGACACCACATGTTAGATGAGCTACAGAAAAAAATAATTGCTTATGAGACTAACTGAAAATCTACTCTTTGACAAAAAAGACTAGAACCAATCAAGTACAGTGCCTTTAACACCAATACAATTCTCCAATGAGACAGCACAATATCCTGGTCTGCAAAATCAAAAACAAAACAAAAATCTAAAAGCACTAAGGCCAGTGTTACCAGCATCAGCGTAATCATTAGAATATCAGACTTCAGGAGGGCAGACTCGTGCTGTGTAAGGATTTAAAACCAGACTGAAAAATATTGGAAATAAAATTAAAATAAAAATAATTTTGTAACCAAATAAGTACTTTTCCCCTAAAATTTTACATTAGAATGGCAAATCAGAAATAAAATATTTTGAATATACAGCAGGATCAGTTCCAGGCAAAAGACAATTGTTCACCCAAAAATTAAAATTACCCCATGATTTAGCCTAGGCCATCACCCTTAAGCCATCCTATACACTTGTAATTTGCACACTTTTAGAACTTTATCATAAACTTGATTATGAGCCAGAATACACATGTTTAAACCCATTTCAATACCTATATTTCAACAAAAATATTTACAAATACAAATGTAATCACAAAGAAATGTACATAAAGCCGATCATAATAGCCAGCAGTCTCTCAAAATCCTATGAAAAACATGACCCTCTAATAGCAAAATAACAAATCTATGACATAGGTCTACATTTCGCAGAGGTCACAGCTGAACTCGAGTCCCGACCTACATATTAAAAGAGAGGATTAGGAAACAGCTGAAGATAACAGAAAACAAACTAGGGCTGATTTATCTGTGCCATAGCTCAAAATTCACTGAACACACATTGTTTAGCCCGGATAAGTTTAGCTACCTTTTATATATATTTAATTGATTAAGTTAGCTACTCCCTGGAAGTGAGGGAATAAAGGGAGCGTTGGAGGTGTGGCAACCGGAGGGGTAAGTGGAAAATCCTGAAATCAGGAATGTTTTTTCATACGGATCAGAGTTAGGCAAATCTAGCTTTGTCTCTGGGGTAGGCATATTGCGCTCCTATGGTTGTCGGGTCTGTACTCTTGGTTTAAGTCGTTATAAGTAAATCCCCCTATAGTTACGCAGGAGAAAAGGGATTTCAGCAGGATGGATGGATTGAGGGGGAAAGAGTGGACGTTATGATTAGGGAACGGTATGGTGTTTGTGTGTATGGCCGAGTGCGAGTCGATCAAACCATGTAAGCGCTGTATGCTAAAACTGAGTGAAAACGTGTTTCATCGCATCACAAGGTAGGATTTGTTTTACGACTTGTCGTATTTCATCAGGGCGTCAACTTTGGCAGCCGAAACACTGTTGAACAAACTGGAACCGTTTTGTCTATCAACGGTGTACAAATACATTTCTTCGAATCTTCTCGGGAAAGTCATCTAAAGTAGAATGAATTTATTTTAACTTACTGGCTTTAAACTAGTTTTATTTTAGTTAATGTTTGGACAAGTGTGTGCTGTTTGTTTGTAAAGACCGCGGCAGTAACTTGTGTTGAATATGACCTTAAGTTACACCAAAACATCCGATCCATCCTCAAATCATTTGTTGAGGCACAAGCGGTATTATTATCTATGTTAAGAAGCTTGTTATTTTGATTGGGTTTGAAGTTATTGACTACACTTCTAGACTCGGCATTTGGGCATGGTGACCAACTGAGAATACCAGGGTATTACTCTTTTGCAAAAAAACATGGCACCGAAGTAATTTTTGCTGCTTTTTAATTCTATAGGTTACGTACACACACGTGTGTAAGTTATGGCACTGCATCGTACCCCCAAGTTCAAAGCTTTTTAAAACAAATAGTGGGCTTTATCCACTGACAAGACATTTGTGAACCGATACAGTGAGATTAATTGTTCAGTTCACACAGGCAATGGTTTGAAGCGGTTTTTCAATGTGGATTGGTAAAACGACAGCGAATCTTAAATCTGCACTATGACAACTAATTAGATGTACCTGGACTTTAAAGTGAACTGAAACAAGCCAATGCAAAGGCATTTAAAAAAAAAGAATTCTGTTCAATTTAGTTACTTAAAAGAGTGAGCTTTAATTATGTTTGATGTTTACAGATTTGACAGTTTGGTTGATAGCTCACAATATGATTATTTTTTTCTCTCTCTCCATCCCAGGCAGTATTCCTGGGACAAACACACTCCCTCTCCCAGGGGATTCAGGGATTTTCGAGATCCAGTTGTTAGATTCCTTTCATTTTCATTCAAAGACTCTTTCATAGACTTAAACTTTCTCAGTTTGCATGGTTTGTGAATCAGAGTCGCTCACAGGTACACATACATACACCCATATACAGTCAAGCCCATACAAACATTCAGCAGACACCTGTCATACACACATACCTCATACACACACTGTCATGGCCAATATTTATCCGTATGGCTGCTTCACTCATGCTGTCGTCAGAAGTATCCCAGAGTCTTTTGGGAAGTTAGCAGAGGGTGGAGAAGGGTTTCAGACAGACCTCGCCAAGGCCCAGCGTCAAATGGGGGTGCTGACAGGTGCACTAAGGCAAAAGGTGGGGCTGCAGTTGATTGAAATTCCAGCAGACTCTGAGCTGCCTGAGAGCTGGCGGATTGAAGATATTGCTGTGATCCAAGGCGACACAGCACTTATCACACGACCCTTCAAACAGCAGAGACGCCTTGAGGTAAGGGGCACACACATGGCTCTAGGAGATGTAGATGTTATTTGGCCTCATAAGTGTTTTCTTTAGGCAGAGGCAGTGCGGCGAGTCCTAAATGAGCTGAACCTGACTGTGGTGGAGATGGGCGATGAGGAGGGGGGGTCTGGTGGAGCTACTCTAGAAGGAAGTGATGTCCTCTTTACTGGAAAAGAGTTTTTTGTGGGCATTTCGAAACACACCAATCACAGAGGGGCAGAAGTTCTGGCTGACACCTTCAAGGCGAGTGGTGTTTCAGTTGAATCGATTCAGTTAGCATTGGCTGATTAAAATACTGTAAGAATTATGCACATTAACATTGTAGATATTAAATGCAAACAGATTTTAATAATGAATTTCATTTATTAAATCAAACTGAATTCTTGCTGTTTTGTCAGATAATCACAAGGTGCTTATATTTGTCTCTCACTGTAAAACCTTTGCCGGTGTAATTGCTAGCAAAAATAAGATAACAATGGTTTGATGCTGCTTTGTGCTGTATGTTCAGGACTTTGCTGTGTCCACTGTGCCTGTGTGTGGAGGCTCTCGTCTGAAGAACATCTGCTCCATGGGCGGCCCCAATACCATCATCATCAGTAACAGCGACGGAGCCAAAAAAACACTCAGAGTGAGTGTGCGCAAGATATATATAAATAAATATAATATAATTTTCTTCTGAGGAGATAATCACATTATCAGCAAGTATGTCATTGTGTTTTTGTGTTACAGGTGATGGAGCAGCTGACTGACCATCACTATGAGATCTTGTCAGTACCTGAGGAGGTTGCTGCTAACTGCATATACATCAGAGGACCTGCAAAAGTGGACTACCTCCTACATCCCACAGTGGAGGAGTGTCCCAACAGTATTCCTGTGAGTGAAGGAGGATGTACAGTAAAAGCATTTACATCACATAGAATAATCAGTACCTAAAAAAGTTTGTCGGGTTCTTTTTAGTCTACTGGTCAATCAGGTTTGAAGTGTTGTCAAAAGTACACACAGGAGCGTTTGAAAGCAGACGGTCCGCTAATAGTCGGCTGCTTGTGCTTTCAAACGCTCCCGCTCCCACTTGCAAAGCACTTTTTTTTCCTTTTTTTTTTAAACGCACCTGTGTGTTGATCATTGAAGCCAATCCCAGCTATATCCGATGAGCATGTGAACACAATGGCCAATTAGTGGTGTCTACGATTGCACTCAAAGCATCACATTTTTTAAATTTCAGTACTGAAGTCGGTACTTTTGACAACACTACAAGCCTGATTGACCAGCAGACTAAAAAGAACCCACCAAACTTTTTTGGGTCATTTTCACATTCATCACTAAAGATTTGTGTCCAGTTGGTTTTTGTAATTTATGTGTCTAAATATTTTGTTATTTTCAGTTTAACATTGCACTTTGCTACATCTTGGATTAAGAGTAAAAGCACTGTAAATCCATGACACCGATAATCTGTGCATCTGTGTATACTCAGTGAGGAAATAACAATAATCAACTGAGGACAGATTCTGAAATGCCCACTTGTAAGCAAGATACTGCAGGTGTAGGTCTGATGTAGACAGACAAACAATCATTGAATTTGTTCCAGTGACGTTTGCCAGAAATGAAATATTGAAATAATGAAATTAATATTCCTGGTACCGACAGTGCCTTAAGAACTCGTAACTGCAGCTTTGATCTTGTATTCTATTTGTAGTACATTTGTCTCATTTGCAGTACATTACACTGCATTACACTTAGGGCTGGTTGATACATCAATTATCAGCGATTATATCACAATATCTTTGCTGACAATATAATATTGTGTGTATTGCGATAAGGTTAAAAGGTTTGCTTTTGAAGACATTACGCCAGTTTCACTCTTGTTTGTCTCATGACTGACAGCTGATTTGGTACTGCTTTCAAAAGCTACCGTTAATATTTGTGCAAGTTTTTGCAGCGTTGTCAATCACAATATGCCAAGCTCTACCTGTTCGCCATCAGTATCGTTCAACAACTGGTTCATTTCGTTAACTTCACGAACGACATGTACCAGTTCGTTCAATTCATTCATGAACTAGATCTCTCGTTCAGACTCAAAAGCATCTCGGTCAGTAAAAGGCGTATTCGTTTACTGAATTCAACAAATCACATGTTCCATCACATCTCGTACTCAAAACACTATTGGCTCGAGGTTGTGTCATTCTTGGAGTATTTATTAGTAATACAGTGGAAATTAGCATGTTGATTTACGGTGTGCGCCCCTAAATTTTCTGGTTGTGCCCCTAAAATTTTCAGTTGGGGGCCACTGTGCTCCTAGTGAAAAATGTTAGTCTGGAGCCCTGCAGTTTAATATTTAAGTCCTGCGTCCATTTAAATTCTTCTGAATGTTTTAAGTGCTCCAAAGTCTAAATGTTTTTATTTATTTAATAAAAGCATGGCAGAACCTATGTTTGATATATTTACTTATCATTCTTTGTTTCAGGCCTTCCAGCGTTTGACAGACTACACCTTACTGCCCACAGCCTGCAGTGAAGCCTCCAAACTTGGGGGAGCACTGTCATCCCACTGCCTACTCATCAACAAGAAATCCAACTATTAAGACACTTCAGTACAATCTCTGCATAATCAGATTCTCATTTAATTTTTTACAGTGTGTGGTTTTAGGCACAGATATTTGGTATAGCCCAGTTAGAACTGGTTTGCTGTAGTCTGCAACTATCCTGTTTTTTCATATGTTCATCCTATGTATTCATCCTTACCTCTAATCTGCTTAGATCCTTAGAATGGACAAACATTATGCAAGTTTAATAAATTGCTTTGAAATAAACAACAGATTAACTTGGTCACTTACAATGGATCTGATTTTTTTTTTAAAAATAGTTATTTCATTATTTACTCTCTCATGTTATTCTAAACCTGTTTTTGTTCTAATTCAGGGGTTTTCTATTTCAGCCCTTAAGGTCCACTTTCCTGTATCACTTAGTTCCTACCTTGATCAAACTCGAATGTACCTATAGTAATCCTGATCACCTTGGGTGCTTCTCATTTCTTAATTGTGCATCCTCATTATCTTTCCTCGCATCTCGGCTCCACCCCTCGAAAGAAAGAAAGAAAGAAAATGAAGACAGAGGAATCAAAGGAAATCTTATTTGAACATTGGAATATTCTTGATCACTCAAACGTCACTTCAGCTGCGCTCAAGGGATCTGCCCTTATTTTGAATTTTGGTTAAGAATGTCACATTAATAATAAAGCAAGATCCCCTATTGAAATGTGAGATGTGTGATTTATAGATAAAAAATTTATTGGGACAGATGTGAAATTAGAGGAGAATTTATAGGTTTCCCGAAAAGAAAGACTTCCGCATAGAATTAATTTGTGCATCATTACTCCTTGTTCCTCGTGCAATTGAAGAATCAAGATGGCTTTCTTTGAATAGTTTCCAGGTTACAGGCTGGAGGAGGGAGAAAGGAGGAAACATCAATTTGAGTATTGAGAAGCATCCCTTAATTAGCTTGTTCAGGGGCCCATACCAGGAAGGTAGAAACAAAATCAGGGTTACAGGAGTCATTTTAAGTTGACAAAACCAAACCAGTCCAATCAATCTTTGTTGGTACCATGACACTGATCATCAATTTTCTGTCAACTCAGAATTTGATCCTGACTTCATTACTAACTGGTTCGCATCCACATGAAGCATCAGTAGCAAACAGCCAATCACATGAAGTATAAACACAAACTGATTCACTTCTCACAAGTCATCCATTTCTTTCTTCTGCCAAAGATTAAGAGAATGTAAATGCATTTACACAGCAAGAAGACAAGGAAAAATAAAAGAAAACATCTAGCTATATCAGTGCAAGTGAAAGGTTTGAAGTTTATATACACTGTAACCCCAAAAAAGTGTGAAAAAAAAGGGAGGCAATCAGTTACATCAACATTTTTTTAGTTAACAAGGGTAAAGTTTAAGTAAGCAGAACTTGCACATTTTTAATTGCGCTTAACTTGAAATATTTGAGTAAGCTAATTCATACTTTTAACTTAGTGATCATAATATCATCTTAATTATTTTTAGTAGAAACATCAGCTTTAACTAGCTAATTTAATAAATGCTAACTGGATAATTGGTAACATGTTTTGATAACATTAGCATAGTATAGCAATTACTGAATGAGTACAGCAATATAGAACATTTAACATTCCTGTTCACAAACCAAGCTCATGTTCCGTCACCCCCAAAACCCAACATAACAGAAACTCTTCTAAATTAGCATATAAACAATAAACACGATAAATCTCTCACTTAACATTAATCTTGTACATAAAAACAAAACAAAAAAACATTACATGACACTTTAGCATTCACTCTCCCTTTTGAGTGTCATGGCAAAGCATGCTGCACTACAAATCCCACCGGTTCAGTTAAATTTAACAGTTTGTCTAAATTAAAAGAAAGGTGTTTGTCAGTTTTGTGAACGCGAAAAAAAAAAAAAAAAAGTTCCATGAATGCATAAAAGTTCATTTGATCGAACTAATTTGTTTAAGTTTACCCTACTCAAATCAATTTATTTTGAGCATTAGGGTTTACAGTACAGAACTCTCATCTGTAAGCACACAGCTTTATTTATTCAAAACATTGTTATTATTACATATTATCTGCATATATTTATATTAATTTAAACTAAATTCTTAATTATTAAATATAAATTGCTTGTGTAATTAAAGGGTTAGTTCACCCAAAAATGAAAATTCTGTCATTAATGACTCGTAAGACCTCCGTTCATCTCTGGAACACAGTTTAAGATATTTTAGATTTATTCAGAGATTGAAAGTGTATGCCCAGGATACAGTCCGTGTCCAGAAAGGTAAGAAGAAAGGTATGAAAAACATCATCATAGTCCATGTGACATCAGTGGGTTAGTTAGACTCTTTTGAAGCATCGACAATACATTTTGGTCCAAAAATAACAAAAACTACAACTTTATTCAGCATTGTCTTCTCTTCCATGTTTGTTTTCAATCCACGAAAAAAGATTCGAACGGTTATGAATCAGCATATTGATTCATGATTCTGATCGAATTCTGAATCGATTCACTGATTCATAACCGTTCAAATCTTTGTTATATTGCAGCCATTTGCTAAAATCATTTAAGTTAATTTTTTTTCTCATTAATGTACACATAGCACCCCATATTGACAGAATAACAGAATTGTTGACATTTTTGCAGATTTATTAAAAAAGAAAAACTGAAATATCACATGGTCCTAAGTATTCAGACCCTTTGCTGTGACACTCATATATTTGACTCAGGTGCTGTCCATTTCTTCTGATCATCCTTGAGATGGTTCTACACCTTCATTTGAGTCCAGCTGTGTTTAATTATACTATTGGACTTGATCGGGAAAGCCACACACCTATCTATTTAAGACCTTACAGCTCACAGTGCATGCCAGAGCAAATGAGAATCATGAGGTCAAAGGAACTGCCTGAAGAGCTCAGAGACAGAATTGCGGAAAAGCACAGATATGGCCATGGTTACAAAAAAAATTCTGCCGCACTTAAGATTCCTAAGAGCACAGAGGCCTCCATAATCCTTAAATGGAAGACGTTTGGGATGACCAGAACCCTTCCTAGAGCTGGCTGTCTGGCCAAACTGAGCTATCGGGGGAGAAGAGCCTTGGTGAGAGAGGTAAAGAAGAACCCAAAGATCACTGTGGCTGAGCTCCAGAGATGCAGAGATACTTTAGTGGACAATAATTTTAAAATCTCAAGTTTAATTCTTAGATCTTGAGTGTCCTGTTTTGGGTCTTTTGCTGGTGGAAAGTTAAGTGAAGTTAGGCAAGGGCACATGCACAGTTTCTATCTTTTCCTTGTTGCTCAAGTCTTTTGCCATTTTATTATAGACAGCAAGTTGACAGGTCTATGTTGCTGGTAGAAACATTTTGATTAGCCAACTCGCAGATGACAGCCCTGTTTCTTAAAATGAATTATCAGGTTCAGCATGCAAATTGAAATGATCAGTTGTTTTCTAAGGCTTTGGCCTATACTTTAATGTTCACAAATGTGGGCTATTTGCTTTAAACGACTGTACCTATTTTACCCATTGATGGTATTCCTGTTAATGAAACTGTTAACTATTAGTAGTATTGTAGTTATTTTTCAAGAACACAAGTGGTTTTAAAAATAAATAAAAATCTCTAGTTGTTTCTCAAACGGCATGCTCTTCTTACCAAAGCTTAAGGCGTTTGAAGATCTGAATGTGACTCATGCAGTACACAAGTTGTTGCTTGTGTACTGCATGAGTTACATTCAGTCACTAACTATGTCGCCATCCACCTATTTTAATGAGAACTTTGTGATATCACGTTAAAAATGCTGGATGGAAACAACCAAGATGTGGGTAAATTCTAAAAATGTACACACAAAAATATGCACTCAATTGAGATGGAGATTTTAATACGATGTTTGTGTTTGATAAGGCATAAACTACTATGAAAACACATTCACCACATAAATCCCTTGATTCACAACAAAACTCTTATGACTTAACATGACTAATAACTTTATGGACAAACTATCCCCATCCCAAACACCCTTAACTGATTTAGAATGTGGCTTTGAAGTTAGCATGATTGCAAAGCATCAAAATAAACTTTATGCAAGTGAAATAACAGTACAGGTCCTTCTCAAAAAATTAGCATATTGTGATAAAAGTTCATTTTTTTCCATAATGTAATGATAAAAATTTAACTTTCATATATTTTAGATTCATTGCACACCAACTGAAATATTTCAGGTCTTTTATTACTGATGATTTTGGCATACAGCTCATGAAAACCCAAAATTCCTATCTCAAAAAATTAGCATATTTCATCTGACCAATAAAAGAAGTGTTTTTAATACAAAAAAGTCAACCTTCAAATAATTATGTTCAGTTATGCACTCAATACTTGGTCGGGAATCCTTTTGCAGAAATGACTGCTTCAATGCGGCGTGGCATGGAGACAATCAGCCTGTGGCACTGCTGAGGTGTTATGGAGGCCCAGGATGCTTCGCTAGCGGCCTTAAGCTCATCCAGAGTGTTGGGTCTTGCATCTCTCAACTTTCTCTTCACAATATCACACAGATTCTCTATGGGGTTCAGGTCAGGAGAGTTGGCAGGCCAGTTGAGCACAGTAATACCATGGTCAGTAAACCATTTACCAGTGGTTTTGGCACTGTGAGCAGGTGCCAGGTCGTGCTGAAAAACGAAATCTTCATCTCCATAAAGCTTTTCAGCAGATGGAAGCATGAAGTGCTCCAAAATCTCCTGATAGCTAGCTGCATTGACCCTGCCCTTGATAAAACACAATGGACCAACACCAGCAGCTGACATGGCACCCCAGACCATCACTGACTGTGGGTACTTGACACTGGACTTCAGGCATTTTGGCATTTCCTTCTCCCCAGTCTTCCTCCAGACTCTCGCACCTTGATTTCCGAATGACATGCAAAATTTGAGCGACAGTCCAGTGCTGTTTCTCTGTAGCCCAGGTCAGGCACTTCTGCCGCTGTGGCTTGACCTGGGGAATGACTCAATGACATCACCATAGCTCTTCAAACTTGTTAAGCTGACTGTTACAGCACTCTCCTCCCTCACTCTCTATATGAGATCATCTTTATTCACTTTACCCATCATAGGTCATAATGTTATGCCTGATCTATGTATGTATATATACACATACAGAAACAGTGTTTTTACATAAAAAAAAAGATAAAAATGTATTCTTAAAAGAAATATATTTTACGTTCAAGACTATGATTTCAGCAGGAGGCAGCACCTAAGCCAAATGAGTTTATAGAGCCCCAAAAAGCCCAAAGTATGCATAAAAAAAAAATGTACATAAAAAAAAACCATTGAACATGTAATGTTAAATGTGACTAAATAGTTGTGTCTTGCATAAAAGGAAAAAAGAAACCTTAACGCAATTGGCCTGTCAAGTCAACTTTATTTATATAGCGCTTTTAACAATGCAGATTGTTTCAAAGCAGCTTCAGTGTTAAACAGAAAAATAATGCAACAGAATATATTTTGATTATCATACAGTAACAATGTGAGCTTTAGATCAGTAATTAGATAAGTAATTTGGTCTATATGGTTCATTTAGTTTAATAATTAGATTTATTTTGAAATATATGTGAAAAATAGTTTTCCCCAACTGAGCAAGCCAAGCCAGAGGCGACAGTGGCAAGGAAACCAAAACCCCATCAGGAGACCTAATGGAGAAAAATAAACCTTGGGTGACAAAGTAAATGACTGCTAAACTGAACTAAAGTTTAGAACTGAAAATACACATAATATAAAAAAATTAACTTGCATTAGGTAAACATGCTTAAACTTAAAAGGTGTTAAAATGTAATCCAGAAAAAATCCAAATTTACATGATCAATAAAGGAACCTTGGATTGATTTTATTTTACCTGGAAAATGTCAACATTAAATGACAACAAAAATATGAATAAAACACTTGTCATACAACATGGTACTGAAATGGAATAACATCCATTTTAAAACCATTACGCAATTCTGATATTTAAAACCCTTTTGTTAAAAGACATTGACAATCATACATTTTCAAATTTAGTTTTCGTGAAGGCAATGGATTTAATTGTTTGTCAAGTTAGTTAACACCATGTTAGCATCAGGGATATTTACATGGAAAAACAAAGGTCAATAACACAAACCATGAAATTTAAACATTTCAACTTGACATAAGAAAATAAATTTGGGTGATATATCCTGAAATATTTCACAATAATCATGTTTTCTAGCAGTATCATAATTACAATTTAACAGTCAAAGGAACGTGACAAGAGACACAAAAGAAGGAACTTTGAACATCAAAACCCATGCAACAGATCTGAAAAACAGGTGGGCATCACAACGTTTTTTTTCAGGTCATTTTTCTTGATGGCATTTGATGATTCCCTAAGACAAAACAGAACAGAAGTTATACATCATCTGATGCCATATCTCAATAACAAACAAGCTGAGATGCATGTTTCTGAGCTGGTGATTGGCTGGGCAATGGAAAGCAGCAGCCAATGAATAAGCAGAGAGTTACTCTGCGAGTACTATAGCACACCAGGACAACGACAAATATCAGGATGTGACTCTAGTCTCGCTTTGCATCAACATGCAGTATGATACCAAACATACAAATTAGAATCAGCTGAAGACAAGCAACTCATTTTCTTAACACTACATTGTAACCGTAGTCTAGGCCAGGGGTTATCAACAAATGTAATAGATTAACAAAACTAAAAAAAAAAAAATAAATAAATAAAAAAAAAAAAGTGTGACAATGTGCTGCTGAGTTTGGCACATTTTTTGCATTCCACAAACAACTTCATGGAAAGGAGTATATTGTGTTTCCTCTGTACAATCGTGCCAGCGCCTCACACGCACACAACATATTCCAGAATTGCAAACTTGATATTGCAGCCTTTTCATTATCAAAATAAAATGGCCAACCAAACATATAAAAAGTTACTGCTCAGTTTAAATAGTCAGTAGTACAATTCGTGCCATTCAGCATGATCACTGCTCCACTGTGGTGTTTCCAAGCTCTTTTTTTGCACATGCAAAGTGGATGATTTTTTTGTTCCATCGATATTGGGAAGCGAGTGAAGTACAAAGCCTATATTAAATAGTTTAGCATCCAAATACATATCACAAATTTGAATTTTAATGAGTGTTATGCTCGGTGAGGCCATAACTTGTTACTTTCAGGTTCGCTTTAAATTATTGTTTTAGCTTGTGTTTTTTTAGCCTTCTTACATATTTTTTCATTCTGGTTCTGTTTTGAATACTCTTAAGTTTAAAGGATTTGTTGTAAATGAGGGGACTAAAATAGCCTATAGCTGTGTTTGTAGGGTTTATAATGTTTGTAGTACCTAACAATTCGCTTTATTTACCAGTATTATTTCTGAATGCGATAAAATTCGACTTAGACGTGACTAAAGCTGTATTAAATTAGTGCAGAGTCAACTTTGCATAGCGAACACATCAAGGATCAGCCAAGTGCATGAGCATCAAAAGCAGTTGTGTGGAAAAGTGCTGAGCTGAATTTGTGCCATCTAGTGGTTTAATGAAGAACAGTCAAATGGCCCATTGTACAAGTATTCTTATTGGCTTGACTTGAATGTAAATGGTTATATGGGTCAGGTAAAAAAATAAAATAATAACAATAATGATAGAAAACCACTGGTCTAGAAAACACAAACGTCTTGATCAGGATTTTTATTTTCTGTAAAAACAACTCACCTTGGCTGCACTGATGAGCTCAAGGGCCAGACACTCAGCACGTTCAATCTATGTTCCAGAAAACAGCTTCTCTCGCGCCAGTACAGAGAGAAAAAAAAAAAGAACATCCTCTTAAATATATAATAAAATATAAGGTTGCTTCAGGAGTCTGTAATTTAGACTGCAATAGTGCAAAACCGCAATAATGCCTACATATTTAAATTCTCTCTCGACCTATGATCACATTTTATTCTGGTTTTGATGACCATTGTTCTTTTATTTAGCATCAAACCACCTGGTACTGGTGATAGAATTGAACACTAAGAATTCCCTGTATTGCTGTATTCTTTTTAGTGAAAATGAAAAGGTACTCCATTTGCAGAATTAACCAGGTATAAACAACTATTACATAGAAATTAAGACATCTACAGCCTGCCTCCTGCCCAATATGGGGCATCTGCAGGTTGAGAGAGGAAACACCACATTACACTTGATCAACCAGTGAACACTGATACAAATACCCCAATTGTTTTGATCCTTTTACTATTGCAGTAGAGCTGGTGATTGGCTGGGCAATGGAAAGCAGCAGCCAATGAATAAGCAGAGAGTTACTCTGCGAGTACTATAGCACACCAGGACAACAAACAATATCAGGATGTGACTCTAGTCTCGCTTTGCATCAAAATGTAGTATGATACCGAACATACAAATTAGAATCAGCTGAAGACAAGCAATTCATTTTCTTAAAGGGTTACTTCAGCGATTATCATTAAGCTGTGTACCAGTAGAAACCCGAAAGTATATTTGAATGATCGTACTTTCCCCACTCACAGCCCTCGGTTAGGGCGGCTACGGAGATTCATATAAATGGAGCGGTGAAGAGCAAAGTGAGTGTTTCAACTTCTCAAATGAATTCCTATGAAAGTTAAGCTTCCAAAGACATGAACTGAAAATGCACCAGACTGATCACGCGCTGTGAATGCACGATTACCTCAGATCATGTGATGAATGTAATCTGACACTTTGTGCAGTGATCCAGCAATCCAGTAGCCGTGCCTAGAGTGGCCTCGCAGGAAAGCGAAGCAAGTGCATTCTGGGAGTCGTCATTTATCCCCATGACACAAATACATTTTGTGTCTTCTCAGTCTAGAAAGCACCAAATTCAAAAATAATTTCACATTTCTACTACATAAAGGACCCAGTTTAAATACGGATTCATCTTCCCGCGCTGAAGTACCCCTTTAACACTACATTGTAACTGTAGTCTAGGCCAGGGGTTATCAAACCTGTCCTGGAGGACCCCCAGCACTGCACATTTTTTATGTCTCCATCTAACAACTGATTCAACTCATTAAGCTCATTATTAGTGACTGCAAGACCTGAAGTGGGTGTGTCAAATCTAAGAGACATACAAAATATGCAGGGCTGGGGGTCCTCCAGGACAGGTTTGAAAACCCCTGGTCTAAGCAACACCTTCATCGGGATATGTAAAAACAAAACTCACCTTGGCAGCACTGATGAGCTCATGGGCTAGACACTCTGCACACTCGATGGTCCTGAAAAAGGTTTCTCTCACAGAAGTACACATCACCTTAAAAAACAACAACATCCTCTTATTTATATATAAAATATTAGGTTGCTTCAGGAGTCTGTATAATTTAGACCTGAACAGAAGTGCAAAACCACAATAATGCCTACATAATAAAATGTGATCATAGGTCGAGAATTTAAATATGGTTTCACTTTGACTATTGTTCTTTCATTTAGCATTTAAAACCACCTGGATTTTAGGGGTGTAACGATACATCAATGCCACGGTTCGGTTCTGTTTGCTGTGGAGGTAGGGTTCATGGCAGGGCACTAGCAATAATAACACTATACATTAGCCTCGTGTTTTCTTTAAAGTAGATTCACTTTTAATTTAACAACAATTTAGAGCAGTTAGCATAAGGGAGTGAACAAAAATGAAATGACACCAATGTAGACTACTCATATATCTACAATAATCTACTCATTTTACCACAATGCAAAAAAATAATTGTCACAAGGTGAAGTGAGAGCTGGGCCAGGGTAGCAGGGGGTGGGGCGTTTTCATTTCGACATGAGTATATCGCGGTTTGTACCGTGGGTGGTGTATCACGTTTTTTGGTTCAGTTTGAATGTTGTTACACCCCTACTGAATTTCCTGTATTCTTTTTAAGAGTGAAAAGTATTCCATTTCCACGCAATTGTTGTTTATACCTGGATGAAAAGGGAAGACACATCTACAGCCTGCCTCCTGACCAATACAGGGGATGCTATTAATGATCGCATTCACCAGCATCTGTAAGTTGAGAGGCAACACCACATTACACTTGATAAACCAGAAAAAACAACTGCAACAATAACCAGGATCAAAACAGGGGTATTTGTATCAGAGCTGGTGATTGGCTGGGCAATGGAAGGCAGCAGCCAAAGAATAAGCAGAGAGTTACTCTGCGAGTACTGTAGCACACCAGGACAGTGAAAAAAAAAAAAAATAATCAGGGTGTGACTCTAGTCTCGCTTTGCATCAAAATGTATGATACCAAACATACAAATTAGAATCAGCTGAAGACACGCAATTCATTTTCTCAACACTACATTTTAACTGTAGTCTAGGCCAGGGCTTTCAAACTGTGGGTCACAGTGTCCCACAAAGTTTTCTAGCTGCAGCTAAATTTGTTTTAGTGAATGACAAACCTTTTAGTCTATGGCTGCACTACATACCAACATTAAACCGACAAGTTTTCAAACCTTAGGTCACAAGACTTAAAATAAATGGGTCACCAGGATGATTTGAGGAAAAGAGTTACAATAAAAATACATTTGTTTTCATAAAATAGTCTAATATAGGTCTTATAAAAGGAATAAATACACAATATATGACAAATAAATAGCAAAAAAAAAAAAAAAAAGTGACAACGTGCTGCAGAGTTTTAATTTTAAGTAAATTTTTACACGCACACAACATATTCCACAATTGCAAACTTTATATTGCAGCCTGTTCATTATCAAGATAAAATGGTCAACCAAACATATAAAAAGTTACACTGCTCAGTTTAAATAGTCAGTAGTACAATTCGTGCCATTCAGCATGATCACTGCTCCACTGTGGTGTTTCCAAGCTCTTTTTTGCACATGCAAAGATGATTTTTCCATTGATAATGGGTGTGAAGTGAAGTACAAAACCTATAATAAATAGTTTAGCATCCAAATACATAGCCTAACACTCATTTAAATCCAAATGTGAGATATGTCAGGCCATAACTTGTTACTTTCAGTTTCGCTTTAAATGGTTGTTTTGGCTTGTTTATAGTTAGCCTTGTATATTTTTTCATTCTTGTTCTGTTCTGAATACTCTTAAATTTAAAGGATTTGTTGAAATGAGGGGACAAAAATAGTCTATAGCTGTGTTTGTAGGGTTTATAATGTTTGTACTAAATAACATTGCTTTATTTACCAGTATTATTACTGAATGCAATAGAATGCGATTTATACGTGACTTAGGACTACCTGTTTTTTTTCTCCCTCTCAAACAAAATATTTGTAGTGTTTTTACCATAGAGCAAAATATTAATTGGTTAAAATCCTGTTGGTTAATGGTTAACCAGTTAATTAGCATTCCATATAAAGCTCAGTGCAGAGTCAACTTTGCGTTGCACGTCAAGGATCAGCCAAGTGCATGAGCATCAAAAGCAGTTGTGTGGAAAAGTGCTGAGCTGAATTTGTGCCATCTAGTGGTTTAATGAACAACAGTCAAATGGCCCATTGTACAAGTATTTTTGTTGGCTTGACTTGTTCATATGTAAACGGTTATATGGGTCCGTAAAAATAAATAATTGAAAACCACTGGTCTAGACAACACAGGAACATCTTGATCAGGACTTTTTTCTGTAAAAACAACTCACCTTGGCTGCACTGATGAGCTCATGGGCCAGACACTCAGCACGTTCGATCAATGTTCCAGAAAACAGCTTCTCTCGTGCCAGTACAGAGCAACAGAATTAGAAGAAAAAAAACATCCTCTTAAATATATATTCAAATATCAGGTTGCTTCAGGAGTGTGTAATTTAGACGGGAATAGGTCAAGAGCGTATTTAAATATGTAGGCATTATCATTTTATTCTGGTTTCACTTTGATGACCATTGTTCTTTTATTTAGCATTAAACCACCTGGTACTGGTGATATAATTAAACACTAAGAATTCCCTGTATTGCTGTATTCTTTTTAGTGAAATTGAAAAGGTATTCCATTTCTATGTAATAGTTGTTTATACCTGGTTGACTCTGCAAAAGGAAGACACATCTACAGCCTGCCTCCTGCCCAATATGGGGCATCTGCAGGTTGAGAGAGGAAACACCACATTACACTTGATCAACCAGTGAACACTACTGCAAAAGTAACAAGGATCAAAACAATTGGGGTATTTGTATCAGAGCTGGTGATTGGCTGGGCAATGGAAAGCAGCAGCCAATGAATAAGCAGAGAGTTACTCTGCGAGTACTCTAGCACACCAGGACAACAAACAATATCAGGATGTGACTCTAGTCTCGCTTTGCATCAGAATGTAGTATGACACCAAACATTAGGTGTAACAATATTCAAAATGAAACGAAAAACCGCGATACACCAACCCCGGATCGAACCACGATACTCTCATGTCAAATTGAACACGCCCCACCCCCTGCTGCCCCAGCCCAGCTCTCACTTCACCTTATGCCACAAAATATTTTTCTTCCTTGACATTAGATTAAAGAGTAATTAGTACACTTTTAACAACTAATAAGAGCTTTATTTTTACTAAATATTTTTATTTACTAAGTATACACTAACTTTTGTCTTCCAAGTGCATGTCACGTGACTTGGGCAATTGCTGAAGCTTCATGGAAGGGCAAAGAGTTTCCTCATTTAGCCAGGTAGGCAAAATGCTATCTTGGAGTCCCAGCAAGCTTATTACAATACAAAAAAAAAAAAAGAAATCTCACTTTAGAAAACCGCTTTTCTGTCCTTTAAGGTGTTATACTGTACTCATAATGCACTTGTTAATTACACGTGCACACCCGGCGGCGCGCGCCCTATCACGGCGTATGAGCACGCAACGTTACAATGTCAATTTGTAATTCATGAAAAAAGTAAAGTACCAATAAATCACGTAAATGGTTCGAACAGGTGTTAGCTGGGAAGGCATGTAGGTATGATGTTCATTCTTTATATCAGGAGCAGTTTTCAGCTTTCATTAACAGCTCATGAATTATTGTGTATTCACCATTGTAACAGTGGTTTCCATAACTACAAAATGCCACATTTTCACTTTATTTTGTTTAATTTTAAATTAGTGTGGTGGCTATAGTATTAACTATAGTATGACTACAGTATTAACAAAAACTGCTATTTATTTTATTTAACTTATAGGCCTATTTATTAGGGATGCTCATATTGACCGTTTAACCGTTAGTAAGAATTTTGACCGATTAATACTATCAGTTAAACGGTTTAAATGTTTTTTATTTTTATTACACTTGTTTATTTGGTGTATGGTTAAAGAAAAATATGCTGTATTTGTTAACTCACGGGCGCATCGACACTTGCAACCACATGTCTCTGCAGACATATTTCCCAAACTATGTGGGACCATGTCGGCAGAAAGGGCGACGAAGTTACTTGCAAATTTCAAAATATGCTAAGCAGTATTAAAATACAGCAGTAGTACAAGCTCTTGACTGGTGGAAAGCAAATGAAAGGCACTTTCCGAGGCTGGCCTATTCTAGCGAGGAGTTATCTCTGTATTCCCCGGGCACCAGTGCCATCTAAATCCTTAATGCTTTTCGTTCATGTGGTTTTGGTCAAGTTTACTAAAGTAGCCTTACGGTCGGGCGCGTCGAAACACTTCCTTAAACAGACAAGGCGCGCAGTCAGTGGAGGCTCGCACTGTGTTGACTGAAAGTATAAACAAGGCTTTCTGCCGCGGGTCTAACTGTCAACAGGCTGTGCTCCAGACTAACCCATATCATTTAGACATGTTACTTTTTAAAAAATAAAAACCATTCAAGCTGTGGATTGAGGTAGGCTCGCTATTTTGATTTGACGAGAAAACTGAATCCGTTTGAAGATTTGAAGAACCGGAATAGTGTATTTTCGTATTCTTTATTTTTTTTTATTAAATAATTACCAAATTGTGCAGGACTATTTATTTTATGCTTTGTTTATATGATTTTATTCAGTTTTTCCTCTGTTGTCAGAAAAGCTGCAGGTGCGTGAAAATGTGTGAATCCAGGTTCTGTTGTTGAGCTGTTGTGTATACTGCTGTTTGCACAGTAAAATAAACTAGTGAAAAAAGTATTCAACGGGTCACAGACCCTCAATTGTTTTTATTTGATGTCAATTCAATATTATAATCTTATCAATTAACGGTTAATAACCATCGGTTGTCAGTCGGGAAAACCAGTTGTCAGTTTTTGAACCGAAATGAGCATCCCTACTATTTATTAATCAGTATTAGTCATATTCATACAATTAATGTGTTTGAAAAGTAATGTCCCACTGTAGCCTACTTAACCATTTTTAATTAAATAAAATGTGCTTTTTTTTTATTATGGTAAATGGTTAAATGATAGGGGTGTGACTCTTTGGATAGACAGCGAATCAATTCATGATTCATAGGTTTTCGATTCAATTCAAGAACGATTTTTGCCAATTCAGAATGATTCGAGAAAATTCACATTAAAAGTCGATACGATTCAGCATTTTTTAAAATATGCATTCATAGGATTATTAAAATGCTTCCCCTAATGTGTCTTAGTCAGTGTGTGAATTATCCAGCAGCCTTCAGAGGTCAGAGAGTGGGCAAAAAAAACATAACAGGTTTACTGTAACACTTTTCAATAAGTTTCATTAGTTAACATGAACTAATAATGAACTGCACTTATAAAGCATTTATCATTGTTAATGTTCAGTGTTGGGGAAAGTTACTTTGAAAAGTAATGCACTTCAATATTGCGTTAATCCCTTAAAGTAACTAATTGAGTTACTTAGTAACGCAGCGAATTTCTTAAAAAGTAACTCATTTTAGTGCAAATGTAAATACCTTCCCACCAAAATGTAAATAAACCTCAGGCCAAGGTAAAAATGCAAATTCACACATGTACAGTAGAGGGCACAGCTCAAACAAACCTTTCAGCTGTGCTGCCGTTCTGGATAATAGAAGAACAGGACGCAAGAGAAAAAAGTTTAACACTCTTACGGCGCTTTTCCACTACACAGTACCAGCTCGGCTCGCCTTTGTTTGGTTTTCCACTGTGTAAAAGTTGTACCTGTACCTGCTTCCAGGTACTTTTTTTCATACCACCTCTGGCGAGGTTCTGAGCGAGCTGAGGCGATACTAAAATGTGATGTGAAAACACTGCAGACTGCTGATTGGTCAGAGAGAATCGTCACTGTTCATTGAGTCATCATTGCACGCGCCAGACAGAGTATCCTGAATAACCGCACCATCTTTAAATAGTTTGTCCAGAGATTGAGTGTTTCGTTTTGCTGCCCTCAGCCTCTCCTGAAACAACATTTGTCTTTTTGCTGTGAGAAACAACCACATCCTGAGGATCAAAATACAGCATACAGTCGATATTCTCCATTGTCCTGTGTGTGTGGGTAGCGGGTGTTTGTCGCGTAGATTACATCATGGCAGTTTCCTGCGACGTCGCTATGACGACCAGGTACTATTGTGGAGGGACTATCTGTAATGGAAAATGGAGCCGAGCCGAGCTGGTACTGGTAATAGAAAAGCGCCATTACTTCACCAATAAAAATCTAAAGTAATTTTTGCTTTTGGTTTAACGGAATAATCGAAAGTTAGCAGCAAAACATTAGTCAAAGGTAGTTTAAATGCATAAAAATAGTTTATTTATTTAATATTTAATTATCGGAGGTTTGCATAGTATTGTGATTTTGCATTGGATTTTATTCATTTTGAGGAGTACTTAATCTTTATTGCGCAAGTGAGATGAATAAATGCTCACATTTAGTCTAGAGAGAACTACAATAACCTTTTCACACACACACACACCTTCGTACTTACTCTCGATTTTTCTTAACATGGGGACAGGAGAGCTGTCAGTCAAATGAATGTGAAAAAGTAAATCATTTGGTTGTAAATTTTAAGTAATGTGCTACTTTACTAGTTACTTGAAAAAGTAATCTGATTACATAACTCAAGTTACTTTCAATGAGTTAGCCCCAACACTCGTTAATGTTAATTTTACCATTTAGCAATTAAAATCTTGTTAACATTAGTTAATGCACTATGAACTAACATGAAACAACCATGAACAGCTGGATTTTTATTAACTTATGTTTACGAAGAATAACTAATGCTGTACTATGTGTATTATTGTTCATGTTAACTAATGCATTAACTAATGTTAACTAATACATCCTTACTGTAATGCATTACCAAAAAACAAAAACCTTTTGTCCATTGTTAGTGTTAGTTCATATTTGTGTTATCATTGTTACACACTTTAACTAACAGTGGCTTATGTAAATTTCTTCAAATGCCATTTTATATAGTCTATTAAGTTAATGCTAACTATTGTGTATGATAGTGTTAATGGCTACACAACCTTGTTAAAGTGTTCCAGGCATTAAACATGCAATGCTTCCATGGAGAGACTAAAATATCATGCACTTTTCCAGCTAATCCTAAACTAACTTTTCTTCACAGAATAGTTCTCTTTTATACAGAACATTTTCATTATGAGGATTCTGAAAGTAAATGCGCCATCAGTCTGTTGGTATAGTATCGGTAGTCTTATTAGTCTATAGTAGTCTTATTTCAGTGTTGGTGATGTAGTTACTTTAGCAGATTCCTTAGTATATTCAGTTAAACGACATTAAGTTAAATTTCATGTATCATTCATCAGAACTGTGCGTATGAATTTTAGACACTTCCAAATGTGTTTGATCCACCCACGCAATAAATGTGCATGCTTGAATAAGCGGGGTTTTGCTCAGGCATGACCAATTTCCGTAAAACGTATTTTATTTTATATTTTGAGCCACAGATGGAGAGCAAGCGCAATCCAGTGAAGGCAGTAAAGATCTCAGCGCAGGTCTGTGAAGGTGAGCTGTGAGGGCACGGACGACGCAGCACAAAGTCTATTAAAGGAACTGTATGTAAGAGATGTATATCAATTAATCATAAAATGGCCTTGGTATGTCACTAGACATTAAGAAATCATGTTAATTTCAAATACTTATATCACTGACAACTGACATCAAGCGCCACCCTCCACCTATCTACCAATCACAAAGTCAGTAGTGTTTGGGCATCCGGGTTGCCAGCTCTGCTCTAGTTACCACAGCTGCAGCTACACACTTTTTGGATAAAAAATGTCTAACTTTACGAAACCTAAAATACCTCATGAAGCATAGACATAATTAACAGAAAGAAAAACCCAAATTACTGTGTAGGACTCGTCATTTGCCATTGTAAGCTCCATGTAGCAGCCTACGTTCCTGCGGGATCCTGCAGCCTATCTGGCAACCTCGAGTCAGGGGGGAGGGGGAGAGGGGATACACCTCTACAGTAATTTGAAAGTGTTTGCAGTACCAGTTTTGGCCACAATCCTACATACAGGTCCTTTAATTCTCGCTTGTGGTAGATAAAAGCAAATGTTTATTTTAAAAGCACTGAATCGTAATTTAATCTTGATTCATTCGATTTGTAGCATTTTAAATCATGTATTTTGAATCGTTAATTTCGGCAGATACATGTTTCAAGATCGATGCATAGTCAGGATTTGTAATGGATGCATCGAGAAAACGAGTGAATCATTACACCCCTATTAAAAATGAGTAGATTTCTGACTAGTCTACAGTGCAGACATTTCATTTGAGTTTACTCAGGAATGCTAACTGCTCTAAAGAAAACATGAAATAAATGTATAAAGTTAAATTATTGCTGTTTTTATTATTATTATTAAGTTAAAAGTAAATCTAGTGTTATTATTGCTGGTGCCCACCATGAACCACAGCAAACAGAACTGAACCAAGGCTCCAAAACCATGACATGAACCAAACTGTGGTATAGGTGTATTTCGTTACACCCCTACTAAACATACAAATTAGAATAAACTGAAGACAAGCAATTCATTTTCTTAACTGTAGTCAAAGCCAGGGATTATCAAACCTGTCCTGGAGGACCCCCAGCACTGCACATTTTGTATGTTTTCATCTAACACAACTGAGTCAACTCATAAGCTCATTATTAGAGATTGCAAGACCTAAAGTGAGTGTGTGTCAAATATGGGAGACATACAAAATATGCAGGGCTGGTGGTCCTCCAGGACAGGTTTGAAAACCCCTGGTCTAGGCAACACCTTGATCAGGATTTGTAAAAACAACTCACCTTGGCGGCACTGATGAGTTCATGGGCTAGACACTCTGCACACTCGATGGTCCTGAAAACTGTTTCTCTCACAGAAGTACACAGCAGTTCTCAACCTACGATCACATTATGGTTATACTTTGACTATTGTTCTTTCATTTAGCATTTAAACCACCTGAATTTTAGGGGTGTAACGATGCACCAATACCACGGTTCGGTTCACTGTGGAGGTAGGGTTCATGGCAGGGTACTAGCAATAACACTAGATTCACCTAATTTAACAACATCAATTCACCTTACACATTGGCTTCACGGTTTCTTTAGAGCAGTTAGCATACCGGAGTAAACTAAAATGAAACCACTGTAGACTAGTCAGAAATAATCTACTTATTTTACCACAATGCAAAAAAATTGTCACATAAGGTGAACTGAGAGCTGGGCCAGGGTAGCAGGGGGTGGGGCATGTTTGTTTCGACATGAGTATATCGCGGTTCGTACCGTGGGTGGTGTATCACGTTTTTTGGTTCAGTTTGAATGTTGCTACACCCCTACTGAATGTCCTGTATTCTTTTTAAAAGTGAAAAAGTATTGCATTTCCACGCAATTGTTGTTTATACCTGGATGACTATGCAAAGGGAAGACACATCTACAGCCTGCCTCCTGACCAATACAGGGGATGCTATTAATGATCGCATTCACCAGCATCTGCAGGTTAAGAGAGGAAACACCAAATTACACTTGATAAACCAGTGAACACAACTGAAACATTAACAAGGATCAAAACAATTGGGGTAATTGTATTAGGGATGCACCGAAATCAAAATTCTTGGCCGAAACCGAAAAAAATTATGCCAATTATTAGTACCATTGCATTTATGGCTATGACTGTGTAACTTTACTAAAAATCAAGGCATTGCAATTGCATAAATTAATATTAAGGTTTCAAATAATAAATTTATTACAAATTATGCAAATATTTATTTAGCACATTGCAACAATGCACAGTATAAAATAAAATTCTAACTAAAAATGGTTTATCTTGACCCCACTCATGTATACATTAAATAATAATGTACAGGCCTACTGGCAGAAAGGTACCGGCATTTAATAAAGTAATCAAACATAAAATAACTGCATATTTAACTGTTTAAATTAAAGATTAATCCTTATTAAACTTACAAAAGCTATTCAATCAAGAGCAGTGAGTGATGTCCTTGTCTTTTGTTGGCATTAAACAGACCGCAGTAAAGGTTACTCCCCCTTTAAGACCTAAATGCACCGATTTGCGTCGTCTTTCTCGACTGTACAGTTCACTTAAGGATTATACAGACTATGTCTGCATTCTGCAAGGATACTCATCAAGATGGACATGTTGACATACTTTTTGTGTGAGTTTGTCCGTTTAAGTGCAAGACTTGAAAGAGAACTCAATATTTGCGCGCTGTGAGACGAGTGCGCGCTTTCGGATGAGTGCACAGAGACAGATCTTCTCACAGCGCGCGAGTTCTCATTTGCGTCTGCTGGCTCTACACCCGGTTATGACGGAGGAAACCACTGGTCATATTAGAACATACGGCAGCACTCGCATGCATTGAACAAAGTTTACTAAGAGAGACCGTTTTTGATCACGTTTTTCTTTTAATATCGCTGTTGTTGTAGTGTAATCACAGGAGCACTGAGCCAGCACGTGTATCCATCAACAGAAAAATAAACAAAGCATTTTCAAGTTACAACCCATATTACCATATAGATGCGTCATCAGATGTCAGATGAACCACATATGTCCACAACGCAGACATGTTTGTTTAGACAAGCACGCGCAGGTCGCGGTTTCTGTTTGCGTCATAACATTTCGGCCGTATTGTTTTGGTGATAAGTCTTTCGGCCGAAAACCGAAAATGCACTTTCGGGCCATTTTCGGCCGAAAATATTCGGTGGCCGAATGTTCGGTGCATCCCTAATTTGTATCTGAGCTGGTGATTGGCTGGGCAATGGAAAGCAGCAGCCAATGAATAAGCAGAGAGTTACTCTGCGAGTACTATAGCACACCAGGACAACGGACAATATCAGGATGTGACTCTAGTCTCGCTTTGCATCAAAATGTAGTATGATAGCAAACATACAAATTAGATTCAGCTGAAGACAAGCAATTCATTGTCTTAACACTACATTGTAACTGTAAGTCTAGGCCTGGGGGTTAACAAACTGTGGGTCACAGAGTGGGTACCGAAAAGTCTCCTAGCTGCAACTAAATTTGCGTTTTAGTGAAATGACAACGTTTAGTCTAGGGCTGCAGGACATACCATCATTAAATTGAAATAGCGATATTGCTTAGTGCTATTGTTATATAAATGTGTTTTAAGGTGCATGTGCACAACTTGCAATAATGGTGGGGGCCTCAGAACAACTCGGTTCATTATCAAACGGCAGAAACATAAAAAGTATGCATAGTTTTCATTCCTTAGTGTGCATTTGGCTAGGTACCAACACATAAGGAAAGTCTGTAAAAAGCATTTCACATGTAGCCACAAGGAGTTTCTGCACTGAACACCACAGAGTTTAACACTCGCAGTGCAGATTACACTATATCCGGACTACTGTGAGCGTGTTTCAAGTTATTAATACTTCATATACTCTAACATCTGTAAACTAAGAAATTAAAACAAATATTAGCATTAGTTATAAATATTTCTAGCAAATACTCAAATTTCTGATTTAAGGATTAGTTTAATTTAAAATGAAAAAAAAAAAGACTCATGATTTACCTACCTTCAAGCCACCCTAGGTGTATATGACTTCTTTCTGATGAAGACTTCTTTCAGAGTTACGGGTCCTTCTCAAAAAATTTAGCATATTGTGATAAGTTCATTATTTTCCATAATGTAATGATACATATTTAACTTCCATAAATTTTAGATTCATTGCACACCAACTGAAATATTTCAGGTCTTTTATTGTTTTAATACTGATGATTTTGGCATACAGCTCATGAAAACCCAAAATTCCTATCTAAAAAAATTAGCATATTTCATCCGACCAATAAAAGAAAAGTGTTTAATACAAAAAGTGTCAACTTTCAAATAATTATTTTCAGTTATGCACTCAATACTTTGTCGGGAATCCTGTTGCAGAAATGACTGCTTTAATGCGGCGTGGCATGGAGGCAATCAGCCTGTGGCACTGCTGAGGTGTTATGGAGGCCCAGGATGCTTCGATAGCGGCCTTAAGCTCATCCAGATTGTTGGGTCTTGCGTCTCTCAACTTTCTCTTCACAATATCCCACAGATTCTCTATGGGGTTCAGGTCAGGAGAGTTGGCAGGCCAATTGAGCACAGTAATACCATGGTCAGCAAACCATTTACCAGTGGTTTTGGCACTATGAGCAGGTGCCAGGTTGTGCTGAAAAACAAAATCTTCATCTCCATAAAGCTTTCCAGCAGATGGAAGCATGAAGTGCTCCAAAATCTCCTGATAGCTAGCTGCATTGACCCTGCCCTTGATAAAACACAGTGGACCAACGCCAGCAGCTGACATGGCACCCCAGACCATCACTGACTGTGGGTACTTGACACTGGACTTCAGGCATTTTGGCATTTCCTTCTCCCCAGTCTTCCTCCAGACTCTCGCACCTTGATTTCCGAATGACATGCAAAATTTGAGCAACAGTCCAGTGCTGCTTCTCTGTAGCCCAGGTCAGGCGCTTCTGCCGCTGTTTCTGGTTCAAAAGTGGCTTGACCTGGGGAATGCGGCACCTGTAGCCCATTTCCTCCACACGCCTGTGCACGGTAACTCTGGATGTTTCTACTCCAGACTCATACCACTGCTTCCGCAGGTCCCCCAAAGTCTGGAATCGTTCCTTCTCCACAAACTTCCTCAAGGTCCGGTCACCTCTTCTTGTTGTGCAGCGTTTTTTGCCACACTTTTTACTTCCCACAGACTTCCTACTGAGGTGCCATGATACAGCACTCTGGGAACAGCCTATTCATTCAGAAATTTCTTTTTGTGTCTTACCCTCTCGCTTGAGGGTGTCAATGATGGCCTTCTGGTCAGCAGTCTTACCCATGATTGCGGTTTTGAGTAATGAACCAGGCTGGGAGTTTTTAAAAGCCTCAGGAATCTTTTGCAGGTGTTTAGAGTTAATTAGTTGATTCAGATGATTAGGTTAATAGCTCGTTTAGAGAACCTTTTCATGATATGCAAATGTTTTGAGATAGGAATTTTGGGTTTTCATGAGCTGTATGCCAAAATCATCAGTATTAAAACAATGAAAGAACTGAAATATTTCAGTTGGTGTGCAATGAATCTAAAATATATGAAAGTTTAATTTTATCATTACATTATGGAAAATAATGAACTTCTATCACAATATGCTAATTTTTTTAGAAGGACCTGTATACCAAAATCATCAGAATCAAAACAATAAAAGACCTGAAATATTTTAGTTGGTGTGCAATGAATCTAAAATATATGAAAGTTTAATTTTTATCATTACATTATGGAAAAAAATGAACTTATCACAATATGCTAATTTTTTTTAGAAGGACATGTACAACGGGTGATCAAAGTTCAGAGACTGTCGATGATAAACAATGGAAAACTTATTTCACTACTTACAAAAGTTCATGTCCTCTTCAGGGTAACGTTAGCTAGTGTCTTTTTGTAATGATGCATCTTACAAATTCTAGTTTTCATATTTAGTTTAGAACTTTATTTTGAAATAGCGACGAACACAAAAAAAAAAAGTAAGATTTGGCATGAAAACAAATTTGTCTACCAGAGTTCATCCAGTATATAACATCCAGTAAATTTTTTGTTAAAAAGTTCTGGAAATGTTTTAAATATAACATAAAAAAATATATAGATTTGCCATTTGTGATGCAGCAGTTCTTTTTATATTTATTAGAGGTTGAATTCAAATCAAATACTGCCAAACTGCCAACTACTTCTGTATATGAGGTCTACTTCATAAAATGTATGAAAATTATGGAAATATATGGTTCAGATCATGCAAACTATATGGAAATGGAGGCGCTCATATAGTCAGTAATGGAGCTTGGGTATCATCTAGTGAAAAAGTTTGATACTGCACCCAAACAAAATCTCACTGAAAGCTCATTTGTTGATATATCAACCTAAAACTTGGAACACAACTTGTTCACATTTCTGGCTTTGATTGTCTTGTAGTTTTAGTGCAAAGCATGCTTTGTAAAATACAATTTTATAATATGTATAAATTATAAAATATAATTTACATTTTCTTGAACTTATAACTTTCTATTTTACTTTCATAATTTATTTAACTTCTACAATAATCTTCTTTAAAACAAGACCAACCTTAGTTCTATATTCTAAAGCATTTTTGAGTTAGAGCCATTTAAATTTGGATAGTGCATTTTCATGTCTATGCGGAAAAAAGTGGCGACGGTTATTTAAACCGGTTCTTCTCAAAATTCCGTTCCTAAAAATCATAGCGATCAGCCAAGTTCAGATAACCATAACTTTTGTTTCAGACAAGCCATGAACATTTTTTTTTTTAAAAAGGACTTGATCCCAGCTTTCATATGGTCTCAAAAGCTGTAAAAGGTAAAATTTCACCATGTGATGGGTTTTCATAGATCACATCAGTCTCGTCTGACGAAATTTACACTATTCAGAAGGCCTTTATTAACCTCCAGGAGCTGTGTGGAGTATGTTTATTAAGGATGGATGTGCATTTGAGCTTCAAACTCAATGGTATAATGGTTATTGCCATTATAAAGCTTGGTAGCATCAGGATATTTGTTACTGTAACTCCTATTATGTTCATCATAAAGAAGTCATTCACCTAGGGTGGCTTGAGGGTGAGTAAATCGTGGGGTAAATTTTCGTTTTAAAGTGAACTACACCGTTAACATTAATCTTACGGTAACGTCAATTGTTTTCTAATCTTGAGAGATTATACTTTTCTAGGTGGGTCATGGAATGGAAAAGGAACCCCTTGTCTAGACAACACAGGAACGTCTTTATATGGATTTTTTCTATAAAAAAAATAAATAAAAAAAACTCACCTTGGCAAACCTGATGAGCTCATGGACCAGACACTCTGCACACTTGTTCCTGAAAATGGCTTCTCCAACGCAGCAACTGAAAAAACACATCCGCTTAAATATATAATAAAATATCAAATTGTTTCAGGAGTCTGTAATTTAGACAATTTGGAATTGAAGTGTAAAACCATATTTAAACTTAAAACATTTAAATTCTCTCGACCTATGATCACATTTTATTATGGTTTATTCTGGATTGTTCTTTCATTTAGCATCAAACCACCTGGTACTGGTGACAGAATTAAACTAAGAATTCACTGAATTGCTGTATTCTTTAAAAGGTAATTTATTTCTATGTAATGGATGTTTATACCTGGATGACTCTGCAAAGTGAAGACACATCTACAGGCTGCCTCCTGACAAATATGGGGGATGCCATTAATCACATTCACCAGCGTCTGCAGGTTAAGAGAGGAAACACCACATTACACTTGGTAAACCAGTGAACAAAACTGCAACAGTAAAAAGGATCAAAACAATTGGGGTATTTGTATCGGAGCTGGTGATTGGCTGGGCAATGGAAATCAGCAGCCAATGAATAAGCAGAGAGTTACTCTGCGAGTACTACAGCACACCAGGACAACGAACAATATCAGGAAGTGACTCTAGTCTCACTCTTTAGACATAACTTTTCTAAAAGTTAGTTTAGTTTATATCTAAAAATGTCAACATACCCACCTCTCCTGTAATGAATTGGATGATCTGGAATGCGTGCTTGATGTATACGGTCAACGCTATCACTTTTAGGGTTGCGCATCACCCAAGTGTCATGTGCCCCACAATGGAGTGACAGCCAAAATGGGGAAAGTATTGGCATACTTCTTTAACAGTGAGGTAATCCTAAATGGAGAATAAGAAATAACTTTGATCCAAGGGAAAAAAAATAGTCGGTACAAAAACAAGAGAAAGAAAGGCTCAGGAAAATATGGAGAAACTTAAGTGTCCTCAGAAACAGGACACTTAAGTGTCAGATGACATTTGTGAAATTTGAGTGAAAATATTTTCAAAGCTAGTATTTTTTCAGTGTAATTTAAGTTGGAAAATGGGTGCTGCTAAAAACATGCGTAACACCTGGTTAGAAGTTCAATTCTATTTCAAATCTTAAGTCTGAGAAACTTTGTACAAAAACAGAAAAATGCCACAATATTAACCATGTTTCTGAGCTGGTGATTGGCTGGGCAATGGAAAGCAGCAGCCAATGAATAAGCAGAGAGTTACTCTTCGAGTACTATAGCACACCAGGACAACGAACAATATCAGGATGTGACTCTAGTCTCGCTTCTTATAAGAGAAAAAGAACCAAATGACAGGGGAGTCTCTCACCTCCCCATAAATAAATGTAGTGCCATTCACTCACCAGGTTGAGGCTTAGGGGCCATATTCACAAAACATTTTATCCAGGGTTGCCAACTTTGAAGTTTGGGTTGGAGTGGAGGGCAGAAGGGCCAGAAGGTGTCTTCTCCTCTGACCCTCATAAACCAGTTTTTCCTGTTCTTATATTTCGATCTTGATACAGTATCAATTCATATAGTATATAGCCTGTAAGGTAAAATTTGTTTGTCTTAGCACTATTTTAAACGTTTCTTGGGTCAAATTATATGAGCTCACATTCATTAATAATCACTTGTGTGCTTATAAGTATCATTAAACATATTAGGATGCAAGTCATTAACGTTTTACATTTTCACATTTAAAGAAATCTAGTGTTTGATCATATTTATTAAAATGTAAAACTGCAATACTTTGAGCAGATTAGATACATGTACATTTATTAAAGAGCCATAAAAGGCACCGACTGGGTAATGGCATTACAAATGAACAAAATCTCCTCAAAATATTAATTATTGAACTAAAATATAGAACATTTATTTAATTAAAAAAATAGTTATGGTGTCACATTTGACCATCAGTGAGTGTGATCAGCCAAGTTCAGATAACCATCGCCGCCGGGAGATGAGAGCATGTCGCTCCGTTCTTCAACGCCTCTGGCTTTAAAATTATGCCACATTAGTGCCAAAACGCTATTTATTGTTTGAACTTCGCATTAAAACTTAAAACAAATGTAAAAGCTTAGCTTTGTTTAATATCAAACACAGGTTTGGCAATTTGGTGTGAGTTTAAGTTGGGCAGCGTGAGAGAGCCTCAAAGCGTGTGTGTCACGCCAAATGCGTGAGAGTTGGCAACCCGGTTTTATCTTACCACTAAGAGTTCTCCTAAATGGCAGTAAAAGTTATTTGTTACGAGTTCTCTTAAAATCTTCAAATAATTATTTTCAGTTATGCATGCAGGGTTGCCACGTTTTTTTGCAATGTCACGCACAATTGCTACTCAAAACTATAGCCCAAAACATTAACTTTCCTGGGGTTCTCCGGAAAAAAATGGCGTTTGGTTGGCAAAATATGTTATTTTGGCAAGGTTGCCTGCTAAAAGTCGTATTCCTGGGTTTATATAATCACATAATTGGGGTCGCTTCAACCCGCGGACATGGAGAAAAACACGGACTCGACAACACAGTGCAGTTGAGTTCTGGAGAAAAACACGGACTCGACAACACAGTGCAGTTGAGTTCTGTTGACATTTGACAACTAACGTTACGCGTCGCTCCGTTGCTCTGATTGGTTGTGGGTTTATCCAATTGAGGTCTTTCCTGGCTCGGTTGAGAAACACCCCATAATCAAAGCTCAAAATGGAGCGGTACCAGACTCATATATTGAGTATGGCCACGCCAGGCTACTCATGTAGCCATATTCAAATAAAATGTTTAAAATTAGAATGTTGCCATATTCAAATAAAGATTTTAAAAAGTAGGCCCAATGTCACAAATTAAACTAGTATATGTTCAGCTAATTCATTGTCAGCCTTGTAAATGTCTGCATCGAGAGATTGGAAAATTCTAATTGTTTTATAAACAAAGTTTGTGAGGAGCACGTTCAAATGGTCTATCTATTCAGCACGAGAGGAGGTATATACACAGCAGAGACGACTCAAAGTTACCTCAACAGTTTTCTTCATTCCTACGCCACCCTGTTTCTCACTCACGGTCTGGGATACGGGGCAGAGCCATTGACTGTATGGGCGGAACTCGGTTTGCACTAAATTCAAAGCTCAGAGCCCTCAGACAGTGTGTTTAATATGCTTCTATTTTTTGTACTCTATTCAGTCATTTGTACGTGTAAACACAAAAACAACTGCCACAGGTAATTTGACAATATTTTTTAACTAAAGATACATTTATCATCACTATTTATCAACGTTGTAGTGTATTTAAGCAGATTGTGGCAACATCCGTTAGGATTGTTTAGCGATTTGGTCATAGTGACTTAAGAGTCCTCTTGACTACTCCTAGCATTTCATAGATTTAGGAGCTAGTTTTAGAGCTAAAATGCTTTGTGAAATACTCTTGGAGCAAAAATGTAGGAGTCCTAAAAATAGGACTGACACCCCCATTATTTTTAAGTTCCTCCTAAATCGGTAAGTTAGGAGCTACTTTTTGCTTTTAAGATATTTTGTGAATACGGACCCAGATGCTCTAGCATGGCCCCCGTATGCAGCATTTAACACAAATCCCCCTTTTGGGGTATACTATCCCTTTAAAATTTAAGTCATCCTAGGTGTAAAAACATAAAATGTCCTGGCTCTTCCAAGCTTTATAATGGCAGTTTCTGTTTTGAAGTCTATAAAAAGTGCATGTACTCATCATAAAAGTGCACACAGCCGTCCGCATTGATTTACGGCAAAAGAGTACACTTCCACTTCTGACGCATGCATATTCACAAATGCAGAGGAGCACTTTAATGATGGATAGATCATAAAGATGGATAGATACATCATTTTATGATGGATACACTTTTATGGACTTCTTTCAATGCCATTATAATGCTTGTATTAGCCAGGACATTTATTAATAGAACTCTGATTGTTTTAGTCTGAAAAGAAAGTCATATACACCTAGGATGACTTGGTGAGTAAATCATGGGCTAATTTTCCTTTTTTGGTGAACTAACCCTTTAAGGTCCACGATATAATATTTATTTAGCTAATAAATAATTATAGCTCTGTGGAAATGATTGTGCAAGACATTCTGTATAAACATAAAACTAAACTTTTCAAGTACTCATAAAATAACTACATCTAGGACTAAAGATTAGTTTTATAATGGATTAATTCTGTGTTCAATCAGACAGCAATGAAAAAAGGCAAAGTAACAAAAAAAGAGAAGAGAAAAAAAGACGCCAAAATCTACTATATTCACTACTTTGAAGTCACATGACTGGAGGATGATCTCGCTGCACATGGACAGTGTGGCCATCCCGCCATCCTTATCATTTTGTCTAATTTGCTCCCTTACTGCAACAGGGCCCAGAGAAAGCCACAAGAGTTTACGTTTAATTTAAATGTCAGATATAGCATAACGTGTAAACAATATTACGCAATATGACCTACTACTGATAAATTAATGTATTTACTTAGATTTTTATATTGTAATCGGTTAATGAAAACTGGTGGCAAATGTGTGATACTCATGCACTGCGAACTGCTCTGAAACCCCGAGCCTGTAGTACGCACAACAGTTTAAAACTGCAATAAAAACGTGTACACACAACAGCGCCGCATTTTGATTTTGAAATGCGCAACTCACATTTATTTACTTAAATCATACCCTTTGGAAGTTTAATAAACACATAAGGCACGTGTTCCAAAATGTAAGACTAAGTTACTTGAAACGATTAATAAGACTTTAAACATATCGCGTTCGATTATTGTGTGCGCAATATTGTTAGAGAATTGTGTTAAGCATGAAAATTGTCATTTAGACCTACATTTTCCGTCAAAACCAAGCGTTCTTCTCACTTACATCTCTCGGCACACCCGAACACCTCACCGCTGTGAGACGAAAAAGAATGTCTTCTTCTTCTTCAACGATTTTTAAAGGCAGCTTGCATCCTTTATGTTGCACTACTGCCCTCTTCTGGAGTTAACTAACTCCTGCACACAACAATATGTCAGATCCTCGCAATTTGTCTTGTATTTATTAGAAAGCAGCATATATTCCACTATATTCCAATATGTAATTTAGTCCTTGTCCACGTAGTCCTATACTTTTCCATATTTTTAATCATGTCCTCTCTATCCGTTTCATAGTTTCTGCAAAACAATCACATGCTGTTTCTGGGGTTTGACACTGCAGAATCCAGTTGGGTGTTTCCCCATAATATGGAGTGTGCTACTTAATTTACTGTGTCCTATTCTTAATCTGTTCATGGTTGTTTTTTAATCGAATACAGATGTCTTCCTTTTGATTCTTTATCCCATTGTTTCTGCCATTTTTTAATAACTTTTTCCCAAACTATGCTTGCCTTCTGATCTTGAAAGCCTGTTGTCCATGTCTATACTTTCTTTTTTCAAAGCTTGTTTGGCTAATTTGTTAACTTTTTCATTTCCCATTATTCCTTTATGTGCAGGACTCCAAGTTAATACAACGTCAGTACTAGGCCTATTCTGCTTAGCCTATTTCTGGTTATACCAGCCTAAATTGCAACAACAACAAAAACTCTCCGGTTTACTTTGTTCAACCCATTCTAAAGTTATCATGATGGCATACATCTGGGCACAGCCCAATGCGGGGTTAGTTGTAACACACATGGTTTAAAAAATTCTGCACATGCCTGCATGACGAAACCTAGTGTATTTACTAGTTGCCATATCATATAGAGAAAAAAATCACCAAAATTTACTAAACATTTATTTAACCAGCAAAAGTTAATTTCTTAATTAAATTATTCATCTCTGTTTATTTAAAATTAGACAAATCTGATATTATTTTAATCTTATATGTTATTTAAGAGTTGGGATAGTTCTTTAATGCTGATCTAACCAGCAGAAGACAAGAGTCGGGTTTAAATATTATTTTATTTTAATGACAAAATATTTTTTCTTGGATATTTTTTTTGATTGTATTAGGTACGATTTTAAGCTGTCATTTGGTCATGTGTGCCCCTCACATGTTACAACATGCCCCACCTATGGGGCATACATTATCACTTCCATTCTTTTGGGTTAAATCAAGAAAAAAGTATACACTATATTAATGAAACAAAACCACATAATTGTACTAGACGTGTGGAATTAATGTGGGGAAAAATAAATACTCTAAACCCCAAGTGGATTTACACAAACTGAGAAAGTCAAAAAGCGTTGTGCCCCATATCCCTTACACTCAAATTACTACAGAGCCTATTTTTCCTGAAATTGGGTCTTTTGAGCAAATCTGTAAAAATGTTCTTGTGCTACTCATAACTAAAAACTCATTCACCAAATCAGCAAGTCTATTGCTTGTTTTAATGAATTCCAACAGGATTTTCAAATTTATGCTATAGGCCACACTACAGTCTGGCAGAACAGCCCCAGGTCTCTGGCTGCATCATCCCCTGCCCCGCCAAAGCTAAATTTCCATGATTTCCCTTTTTCCCAACCTACCTGTAACACCCTTTTAGTTGTGTGATTATCTCTGTGCCCCCTCAAGTTAATCCAATAGTTAACTAACTGCTTCTGGCTGAGATTTAATGTCATTTCTCCTGCCTCCACTTACACACTTGGTGAGGTACTCATTGCTCATAGCCGTAGTGCCTGGGCCTGCATTGTGTCCAGCCTATATATTACGTATTTCATTGCTGACCCAAATTCCATGCTCCCATAATCTAATTGTGATCTTATTAGGGCAATTTATAATTATTCCAACAAATTAAAATCAGCTCCCCATTCCACTCCTGCAAGACACCTCATAATATTTAATACTTACTTACATTTGTCCTCCACATTTTTAATATGCATGTTAGTCATGTGTCAAAGCATACTCCCAACGAAAACTTTTAACCTTTTTCATTTCCATATAGTTTCAGATTAATTCTTTCTTTAGACTTTTTGATGATTTTTTTTTTTTTTACAGAAAATCGAAATCCCCATTTAATCCTCCATATTTCAACATGTTGTATTCCTTCTTGGATTTTCTTAACTATATATTCTATATTTCCCCTCTTTTCCATAACGCCCCATCTGCAAACAGTGATCTTCTCATGTCAGCTGGTGCTTTGTCAAATATATCATTGATCATCATAGAAAATAATGTGGGACTTACAACACTCCCTGTTCCACATAAATTTCCCTTAAAAAATCAGTTAAAAACATTCCCTTTTTAATTCCCATATTGTGAAGTTTAATCATTAACCTCTCTCTCCATAACGTCATACTGGCTGCAGATAAAGTCCTAAAGTCTGTGATTTTAATATCCATGTAGATAATGAAAAAGGCGCAAGGATTGGCATTTAGAGACATTCTAAACTCTATTGGAGTTAGGCAACACGTGTCAGGACCCCATTGTCATAATCATACTTTAGATCTGATATTGTCACAAGGAATAAATGTTGATGCCGTTGAAATTCTGCAGCAGAGCGATGACATCTCGTATCGTGTATACTTAATTTAGCCAAGACTGCAAAGTTGTCCCCTCATAACGTAAATAAAAATAATTAACATAATTTAAAAACTTGGGGGTGATTTTTGACACTCACTTAACATTTGACCCTCAAAACACTCCATCTCAGAAATAATGCAAGACTCCGCCCCATGTTGTCATTTTCTGTGGCAGAAAAATGTATCAATACTTTTGTCTTTTCTCGTATTGATAACTGTAATGCTTTGCTTGCAGGGGTCTCGAAAACTACCATTAATAAGTTGCAATATGTCCAAAATTCAGCCGCTAGAATGATGGAATCTTGACAGAGACTAGGTGGAGAGAGCACATCACTCCTATATTGGAATCTCTACACTGGCTCCCTGTCAGGTTTCGCAAAGATTTTAAAATTTTAATGCTTATTTATAAAGCCTTGCATGGTCTGGCACCAGAAGACCTATCGGAACTTTGAATTGTTTACACTCCAAGGCGTGATCTCCGCTCCCCTGAGTTTGGCCTTTTGACTGTCCCCTCAACTCATTCTATTGGTGACCGGGCTTTTTCTTCCATTGCTCCAAAACTCTGGAACTCTCTTCCCTGTGAAATTAGACATCTGTTAGTGTTTTTAAATATCTTCTTAAAACTCACTTTTTTAGACTTGCTTATAGGTGATTTCATGGTGGGTTTTTTTGGGTAAATCGCGTTTAATGTTACTTATATTTGTATATTGTTTTGATCTAATGTTTTCTTTTATTCTCTCTATGTGTATCTTTATCTGTTTTTTAGTTGTTGTTTTTTTTTTACATTGTGCTTTTTTGTAAAATGCTTTGAGGGTTTGATTTTAAAGGCGCTATATAAAATGCCATTTATTATTATTATTATTATTATTATTATAACAAATATAGTAGGACTATCACCACTACCACTAAAGATTGCTTTGTAAATAATCTTCCTCATAAGTTCCATCTCCTCAGCATCCCAGATAGCCTAGAGGAACTCAATGTTGGAACAAAAAAAACTTACACACAGATCTCACATTCAATCAAAAATATCTTAATTTTTGTTCTGAATACGAACAAAAATCTTGCGTGTTTGGAACGACATGTGGGAGAGGAATTAATGACAGAATTGTCATTTTTGAGGGATCTAACCATTTAACATACAGAACACACATTTAAATGTACCAGTAAAAAACCAAATAACCTTTTTCAAAAACAAATTTAGTCAAGTAAAGCCACATCATCTGCTGTTCTTTGCACCTACAAGAAATAAAGACAAAAGATGGGCCTATTGTGATTTTTTTTATATTATTCGATCAAAATACACTCCCGAAAAATGCATATATGTACATTCTTATACAGTTTAGCAACAGTGACACATATCATAGAATAGACGCATAGAATTATTGCTCTTGTGCAGACACATGTTGGTTCTAATTTGAGATCGATATGGGACAGTAACACAATTGAACAAACAAGTAGAAAAATAACATATTTTGCTCGTCAGTTATTTCGAAAAATATACTGTGACGAACAAGGAAGATGAGATATTCGCTGAACGGTTGAACTGTTCTTTTATTCACGCGAGCACCTGTGTGACTTGCCCCATAAGAAAATTAAACTGGCGAAATGAGAATGCATCATTTAATCATGCTATAATCGCATTTTCTGATGTTTTTCGTCATTTTGTCTCCTCTTATTTGAGAACGACTGAACAAGTGCTCTCTCTACAACAAGTTCAATTAATAGAATACATAGCGAAATGAAACCATAAACTGCAGTAGGGCCTATTCCTCCATGTTAAATAATGTTATAATGTCATTTTTCGTCTATGTTTTTACCTTGTTCGTCTCACCATGGGGTACCGCGTCAAAAAGCCTCGCGCCTGAAACACAAATCTTAAAGTTAAACGACACATTTACGTTACTAACCTAACGTTATTGTATGGGGAAACATATTAGATTTGACGACTTTTATATGTAACGTTAACTTCTAAATGTCGTGCTAGCACGTTAGATATAGTGTCATGAGATTGCTTATAATATATATAAAATTAAATAAATATAAAAGAGTAAACTTCTAAAGAACTTACCAGGAATGTGTAGGTATTTATTTGATACAGTGGTTAAATTAACAAGAAATAAATCTTCAACTTCTGACGTTTGCAAACAGCACAGCAGTAATTTGGCTACGCTACTTTATGAACTTCTTTACATACAAGATTGATAATAATAGTTAGAAAATTATAACTATGCATATGCAACCATCTACTACAGTATCGCATCGGACAGTGCATTGTAGTGTCAATTCCAATCATTCACTGCTATAGGATAGGAAGAATTGAATAAATTTGTTTAATCATCTAAATCAACAACATATATGCTAGACCCCACTAAGCTACTGAAAGAGATGCTTCCAGAGATCATAGACCCTCTTCTTAATATCATTATTTCCTCTTTGTCATTAGGATATGTACACTCTAAAAACTCCTGGTTATTTCTTCAACCCATTTTCTGGGTTATTTGACTTGGGTTAAAATTATGGGTTATTTTTCAGAGAGTAACCAATTTCTGGGTTATAGGGCTAATATTTTGACCCAATTCCTGGGTTGTTTGTGTTTCTGGGTTATTTTACAAAGAGTAACCCATGTTCTGGGTTCACGCACCCCCGCCCTCCCCGCTGCTGTGGGATTTTCTCAAGTTCAGTTGCTTCAACCGTCACTTCACGAGCTCGAACCGTTTTGACCTGGGCTTCCTCGGTGCAACTTCGTGGTGTTTTCAAGGTAAGCTACTATTTTCAGTGTCGATGTAACGTAAACTTTTCTGTGTTCATGTCCTCGTTGTCAGTTTAGCACCATTTGCTGAAAAATGAGCCGTGGGAATTATGTGGTTGAACGTTAGGCGGCCGCGGCTGTCGCGACAACTTAATCTTAATAGTTTAAACTGTGCTGTACATATCTCATTTTTATAATACCGGTAATAATATGATAAGTAGTATAACGTTAGTGCAGATAGTGGCGACTTCGTGCCACATTAAGGTAACAAGTCGAACCACGGACGAGAAGCGCCGCGCGTCTGGGACAACTCGAGGTAACGTTATCGGCCACTTTCTCAGTTTATGGCCAGCAATATTGTTATGTTTTAGGACATTATGGAATTAATGTCAGTACTATGTTATGATTGTACTGTATAATCTGCTATGCAGTCTGAACACTTTACCTCAGAGCGTCTGCTAACTGAATGAATTGAGAATATCACTTGAAAATAAAGTAACATCAGCAATTTTCATTCAAGCAGCTGATTTCAAATGAATGTAAAACTAAATATTTGTTGCAGAACGACAATTTGAGACAAATACGTAAATTTAATACAGAATTATGTACATGACGCTCTGTGGCGCTGCAGGATTTTGAAGGTCCTGAGTCGTTGCTGGGCGCCGCGAGACGCCGTCGGTGTGTTCACTCATAGAAAATAATGTGTCTGAAATTTAAATAAGTGGGTCAAGTCTACAAATTGTTGTTAACCTCTATATTGTTATGTTTTCTCCAGGTCATTTAAATGGACAGCTTTGTTGTTCAAAGGCTAACTGAGTGGCGGCTGTCTGAGCTGATAGAGATTTTTAGAGGTGAGCTTTTTACTCTTACTGCCCTCATATCATCTCTCTATACCTAAACATTTTTTAAGACTTATAGTTAAAAGATACGTGTGCCTTGTCATTAAGCTATTATGCATATTAATGGATCAGATATTCACCTTTGCATTTATGTCATTGGTTAATGAAAGAAAAACTGGACAGTATAGATCAACTTGGTTGATCAGTTAACTAAGCAAATTAGTTTTTAAAGGATTACTTCAGTGATTTAGCATTAAGCTTTTTATTTAAACTGGGTCATTTATGTAGTAGAAATGTGAAATTATTTTTGAATTTGGTGCCTTCTAGACTGAGAAAAGACAGAAAATGTATTTTTGTCTAATGTGGATGAAAGACAACAACTCCCAGAGTGCACTTGCTTAGTTTCGCCCCATGGAAACCGCCCTAGATCTCGTTTTGATTTTCATAGTAAAACAATCACTTTGTTCCATTAGAGAATAAACACTACAATTAATGGATTAGTTTACTTTAAAAAAAAACTTTTGCTGGTAATTTACTCACCGCCATGTCATCCAAGATGTCAAAACAGGATGACTAATAGATTCTTAGGATTAAAGAATTGATATTGTTTTGTAAAAGTGAGAATCAAATCAAGAAATCAATATGTTTTACCCAGCCCTAGTGTGAACTAGGCATAAGGTAGCAATCTGACTAGAAAGTTAAAGATTTTAAGTTGTATTACTCAGTGAATCTCAACCCACATTTTCTTGTACACATTCATGACCCACTCAAAATGAAAACTAAGAACCACAGCTCATTTGATTTCCTTGTCCAGTTAGTATCAGCATTATAACATAAACTGGTAGTCTATTTTTTGCTTACAATTCACCTAATGCACAATATTCATTTTCTTTTGTCTGTCTCTGTCTGTTTTAGGTTGGAACAAATATGGTGGAATATCTTCAACAAGTAAAGCCATTCCCCTATGTCTTGGCACTGGGAAATCCCCAGCAATGTGCTTCTCAGGCGTTTGTTATACTAGCTGGTCAGGCACTCCCTCAGAGCACACTGCTTGGGGCAGTTGATGTGTGCTTCAAGGCATTTTATGTCCTTGATATCAACTACCCCAAGCAGTGTGCTCCATGGGAGTTTCTGCAGCAAGCCATATATCAGATCGAGGAGCGAATCAAATCCTGTTAAGTTTCTGAAGACTGCCTTACTTAATTGCAGGAATGTTTAATTGTCAAACGAGTTGTTTATTTTTGTTTTTTAATATAACATTTTTTAATATAATATAAAATAAAATATTTTTAATATAAAAATATGTTTAATATAAAAATAAAAATTTTGTTTTTGTTCTTCTATTATTTTTGTTTTTAGTATTACAATGTGACCTAAAATGAATAGGTCAAATTGCATGTTTTTATGTAGAAATGAATTTAATACAATAAAAATGTAAAAGAGCTTGAAGTGTGACGTTTTATTTTCTGAAATAAGGGTTACCTGGCTGGTTATTTTGGTTAAAAGGACCTACTAATTTCTAGGTTATTTCAACCCAGATATTGGGGTGTTATATTGACCCAGAAGTTGGGTTATATTAACTACAATGTTGGGTTATTTTAACCCAAAATTTGGGACAGCTATTTGACCCAGAAATTGGGTCAAAAGAATAACCCATTTTTCTGGGTCGAAATAACCCATAAATTAGTTGGTCCCTTTTTAACCCAGGAGTTGGGTCAAAAATAACCCATTATGGGTTATTTTTGACCCAGGAGTTTTAGTGTGTATGTAATTTAACCTGTCCTCAGCATGAGGTCACAATGTAAAACTGCCAAACAAAGTGTTTAAAAAATGCAACAAAATTAAAACATACAGTTACATCAAAAGGCAGAGATCTTTAAGATATTAAACAACACAAAAAGTAAATATTGAATTATATTTCCATTAAAGAAAAGCTATAAAAGTTGTGTCAACTCCGTCAGGATTTTTATAATTCTGAATAAATCAGGCAGTGTCTTGGGCAGCTTTAACTCTGAAAAGCACTTACTATTTCCTGCTCATTGTAGATCTCACAGTAGGACACACCGAAAGTTATAGATTTTTTAATATTTCAAACAAACAATATTGATGTCTCTGTGGTCACAGACTTAACATGTAAACTCTGTCATCTCAGTGTAATAGTTTCTGTAAATAGTGGTGGGATAAATCTTGCCATTTTGATATGGTTATTAAGGCAGCTACAACTGAGGGAAACAACATACAAAATTGCTCCACTGTACAACGTGGTTATTTTGTCAACTCTGTTAGATGTCAACTTCATCAGGTTTCAGGTAAAAGTGTGAAAAAACATTACAAAAAAATGTATACTTGAAAATAAACCAGAGAATGTATTTTATGACTTAGCTCCTTTACTGAACACCAGTATTACATAACTGAAGACTTTACACTGTTTTTGGATTGATAAAATTAAATTAGCATGTTATTGAGTGAATAAATATATATATATATATATATATATATATATATATATATATATGAAAATGTATTTAGAAATAAGCCTGTTCCCTTACATTGTTCATTATCTGAGACCTTTGTCTACAAAAATACAAATTTTTAATAATGTTGTGTTAGTTTTTATTTTTTTACATCTAAAACATGTTGTGTCCCTTATCTCAATAATCAGTGGTCTGATCTACGGCACATACTTTCAATGCAAAATGCTGAAAAGTTAGTTCATGCGCTCATGACCTCAAGGCTAGATTATTATAATGCTCTTCTGGGTGGCTGCCCTGCTCACTTAATAAATAAACACCAACTGGTCCAAAACGCAGCAGCAACTCTGTCAACACTGCATTGGCTCCCTATTAAACATTGTATATATTTAATCTCGCTAATTACTTACAAAGCACTAAATGGTTTAGCTGCTCAGTACTTGAGCGAGCTCTTAACACATTATAGCTACTCCATCACGTCTACTGTGGTCTCAAAATTCTGGCCAGTTGATAACCCTGGTGAAAAAAAGGATACTTTATTGTATTTCAAATATATTCTCTTTTCCAATAGTATATTGGAAATATACTAACAAAAATTGTACCATCTCTAAATATATACAAAGTATATTAGCATCATATTTTCACGATACAACTTTAAACACACTTTAAAATAATTGTATTTTAATTCAATTCAATTCAAATATATTTGTATAGCGCTTTTCACAATACACATAGTTTCAAAGCAGCTTTACAGAAAGTGCATTTCATAAATGTACTTTGAAAAATGTTAGAAAAAGTTAATCAATCATGTATTAATTTAGGCCATAACAGCGCTGGCGTTGAGTCGTCTCTTCACAGGCGTCGAGTCGTCTCATCACAGGTGTTGGGGCATCTGAAGTCTCCATGAGAGGCTGGATACAAACTGGAGCTGACAAACTACCTCGGGACTTATGTGTCCTGAGATAACAACAGAAAAGCAGGTGGGAAATAATTAGCATAGCTGCTGTTCAGAATATTAATGCTTTTGATCCGATTTAACTGTAGTATAAAAGGTAATTATAATGTGAATGCTTGGCTAAAGAGATGCGTCTTTAATCTAGTTTTAAACTGGGACAGCGAGTCTGAACCTCGAACAATATCAGGAAGACTATTCCAGAGTTTAGGAGCTAAATGTGAAAATGCCCTCCCTCCTTTAGTGGACTTAGATATCCTAGGAATGACCAGAAGCCTCGAGTTTAGTGATCTTAAAGAGCGCGATGGATTGTAGGGCGATAGAAGATCAGATAAATACACTGGAGCTGAACCATTTAGGGCTTTATAGGTCAGTAGCAATACTTTGTAATTGATACGGAACTTAATAGGTAACCAGTGTAGAGATGATAAAATTGGTGTTATATGATCATATTTTCTTGACCTCGTAAGAACTCTATAGACAACCAGCTAATAAAGCATTACAGTAATCTAGTCTCGAGGTCATGAATGCATGAACTAACTTTTCTGCATCAGAAATAGATAGCATGTTACGTAGCTTAGCAATATTTCTAAGGTGGAAAAATGCCGTTCTTGTAACATATGAAATATGATTTTCGAAAGACAAGTTGCGGTCTAATATAACACCCAGGTCTTTTACTGTAGTGGATAAAGTGACAGGACATCCTTCCAAGTTAAAGTTGTATTGTGAGAGGTTTTGTGGGTAGTTTTTTGGACCAATAAGTAATACCTCTGTTTTATCTGAATTTAATAGCAGAAAATTACACGTCATCCAGTATTTAATATCTTCAACACACGCTGTCAGTTTAGATAATTTAGCGTTTTCATCTGGTCGTGATGAAATATATAATTGAGTGTCATCAGCGTAACAGTGGAAATTAATTCCATGTTTTCTTATAATATTACCAAGTGGCAGCATATTTATTGAGAAAAGCAGAGGGCCTAACACAGATCCTTGCGGCACCCCATAGTCTACTGACGTTATCTTTGATTTTTCCCCATTTAGACAGACAAAATGGTAGCGGTCTGATAATTACGATCTAAACCAGTTTAATGCCTTTCCCTGAACACCAGTGTAATTTTGAAGTCAATCTAAGAGTATTTTATGATCTATAGTATCAAACGCAGCACTAAGATCGAGTAGAACTAGTATTGAGATACAGCCTTGGTCAGAAGCTAGAAGTAAATCATTTGTGATTTTAACAATTTTAACAGAGTGCAGTTTCTGTGCTATGATGCGGCCTGAATCCTGATTGAAATTTTTCATAGATATAATTTTCTTGCAAGAAAGAGCACAATTGAGCAGACACAACTTTTTCTAGTATTTTAGACATAAATGGAAGATTTGAAATGGGTCTGTGATTTGCTAGGTTATTATGATCTAATTGTGGCTTCTTAATGAGAGGTTTTATGACTGCCAACTTGAATATTCTTGGAACATGACCTAAAGATAAAGACGAGTTAATAAGTTAATAATATTGAGAAGAGGCTCTTCCACTACAGGTAACAGCTCTTTCAGTAGTTTAGTGGGTATTGGATCTAATAAACATGTTGTTGGTTTAGATGAAATGATAAGTTTATTTAGCTCTTCCTGTCCTATAGTTGTAAAGCGGTGTAGTAGTTTTTGAGGGGCGATAATTGAGGTTGAATCATGACATCATTAAAGATTGTACATTTACAATTCTGTTTCTGATGCTTTCTATTTTCTCAGTGAAGAAATTCATAAAATCATTACTACTAAACTGTAACGGAATATTTTGCTCAGGCGATGCTTGTTTATTTGTTAATCTAGCCACGGTGTTAAATAAAAACCTTGGATTATTTTGGTTATTTTCTATTAGTTTGCGGAGATGCTCAGCCCTGGCTGCTTTTAGGGCCTTTTTATAACGTGACATAATATCTTTCCATGCGATTCTAAAGACCTCTAAATTAGTTTGTTTCCATTTACGCTCTAAGTTACGAGTTTCTCTCTTGATAACATGTGTAGCACTGTTGTACCATGGTGCTTTAGTTTTCTCTCTAACCTTTTTTAATCTAATTGGTGCAACAATTTCTAATGTACTAGTGAAAAGGGTGCTCATACTGCTAGTCATTTCCTCTAGTTCATCTGTTTGTTTGGGTTCACTGAGCAGCTGAGATAGATCAGGTAAGCTATTTGAGAATCTAGCTTACTAGTGTGTGATTAAGACGATGAGTGGGACCAGTGACGTTTTGCTTGACCCCAAAGGAGTTTAATAGATCTGTAAACGCAGCCCCTAACGCATCATTTGTGTTATCTACGTGTATGTTAAAATCTCCAACAATTAATGCTTTATCGACGTTGACCAATAGATCTGAGAGAAAGTCTGCAAACTCTTTTAGGAAATCAGCATAGGGCCCTGGAGGTCTATATACAGTAGCCAAGGCTAGAGATAATACGGTTTTCTTTCTTACATCTAAGAGCGTAACATTTAGCACTAGTACTTCAAACGAATTAAACCTGTGACCTGTTTTCTGAGTAACATTTAGAATATCTCTATAGATTGTTGCAACATCAGACGGTGCTCATGCTTATAACAGTATCCTGGTGGAGTAGACTCATTAAGACCGAAATAATCATTTGGCTTAAGCCAGGTTTCAGTAAGGCAAAGTACATCAAAACTATTATCTGTGACCATTTCATTTACAATAACCGCCTTAGGTGTGAGCGATCTAATGTTTAGAAGACCTAGTTTTAGAAATTGTTTTTGTTCACTAATATTGAGATTTTCTGGTTTAATCACAATTAGATTTTTCCTAGATCTTACAGTATATTTAATGTTTGACCTCACGTAACGAGGAATAGACACAGATTTGGACTTTGACTTACTAGTCATATGGTGGTGTGTAACGCCCTGGAGATGTTGTCCGACAGAAGAGCCAATCCGATTCTGCTGGGGTGAAGGCCATCAGGACGGAAGAGCCTAGGTCGCTCCCAAAACAGATTCCAATTATTTACAAAGAGCAGCTTCTGTTCATTACACCATGACATTAACCATTCATTTAGAGCAAGTAATCTACTAAACCTTTTAATGTCCTAGTCGGTACGTGGGAAGGGGTCCAGACATGATGATCGTTGCTTCAGATGATGTTCTGCGCATCGTCTCAACCAGACTCCTGTGGTCCTTCTTCAGAACCTCCGTCTGCCGCAGCCTGATGTCGTTCGTTCCCGCGTGCAGCACGACAGCTCCAATGCGCTCGTCACCATTCAGGATCTCGGGAACCTATGCAGCGACATCGAGAACACGAGCACCAGGAAAGCAGTGAGTGCGCACCTTACCTTTACCTGAAGTAGCGCGGACATGCCGGACGATGGAAATACCGATGACCACAGCGGCGCGTTCCGTCTCGCGAAGAGGGGAGAAGCGGTTCCGAGTGGAGATCTCGAAGACCGGGAGGGGCGGAGAGGTCCTTGCTCTGGTCCTGGCTCGAGTCTTCCGCTGTGGAAACACCCAGGGTCCATGGTGCTGTGTCGGTGCCGGAGTGAACGAAACCAGGGATGACCGCGTCCTGGGTGCTATTTAATAAAACATTGAGAGCGGAAAGTACATGGCTCATTCTTCGACCAGTTCAATTACGTCACATCGCAGCTTGACCTTAATGGTGACGATAAACTGTTTTGAAATAAAATGGCCTAACGAGAACTGGAGAAAAAGTCTTGCTGTTTGGAGGTAAGTAATAAGTAAGACTAATGTAACTAAACGTGAATAAAAAGTTGTATGAACATGCACCCGACCTTATCTCTTGTATATTCTGTTAACAGATGCTGTTCTTCACGAGTGTTTGCTGTCAGCTGTCTCTGATTATGTGTAAGCGGCCTTCAGACGCAAGTGTGACAATCAGCAGCTCATCAGAAAATGGCATATAATGTATAATTTATATTTATGTATAGAGATGGTAGTCATCTTTTTATTTACAGTGGCAGAGAAGATGGTAGGTGGAATTAGTTAATTTAATGAAAAACAGAGTAAGTTAATTTTGTTTAGCTTTGCTGAAACCATGTGAAACCATTAAATAAAAACCATTGGGCTTTTAATGAAATGTCTCTTCATTAGATATGTGTGTTAGATTTTATATATATATATATATATATATATATATATTGCTTGTGTGTTCTGAAGATACTGGTAATTGATTTGTAATGTACTTACAACACAAATAAAGTATACTTATAATACAAATAAAGTATACTATAACACAAATAAAGTATACTTATAATACAAATAAAGTATACTATAACACAAAGTATACTATATATAACAAATAAAGTACACTTATAATACAAATAAAGTATACTATAACACAAAGTATACTATATATAACAAATAAAGTACACTTATAATACAAATAAAGTATACTTATAATACAAATAAAATATACTTAACACAAATCAAATATAATTATAATACAAATAAAGCGCATTTAATATCACTAATCAAGCATGTAATTATGCCCTATTCTTAAAGTGTATACTAAAAGTTGTTCCAATTTAGCACATTAAAGTACACTAAATACACTTAAAGCTATGCTTTAACACAATTTAATTACAATTAAATATACTTATTACAAAATTAGTTGATTCAAAATAGGACACTTCAAGTTAACTAGTCATTAACACACTTCAAGTATACTGAAAATTAGTCTGGCTGCAAGTATACTAACCATGCTTTTTTTTCACAAGGGAATCGGTCGATCCTTTTCCTATTTAGCACCTAAACTTTGGAACAGTCTTCCTAGCACTGTTCAGGAAGCAGACACACTCTGTCAGTTTAAATCTAGACTAAAAACACATCTCTTTACTAAGGCATACACATAGATATGATCAATTTCTATTATTATTGTTTTAGGCTGCATTAAGTCTGCCAGAACCAGGAACACTTCCCATAATACCTGGTGTACTTGTTATATCATAAAAAGAATGGCATCTACGCTAATCCTAGTCTCTCTGTTTATCCTGAGGTTTACAGTTGTCAGCTGGATCCGGGTCATATCCAGATCAGATGGTGGACCTGTCTGCAGAGACCGTGTCAAGACTCTCCCCTGTGAAGGCCTGATCGACACGACATCCAGTGGCACTGATCCTCAACAAACCTGCCTTCAGCGTGATGACACCAATCCTCAACCAGATGTAACTGGCAACTGTTCTGAATGTTCCGATCTAATCTGACTTTTCACCTGTAAATTTGCATGAGTCTAGCAAAGTACATCGAAACTATTATCTGTGACCATTTCATTTACAATAACCGCCTTAGTTGTGAGCGATCTAATGTTTAGAAGACCTAGTTTTAGAAATTGTTTTTGTTCACTAATATTGAGATTTTCTGGTTTAATCACAATTAGATTTTTCCTAGATCTTACAGTATATTTAATGTTTGACCTCACTTAACGAGGAATAGACACAGTTTCTATATAATGTTCTACATTGGTACTTATGTCAATTAAGTTAGGACAGCAAAGACTGTGATTTGGACTTTGACTTACTAGTCATATGGTGGTGTGTAACGCCCTGGAGATGTTGTCCGACAGAAGAGCCACTCCGATTCTGCTGGGGTGAAGGCCATCAGGACGGAAGAGCCTAGGTCGCTCCCAAAACAGATTCCAATTATTTACAAAGAGCAGCTTCTGTTCATTACACCATGACATTAACCATTCATTTAGAGCAAGTAATCTACTAAACCTTTTAATGTCCTAGTCGGTACGTGCGAAGGGGTCCAGACACGATGATCGTTGCTTCAGATGATGTTCTGCGCACCGTCTCGACCAGACTCCTGTGGTCCTTCTTCAGAACCTCCGTCTGCCGCAGCCTGATGTCGTTCGTTCCCGCGTGCAGCACGACAGCTCCAATGCGCTCGTCACCATTCAGGATCTCGGGAACCTGTGCAGCGACATCGAGAACACGAGCACCAGGAAAGCAGTGAGTGCGCACCTTACCTTTACCTGAAGTAGCGCGGACATGCCGGACGATGGAAATACCGATGACCACAGTGGCGCGTTTCGTCTCGCGAAGAGGGGAGAAGCAGTTCCGAGTGGAGATCTCGAAGACCGGGAGGGGCGGAGAGGTCCTTGCTCTGGTCCTGGCTCGAGTCTTCCGCTGTGGAAACACCCAGGGTCCATGGTGCTGTGTCGGTGCCGGAGTGAACGAAACCAGGGATGATCGCGTCCTGGGTGCTTGGGTCCTGTGCAGAGAAACACACGGAGTAGACGAGGTCGGAGTCAAAAGGTTACTAACCACTGACTTGTGAGCATCGGCGCGTGATGTTTCGAGCGCTGATCGTCTCTCTCTTAGCACGGCTCGTCTGTCTTGTAGGTCGCGAATCTGCTTGTCCAACGACTCCAACTCCAACTGCACCGAATGCAGCTCGAAAGTCCTCATCTGCACTCAAAGGTAACATTAGACACACATCCAAGTTATTCGCCATTGTAGTAGATGTGCTACAATGGCGAATTGTAGGTTTCAGTGGTTACGGTGTAAATAAGTTACCAAGCGTGCAATGCTAGCGGTCTACGGCAGCGGAAGTTCGGATATAAGTAGCGATATCAAAGCAATCCGATTGTTTTTTATAGAGAATCGTATCGGTGATATGTTCACACGCTGTAAATAATAGAAGGTATTCGTTTGTAAGCGAGTGTTAAGATGAAAGTGTTAAGATGAAAATCAAGGATTATGAGTCAATTCGACGGAGCTACAAACACATGTGAACGAAACCATTTTAGTATATTTTCTAAAAATATATTTTCTAAAAATATACTTAAAATGAAAGTTCTGTGTACTTTTGTAAAGTGTACTTATTTGAACATCACTTTAAAATATATTTGTTGTATATTTTAAACTTTATGCTCAAAATTGCCATTGTAACAAAATAACAATGCACTAAAAGCATATTTTAAAAAATACATAATTTATATCATTAAGCTGTAGTATATTTAAAGTTAAATAATGTTTAAGGTTATTTATTCATGCTTTAGTGTTCAAATTAAGCATGAATAAATAAGTGTTAAATTATGACTAATGCACTAAAAGCCCATTTATATGCAGTGTATAATATAAGCCCTACTTTCGATTTAAGTGTAAATATATTTAATACGTTTACAGTGGCAGAGAAGAATCGTGTTACAATCGTACACACACATCTATATTAAACCAACAGCACACTTAAAATACAACGCAAGAAAATATGAGTTGAGTAGTTGAGTCTTATCGGAATTCAAATGTCTCTTCAATTGGTCTGTGACCAATCAGAGTGTGTTGCTCAATGCCTGCAGCCAATCAGAGGCAGAGCTGCTGACGATACTCCTCTGGCTGATGCTGGCTCACTCGCGGGAGGTTTGCAGCCTTGCAGGTGAAGTACAATGTTGCTTTACATTATTTATTTAATAAAACACTGAGAGCGGAAAGTACATGGCTCATTCTTCGACCAGTTCAATTACGTCACATCGCAGCTTGACCTTAATGGTGACGATAAACTGTTTTGAAATAAAATGGCCTAACGAGAACCGGAGAAAAAGTCTTGCTGTTTGGAGGTAAGTAATAAGTAAGACTAATGTAACTAAACGTGAATAAAAAGTTGTATGAACATGCACCCGACCTTATCTCTTGTATATTCTGTTAACAGATGCTGTTCTTCACGAGTGTTTGCTGTCAGCTGTCTCTGATTATGTGTAAGCGGCCTTCAGACGCAAGTGTGACAATCAGCAGCTCATCAGAAAATGGCATATAATGTATAATTTATATTTATGTATAGAGATGGTAGTCATCTTTTTATTTACAGTGACAGAGAAGATGGTAGGTGGAATTAGTTAATTTAATGAAAAACAGAGTAAGTTAATTTTGTTTAGCTTTGCTGAAACCACGTGAAACCATTAAATAAAAACCATTGGGCTTTTAATGAAATGTCTCTTCATTAGTTATGTGTGTTAGATTTTATATATATATATATATATATATATATATATATATATATATATATATATTGCTTGTGTGTTCTGAAGATAATGGTAATTGATTTGTAATGTACTTACAACACAAATAAAGTATACTTATAATACAAATAAAGTATACTATAACACAAATAAAGTATACTTATAATACAAATAAAGTATACTATAACACAAAGTATACTATATATAACAAATAAAGTACACTTATAATACAAATAAAGTATACTATAACACAAAGTATACTATATATAACAAATAAAGTACACTTATAATACAAATAAAGTATACTTATAATACAAATAAAGTATACTTATAATACAAATAAAATATACTTAACACAAATCAAATATAATTATAATACAAATAAAGCGCATTTAATATCACTAATCAAGCATGTAATTATGCCCTATTCTTAAAGTGTATACTTAAAGTTGTTCCAATTTAGCACATTAAAGTACACTAAATACACTTAAAGCTATGCTTTAACACAACTTAATTACAATTAAATATACTTATTACAAAATTAGTTGATTCAAAATAGCACACTTCAAGTTAACTAGTCATTAACACACTTCAAGTATACTGAAAATTAGTCTGGCTGCAAGTATACTAACCATGCTTTTTTTTCACAAGGGAATCGGTCAATCCTTTTCCTATTTAGCACCTAAACTTTGGAACAGTCTTCCTAGCACTGTTCAGGAAGCAGACACACTCTGTCACTTTAAAATCTAGACTAAAAACACATCTCTTTACTAAGGCATACACATAGATATGATCAATTTCTATTATTATTGTTTTAGGCTGCATTAAGTCTGCCAGAACCAGGAACACTTCCCATAATACCTGGTGTACTTGTTATATCATAAAAAGAATGGCATCTACGCCAATCCTAGTCTCTCTGTTTATCCTGAGGTTTACAGTTGTCAGCTGGATCCGGGTCATATCCAAATCAGATGGTGGACCTGTGCCTAGACACGACCAACGCATCCCTGAAGTGTCTGCAGAGACCGTGTCAAGACTCTCCCCTGTGAAGGCCTGATCGACACGACATCCAGTGGCACTGATCCTCAACAAACCTGCCTTCAGCGTGATGACACCGATCCTCAACCAGATGTAACTGGCAACTGTTCTGAATGTTCCGATCTAATCTGACTTTTCACCTGTAAATTTGCATGAGTCTTAATCATAGACTGTTTGTTCGTTGGCCAGAGAACTTGCTAGGTTGTTGGGGGATCCACTATCATGACAACGGTGCCTATGGTTATATCAGGGAATGTACAGTGCCATTTCTGTCTGACCTGCAAATTCGGAAGGTGATGGCAGATAAAGAAGGACCAGAAGTGGTCAGCTAGCACCTGAGAGTATCTCCACCAGCAACAACTTCTTCTTTAGGGTATATTACAGTAGGTAGTTTGTTATCTAGCCGCCACACGAGAAGAAGGTTGGGTGTTAATGGATTGTGACCAGCCACATTATTTAGAAGATACATACCCAAGAGGTTTTGAATTAAGATTGTTCTCCACTTCAACCAACACAGTCCTGAGTACTTCTTGTCTTCTTCCCACACACTTTTTGGGCTCCCTTAGTCACAAATAGTGCCATTTTAAGGGATCTTATCTCCCTCTCCCAGATTCCTCCAAAGTGTTGTGCTGCAGGGGGATTAAAATGGAATGCTATCTTTTGTGGTGCATTCTTTGACTTTGACTTTCCCCACCTCGAAAATTGGCTCCTTGGTCTGACAGTAATTCTACAGAGCCTCTATGTTCAATAAACCTCAGAAGTCATTCAGAAAGGAATCTGTGTACAAATTGTACAGAAGTTATAGGTGTACAGTCTGGGTGGTAAGACACTTATAGAGGATTCCTATAACTTGAAATAAGTTGAAATGACTGGTTTTGTTGTGTTGGTTCAGCAAAAATCCATGAAAAAGTCAGCACAACTACGTTTAATTCATGTAGTCACCCTAATCCAATTTGTTTTTATAAACTTAAAAACTTAAACTTAAAATTGCCTTCCCATATAGTGAAAAGCAAATGCTAATTGTGGATTTAAAAAAAATATGTAAAGAAATTTGAAGAGAAAAATGGTTTAGTGATTTTTAAAAGAACACAAATATGCCTAATATATAATATATAAAAATTATTATGTATACTACTACTACTACTACTAATAATAATAATAATAACAATTATTATTATTATTATTATTATAATAAAAATATTATTATTATTATTATTATTATTCATAAAACTTGCATACTGCATTATTGCACTGCATTGGGAGCAGGAAGACTTTTACTGTGAAGTTTCGTTAACAGGCGTAAGCATCCTCTCATGTGTGTAATAACCACATGGTTTAAATGGTTTCTAAACCAATGTCCTTTGGCCTAGGCTATACTATGTTTCATCTGCTTTTATAATAGTCAAAATAATCCAGCAATGGTGTTTTTAGTACTCGATCGAATTCAAGATGTATAAACTCAGATCAATGAGGCTAATTTATGCCAGATAACCAGGAATTATAAACCGTATTTCCACTGTAAGCCATGTGCGAGCGAGGGCTATAATCAGCCCAAAGTTCTCTTGTTGACTTGAGGGCTTACAGTATAGCCTATAGCCTACCATTGAGCGCTTACCAAGAGTGCGCGGCGCCGGCTACTTTAAATCGCTTCAATTAGGCATTTAGAGAAATCTTGATAAATTCTCATATGTTCACGTCTCATTGCTTTACAGAGAATGATCATTTCTATAAATTTGTTTTTTTTTTGTAGTTTTGAGCGCTCTCTCCACGGCCATCACAATATAGGAATATGCATACTCATCAAAATGAAAAAAATAAATAATAATAATAATAATAATAAAAAAACATTTAGGCCTATTCCCGTTTTATATAGTTATAACACGAGCCTATGAGGCTATGTGAGTTTTCACACCAGAGTGCTGTTTTTCAGAACATCTGCACAATCGCAAATGTGTCATTATAGGCTACAACTGTTCAATAAAATTACTGAGTAGGCTAATTTTTATAGATTACTCTCTCATTAAGATACCACCTACTGGCGGTGTTAGTTTCATAGTTAAAAAGTACCGGTAGACGTTTCTTTTTTTTTCTTCAATCATTTCATATTTCTACATTAATTTTTTTACATTTTAAAAATGTATCTCTTAACACAATTTATGCAATTATAATTTGCTGTGTAAATCCACATGCAATGTCTAAACAGCCTGTGTCAATCCAACAATTTATTTTATTGAATTTTTCGGTCATAATAGCCATACATCGTGTCAGCTATGACAATGATTTTAAAAATACAGTTTTCTCTTGGCTTTTTTATTAGAGTTTGGATCTTCTCTCAACCAAGGGAGCACATCCTGCATTATAGTATTATAATGACAATGTAATATTAGCCTACCACCAAACTTTGACTAAAGGCATGTTGCATATTACTTGTTCTAGGAACCTGAAAGCATATTAATTTATTTTTATTAATTAATTTATTATTATTTTTGTGTAATTTATGCTACTTCATCATGATGTTTGTAGCGCAAACATAAACTTAAAGCATTAACATTATATTATATTATATTATATTATATTAATAAAAATTATATTATTTATAAGAATTTAAGTTAATAAAAACATCTAAAACAAAGAATACATGTATTATTTACATTTGTATGATGACAACTGTCAATGCGTGAACATGTTTACATTTAGGCTATTTCAATAGATTTTTTATCTATTGAAGGAGTTGTTTTCTAATTTTTTCGTTTTCTCGTTTTCATGTGTGAAAGCAAAAACATATGAACAAACGATACCCAGACCCTGATTAAAAAAAGTTGGAAACCATCACAGAAATTCTAATGGTTTCTATTAAAATACCAATAGGAACCATTGGCTTTGACCATTTAAACCACTAGAGAATTATTTTTTTGTAGTGTGTTTGGGACATATTCCATTAGGATTTAATGCCCCCACCAATAGAACCCAACACATATCAGTAGAGAACCACAGAGACCACTAATTCCCATTACAACCAATAAAATTCCCATGAAAACCATTAAATCCAATAGAATTTCTGTAATGGTTTCTATAGGTTTCTATAGGTATCATGTGTGAAAGCTTTATGTTTAGCTGTGGGAAGCAGAACTCTATAACTTGTTAACTGGTGGGACTTATATTTTTGAAAAGGATGTGCTTGTGTAACATGGTTTAGCTTCTCTTTTATAAGAAATACAGCCACCAGGTTTAAAACCTGTCAACACTGTATTGGGCTGTCAAATCAGTCAGGTGGTTCACTACACTGTAATACCCTAATGTTGTCTTTACTTAAACAAATCAAGTAATCTTAGATATAAATAGTTTAGTCCAGAAACTCAACAATATAAGTTAGTATAACTTATTAACCTACAAAATACATAAACTTAAGATTTCAAGTTGTATGAACTCAAAATCATAATAATTAAAATAGCTCACCCTGGTCTTGCTTTGATGTGATTGGCCATGCAAACAGTTCTGTCTGGCAACAAGAGAACTAATTCACTGATTGGAGGACATTTACCTTTGTTTGGAGACCTTTTTGCTTCGTCTGTTGCTTTTTGCTGATTCAAATCAAAGTGGAAACTTTTTCATTGTGTGCAATCTTAAATTTGGTAAATAAAAATCTAAAGATTGTCAAGATCTATGGTTAAATTGTAATGGTACATTTCTATAATAAAACGCAACCCAGCCATGATTAAAAAACATTCGATAGATTGCTTTTGAGTATGGATGTGTCATTTTGAGTAGAAAATTAACTTCAGATGACACAAAATCGTAAGTTACTAAACCTAACAATATGTGAACTAACTATTGACTTTATTTCTGTTTTAATGAAAATAATAGTTTCGTTGGAAGTCCCCATGATGGAGATGAGTGTTTGCTTTAGTTGGGCTCTTGACCCTTGACTGTTTAATATTAGTGGTTCTCTGGCTGCTTTGTGTTTGTGAAACACATTTGTTTTGGAACAAAAAGTCAAGAGAAAATATCATCAAGTGATGTTGTTTATTTATTGATGATGATATTATCATCATGTATTGACAGAATCCCTGATCTCATAATGCACTGGTTATCGAATCGGTTATTAATAGTTTTGAAGTATTAATAATAATAACCATTAGATTCTTCACTGTTGTGGTAATTAAACGTTTTTTTTTTATGTGCACAAAATGTTTAAATCTACAGCATTAGTTAGACACACACAGACATCAAGAATCCACATATGAATCTCAACAATGGTGACAATCAAAAAAAATAATAATTCAGATGAACAGATCAACTCTGAACATAAAACAAGCTACAAAAACATCAGAACAAAAACAGCAAAAAGTAAAAGCAAACATTAATAATCAAAGAAAATTTGTCACAATTCAGATGCATCATTTATTCATGCCGCAATGCATGTTGGGACCCATGGGGAAGTTTTGATTGGTAGTACCCAGCATGGTGTACTGAACTTCCCAGTTTGGTGAACTTAACAATTTAAGTAAAGGGAACATGAGCACCAAGTTAGGTGAACTTAAATATATAAGTTTTGGGAGACTCCATTACTCAGTTTAATTGACGGAACGAGTTTACTCAAATCAAGTGATGGCCGTGACACTCAGGCTCACTCACATTATGTTGAACAGACAAGTTCAGTTTTTAATTGTAGTGTCTCTAACTGAACTGATTTCATGAAAATGAACACGGTGGGCAAGTGATCGAGCCAGTAGCCAGGGCAGCAAAGTGTATTCTGGGAATTGTTGTCTTTCATCCCCATGAGACAAAAATAAATTTTCTGTGTTTTCTCAGTCTAGAAGGCACCAAAATTCAAAAGTAATTTCACATTTCTACTACATTAATGACCAAGTTTAAATACAGATTCATCTTCCCAGCGCTGAAGTACCCCTTTAAAGGACTTACACCAAGAAAGAGTCTTACATGCAATAGAATTATTAGAATTTCTTAACAAGTTTACATACATGTCAAAATCTTTCCTGAAAATAAAGTAGGGAGGTTTTTTATTTTGAAAATTTACATTTATGAATGTAAAATTTTGCACAATAAAGCACTAATGAATAATATTTACAATGAGAAGGGTCAATTTTTGTGGTTATACAAATGTTTGGATATAAATATTTTTTAACAAAATTTGAAAAATCAATCCAGAAGACTTTACAGTAAGTAAAGTCTTCAGCTGAAGGCAAAAAGAGCAATTAGGTGAAATACTAAAGTTAAATTTAGCAAGTTTATAATTTATCGGATAACAATTATGGATAATTTTAATAGAAACTTCAACAACTTTATTAGATAAGAAGAATCTATTAGATAAGAACCAAAACTCTTCCCATTCTATATCACTAAATATGTTATTCCAAAAACTCACACAAGCAGGTAAAGAAATTTGAGATCTATTAATAACACAAATGTCTTTGTTTGACATGGTATTGAAAAGACTTGGGTCAACAAATAAGTTAGTGTTGTCAAAAAGAGGAGAGTCTAAAGAACCTTTAGGGCCAAACTTTACTAAAGGTATAATACAATCGGGAATTGCACCACATACAATGGAACTGGAAAAGAGAATTCTTGCATAAATTGTTCATAAGTAAAAAGAACACCGCGATCATCTAAAAGCTGACTAACTAACTAAAATCCATTAACTCGATAATTTAATTTGCATCGGATAGAAAGAATAAGAGGTTCAAAATTAAGCTTTGATCTCTTGTTCTGATCTTTACATATAATGATACATAGATATTTAACTTCAGATTTGACTGGGATGTCACAAATTTTAACATTAGTAGAATCTTTTATAGATAAAAGTTATGGATATTAAGACATAAGACATTAAGACAGAAGCAGAGGGAAAAATAAAAATTTTGTCTAAGGCTAAATGAACTTGATCTTTATTTTAATTTTAAAAGAGTTGTGTCATCAGCTACTTGGCTTATTAATAATGACCGATTTGCCACAGAGATACCTTTCAAGTTACTATTTTGAATGTGGATGGCTAAGAGTTGCATGGGTAGCAGAAAAAGATAAGGCAAGATAGGGCAGCCTTACTGTGAGTAGTACCATGTTGTAATTTAATTGAAGCATTGGCATTATTATACAAAGTTTGAATTGCATTAATAAAATTAGGGCCAAAACCAAAAACATTCAAGGCTTTAAGAATAAAAGGAAATTCAATGGAATCAAAAGCTTTATAAAAGTCAAGAAAAAGCAGAAAACTGTCATCCAAGATCAAATCTGAATAATCCAAAATATCAAGAACAAGTCTAATATTGTTTGAAATAAGTCTGTCTGTCATAAAGCCCGACTGACATTCATCTATAATATCATCTAGGACACATGTTTAGCAAAAATCATGGCTAAAATGTTATAGTCATTATTTAGAAGACTTATGGGTCTTTTTGAGGTTTAGGGATTAAATTTATAACACCCTGAGTCATAGACGTTGGGAGAATACCCTTGTTAAGGCTTTCTAAATAAACACTGAATAGAAACGGTAAAAGATTATTTGATTTTTTTTAATAGAATTCTGCGGTCAAACCATAATTTCCTGGAGATTTATTTAGTTTTAACTTGTCAATGGTCTCGGAAACATCTTGAATTTGAATGGGAGCGTCACATAAATTATTTCCAATGTCATTAATTTTGGTAAGTTCCATATCAAGGGAGTTAAAGAATAAATCCAAATTCTGTTGAGAGTATCTAGAACGACCTAGAAGGTCTTTATAAAACACAATAATTAGACATTTCTTTATAATTGTTTAAAACCACACCATTTACTTTAAGACTATTTATAGAATTTAGATGACTTCGCTGTTTCTCTAATCTAAAAAAAATGCTGGAATTACTGGTCAACAGTTAAATTCTCAAAAGGAGAGCAGGAGAGGTATACAAGTCTTTTAACAATATCAAGTTCCTCTGCTTTATATTGCTTAGCTTTTTGAGTTCCAGCTTTGACTAAAAGTAAACTAATATTATATTTTAACAGTTCCCAATTAGAACCAAAATTATCTTCGGATTGAGCTTTGTTAAGAAAGAAAGTAATCCTAGATATGACAGATTGACAAATTTCCGCATCCTCTAATAAAGCAGAGTTAAGTTTCCAATATGAATTATATATTCTTGAAAAAGAAGAAAGGCTAACAAAAGATAAAATGATAGATTTATGGTCAGACAAAGGAGAAGGCAATATTTCAACTTTGAGAATATTGACAAAATTAAATAAAGAGTCCGATATTAGCCAAAAATCCAATCTAGATCTAAGTGAACCTGAATTGTTAGACCAAGTAAACTGTAACTCATGAGGATGTTTTTCTCTCCAAATGTCAATTAAACCAAATCGAGAGATCAAACCACAAAGGCCTGATGAACGATCAGACAGTCTAGGTGGTGATCTATCCAAATTATTTAAAGTTTGATTAAAGTTCCACCCTAAAGAATAAACACATTAGGATATTTAGATTTAAAATACTCTATGTGTTTCTATTGAATTAAATAAATTGTGGAATTAAATCCATAAACGTTACCCAGGACAAAGAAAAGATCATTTAAAGGGGTACTTCAGTGCTGGGAAGATGAATCTGTATTTAAACTGGGTCATTGATGTAGTAGAAATGTAAAATTATTTTTTAATTTGGTGCCTTCTAGACTGAGAAAACACAGAACATTTATTGTTGTCTCATGGGGATGAAAGACAACAATTCCCAGAATGCACTTCGCTGCCCTACGAGGCCGCATACATTCACAGTGCATGATCAGTGTGGCGCATGTTCAGTTCATTTCTTTGGAAGCTGAACTTTCATAGGAAGTTCATTTGAAAAGTTGAAACACTCACTTTGCTCTCCACTGCTCCGTTTACATGAATCCCCGCAGCTCCCGAGCCGAGTGCTGTGAGTGTGATGTTGAAAACATGCGGAAATAGTGCCCACTGCTGGCTGTAGTCTTTTCAGCCTCTGGCCAAAAACTCCTCCGATGACGCAAAATGGCGATATTTGCGTCATTGGAGGAATTTTTCCAGAAATAAAATACATAATTATCTCGTCTCAGGGTCATATGAGGGGGCAAAGTATGATAATTTGAATATACTCCTGGGTTTCTACTGATACAAAGCTTAATGCTAATCGCTGAAGTAACCCTTTAAAGTAACCAATAAAAAAAGAAAATGGCCTTCAGGATCAGATATTGTTTCTATTATCTTACCCCTAAACTTGCTTCAAAGTTAAAACACCTGCTGATAAATTTGAACCAAATGAAGAAAATAACTCATCACCCCACTGTGATTTCCAAAACTTAAAGCTACACTGTGTGATATTTTCCCCCATCTGGTGAAAAGGTATATAACCATCCTTGGAATATTAGTTTCTGTTCCTCTCAATTCCGATTTCGTTTTAACTCCTACGGTGGCCGATTTAGTCCAAGATTAACATGGCTTCCAGTTCGACCTCGTCCAGGAGTGTTCCTTCAAGTGATGAGATTACTTTAGAAAACGATTATAATTTAATTTGTTAGTTAACTTGTAGGTTATGACAAATGAATAATAGTTTTACGTTTTCGTAATTTTTTTACCATTTCATTGCTAACATCAGCTATCAGGTTCCCAGACGAATGCAAGCTAATCTTAGTAAAGTAACTTTTATCAGTGCTATTGTTATTCTGTATATTGTACGACATCACTAGCGTAAGGCAAAGTTTACATTGTAGGCTATATCAGTCTCAAGCAATCCCCCTCTTCACATTCGACACGGTGCCATCGAGTGTTAAAACGTGAAAGGCGAAGTTTGAATTTACGGGTATGTCCCTCTTTGGATAATCTACTTTCAAGATGGAGGGGCAACATGGCGACCGGCATTCAAACCCCTCATCGTATGTATTTTCAACGGCATATTATAAACTTACGAGAATACTTTATTACTTGAAAGAAGTAAATATACATTAATGAGCATATATATTTTTGAAATAACTAAGTGTTTTTAGCTAAGAATAAACTAAAAAGTTACACAGTGTAGCTTTAACTACACTAAGATTTGCATGTGTCTCTTGTATAAAACAAAAATCAGTATTAAGCAATTTCGCATATAAAAAAATAGCTTTACATTTAACATCATTATGCAACCCTCTTGCCTTAACTGAGCAAATGGAAAAATTTGGAAACATTGAACAATGACACCAGAACTGTATCAAAAAGTGAATCAGCCCATGAGATCTTATTACCAGTAATAATAAAAAAAAAACCTCTTGTAAACAAAATAAGAAAGGGATCTTCCAAAAAAAAAAAAAAAAAACCCACCAATGTACCTCAAAGTAAAATGTACATTCTAATGTCCGACTTTTAAGTTAGCATTTGGTGGGTAAAAAACAGTCATATTCTTAAGTCAAAAAACACAATGAAAAAAAGCAGATCAAAACAGCAAACCAGCTCAAGTTCAAATTCCCTAGGTGACCTCAATATTCTGTAGAACCAGTTCTTTACCATCAACGTACGCCTTTGGACCAACGAAGTAAGTGTAAGTACCAGAGGACTGAGCATTTTAGCTCCTCATTTTCCCCAAACGGTGTACCACATCAATGAACTCCTGAGCTTTGCTAGCAGAGGTTGGGACGACAGCCTCACAAATCTCCAATACTTTATGTCTGATGTTTTCTCCTGGTTGTTCGGGGAAACCATAAAGGTGCAGATTCCACCTCCTCTGGTATCTGGAGAGATCCTGTACTTTGACTTCCAGCTCGCCGATTCTTTTTTCCACAGTTGTGACCCGTTTATCAACTCGCTCCACTTTTCCTTTCATATCCTTTATTTCTTCTGTCAGAAATTCAACTGATATTTTCACTTCCTCAATGCCTTATCAAGGATCGGCTCTTCCATTAATGACAGGCTTGAGAGACGTTATAATTACCGTGGCTAAAGGAGACTGCAGGTCATCCTTGCCATTAGCATCATCACTCCTGCCTCTTTTGTGCATTGGTTCCTTCAATGGAGTTTCAGGTAGCCGAACTAGTGCGCCTGAGTCTGATTCACAGTCCACCGTAACACAACCACCGAGGCTTAAAGATGAATCCATCGATTTAGATTTGCGTTTTTTATCTTTTGTCATAAAAAAAGTTCTTCTGAAAGTGTCATGATCACACAAAAGACAAACGGGTGTGAGGACTCAAGTGCAGATTAAAGGGTTTATAACAAAATAAAACATAAACTCAAAACAAAAACCCACGAGGGGGAAAAACACGTAATAAGAATAACAAATACAAACTTAAACAAACCAACATAGATCACGGGGAACCGGGAGACGTAGACAAAACAACGATCCGACAAGGACTGACAAGTATATAAAGGGGAGAAATCAAGCTGGGAATGAGGGAACACCGGTGGGGGAATTTAAACCAATAACGAGATAACAAGGGGGTGGGATCTAACAATGATAGAGGCACATGGCCACACTAACAAAACCCACATGTGCACACAAGACAGGACAGGCATGTGACAGAAAGAAGCCTACAGTCACGGCACTGACAAGAAAGATTAAAAATAACAACAAAGAAACAGCCGTGTTAACAGTTAAACTGTCCACGTAGACAAACTTCACAGAGACAAAAATAAAAAAATAAATCAAAATAAAAGTATAACCAAAAGATCCCCTAAGTGATCAGACAGTAAAAAATTAATGCAATATTAAACTAAATGCACTGAAATATACAAGCAAATGGAAAAACGTTCAAGGACCAATTCACCCAAGATGTCAACTTCATGCCGCCATTTTCACACGTGTTTGCTTCAGAAGTCATTTTCACGTGACGTAATGATACAAGCGCCGAAGCAGTGGTCCATTGCTAGGACCGTTCAAGTTTGAAGCAAGCTTCGGAGCAGCGGTGTCAGACGTAACATCACTAACGTCAACTTTTTAATGCGGGAGTGTTTCTGCAAATGGCAGGAGAAAAATATTCATGAAAGAAGAGACAGCACGGCGTGGGCAATAATTCAGAAGAACTTTATGGTGAGTGCACTTCATTTGTTTTTGATGATCGTTGTTCTTTCTTTTTCAATGGTCATAACTTTAGAGATAAACTAAAAGTTTCATTATTCTCTCATTAATTTGTCTTTTTTTAACCTGATCATTGACATTGTGTTTTTTTTTTTTTCAAATACAGATCTACATTGAGCGCACATTTCATGCAGTGATGGTACTGTGAATACACCCGCACCTGTATTAGTATTGGCCCCCAGGACCTCTTACTGTTGTGTCTGAGTGTGCCTGCACTTTCAATAGACCAGGTATGTTGAAAACTCGTCTACATAGGGTCCACACAAATTCTTGTCCTCCCAGTTCAGAGATAAGTTGCACACTATTCAACTAACCTGGTTGTTTTTAGACTTTAACGTTAAGATAATTTTTTTCCAACTCCCTCAGGTTTCCTCCTAAGGATCACTCGTGTGGACCTCAAAACAACAAAATGACTCAATCATCATAATGTACCGGTCAGGGAATAAACACCTTGAGATGAAAACTATCATGGACTATTTTGATAAGTAGGTATGATTTTTACTTTACATATGGATGCCTTGGAGTTAGTGGTTAATGTGACAGTCATTTTGTCTTCTTAAGTACCTAAAGTAGTCAGTTTTGTGGAATGGTTGCCCCTTCATTTCTGATACTTTTCCTATCCCTAAAACATTTTCAGTGACACTCAATTATGATTTGAAGTAATCATGCAGAAGTAAATCATCTGAATACAATTTTTTTTTTTTTCTTACAGACGTCCTATGACACTTATACACTACAGCTCTACAGAGACTACCCTTGTACCTTTAGGAAGTGTGATGCAATATCTGAGACTTGTCTGGTAGGTTGTCAACTTTTGTTTCTCTCATATTTTCATTGATCTCCATTCTTTAATGAAATGGTTGGTTAATATTTAATAAATGGTTTTTGATTCCAAGTCTTTACATCAGGTTAGCAATGTGCCATGTTTTGTTTGCAGTATATTTGAGCTTTGATATTTAAATTTACACAGTCAACTATTTTTCTTTAATATACTTCTTAGGACTTGCATATTATTGGGAATCCTTAAAGTCATGGAGGACAACCTCAGATCGTAAACAAAGAAATGTCTAAACTGTGGACAATGAGGACCTATCTCACCTTCCTACTGCTTTCACGGTACCCGTTGGACTTCTATATGCTTAAAGGGCTAGTTCACCCAAAAATGAAAATTCTGTCATCATTTACTTATCCACAAGTTGTTCCAAACCTGCATGAGTTTCTTTATTCTGCTAGACACAAGAGAAAATATTTTGAAGAATATCGGTACCAAACACTATGGAAGTCAATGAGTGCAGTCAACTGTTAGTTTACCAAAATTCTTTAAAATATCTTCTTTTGTGTTCAACAGAAGAAAGACATTCATACAGGTTTTGAACAACTTGAGGGCGAACAACTTTTGGGTGAAATATCATTTTAATATTGAGTATACAAAAGGATTAAAATATACATTTGAGGCCATGCAGAACATCTTTGTAGGAATGTTGTTTGTTTAAATTGTATTTTGTGTACTGGGGCATTTAACATTTTTAAGAATTAAGGCTCGTACACACCGGGACAAATATCGGTACGCGTTATTCGCCAGCGTTTTTCAACGCGTTTTTTGTGTTTACACCCAAGCGATTTTCGCTGACGATGAGCCGAGTGAACATGCAAATTCATTCCCTGACATTAGATGGCGCTTAATGTAAAACAGAAATACCCCGGTACACAAGAGAAGAAGAAGAGAGCAAGTATTTAAGCGCTTGTCAAAATCATACAAAGAACGAGACCAGGAGCTCTACATTCATCTTGCCTTGCATCTTCCTCGTCTTATTTCTTCCCGGCAGTGTAGACGCTAGTATATCTTCTTCGCCGTTACGTATGTGTGCTCGGCAAGACCATTTTGTGTTTGAGCGCCCCCAAGTTGTGTTTTACTGTAACTTCAGAAGCTCCAGACACGTGAGCAAAAGCGCCAATCTCATTGGTCGTATAGTTTTTGACGCGGCGCGTCAAACCAAAAAAACAAACCCGAGGCGTTTTTTTAAAAATGACGCATTTACGCGTGGCGTTTTTCGCGTCGGTGTGCACAATCACATTGGCGCCCTTTGTTTAGTCACGGGGCGTTAAACTTCGGCGAATATCACCCAAGAAATTCGTCCCGGTGTGAACAGGCCTTTAGTCTTGGATTTAAAAAAATTGTAATGCTTATTTGTTTACTTGATATTCATTGTTTTGTAAAACTGTTCTAACTGCAGTGTTTAATTTTAGTAATGCATTATTGAATCAATTGTATTATTCATTATTGAATTTTAAAAAATGTGGTTACACAGGATTTTTATTTGATTGTGGTAGCAATACTATTATTGATGCATTTTATTTGTTTCCTGTGAGAATTATGTAAAGGGATGGTTTACCCAAAAATGATTATTCATTATAATTTGATGTCTTAAACTCATTTGTCTTCCTTTCTTCTCTAGAATGCAAACAGAGAGGTTTTCATAGACAATCCATACAATGCAACTAAATGAGGTTCAGAACCTTCAAGATATATACATATAATCCATGTGAATCCAGTAATTTAATCCAATGTATAACAGAGTGATATTTTAATCTGTTTCTTACCCCAAACTGATTGTATTGCTAGAAGGCACAGATTAAACCATTGGAGCTGTATGCTTTTGTGTATTTTCTGCAGAAGAAAGGAAGTCATATGAGTTAATATGAGTAACATAAGAGAATACATGATGAGAGAATTATCATTGGGTGAACCTTTTAATAGAAATTCTAATTGTCATGATGATGGTTAAAGCTGCAGTAGTGAGTTTTTAGAAAACATTGACTTAGCCTGAAAATTTGAACAAGCACATCTCACAAGTCACTCCTGTGCGCTACAGCTCTCCCTCCACAGCTCCTCCCCCATCACAACGGAGCCTGCCGTGAACGCGCAGGCTAGTAAGCAAGCAGGGCCTACGATGACGGCGGATAAACAGTTATGGCACATTCACTGGACCAGATGAAACATTAACAATATGATTTACATTGACTACGGCCTGCCCATACACTCAAAAAAATTACTCTTTGAATGAACATATATGAAAGTATTTCCACATGATTAACTTTATTTCAGCATTTCTGTTATTCAAATTTAATGGACTTACGTTCGGTCAACTTAATTTATTAAGGTTGATTCAACTTAATTTATTAGGGTTTATTCAACTTATTTACTATGGTTGGGCACAGCTTAATTTAATAGTGTCAGCACAACTAATTTGCAATGTTTTGGACCAACTAATTTATTTAAGTTAGCCTAACAAAAGTGCTTAATGCTGAAAGAAAACCATTTAATCACATGGAAATCCTTTCCATGATTTAATTACATTAATTCAAAGTATAGCTCAACTCAGTTATGGACAGTGGTTCCACACAACCAACTTAGTTTTTATCTATGCAAAAACCTGTGTTGTGACAACATAACTGACCGAGGAAGAATCTATGTAAAACAGTCCAACCAACTCAATTGAATCACTTTGCTGTAACTTAAACTAGTTACGTTTTCTGAGGATATTTTTATCAACTAAAAATAAATCGCTAAAATGTTCCAATGAAGCAACATAATCAGGAGATTTATATAAAAACAAACTAAATATAACTTTTCTTTTCATAAATTAACACTTCCTAGTCAAGTCAAGTCAACTTTATTTATATAGCGCTTTTAACAATGCAGATTGTTTCAAAGCAGCTTCACAGTGTTAAACAGAAAAATAATGCAACAGAATATATTTAGATTCTCATACAGTAACAATGTGGGCTTTAGATCAGTAATTAGATAAGTAATTTGGTCTATATGGTTAATTTAGTTTAATAATTAGATTTGTTTTGAAATATATTTGAAAAATAGTTTTTTCCCCAACTGAGCAGGCCAAGCCAGAGGCGACAGTGTAGTGATAGTGTTCATGTGTTGCTCACTACTGAGATAAAGTATCATTGAAACAGTGTTGAATTAAAGGGCTGGGGAGATGAATCTGTATTTAAACTGGGTCATTAATGTAGTAGAAATGTGAAATTATTTTTGAATTTGGTGCCTTCTAGACTGAGAAAACACAGAAAATGTATTTTTGTCTCATGGATGAAAGACAACAATTCCCAGAACGCACTGCTTCGCTGACATACTCTAGGCACGGCTAGTCGGCTACTGGATTACTTGCCCACGGCGTTCATTTTCAGAAAATCAGTTTAGTTAGAGACACTACAATTAAAAACTGAACGTGTCTGTTCGATATAATGCGAGTAAACTGATTGAGCGTCACGGCACAAACGCAGCAGGATCGGATTACATTCATCACAGGAACTGAGGTAATCGCGGGATTCGCGGCTGCATTCACAGCGCGTGATCAGTCTGGCGCGAGTTCAGTTCATGTCTTTGGAAGCTTAACTTTCATAGGAAGTTAATTTAAAAAAAAAAAAACACTCACTTTGCTCTCCACCACTCCGTTTACATGAATCGGCAGCTCCACGAGCCGAGTGCTGTGAGTGTGATGTTGAAAACATGTGGAAACAGCGCCCACTGCTGGCTTTAGTCTTTAGCCTCTGGCCAAAAAATCTTCAGATGACGCAAAATGACGATATTTGCGTCATCGGAGGAATTTTTCCAGAAATAAAATACATAATTCTCTCGTCTCAGGGTCATATGAGGGGGTAAAGTACGATAATTTGAATATACTCCTGGGTTTCTACTGATACAAAGCTTAATGCTAATCGCTGAAGTAACCCTTTAATGAGAGAATTAAGAGATGATTGAGCATTAAAGATGAACACCTGATGATAATGAGCAGAATCTCTGACGGAAAGAGAAACACAATCTGACTTCAGCAAGAGAAAAGAAGACATTAAATCTCTGAAGATCTCAGCAGCGGAGGATTAAACAACTCCACAAACAGCATTACCAACCTCACGCATTACTAACTGGACTGACTTTATTTATGTCTTTATTGAAAATAATAGTTTCAGTTACCATGATGGAGATAAGTGTTTGTTTTAGTTGGGCTCTTGACCCTTCACTCTGTATCTTTAGTCTTTCTCTGGCTTTTTTTTTTTTTTTAACTGTGTTTATAAAGCACATATGTTATGACAAGGAAAGCCAAAGAGAAAATGTAATCAGGTAATGTTGACTTTAAAAGACATTATTTACATGTGATGGCCTAATGTCCAATGCTCTGGTTCTAAAGGTTATTTGTTATTAATTTAGCATTTATAATAACAGCCATGTAATTGCCAAAAGAATGTTTCATTTCTGGGAACAGTTTTAGACTCACTACAGATGAACGAATGACTGACGTCACAGCGCGTGCTCTCTGTTAGGAACCGAACGGGTTCCCTCAGGTCCGGTGTGTACACTCCTCTCAAACACTTTCAGAGGATGTTGGGTCTCATGGCCTCGGCGGCGCCAGTCCTCAGACTAGGTCTGTTACACATGCGCCCTTTCCAGCACTGGCTGAATTGCCGCGTTCCAGCTCACACATGGCTCTCGGGCCGATTACAAATCAAGTTAGACCACAGCTACGTATTGGCGCTGGTTCCTTGGAAAAATCCCATCTGGTATCAGATGCGGGTGAGTTTGGGAACTGTTACGAAGTGGAAAGGTATCTCGACAGATGATGCCAACCTAGGTTGGGGAGCCCTTCACGAGGGCAGGCCAGTCTCCGGTCTCTGGTCAGACTCAGAAAAAAGCCTTCACATAAACTGTCTAGAGATGAAAGCGGTCACGCTATCGCTAAGAGATTTCCTTCCGTACATAAAGCACCACCATGTCCTGATCCGAACGGACAGCAGGTAGCCTAGATAAATCGCCAGGGCGGCCTAAGATATATTGGTCTGCACACAATGGCGAAAAAAAGTCCTAATATGGGCGGAGCACAACCTGAGTTCGCTGAGAATGACTCATATACCAGGCATTCTGAATCTGGGTCCAGACATGCTGTCCAGGGGCAAAATGTCCCCTGTAGAGTGGTCTCTTCACCCAAAAAACGATTCAGACAATTGGGGCATGTTTGGAGAGGTAAAAGTGGATCTTTTCACCTCACAAGACAATGCTAAATGCCTAATATATTTCTCTCTGAAAGTGTATTAAACACTATTTCTGAAGCTAGAGCCCCCGCGACCAGGCGGCTCTATTCAGGCAAATGGTCAGTCTTTTCGGACTGGTGTAAGCACAAAGTCTGATCCCACATAATTGTGAAGTGTCAGAAGGGCTCACTTTTTTACAAGAGCTACTGGACGTGAGTCGTTCCCCCTCCACGCTCAAAGTTTATGTGGCTGCTAGCAGCATACCACACTCAAGTGAATGGACTGTCACTGGGGAAGAACGATCTTATCGTGCGCTTCCTCAAAGGGGCTAGAAGGCTTCACCCACCTCGCTCCCCTTCAGTCCCAGTATGGGACCTGTCCACGGTCCTGGATGCTATGAAAGGCTCAACATTCGATCCTCTGCATTTGGTAAGCTTAAAGCTCCTATCACTCAAGACCGCTTTTCTGCTAGCAATCGCATCAGTTAAGTGAGTGGGTATCTGCATGCTCTCTCAGTGAGTGCCTCTTGTCTGAAATTTGGACCAAACAACTCTAAAGTCGTCCTCAAACCAAGACATGGATATGTACCTAAGGTACTCTCGACTCCGTTCAGAGCACAGGTAATTTCACTTCAGCACTCTCATCATCGCTAGATGAGGAAGATGCTATTTGCTCTGTTCTGTCAGAGCGCTGAGAATATACATAGTGCATTCCACTGCTTTCAGGCAACTGGACAGCTCTCGTGTGCTTTGGCGACCGCACCCATGGGTGCACGGTTTTAAAGCAGACCTTGTAACGATGGATAGTGGATGCTATCTTGCTGGTTTATGAGTCCAAAAATCTCAGCTGCCCTCTAGGCATCAAAGCCCATTCTACTAGAGGCATGGCCTCCTTGTGGGCTTGGTCTACTGGCATTTCACTGGATATCTGTGGGGCGGCAGGCTGGGCCTCCCCGTCCACTTGTATCAGGTTTTATAATTTGTATGTCCCTGCCTTACAGGATTGGCTTCTCGCCGTATAGTACATATTAACCCCTTATGGTCCGATAGTCCGGAATTAGCATATTTCATCCGACCAATAAAAGAAAAGTGTTTTTAATACAAAAAAAAGTCAACCTTCAAATAATTATGTTCAGTTATGCACTCAATACTTGGTCGGGAATCCTTTTGCAGAAATGACTGCTTCAATGCGGAGTGGCATGGAGGCAATCAGCCTGTGGCACTGCTGAGGTGTTATGGAGGCCCAGGATGCTTCGATAGCGGCCTTAAGCTCATCCAGAGTGTTGGGTCTTGCGTCTCTCAACTTTCTCTTCACAATATCCCACAGATTCTCTATGATCAGCACGTGATCATGGGATATCTCCATAAAGCTTTTCAGCAGATGGAAGCATGAAGTGCTCCAAAATCTCCTGATAGCTAGCTGCATTGACCCTGCCCTTGATAAAACACAGTGGACCAACACCAGCAGCTGACATCCCACATGAAAAAATACTATAGTATATTAAAGTAAAATTACACTAGTAAATACTATAGTGTTTTTGAACCGTACTATAGTAAATATACTACAGTAAATTAACAAAGTGTAGTAAATACTATAATATACTACAATATTTTTGCATCATTGTGAATGGATGAATATTTCCTGATTTTCTTTTTAAAGTCAGGTGTTTTTTCTTTGAGCATGTATTGTTCTAAGTGGTTTCATCAAACTCGAGCTATTGGAGCTCAAAACCTGTTGACTGCTGCTTGCAGCTATATTTTTTTCCCCCAAGCTAAATTTAACATTTTGTAGATTCTGCAAGGTGTGTGCAAATGTATGACCTCAACTGTGTATCTCAGATAACCTAGCTCAGATAAACGACACACACGAAAAAAACTGTGATTGATTGCTTTATGTCATTCATATGGCTTTCATCTAATTGGACAGTTCTTGAACAAAGCAAGCATACTTAACACACTACAATTACTATTTACCACAATTACTATTAATGCCATATAAAGATGAGGGTTACCCAAAAATGTATACATAATTTACATAGGGAGACATGTAAATACAGTTATGTTTAGTTATTATTCAATCTCACAAACTGCTCTTATGTAAAACAAATTATCAAGAACTGCATGGGTAACTTTCAACAAATGACAACACTACTGACATCAAAAATGAAAATTTTATTCTGAACTTAAACAGTAAAAACAGTAAAGCACACTGGTACACAGCTTAAGTCACTTACAAAATTTACATCTGGAGATGCTTTATGGTGCTAAACATGAAATATTAAACAAAATCAGTTTTAGCTGCAAAGTGTACTTCAATGGTCAAGACTTCTCTACTTCAAACAATATACTTTTGTTAAACTATCCATTGACCCACAATTGTAATCATTAAAGAAAAGAAAAAAGTTAAAACAGTCTAAAACATAAAAAATACACATAACACTGCTATGATATTAATAAATATGGCAAAATATGTTTTGTACAGTACTCATCTGTATAGCACATCTTTAAATGCATTATCAAATTGTGCTTAAAAATATCAAACCCTTTTAGTCATTCTAAAACTGTTAAAGTGAATACTATGTGAATAGAACACCTTGTTAAAGCAAGGTAATCTTCAAGAATGAAATAACAGTAAAATATTCTAACACACACATTTAATATTAATTAAATGTTCAGAGACAAATCCCTTTATGGTGAACAAGCAATGTTTGGACTGAGGATTGAAAGATGGGAAGTGAGTGGCAATGTTATATACAGCAAATGCAACAGCACTTCCAAGTTACCTTTCAAATTTCATGAACACTATCCCTTTTTGTCCCTCTCTCCCTCCCTTATTTTCTCCTTTCTCATTGCACTAGGTGCAGTTTCAGACAAAGACAAAGCAAAATGTAAGGCATGAATGTTACTGCAGCAGCACAGCCCACATCAAACACATTAGATAAATCAAAAGAGGAATTAAAAAATATGTAAACACACTGAAAAATAGTGATTAATATCCAAACCCTTTTGCAAAATGAGAAATGAATCTCTCAGGCACAGATGGTTATTCCTTATATTTAGTGTTTACCTTTTTATTTTTATATTTTAACATATAATCAAAACTGAGTTTGTGTCTCTATTGTAGAGATATCCAATGGGCACAGTAACAGAAATGAATGTTCTGATGCAATGCATTAGCATACTGTAACAAAATGTGCAAGACTGTATGTACGAATTAATAATAGAGAATGATCTGTAGTGATTATGTGTAGATCTTTGTGTGAGTGTGTCAGTATCTACGTAAGCCATTTCTCAATGCAGGTTTTATACACAGTTTCATTGGAGTGCCAGAAGATATGTGCAACACCTGTCATCGAACAAAGAGCCAGATCTCCTCGAGCATACAGCGTCTTCAGCCCAAAAAAGTCCATCAAAAACACCTGGAAAACATGCAAAAACCATGAAGAAAAGCTGATACATATGACCTAAGCTATGGGTACAAAAAGCATGTTTTATATTGTGAATACAGGCACATTTAAGAATGGGATAAACCATGGCTAGTTGTGCATTAAACAATTTTAATGCACGACATGGAGGCAAAGAATCAACCAGCACGAAGCGGAGTGCACTCAAAACATTAATGATAGCTAGCCGTGGGTTTCATAAAAGTATATATTATACAGAAAATCTCTTATACCATGGTCATTTGCCAGTACTGACAACTTAAAGCTGTTAATTATGTTTGCAGCACAATATTTGACCGGAAGGCTAAAAATGATGGTTATTTTCATCAGTTATGGCTCATTAGGTCTTGCGATGTTACCCCCGTTGCAGAGAAATATAAAGTCATAGGGCAGTGTTGATAAGTTTATGGGTTCCTGAATGTTTCTGTGTGTCAGCAGCATGATCACCTTCCAGCCAATCAAAATTGAGTATTCAGACAGACCGTTGTATATAAATGTTATCGTTAAACAATATTATATTTGCAATGCAGCACAGCCTTGAGTGTCTTACTGCTTATTGCTGGTTAGTTGCATATAATTATGCATAATTCATAGTTATAGTCATATTTAGGGGCCAAGCATCAAAGGTGTTTAGGCACCTACTGTATCCGTTCCCATACTTTCTTCTTCCGCCATTGAAGTCTATGGCAGCCCATAGAACTGTTTGCGGGAAAGTTGTAACGATTTAACATTCTGATAGAGGACAGTCCCAACATTAAATACCCCAATTTTGGTGTCTCTAACTCAATCCCTCTAGTGCCACCAACTGTCCAAAGTTGCACTCATGTTCATGCTAATAACTTTTGAACTGTAAGGGCAAAAAAAACACAATTATTTTTTCCTCTGATTTCTGAGCTCATGACGTCATTTCCATCATTATATATTTCCCGCCATTTAGAATTTCCCAAAAACCTACTTTTGCAAACTCGTCCTGCACGGAAATTGAACCAGATCATCTTCAGCCAGTGCTGACAAAAAGTTAAGGAATTCAAGTTGATTCGTCAAATTGTTTCCGATAAATGCGCGGACAAATTTTACATAGCACTTGCGAAAACTATCTCCCCAATGCTTTATCGTATCCAGAACAAACTTTGTACATGTCAACAGAAGCATGTCCTGAGGCAACATGCAGCATTTCAGCTCAGCGCCACCTACTGGTCCGGAGATACGAAAAATGGCTATTTTTGCTTTTTTTATATAGTTATAGTGGATCTCTCCTTCTTTGTTCTCTTTGTGTTTGTTTCATTCTTTCCATGTGGTAGCTACGCTCAACTGATGTCATGTCTCGCCTTCTCTCACTTGTCTTGATTTCTCTGCTATATTTTTCCACCATTTGCTGTTTGTTTTTTTGCCAGTGTTTTTTGTGCTTTCATGTTTTACACATGCATTCTAGTCTGTTAGTCTAGTTTTAGTTTTGCTCACGTATTACTCCTCCGTCTCTTCCAGAACACATGGGTCTCGGACTGCCCATCACGGTGCTGACCATTATAACATCCCTAGGTCTGGATTTTGGATTATTTTTCTGGTATTGCTCTCCTCTCTGGACTGTCCAAATGTTTTGCCCCGTTTTCTCTTACCGGCTCTAATCTGCTAGCCTGTCTGACCTCCCCTCTTGCTGACAATTTGGATTTGGTTGATGTTTATGTGGATTTCTGATTTGACCCTCGCCTTGCGGATTATTCTTCTGTTGGCCTGGAGTAAGGAAGCTCACGTTGTTTCAGTTTCAGAATTTTTCAATAAAGTCTAATTAAAGGGGTACTTCAGCGCTGAGAAGATTAATCTGTATTTAAACTGGGTCATTAATGTAGTAGAAATGTGAAATTATTTTTGAATTTGGTGCCTTCTAGACAGAGAAAACACACAAAATGTAATTTTGTCTCATGGGGATGAAAGACAACAATTCCCAGAATGCACTTCGCTGCCCTCCTACTCTAGGCATGGCTAGTCGGCTACAGGATTACTGGATCACCTGCCTACCACGTTCATTTTCAGAAAATCAGACACTACAATTAAAAACTGAACGTGTCTGTTCGATATAATGCGAGTGAGCCGATTGAGTGTCACGGCACAAACGCAGCAGGATCGGATTACATTCAACACATGAGCTAAGGTAAGCGCGGGATTTGCGGCTGCATTCACAGCACGTGATCAGTCTGGCGCATTTTCAGTTCATGTCTTTGGAAGCTTAACTTTCATAGGAAGTTCATTTTAAAAGTTGAAACACTCACTTTGCTCTCCACCGCTCCGTTTACATGAATCTCCGCAGCTCCCCGAGCCGAGTGCTGTGAGTGTGATGTTGAAAACATGTGGAAACAGCGCCTTCTGCTGGCTCTAGTCTTTAGCCTCTGGCCAAAAACTCCTCCGATGACGCAAAATGACGATATTTGCTTCATCGGAGGAATGTTTCCAGAAATAAAATACATAATTCTCTCGTCTCAGGGTCATATGAGGGGGGAAAGTACGATAATTTGAATATACTCCCGGGTTTCTACTGATACAAAGCTTAATGCTAATTGCTGAAGTAACCCTTTAAGCATCTGTCTAGGGTCCTTTTCTACAGAAAACCTGACAGGAAATGCCAGCAGAGCTCAGACATAGGATTGTTTGTGCCAACGCAGATCTGGGAAAAGCATCTTCTGCAATGAAGTTTCCCAAAAGCACAGTGGCCTCAATAATTCCTTCATGTTAAAGTTTGGAACAACCAGTATTCTTCCAAGAGCCGGCCTCCCAGCCAAACTGAGAAATTGGGGCCTTATGGCAAAGGGTTCAGTCTAAAGACACATGAAAGCCTGTTTAGAATTTGTAATTTTTTAAAAAAATGACAGACTATAACAGACTCTCTACAGAGTCTCTCGTCTCGTGATATGAAAATATCTGTTTAAACCTCAAGTCCAAGAATCATGTCTTGGAGAAACCACACACCGCTCATCACCAACGCAAGACTATCCAAACAGTGAAGCACGGTGCCGGTAGTATCATGCTGTGGGGGTGTTCAGTGGCCGGGACAAGGGGACTGGTCAGCATAGACGTTGGAAAATACAGACATATCCTTTATGTAAAAAACCTGATCCAAAGTACTCAGGACTTCAAATTTGGCTGTAGGTTCACTTTCTAACAGGACAATAATAGGACAAATACTCTCATCATGAGGATTGTTAAGCATTTTAGCTTAAGGCATAAGAAAGTATTAAGACATTAAAATGTCTAAATAATTTCTGAATACACTGTAGTCTGACAAGGTAAAACGTTCTTATATGGGTGCAGAAATTTTACAATGACCAATCCATGTTTACAAGCAAGAAAACAATTAAACAAGAAAGAAAGAAAATATACATAAATACATGCATTTCATTTCAACACTTGTCAATGTTGTCAGAGGACATATCACTCCAGAATTACAAAAAAGGCTAAATGAAATTATGCTTACTTTCTGGTTTTTCATCTCAATGACCGTCTCATTATCATCATAGAAACCAAACTGACTGAAAAGCAAGAAAATTAGACAATTTTATTCTCATAAAAATCCATTGACAATAAAAAGTACGAAACGACCATCAAGCTTCTGAAAACCTGAGTTATAAGATAAAATATTGACAAGTGATTTAAGCAACCTTGACTGCCATGGTGTGATGACCCCATCATCAGGACCACCAATCAGCACCAGCTTCTTAATGCGCAGAAAATTGTGTTTCCAAGCTGTGCAAGGAGAATATTACATCACAAACCAGTAATAAACACTGCAAACAATAAAAGTAACTGAAAAAATTAAAACCACAGAAAATCACAATAACCATCCTTGATTTACTGGTCTTACCAGTAGAGTTGGGATTTGGTCTTTCATTGTTCAGTAATGCCAGATAGTCACTGCTGTTGATGTACATGTCTCTGTGATGAGGGTCTGAATAAAAAAAACACTGAAACATCACTGTATGTCTTAGAGAGATACTAGAATTTTTCAACATAATATTGCTGTAAAAATAAATAACCACTCAGAGATTGATCAGGGCATTGCTAGTTACTTTGGTGTTCTGAGTGCTTTTAGTATGTGGCTATTTGGTTGATAGGGTGTTCTGGGTGGTTGCTTACTGGCCCAAATCAAAAGAGCTCACTCATTGTCTCTGTGATATTCTAGATTCTAGATATGCCTCTGGTCCTGAGTTCACCCCAAAAAGAAAATTCTATCATCAATTACTCATCCTTATGTCGTTATAAGCATGTATGACATACTCATAAAACATTTTATATTAACACTAAGAGTTCTCCTAAATAGCAGTAAAAGTTCTTAGGTAGGAGTTCTCTCACAAAGCTGATGAGACCAACTTTTACTAAGGAATAGTAAGTCTTAAGCTAAGAGAAAGGATGGGGTTGACCTCCTTGCTATGGATTATGTCAACACGCTTACTAACTATGCACACAGTGATTGGCTGATGGGGGAGGGCTCTCTGTCAGTGATTTTATTATTGTAGAACAAGATATCATGTTGCCATAATCAAAAAAAGGTTTTGTAGGCTAAGTGTCACTAATTAAACAAGAATATGTTCAGCTAATTGTCAGCCTCTTACATGTCTGCATCTTGAGAGATTACAAAATTTAAGTCAAGTCAAGTCAACTTTATTTATATAGCGCTTTTAACAATGCAGATTGTTTCAAAGCAGCTTAAGTGACAAATTATGTTTTATAATCAAAGTTCGGGAGGAGCACGTTCAAATGGTCTAATCAGCTCTAGAGGAGGCATATATAGAGTATAAACGGCAGACTCAGCTAGTTACCCAGACAGTTTCCTGCACAATTATATAGTTGTTTTTAAATAGTGCTTTTGAAAAAGAGTGCTTTTCTGAGCCTTCATAAATGCAATAAATATTTTGATTAATAGATTTTAATGCAAAATGCATTGAATGATGGAGAATAAAACATTGCAGTCAAATTGAAAATAATGTTGCCTGTTGATAGCCTTGTATTTGCTTATCACTACCTGCTGAAAACAGGACACAAATCAAGACAGCAGATGTATCACACATGTTTAGTCTGTTTCACTGACAGCTTACAGTTTGTTCTGTTGTATTTGTTGCACTTAACTTTGATTAAAAAAATGCTCTAAATTTTTGAGATTTGTAATATAGAGAGAGTCCTAGTAAACATTCCACACACATCACAATAAGGTGATATGCAAACTCGGTTCATGCGTAGTGGGGTTCAATAGGATCACATTGGAAATCTAGCACAGTGATTAATTAGGAAACTTAAAATGGCACTCAAAAAAAGTTGCCGACCCTTGCTCTAGAGTGATTTTCACCTTTTCTGCTTTTTAGGAATGAAACCATATTCCTGAAGTTTGCCTACACCTAATTCTCATTTTTAATCATTATTGATTATTGCCCTAAGCACTAAGCGGAAAACAACAGTTATGTATTAAAAAAATCAAGACTTCACATTGGCTATCTTAGCAGAATGAAGTGTGCACTTAAACTTCAGCACTTTTAGCAGATTTCTTCTTCAAAAGTGACTATTTAAAAGACATTTGATTGGTCATTGCATTCATATACTCAACAGAAATTTGTGATTACTTGTAATGCTCAACACTGCAAAACGACAAGTAAATATAAATCTAGCATATCTAAACGCAATGCCGCAATCGACACATTTACATTTCACTTTAATCTTGACAGTTCTAAACGATTTAGTTTTATCCGTTATTTCTGACCCTGATCTGCAGTGATATCACACATGGCATTGTTGCAAACCAATTGACGGTTCTTCATCATAATAGGGTTGGGCATCGAGAACCGGTTCCAACTTGGAACCATTTAAAAGATAACGATGCCATTGGAATCGTTTAGAAAATTTGTTTTGATTCCGATCATCGGTTCCAAACGTGCAAGTTTTGGTTTCCATAGTGGCAACCGAATTTCTGGAAGTGCTTGCCGCGCCCGCTTGTTCTGTTGCAGCGATGGAGCACGGTAAGCGACTCTCAAAAGTATGGCTTTATTTCACTTTAAAAAAGCCTGGTTCGGCACAGTGCAACACATGTGACTTACTTTCGTTTTCGGTTCTTTTCGATTCTCGATTCCGATTCTTTGAGGGGTGGAGTCAAAGCATGTCACAGGCTCATTTCACAGAAGATAATTTTATTTTGATTCAATAATGAGTTTTAGTTTTGGAAGTTGCAGCCCATGTGGGAGAAAATTATGAATGCCTCATCACCAGACCAAAAAACAGATTTTTTCTTTGCTGCAAAGGTGAATGGAGTTTCACACCGAGTCTCCACAGGTTTAGCAATAGTATTAGCAGCAGTCATAATCATAATGACAGAAACAGTTACCAATATTCTTAAAAATGTCTTCTGTTGTGTTTGACAGTATAATGAAGGTTATACACACAAGAGGGTAAATTATGAGGATTAAATGATGACAGAAATTAAGTTTTTGGGTGAACTACCTCTTTAAATTCGATGCATGATTTGTGGGATCATTCATGTCCATAGTAGAAATGATCCGGGCTAGTTATGTACTTGACTGTTTTTGGTCAAAGCAAATTTAGGAGCAATAGTGATGTAAGCACCATAAATAATGTAAAATAAAGGTGAATTGTCATTAACTTATTCCTTAGCTCTTTCAGATCATTGATCAATTATTTGATTTGACAAGGCAATATTACCCTAATTTTTCCCCCTATTTTGACTGATGCATGATTTACTGTACCGTATTTTCCGCACTATAAGGCGCACTTAAAAGCCTTTCATTTTTTCAAAAAACGACAGCGTTATAGTGCGGAGCGCCTTATATATGGATCAAGGCGCTCTGTCAAAATGTTTCAGTATGAAAAACCAATAAAAACTATTTAATAATAATAAAATGTTTCAGTACGACTGGTAAACTACAAAGCCGCACCACTTTCCGCACCACAGCCGCAGCATTACGGCTACCGTAGTCAGTAAACACCGGTACTGTGCTTTCGGATAATGACGAGAGAGAGCCGGGCAGGTCGGATGCCGTAGTCGCCCAACTGTTCAATTCGGACACTGAAGAATTCGAGGGATTCGTGGATGGGGAATGAACTGAAAAAGTGAGCTTTACGTGTTTTACGTAACTGAACAATGTGGAGTTATGCACTAACGTTTGATTTAGTGGTATCCGACTGTTTCTTTTACTAGGCTTCGTGTTTACTGATTAAGGAAAAGTTCCCCTCCACGTTTGGGAGAAAAGTTAACAAGGCTGGGAGAAATTGTTTATATGCACATCAAAGTTTGAACAACGTTACCATGGGAGTGAACGGAGTTGTCAGAACGCTTAATAAAGTTGGACTTTATCTGACTGTTTTGTTGACATTCCCTTTAGCACAGAGCTCCATCTAGTGGATGCATAACGCAAACGCTTGACTGCAGTATCTTCTATTATATGCGCCTTATAATCCGGTGCGCCCTATATATGAAAACAGTTCTAAAATAGGCCATTCATTGAAAGTGTGTCTTATAATCCGGTGCGCCTTATAGTGCGGAAAATACGGTATATGTCTATCTTCTGATTCTTCCATTCACTCACCATTCCAGTAGTTACAGATTGAGATTTTCTGGCCCACTGCAGTATAGCATACATGATACAAATTGGATTTCACAAACTGAGGAAACAGGTACTTCAGATAGTCTGTGTCTACAAAAGAAAAAATATCACTTACAAAACATGAGCAAAACCAGAAATATTTATGTCAAATTACTTCATAAGTTCCAAATATGGAATTGTTTTTACATGACACTCAACGAGTCAAAGCTTTTCAATTCACTGTTTAACTAAGTCAGCAAGTCAGTAAATTTGTTTCTCAACAGAACTAAAGAAAGTGTGTTACCTCCATACTGTCCTGCCTGCGGAGAAGACAGAGATATGAAAGAGTGCACATTATGGTCTGGAAGAGTGGACAGGATTCCTCGACATACAAGTCCCCCTGCAACAGATTTAGACATGCCCTTGCTTTAATGTTTATATAAGTCAAGATGACACACATAAATAAATAAAATTAAAAAAACGTCAATAACATTTTCAGGCTAATTTTCAATTTATATTTTTCTTAATCCTCTGGTGCACCTAACTTATGGGTCACACTAGGCGGCCAAAAATGAGCAAACACCCTGAGTGTAACTTTTTTCAATGATATGAGTGTATATTTTAGTTCATATTTTGTTAAGTAATATTTCATATTTTGATGGGATTTTTATTATTCTAAATAATATTTATGCAGTGATTATGCACCATCCATTTCCAGTTTAAATTATTATTTTTTTAAATGCAGTGTTTAAAAGTTTGAAACAGAAGTTGCGATTGTCTTTGTGACGTATATATCTATGTGAAACGGCATCTCGAATGAGAAAAAAAAAAAGTAGGATGGGACTTGATTTTGTCCATCTGGAATTGATTGGATCGTTGTGGTTTGATACTGTTGTGATGTCATGTGGTAACAGGTTGTCCTGCCCTCTCGCCACTAAACAACTTCAGAGTCAAGTCAACTTTATTTTTATAGCACTTTATACAATACAGATTGTTTCAATGCAGCTTTACAGGAATGAACAGGATTCAATGATTCAATTGAATTCATGATGGAAAGCAGCTCTAAAAAGAAAACAGTGTAATTGTTCAGCTGAAGTCAGTGTTAATTCAGTTCCACTGTAAAGGTTATGAATTATTAAATTAGTTAAATTCGTCTATAAAGCAGCTCTGCAGAAAACAGTGACATCATCGCCCAGCTCAGTTCAGTTCTCATTCAATAGTGTCAGTGCAGTCAAATCAATAATATTGTTTTTGTTTTAACATTCACGTCTGCTGTCCTGGTCTATGGTCACTGAGTTTACTCATGTCCTGGACTTTTATTCAGCATGTGGATAAGGCTATGTACTTGGACACACTCTTGACCTTATCTTGTCATATGGGTTTTCTATTGATAATATAAACATTGAAGATGCAAGTGTTTCAAATCACAAGCCTTTTGTATTCAATGTTATACTATCTAGCTCTATGTGTATTGCTAAAACTATGGGTTTTTATTCTCGCTGCTTCAATTCCCTCACTCCAAATCAGTTATCTGACATGTATCATAGTAATGATGTTTCAACAGCAATTTCAGTTGCTGCTGAGCTTTCTTCAAGGCCAGAAAATGTTATTCTTAAATTCTATTTTTAATTCTTCTTGTTCTGATATTTTGGACTTTATAGCACCACTTAAATACAAATGCCCAAAATTGTAACCACAACCATGGTTGGATGACTCCACTCGTTTGCTTAGACAGATTTGTTGGAAAGCAGATGGAAAAAATATCATCTTGTGGTTTCATTGGAAATCTTTAAAAACTGTTAGGTGAATTTTCAGAAAGCAGCTAAAAAAGCAAGAGAAGTATTTAGCTCTGATATTATTAGTAAATATTCTCATACCCCTAAAATCTTGTTCAGTACTATAAATGCAATCATTAATCCTTGCATCTCTAATGAAGTTGAACCATCTTTTGAGATCTGTGAGAGATTTTCTGTCACTGCAAGGGCTGCGTGTGACTATTATTTCACTCTTGATGTTTTAGAGTTTAACCATTGCTGTGTGCTTTTTTCCTGCCTTGTGGCTGAAATATTTATTATATTTCACAAAATTATTTTCGCATTTACAAAGCGTACAAGTGTGACCATTTTTCTTTTTAAAACCTTTTTGAATTTTTGTTCACATGTAGCAAAATTAACCAAGTTTCACACCATTCCAAAGTAGTAACACAATGTAAAAAAAAGAGACAAAAGACGAGGAGCACCAGAGGGTTTAACAATATGAATACCATTTTAAAACCATGTCTGCAGAGACCGTATCAACTCTTCCCTGTGAAGGCCTCATCGACATGACATCCAGTGGCACTGATCCTCAACAAACCTATCTCCGATCTTCAAGCAGATGGAACTGGACAAATATTTGGAATATTCCGATCTAATCTGACTTCTGACCTGTGATGTTTGCCTGAATCATAATCATAAGAGGAGAACTGGCACCCCGACTAAGTTTTTTTTCTCCATTCCGACACCTGATGGAGTTTTGGTTCCTTGCCACCGTTGCCTCTGTTGGCTTTGGCTTGCTTAGTTGGGGACACTAAATATTCAACTATATTACTAATCTGCCAAATTTGACACTATATGACAGTTGAACTGAGCAGGATGACATCACTCTTTTCTCCAGAGCGGATGTACAGCCGAATCAAATTCTGTTGCATTATTTTCCTGTTAACACTGTGAAGCTGCTTTGAAACATTCGCCATTGTAAAAAGCACTATATAAATTAAGGTGACCATTTTTTTTAAATAAGACTTTTAAAAATAAATTAAGTAAAAAAATCTGATTGAATACTTAATACTTTTATTAAGATCCTTAACATTTTAAGGATCCACGTGAACCCTGAGAAATTGTTATTAACAATTATTTAATAATTTTACTAAAATAATGTCACAACGCAAATAATTTTAACAGGCTTTTTTAAATATCAAATTATTTCCTTGTAATTTGGGGGTGAAATGTGGCCCAGACATGTTTTTAAGAGATTTGACCATCCAACATACAAGTTATAAAATGAAAAGTTATGTTGCTGCCTTTTGATTGGTTAATACAGCATTCCAAGCTATGCTTAAAATCCCAGAACAGGAACATATATGATAGGATGAAAAAGTGTTTCTTATCACCACACAGCAAACCATGTAGGACTGTTATTTTGTTGCAATGCAACATGTGGTGCATACTGTGCCTAACAATGCCCCTAGCCAAATCTATTCACAATCTTAATTTAATGCTTCACACACTTTTGTTTTGGTTACAGACCTTGTGAGTAGCATATGAGGTGGACGCCATCAGCTGCATTCTGCATGATGGGATATATGGCTTCTGCGAAGCCCTCCACTTGCTTCCAGAGTGGCTGCAGGCTGGCACTACGGTCAAACAGGTCTAAGACAGTCACATTAGTGCCTGGGTGAGACTGTAACCAGATAAACAAACACACAAATGAATTACATATGAACAGACAACAAACTTACCTATACAACAACTAACTAAGTAATGCTGCCTTTACATGCAATCGGAATAATCACAAATACGAGTTCCCTAGTTAAAAAAATTGGACATGAATGTCCTCTTAAGTCGTTTACCACTGGGAAGCTCTGGGATCATTTTGATACTCAAGTTCCTGAGTTGGGAGGTCCATAAACTTTAAACAGGGAGAACGATTGCTGCTGTGGCTGGTATTTTTTTTCCACAACAGCTATATCATCTTGTTAATAAAGAAAATAGCCTGTATTAGACCAGAAATTCCCAAATCATCAGCAAGCTGACCATCTAGACAGTGCAGTGAATGTTATATGGTTGTCAATAAATGGGATGCTAAATCTAATTTTGGCTTTAAAAAGATTTTCCCAATAGGCAAGAATAAACCTGGTGTCCTCCATGATACTGTAATTTCCGACAACAAAGCACTTTTATGTCAAGGACTCGTAATCACGACTTCAGAAATAAGTCGATTTCCGATAGCATGTGAAGGCAGTAAAACATCTCTCTATAAGGCTCATATTATTTTATTTCAGTACCTTTCACATGACAGCAGACAGTGGTATAATCACATATCAGTTAACACATAACGTTATATGATTAGCACAATTACTTTTCTATTTACATTCCTAAATGGCAATTCATGGGTCACTGAAAACAAACAAACCACATTTTTGGCATATCTTCGAGTTACATGTATGGAACGTTTAATATAACAATTCAAAACTATTGTCATTTTATATTCTTACTGTACCATGGTACCACCACAAAACTTTTTGTCCTTATTACAAGTTTCTGTTACTGTGTGTATATTGATAGTTATTGTGTGTATATTGACTCTGCAAATTTACAGACGTGATACTCTTTAGCAACTTGTAACAGTAAAAACAGAATAAACGATAGGTAACACATATATCACATTAATGGTTTACCAGGTTGATGAATCGGCGTAGGTTGATAAAGTCAGAAGAGCTGTCGAAGAGCCCGTGAACGACGATCACCGGTTTATACGCGACACAAACACACAACACACATACAGCAATCAGCGGCCACACAATCTTCATCATAACAATAACAATAAAGATAAAACGCAAAGTCTTATATATAGTTAAAATAACGTCTAAAACACTATAATAAAATCAAAACTTTAAAAATCCGAAGCAATTCCATAGGAAGCTGTATTTAAGTTACTGCAAACGCAGTTGCGCTATAATCGTTTGCCTCCGTCTATCATATTACAGTAGCCTACATGTATCTGTTTATGTTGTTTCCGGTTAGTGCATCAACAACACAAGCGCTCATCACGTCACTTCCGGGCTCAGTTGCCTTCCCAGTCATGAAGCTGTGAGCTGAATTCGAAATAGCATGCTATTCTGTTTTGGCAATATAAAAAAAAAAATAAATAAAAAAAAATAAAACCTGCCCAATGCATTATTCAAAAATAACGTTTTCAAACATGTAATTGTAATGATTTACATTTACTTCCATGACCGATATGCGTGTTCAATTTAGTGAGTGCCATCCAGCTGTAAGTGTAATGTCATAAATATAGTGCACTATTTAAAATTGCTGTAGAAAACGGCCAAATTCTGTAAAATACTGTTTCCCGTTAAACCAGTAGCTAATATTGTACTGTAGAATCTAAATAAATTACATGTATGCAGTCAGACTGGATTTTTATGAAGCATTCAGGACTTTTTGGTGAGTTGCACACACTGTTTTTGCGCTGGTGTCATATGCTCTCTGCTTGATCGTTAATATGTATATCATGTTATCCAAGAATAGTGGATATCATGTTATCCAAGAAAAAATGTGTTTCAGCTGAGTAGTGCACCATACTATCCACTAGCCAGACCGATAAACAAACACAGACCGGAAGTTAACTTCGGGCCAGGCTCGTAGCCGTGGCAACGCGCGTGAGTCCGATGCAACCGTCAATGTCGCGTTTTGTGAAAGCGTTCATGTGATTGGCTTAGAAGTAAACAATCCCCCACGTGGGGTGCGTTCTTGTGATTGGTTAAAACAAGGAAGATATCTGATTGGTTGCTGATCATTCCCTGTTTAAAAAAGGAATGCAGTGAAGTTCACAGACCGCAAGCAGTTTGTAAATCAAGATATATTTGTGTGCATCAGAAATACATTTCTGAATCTTGAGCGCATTTGTACATTTTCTTTGCATTTCTGAATTGTGTGTGTATTTCTGAATTTTGTGTGCATTTGTGAATTTTGTATGCATTTGTGAATCTTCTGAGCTTTTTTTAAATTTTGTGTGTGTAGTGTAACTACTTAGGCCCTACTTTAATAATGTAACTGATTACATTTGATTACTTTTCTAAATTTCTAACAAATGTTTTCAACTGTTTTCAAACAAGCATGCTTAACAGTAGTAATCAAAAGTACTTTCAAAATACTTAATCACCTAATTTTACTGAGATTGTTCTGAGGTTAAATACAGATTTCTGGATGAAATTATTTTTTTAATGTCCAGCACTGGAATGCATTTTTATCACTTGCCATGGTGTCAACTCTCAGGGTATTCCAGACAGCGAGGTTAACTTACTGTCACATGTACCCTGAACTTCCGGTTGATTAACACAAACCTTGCTTACTCAAGGCAAGTTGGTTACAAAAACGAGGTCACTACAGTGGACAGCTATTCAAAAAGCATTTTCTTGCATATGCATGGGCTTTGATGGCATAGTCCCACATCACCCTCTACAGGACCCTTGTGCATCATCCTATACATTGCCACTAAGTGGAAAGCTGTTGTATAACCCATGGTTATCTGATGTTCTTCGTGAACACCGGACAAAACTAAGGGCAGCAGAGAGAAAATGGCGAAAATCAAACGACCCGTCTGACCTGGGTAAATATCAATCTCTGCTCTCATCATTCTCAGATGATGTCCATGTGGCTAAATCCTCATATTTCCACAACAAAATCAACAGCACCTCTAACACACGCACACTCTTCAGAACATTCAACTCTCTCCTCTGTCCACCTCCACCACCTCCTTATCTGCAGACGACTTTGCCCACTTCTTCACAAATAAAACTACAACCATCAGCAGTCAGTTCCCACCCCCCGCACACACAGGATTTTAGATCAGCCACACCCACAGCCAAACATCTTCTCTCCTCCTTCTCTACACTCACTGAGGCAGAAGTATCTAAACTTCTCCTCTCCAGCCATCCCACCACCTGCCCTCTAGATCCTATCCCCTCACACCTTCTACAAGCCATCTCTCCCACACTTCTACCAGCACTCACACACATCATCAACACATCTCTCAGCACTGGCTTTTTCCCTACCACATTCAAGCAGGCCCGGGTCACCCCTGCTTAAGAAACCCACTCTAGACACATCACTTGTAGAGAACTACAGACCTATTTCTCTCCTGCCTTACATAGCAAAAACACTTGAGCGGGTTGTTCTCAACCAGGTTTCATTTTCCTCTCACAGTCAAATCAGCTGGGCGTTAACCAGTCAGGTTTCAAAAGGGCCACTCAACAGAGACTGCATTACTGTCAGTCACTGAAGCCCTGCGGATGGCAAAAGCTGCTTCCAGATCATCAGTCCTAATCCTCCTCGATCTATCTGCTGCATTTGACACAGTGAATCACCAGATTCTTCTGTCCACCCTCTCATCACTGGGCATCACAGGGACTCCACTCCACTGGTTTGAGTCTTACCTCACAGGTAGGTCTTTCAAGGTTGCCTGGAGAGGTGAGGTATCCAAAGCACATCAACTGACCACGGGGGTTCCTCAGGGCTCAGTGCTGGGACCTCTTCTCTTCTCCATTTACACTACGTCACTGGGACCCATCATACAGGCACATGGCTTCTCATACCATTTCTATGCTGATGACACTCAACTCTATCTTTCATTTAAACCAGATGACCCCACAGTAGATGGACGCATCTCAAGCTGTCTGGCAGACATCTCGGCATGGATGAAAGGCACTTTTCTTTCATTGGTCGGATGAAATATGCTAATTTGTTTTCATGAGCTGTATGCCAAAATCATCAGTATTAAAACAATAAAAGACCTGAAATATTTCAGTTGGTGTGCAATGAATCTGAAATATATGAAAGTTTAATTTTTATCATTACATTATGGAAAATAATGAACTTTTATCACAATATGCTAATTTTTTGAGAAGGACCTGTATATATATATATATATATCTCCTTATTCATACTGGGCTCGTAGAGGCCAGCAAGTAAAGTAGGAAAAATTCAGTCATGCATTGAGCATATGAAGACCAAGATGCCTAACTAGTAAGGACGGGCTACAGCCATTAATACTTATTATTATACAGCAAGGATCTGTGCCTGCAGCGCAGGGACTTCCAGGCTGTAGAATCTGGTAAAAGTAGATGGTGAGGACCAGCCTGCCAATCTACAAATGTCACCAATAGAAACTCCACTAGACCATGCCCAGGAAGAGGCCATGCCTCTGGTTTGACACCTATGGGACATTGAAGGCCCCTAGTATCGTAAGCTAACGCTATTGCGTCCACTAGCCATCTGGCTAGACTTCGAAGGTAGGTCCGTTTAGTGCTCGTAAGACCAGTGAAAGATCTCTAGAAGGCACTGTAGGAGGGCAAGCAGGGTTAAGCCTCCTGGCTCCCTTTAAGAATTTTATGACCATGTCATGTCTGCCTACTGATTGGCCAGCAAAAGGTGCATGAGATGCAACAATAGCTGCTGTGTAGACTTTGAGTGTGGATGGGGTGCGTCCTGCATCCAAAATCTCTTGTAGAAAAACAAGTATCTGTGATATCTCGCATGACACTGGGTCATGGTTCCTGGCTGAACACCAGTCAGAGAACGCTGACCATTTAAGGGCATGGAGACACCAATAGTGTTCAGAACGCTCACTGGGAGGTTCTCGAGCTCCCCCTGAGGGGCCAAACATGTAGCACAGTTTGGGACGGGGGTGTCATATTGTCCCGTTCACCTGAGATAGGAGATCTTTTCTCAGTGGGACTGGCCAAGGGGCCGCTGACAGCAGCTGAATCAACTCGGGAAACCAGTGGGGGGTTCGCCAGAGTGGAGCCACAAGCAGGACTGTGTGCCTGCCTTCCCTTATCCTTTCTAAGACCTGGGAAAGGAGCGGAATCAGCAGGAAAGGAGCGGAATCGGCGGAAAAGCATAAAGCAGGCAGCTGGGCCATTCGTGGGCCAACACATCCTTGCTCTTTGAAAAATAAATTGGGCAGTGACAGTTGTCTTCGGATGCGAAGAAGTCGACCTCTGCCTTCCCGAATATATCCCATATCATTTGAACCGTTTGGGAATGGAGGAACCATTCCCCCGGGGACACAAGGCCCCTGGAGAGCATGTCTGCTCCCTGGTTCAGTCTGCCTGGCACATTCACTGCTTTTAGCGAATGCATTCTGTCTTTCGCCCATAGGAGGAGATGTCTGACCTGTTGGTTCAGCCATCTCGACCTGAGCCCGCCTTGGCGATTTATGTAGGAGACCACTGTCGTGTTGTCCGTACGGACTAAGACATGAAGACCCAAAAGACGTGGTGTAAAGGTCTCGAGGGCTAGCACTACTGCCAACATTTCTAGGCAGTTGATGTGCAACCGTGACTCCATGCTCAACCACGAGCCGAAAGCCGGTTCGCCCTCGCACAGAGCACACCAACCTGTGCTGGAGGCATCTGTGGTGACCACCATTCGTCTGGAAACTGCTCCCAAGCTCACTCCCGACTCGTAGAGGTGGGGTTTTGACCACGGGGCCAGGGCTTTGATGCAGCCATGGCCCACTTTGATCCAGGTTTGTGAGCGAATTGGAGCGAATAGCCTAGCTGAATTGTTTTTATAACCCACTGTGACACAACAGGGATTGCTTTCCAAGTCTCTGCCCAGTTGCACAGGGGTTTTATAGTGTCGAATGACATTCGTGTGGTGTGGAAGAGAAAGAAGACTCGTATGTTGAATGTTCAAGTTGTTCATTGAACCCGCAATAACAGCGGTAAAGTGCATTGGAGCGCGCACGAGAGCGGGCTCGGTGTTCACATTTTATAAATTCGTAACAACATTTTTTCCTCGGGCTGGAACAAAAACGGGCCACAGGGAGAGAATTCGGAGTCTTTTGGGGGACGGACCGGCTTGGGCGGAACTCACCCCTCCTCTCTTCCTGATCAGCCTGTCAGGACTGCTTCCTGTGATCAGGGTCCAGCATGAGCTTGGGTGGGAAGCGCTTCGCCTGGTGATGACGCTGACGTTGGTCATACGGTGGGCGGGGCTGCACGGGAGCAAGTGCGGGAGCTGACGCAGATGCAGACCTGCGTTGCTGGTGATGGTACGGAGCTCTCGGCCAAGCTGAAGAGGCAGCGCTGGGTCTCTTAGGGCAGAAAATGCCTCATCGCCTGGGACGCAGACCGTTTGAAGAAATGGGAGCGTCGAGAAAGGCGGTCTTGTCGGCCTCCTTAATCTCCGTGAGATTTAGCCACAAGTGGCGTTCCAACACCACAAGACTGGCCATGGACCTGCCTATGGCCTGATCGGTGGCCTTCGTGGCTCGAAGGGCCAGATCTGTGGCGCTTCTGAGGTCACGAAAACCGGATTCTGATCCGGACCGGATTCGTCCATAGCCCGGAGGAGCTTCGCCTGGAACACCTGCAGGACCGCCATCGAGTGGAGAGCGGAGCCTGCTTGGCCGGCGGAAGTGTATGCCCTGTTTGCCAAGGCTGCCGTGGTACGACTTGGAAGGGTGTGCGATTTTGGGCTTCCAGCCTATCGCGGAGGGCAGGCAGAGGTGTGCCGCCACCGACTCCTCGAGCGGTAGCAGCTTCTCGTATCCCTTTTCGACAGCGTCGTCAATAGTGGAGATTGCGTGCGAGGTGGACGGGCGGAGGCGAGCGGAGTAGGGAGCGCGCCATGACTTTGCCAGCTCCTGGTGCACCTCAGCGAAAAAGGGTGCCGCTCTCTGCCATGGGGCCTGCTTGCACCCCGGGAGATACCATTCGTCGAGGCAGCTGGGTGTGGGCTCTTCAGGGGAAGCCCAGTCCAGGCCCAGGCCCAGCTCCAGCTCGTCAACGGCTTTAGTGAGGACACAGATTAATTCGGTGTCCGCATCGTCCCTAGCCACGTCGTATCGCTGCTGCGATGTCGAGGGGGCGGGATCGCCAACGGAGCCCGACCATTCCTCGGCATCAGAGGCGACAAGGGACACGGAGTCATCGTGTGGATCGTCCTCTTCATTGCCGCTGAATGAGACCAGTTCCTCTGCGTCGAGTTGTGGAAGCAGGTCTGATTGAGAGAAACTGGGGAAACGTCTCTCTGAGGCGAAGACGAGGCACGCGGGCACTGGGCCGTCGTGAGCTCGCCCGCCTCAGGATATTCAGCCCCCCGGGGTACGGACGGGAAGAGAGCGGGAGAGCGCGAGGGGCGGGGTTGCTCTCTGAGAAGAAGGCGATCCGCAAACGGAAGGAGGAGATGGGCATGCTCTCGCAGTGAGAGCAGCCGGACCCAGAGAGCGCAGTGTTGGCATGGGCCTTGCCTAGACAAGTAATACACTGGTCATGGGCATCCTCCTGATGCAGGGTTGTTCTGCACCTTACGCACAATTGTGACATGTTCTTTATTGTACTTAAGGATACACAGAAGTGTTTCACCGGCGAGCGCAGGGGAGAAGGAGCGACAGCTCACAGATAGCTGGATGAGCGCTGATGACAGACCGACTCTCGCAGGGGTCCGGGCTGGCTAGCTCGATTCCACTGACAGCTCGTCTCTCGTGGTGAAGGTAAGCTTGTATTCAGATGGTATCAGCAAAGAGTCTTTGCTGAAGGAGAAAAATCTGACGTTTTGGGGCATTACAGCGTATTTTAAGGGCACCCTTCGCGGGCTTTTGCACTCAGTTTGTGGGCTTATGTTCAGTTTCTCGAGCTTAGTGCCCATAGGTTCGCTCAGATACGCTGTTCTGCCATTGGTCCATGCAGTTACCACTGGCCAGCCAATAGCGCGAGTAGCCTCGACTCCGCTTTGACTGCAGTAGCACTGCGTGATTTTATAAATGCTTTAGTATTCAAGAATAGGAGACTATTCCCAATGCGTCTTTGACACAGTACGACTGACCGTTCGAAAGGGAACTCATTCACACCTTACCTCCTCTAGGCTGCAGCAACTTGCGCTCTCTTCATCAAGGCTTACTCCTCCCAGTACCTGCAGAGGCGTTTTTGCTTTTTAGCAGCGTGTTGGGGTTCTGGTACACCAGCCATGCCAAATGAATGAAAATGAGCTTATGAATGAATATCTAAATTTGCGCCTAGCCGCCAATGGTATTTTAACTTAGAAAACAAATGATGTAGCCAATCAGCAGCCGGCGGGGGCTGGTTGCTGGATGACTCAAACTCCGCGGGCAGTTTTTAATGTTTATCAGAAAATATCTACTCAAGGTTTTGCTTTAGTATAATATTGGGACAATTAGGGCCAGATTCGGGACAACAGTTTAGATTTCGTGACTTTCCCGAATTTTTTTCGGGACGTCTGGTCACCCTAGCAGGGGGAGGGGGGAGCAATCAAACTCGGGTTCGGTCCAGGCAATTGAACCAAGTGTGAAAGCACCAAGTCATTATTTGTGAAGCACACATATTCTGAATGCCTTTGGCGGATTTCAAATGAGCCATTTTAATCTATATTAATTCCACAGTGAGATTAATCTAGATTTAAACATTTTATCTATGCCCACCACTACTGATTACATGATGCATGTTTACTTGTAATGTGTTACTTTACTCCTTACATCAAAAAGTAATCTGATTGCTTTTATCTGCATGATATTTCAGATTTTGCATAGCTCAGTTGGTAAAGCATACATCGTGAGTTAGATCCCAGAGAACATGCTCATTTTTGTTAAATGGAAATATGACAAATGGTGGTAAAAAGTCCATACATTGCATTAAAATTAACATGCATTTTTATTGGTAACATGTCATTTCATGATGTCAGACATAACATGATACTGTCATTATTTTTTCGCCAGCTAGGGGGCGCATAAAGGTCGTAATAAGGTGCTTGAAAAATGACCTATTGAGTCATTTTTTTTGTGTGTGTTTTTTTTTTGGAGGACAGTTTGTTTAAATAAATAAATTAACAGATATAAGAAAAAATGGGAACATTGAGTAACTAATAAAATAGTCTAAATATCAAATAAATTGGCAATACAGAAAATATTAAAGATCTTTTTGAAAAATACAAAAGGCAGCCTTGAGACAATGGCTTCGATGTTGGAAGAAACAGAGACCCCTGTAGAGTGAATAATGACAGTGTGTCCAATATGTAGAGATACCATTAGATATATCAAAAAAGTGGGAACATTTGATCTGCCCATGTGTAGAGAAATTGAAGTGCTAATAAAGAGCCAATAAGGCCCATGATAAACCAAAGAAAAGAGAAGAGAGGGAAAGAACAGGAAGTGCCGAAGCTGCTCAAGGATTGGGGAATAATATGGCACCAGAACCCACAAGCTCAGGTTGTTCAAGATGTTGACTGCATATTGGTGCCAATTCTGGAGTATACCCAACAGGTTCGGGAGTGGACGAGCTAAGCTAAATTTAGGGAAGGGAGGCTATGTTATTTTCATCAATGTTTTTGGAGAAGAAAGGGAGTTAGCCTCTGTGTATTTTATTTTGGGTAAAATAGAAAGCATCTTAGAAATTTGGGCAGAGTAGGCAGAAGAGGTAAGAGGGTGTTTTGGTTGTCGTTTTGACAAAAAGTATGTATTTTCAGATTTTTTTATTCTCATATACAGTATTTATCATTATACTCACATTAGTGCTTAGCAGCTGGGCAGACTCTACTGGTGGTTTAAAAACCTGCTGTCAGCCCAAACACCAGAGTACACCTGGCAACAATGGAGTAGGCCCAGATAGCGCTCCAGACCACCGAAAGTGTCTTGAGAGTTCCTCTGGCATCGTAGGATGAGTGTATAATCAACTACTTAAGGTATAATCACTGAAATATGATTATCTGATTAAATCATAATCTACTGAAATAAATTTAAAGCAATGATTCACTGAATGATTCATATGAGGAAGGTCAGTTGGAAAAGTAGGAAGGTATTGGCCATAGATAGACTAAAAAGAGAGAAGACTGGACTTATGGGAACATACTCTGGTGAGAGGGCATAGTTGTGGGACTAAGACAAAGTCCCAAAGAGGGGATGTGTTGAAGATTTTCATTGATTTATATGAAGTAAGTTGAGTAATTATGAGTTAGGCTGTGTATCAATGTAATTAAAGACATGGGCCTTTTGTATGAAAAGTACCCATCAAACATGGAAAGTACCAGAAAGTTGGTAACTGGGGATTTTCCACCAATAAATCCAAAAGACACAATGGTTTGCATATAATTGTGATGAAACTTTGGAGCCAAAAGAAAATATAGATTGAAGAATGCTCATTGGACGTAGAGCAATAAGAAAACTGAATTAAATGAAGTAAAATGATAGCCTAGAAATCAAAACGCACCCTAATGGCAGTAAATCTAATTTGCGCGAGTGTCGTCTAGCAACTCTCAATAGACCTGCGAGCTGGAAAAACCAAACTCTGGTCAGGCCAATCACATTGTGTATATAGAGTCGGTGGGCGGGCTTAACATAATGACGGCAGAGTTGCGACGGTGCTGCTTGAAAACAAAGGAGATGGCGGCTGGAGATGCTGGCGAACAGCGGTCTTTCGAATCGGCTTTGGCCGTGACTCTGAAAGATTTGGAGTTACGCTTTTCATTGAGAAAAGAGCAAATAACCACATTTTTAAAAAAGGAAGATGTGTTCGGATTTTTGCCGACCGGATACAGCAAAATTTTAATTTATCAATTACCTCCGCTGGTGGGAAAACGCTCTAACTACGTCACCTTCTTCGTTGCTCTGGTTGGTTGTAGCGCTATCCTATTGCATGCAGGGGATTTTGAAAGACGGCCGTTTATCCCGCCTCTCGGATTGAGTACTACCAACAGTGAGTTTCCAGACCAAACATCTTGATATGGGTCTGGTTTGTCAGGCTAGTAAAATTAAGTTTTACCATTGATGATTCAAATGATCAGCTGGCATCTCACTTTATTGTTTCTAAAGTATTGTATATAAAGTTAACATTTTCTGAGACCTGGCACAGATTTTCTTTGAATGCTGAAACTGAAAGAACATTGAGACTTATAATTTTCAGCAGCTGGCTTTATCATTTACCTGAACACAAAAAGGGGTAGTTCAGACTGAAATAGAGACGATGCTAGACATGGGAGTAATTGAAGAGTTCGGTTGCAAAAAGCGATAAATGCCATTTTTTGACATTTGGATTTTATTATTGGAAATCACTGTTTAGATGTACCTTAATCTATGTGTGAATTGCTGCCATTAATAAGATTTAAAAATGTACATTTTAAGCCTACTACAAAATGTATTTTTTATATCCGCCAGCCCAGTTTCTTTACAAAGTGCGATATAACGGTTAGGCTATAGAACGTTCAGGATGCTGCGCGAGCTCAGGATGTCACGCGAGGAGAGAGTCACCGCCGGTGAAGTGCTCCGAGTTTGCTCAGTGATTTAACGATAATATCAAAACAAAAAACATATTCAAAAAAATAACATGATTTTTTGTTTGATCTTTCTTTTTTTATTATTCACATTTTCAAAGATTCTGCAAGCGGTTCACATACTTTTTCTTCCAACTCTAAGTAAATGTACTTAATTTACAATAACCCATAGCCTCCAAGCACATAAGTGAAACTAGCAAGGTAAGGAGTTGTAGCTTTAAAAAAAAATAATTAATTAGTACACAAAATCAAACCATCAAATAATTTTACCAGCAGCCGCATTTACTATGTTATGACTATGTTATGACCTGTGGCTTTTTAATGGTTTCCAAGATCTCCAAGAGTCTGAAGTGGATGTTGGTCAACAAAAAGACAATAATATACATTCTTCACAACTTATTCAGAGAAATTGCACTGACTGAGTAAGGATTTAAAGACAAAAAGCTTTATTTCCAAACATTTATACTGTCGCTCTGAGCAATATGATGCATGGATGGTAACTGTTATGCGGCAAAATAACGTTAACTCCGTTGCATTTCTGAATAAGAGACAAACCTTAGCCAATTGCGTCTTTATAAAGATTTAATTCTTGCAAGAATGAGTCCACAGTCAATACAACCAGATAATGCCTGCATCGGGTGTGAACTGACTAGAACAAAGAAAATTCAGCTCTTATAACCCCAATGTTTAAGCAACCCCCCCCAGTATTTTTCCACAGAGTAATGAGCAGAGACACAATATGTAAATGGTCCCTTCCCTTGGAGCTAATATAATTTAAATGATCCGACACCCTTTGTCGGGAAAGCTCCCACTTTTGATGTCCCACCGTTACCCCCTTGGGCTTCAGCAGCAGCTGTGTCTGAACAGCTGAAAAAGGTGTTTCACAAACAGACATTGACTTCTGAATGAACTCAAACATAAATCTTCTTCTATGATTAAATTTTTCCTCCACATAACCATCTTAACTTTTTCTATATATTGCTTATCCTGCCAGAAAAGACCATCAACATTACAGATAACTTTCGAAGTATGAATTAATGTAAATACACATATCTTAAAAATGATTAATGTGCGAATGATACGATGCAAATCTGGGGTAACATTCTTCGTACCTCACTTAATACATTGGAGATGATTTTACAGATGCAAGATCTTCTAAACGTGATAACTGATCTCAGGCTAATTTTGTTTTTCAAACGAATTTGTGGATTTGATTAAAATATCTGGAAAAAGTTGTCTGAGATTACTACACATTTTTGTGTTAATTGGAAAGGGCAGATTGTCAGGAAGATGGTGAACAGAGGACTCAATTTCAGGGAGTTCATGCACACTTTTTTGGGGGAAAATACAACCAAAGTGAAGTGACAGATAATGAAAAAATATTCCAAAGCTGTCCATACAGCCACCAAAAGGACACATAGACTGTAGAGGCCATCCAAAATGTATTGCCTAACAGGACATTCTCTGTCAACCAATCACTAGTGGAGTCTAGCGCTACCCTTTAGTACTGGACTACTGTGCTAGGTACCCCAACGGAAGGGTGCCAAAAAAGTGGTAGGGTATGGTTCGGAATTAGGGTACCATCCACAACCTCTGACAATGGAAACGGCAAAAATAACTCACCGTACTGAACTATACTGAACCATACCGTTCTGTGGAAATTAGCCATAAACACCCGGGGCACAGCAGCAAACACAGGTGAGGCACAGATAACCCACAGAACAATTCCAAGAACACATGAGACAGGTATAAGCTTGGTATAAACTTGGTATAAATTGGTTTTTAGCAGTGTTCATCACCATGGTAACTTACACTACACAGCTTACCTGCTCTGGAGCAGGTTTTATTCTGGGTTAGAGATCACAAACTCAAACTGGACCAATCAGCTGCAAGTAAAACTCACACCACCTGTATCTCTCAAATTAAAGTAGTTTATAGTGAAAAAACTTTAGAGACAAAATTGCTCATCTTTTGGTGCAAATTATTTATAATATATATAATATATGAATTATAATTACTTTTAATTCACATAATATATTCATATAATTATATTATATTGACAAGTAGCCAAATATTAATATAAATATAAAACATGCATTCATAATTCTTTCAAACAACGTTTATTTATTTGAGCTCTTTGTGAACCTATAATTATTAGGCATATTTCTTTGATTAACATCATGCATTGATATAGTCAGATATTCTTTCAGCTGCCTTCTTGAATTGACGCTGCAGCATAAGTGTTTATTCCTGCTTTAAACACATTTAATTTCATGATAATTTTCAGAACGATCTCTCAATCTTCAGAAGAGAAGTGAATCGGACAGACACTGTGATTGGCTGTTTGCCGCATGTGTCACGCTTTCAGGTGCACGCGCTTCAGTGTTAATTGCAAACTCTAAATTAAACCTGAGTTGACAGAGAAAGTTTATACCAAGCTTTGAGAAACAATTGAACTTGATCTAAACCAGGTTGGATTTATCTGGATTTGTCAACTCTAAACCTACTCTGAAACTCAGAGTTTGTTCAGCTAGCTTTGTGCAACAGGCCTCTGATCTGGATACGGCTCGGATCCGGCTGACTACAGTAAACCATGGGATAAACAGAGAGACTAATATTAGCATAGAGGCTAATATTAGCCTCTAATTCTTCTTATGATGTAATGAGTACATTGGGTGTTATAGGAAGTGTTCCTGGTTCCGGCCGAATTAGTTAATGCAGCTTAACAATCATTTAACTGATTTGAATAAAATAACAAAGTGTGTCTGTGTCATGGTTTGAGTGTGTTTTGATTTCATGTTTGTATTTCTAGACTTGTGTTTTGCAGTCAGTGTGTTAATTGGTTCTGTCACCCTCAGTTTCCCTGGCCCATTTGTCACTATGTCTGATTGTTATCCCTGTCACCTGTGTCTTGTTAATTAGTCTCGTCAGCTGTGTCACATTTCTTTGATTAGTTTGCCTTTGTATTTAGGGCCCCGTTTACACGATGGGAAAACGAAGATATTTCCCTGCGTTTTGGCCTGTCATTTACACGAAAATGCAGTTTTTATCCCAGAAAACGATTATTTAAACTCCGGCCAAAGTGGAGATTTCTGAAAACGCCGGTTACGTGTTGCCGTGTCAACTGGGAGAAACAGGGTTTTAGGTTCTCAAACGTCACATTATGCGCCAGAAAATGCTTACGTCATGTGAGCGCCCTATGTTTAGAGTATGGATGCTGTTAAGGTGGTACTCATTTTTACTTTTGAGCAAACGCTTTTGGCCTGTTTGCATTTGCAAACACAACTGTTGTACTATATTGAGGAGCAGAGGCGAAGGAGTACACGAAGGTCAGCATTTTTACAGCAGCTTTCCCTTCCAAGATGCTGGTACATTGCCTGCCAACGTTGGAGTCTCCGGTTTTGGATGCGACCTGGGCGAACCGCGGTCTGGTGGGAAAACTTTCAGAAAGAAGTCGAGCTCCCGGAGGAATGGCATGAGAACTTCCGAATGTCACGGTCATCTCTACTGACTCTTTCAGAGTTACTACGTCCCTCCACAGAATGTCAGACTACTGTCATGTGGTCGCCAGTCAGTGTAGAGAAAAAAGTTGCCCTCACCCTATACTCCTTAGCTGATGAGGGTAGACTACGTAAGACGTCCAATGCATTCGGCCTGTCTAGATCAGCTGTTTCAATAATAATCCGCAAAGTGTGTAGAGCAATAACTGCCCACTTGGGTCCTAAGTATATAGCACTGCCTAAATCCGAAGCTGCTGTCCAGCAGCTTGTGCAGGGATTTGAAGAAGCTCATGGCCTTCCTCAGTGTCTAGGTGCTGTGGATGGGACACATGTAGAGATAAAGCAACCACCAGCCAATTCCAGTGACTACATCAATAGGAAAAGAAGGTTTACCTTAAACATTCAAGCCACCTGCGATTATAAATATGACTTCATGGACGTGGTAGTGAAATGGCCTGGGAGCATGCACGATGCACGTATTTTTGCTAACTCCACACTGAATACATCCTTGAATGATAGAAGCATCCCTCCCTGTTCAAGGCAAATCATCGAAGATGAAGAAGCCATACCGGTTTACATACTAGACGACCCTGCATATCCACTGCTCCCATATCTTATGAAGGAATATGTCAATGGGGGAAGCACTGCCCAGGAGCAGTACTTTGGACTATCTTTGTTCCGAGCAAGGATGGTGATAGAATGTGCGTTTGGGAGACTAAAAGCCTGGTTCAGATCCCTATAAAGAGCCATGGACATTAATCTGGCTGATCTTCCCTTTGTGATTTATGCATGTTTCGTGCTGCACAATTACTGTGAGGCTTCCAAGGACAAGGTAGACGACAACACAGTTGCTGAGGCAATTCAATACAACAGGGAAAACCAGCCAGACACACCACCAGATACTAGAGCAGATTGCATGACATCAGAAGGGAAGAGGGTCAGAAGAATCCTCACTCAATTCCTGGATCCATAAAAGGGACCATCTTCTCTCCATTGTGTGTGGGGTATCAGACAGTATGACTTGTCAAAGTTTAAAGTTCTTATTGTCATAGTTCACAAAATTTGCTTTTGCTCATCACAGACCTAAACACTGTGTGCTCCTTACATGCCAGTATGTTTTGGCTACGTTTTAATGTGTTAAGCATTTAAATTTACAACATGTTAAAGCAAATGTTTACAGTTTTCTATTCTTTACATTGTACATGTTTACAAGTCACTTGGATGTAATGTATCTACATTACCAAGTGTAAATGTTATTTGTTTGGTAGAATGCCATTATCCACATAAAGAATGAGAAATTCTAAATGGTCCTGTGTGAACGCTTTCTATAATAGGTTGACCTGGTTCGACGCAAATTGAATAAACACAAACACACGTCTTAATTTTTCAGACATTTTATTTCTAAAGAGATGTTTGTCATTAATCTAGAAAATCAGACAAGCATAGAAGTGCAACAAAGTGGCATGTGTAGTGCAAATAAATACAAGCATATTTCAAGTAAATATAAGACGTCAAGAGGAATTCACAAATTGACTAAAGTATGCATATAAGCTGCCTCTTCAGTACTGCTTTTTAAGCAATATGCACTTTAAGTAAAAAAAAAATCAAGAGGCCTTAACTCAAGGCTACCTATATAGTACCCATTTTTAAACTCTTGGTATAAAAATATTGGAACTAACATTTCACACTATAAAAACATCCACAAACACAAAATACAGTGCGAGCCAGTATTGGAATATTTTTTTTCTACAAATTACAATTGCACATCAATTGAATATTCTTTTATCTCAATATCGCTAATCCTCATTAAGGGCTTGGGTCTATAAAAACTGACCCTGCATGACCTCAACAGGTGTGTGTGCCAAATCAGTTATGTTGATGAGGCTAAGTGGAACTGCGTTGGGTGGTATGTTGTCAGCTGACGAGTTGGGTGGGAATGAGAGCTGAATTGGTGCTGAATTTTGGAAATAGGAGTGTGTGTGTAGTGGTGGCGTGTGTGCATAAACTGGTCCATAAGGACCTCTTCCATCAAATGGGATACTGTAATGTGGCGGTGTCTGCACAACTTGCCGCATTAGAGCAAACCCATCTGCAATCGATGATGTTAGCTCATCCTTACTGTAACCAGCGTGTGGCAGTCTGCTTCCCGAACAATGCTAGGAAGACTGTTCCAAAGTTTAGGTGCCAGATAAGAAAAGGATCTACTACCTGCAGTTGGTTTTGATATTCTAGTTATCATCTACTGGCCAGAATTTTAAGACCGCAATAGACGTGGATGACTATAATGCATTAAGAGCTCACTCAAGTACTGGGGAGCTAAACCTTAATGCTTTGCAAGTAATTTACAAGATTTTAAAATGTATGCAATGTTTAATAGGGAGCCAATGCAGTGTTGACAGAACCGGGGTAATATGGTCATACTTCCTGGTTCTAGTAAGAACTGTAGCTGCTGCATTTTGGACCAGCTAAAGATTGTGTATTAACCGTGCAGGGCAACCACCCAGTTGAGCATTAAAATAATCTAGCCATGAGGTCATCAACGCATTCATTTACTGTTCAGCATTTAGCATTGAGAGCATATGTCGTAATTTAGATATATTTTTAAGATGGAAGAAAGGGGTTTTTACAGATGCTAGAAACGTGGCTTTCAAATGAAAGATTGGTATCAAAGAGCACACCCAGGTTCCTAACTGACAACAAGGTCTTGACAGAGCAGCCTTCAAGTGTTCTAGGTTACTACTTGTGGAGGTTTTTGTCCAATAATTTGAATTCAGAATTAAGTAATAGAGGGTATGCATGGACTTCACTTTCCTGCCAGAAAGAGTGAGTAGCAAAAGAGCTGCTGTGTGACTGGAGTTAATAGTGGAACTGCGAAAATGTGAGTTAAACAAACAAGTTTCAGTTTAAACTAAAGGTTGGGCTTGCTATATAGTGTTCCTTCCAACTTACCAAAGATCCATTGATCCATGGATATTGACATGAACGTTTCCTGATATTTATATGTGCCTGATTTCGATGCCAGTGAATTACATAAATCAAACTTGCCTGTGAATGCTTTAAATAAATACAATATACGTAGGTCTAAATCCAAGTAACCACTTATATCAATGTTTTATCATCATATCAACTCGTCCAGCCCTGCAACTTGTATAGTTTTGTCAGTGTTTATTTAAAAACATCCAATCATGCAGGTTAATATTTAATTGATGAGTTGTCAGTACAATATTTAACAATATATAGGGTAAGATTTTACCACAAATTTCAACATAGAAAACGGACTCTTGTTAGCGAAACATGACTAAATGACTAGTATTAATGATGGCCCCTTTAAGAGCTGCGCGCTCCCTGTTGAACCGTTTGCATTATATGGGTAATTTCTGTCTTTCTGTTGCTCTTTTTAATGCTATTTTGTTTATTAAGTAACGCTGTGGACTTAGAACATTTGTGATGGACAATTACACGAGATTCACATGGGATAAAGTGCGAGCTGCAAAATGTTAGTTAGCTCCGTGAAGTATCTGCAAGTAAGCTATCCCTATTTCCTCCGGACACAACGCGTTAAAAGTTGTTTTGTGAATTACAAAAATCCATTTGCTTCTGTTTTCTGTAGCTTTCATCAGTCTTTAATAATATACCTCAGATTCACGATCAATCTCAAAGCTCTTTCCAGTTTTAGATGTGTTTTGAGTGTTTTTTTGTGGCATTCATGCTGAAAGGCCAATGCTGCCGCACCGTTTTTTTTTTGCCACTCAGCGGATGTAACCGTGGATCACCTTGGCCTACGATGACGTCACGCGCATACCCTCTATATGAAATTACTAGTCATCCAATTTTTTCCTTCATCACCCTGTCTCCTCTCCACCAATAAGCTGGTGAGAGGTGAGCATTCTGTGCTGCCGTCGCATCATCCAGGTGGATGCTGCACATATGTGGTGGTTTAGGATATTCTCCCCTTCTATATGTAAAGCACTTTAAGTACCCAGAAAAGTGCTATATAATATTATTAATTATCATCATCAGTGTAACAGTGAAAGCTAATGTCATGCTTTCTAATGATATCTCCCACTAGCATACAGAGGGAAAAGCAATGGTCCTACAGAGCCTTGCGGTATATTGAATCTCATATTGAAATCTCTTCATTTACTGCTACAAACTGATAATGCTCAGATAAGTATTATTGAAAGCATGCTAATGCAATTCCACTAATGCCAACATAATTTTCAAGTCTATTCAAAAGAATGTTGTGGTCGATAGTATCAAATGCAGCACTAAGATCGAGTAACAGATAGATAGAGAGATACAACCACGATCGGATTATGAGAGCAAATAATTTGTAACTCTAATGAGAGAAGTTCAGTACTATGATAGGGTCTAAATCCTGAATGGAAATCCTTGCAGATACCATTTCTTTCTAAAAAGGAACAGAGATTTGAGATCGGCCAGTAATTGACTTATTCTTTTAGGATCAAGTTGCATTTTTTTTAATAGGTTTAATAATAGCCAGCTTAAAAAGTTTGCATATCCTATATTAGGATTGTAATGGAAAGTTTTGACCATAACTAACTATATCAAACCATATAAGGCGTTTTTAATTATATTAAGCTTATATAATATGTTTTTGTTAAATATAAGGGAAGTTCTAGTTCCCTATCAAGAGGTCTCTCATATTGTGTATGGGAAAAGCTCCTTTTCTCGAGAATATGAAGCAAAACTTTTATTCATATAAGTATCTATGTAAAGCGCAGTGTCGCTGCACGGCAATAGCACAGCGTGAGGAGCGCTCTGATTGGCCGAGCTGCGGCAACTGCAGGAACCTATGGTGAGGCGGCTTAGGAGAGCGAGCCAATGGGGGCGCTTAGAAAAACCGCAGGAAAAGGGTCTTCTAAGTAGCATACTGAAGGCTATATAAGACCGATTCGCCATAGGTATAAGATTTTATCTCCTTCAGCGATACCTTCGCTGACCTCCGGAATTGAGCAACCGCCGTCGAAACGCAACCAGCGGAACTTCCCTGCAGCCCTGAGGACGCCGGATTCCCACATGGTCTCCGCCTTCAGCCACCTGCTGTTCCAGCTTCGCCATCCGGCGTTAAATATCCTCAATTCTGTGTGTGCGTTGCAGCTGCAACGCCACCTCTAAGAGCATACAGGCTTTGTTCTAATGCCTCGTTCTTTCAACACGAGGACTCGGTGCAGATTTCACGTGGGCATCTCCCCACGTGCTTTAGCCTCTTCATCTCTCATTCCACCACGATGAAGAATGCTCCACAGAGAATGCTAGAGTAAGTTAGACGAGCGAATGTGGGCTGCTGGATATGTCGAGAACGCAGCTTACGTCATAGCCGTTCTCACTGCAGCACGTGCTTACTGCCAAGGAAGTTGTAAATGGCTGCCTTGTTATGACAGCGCATGCCCTCTCCACAGTGCATGTTCGCTGACTAGAACGCGATTTACGTCATAGCACGCGCTCACTGTCAGACCATAACGGCCACATAATATGGCTGCCAAGCCCTGCGCCTTTTTTCACTCTATTACTTCTCCCAGTCTCCTTTATTCATGCGGCTGGAGAGGTTTTAACACTGTAGGCAATGTGTCCACTACACAGTGTGCACCTCTGGATAAGCCACAAAATCACTCATAAATCCCGCCGCGGTCGGATTATCACCATAGACTTCCTTATATTCTCCCAGTTCCCTTGGTTCAGGTGACTGATGATGTAAATACTGCAGTCAACTAGCCTGTGGTCAAACATGCTTGTCTGCACACTAACGCTGGTGTGTGTTTACCCCTGTGGACTCGCTCATCGTCTTGCGCCATGAGTACTCTAATATAAGTTTGCGCCCACTACACAGTGCGCGCCACTGCACATTATTTACAATGAATCACAAAAAGAGATTTTCCTTGTTAGGAAATGTGCCCACTTTACAGTCTGCACTCCTGCACCCAAGCACTTTTCACATAGCGCACTCGTGCCAAGAGCACTATGAATGTGAGGCGCGCGCCCACTCCAAAGCCTGCGCCGCCAAACATAAACACTATCCCCACAGTGTAACAAGCTCACAATGTTACAGCACAAAGCAACCGGGTTACCCAGGTCTCTATTACTAAGCGGCCCGCCCCTGAATCTAATTCAACCCCTGGCTTCACGAGCCAGGCCTGGTAGGCCATTCCTGCTATATCAAATTGGGTGTTGAACATAATAAAACGTGGTTACTTGCTACAGTTCGCTCGCAGACCCCCTGTGATTTCGTGCAGCGGTCGAGACCTCAGTGAGAAGCAGTGTGAGTCACGTGCTCGCGCTGAGGTGTTGAAACTGTTAAAGAAGGGAGCGGTGGAAACGGTGCACCCGACGCTAAGCAAGTCAGGCTTTTACAGTCGCTACTTCCTCGTCCTGAAAATGGATGGTGGTCTCAGGCCCATACCTCAGACATCTGAACAAAGCTCTATGTTTCGTTCATTCAAAATGCTGACGGTGAAACAAATCCTCGCGCACATTCGCCCGGAGGATTGGTTTTTCACAATAGATCTGAAAGACGCAAACTTTCACGTTCAGATAGCCCCCCACCACAGGCCATTCTTTGAGATTTCGAGGGGCAGGCTTATCAGTACACAGTCCTGCCATTCGGGTTATCCCTGGCACACCGCACTTTTACAAAGTGCATGGACGCGGCATTAGCCCCACTCAGACTGAGAGGGATGCGTATACTCAACTACCTCAACGACTGGCTTGTAATAGCCCAGTCAGAGACACAGTTAACACACAGATCCTGGCTCATCAACCACCTAGACTGTTTGGGTCTCAGGATCAATACCGCCAAGAGCTCACTGTCCCCTATCCAAAGGGTATCTTTTCTGGGGACAGTCATAGACTCAAGACTCATGAGAGCACGGCTTAAGTCACAGCGCGCGCTCTCTGTCCGGAGCATGGCAGCATCATTCAAAGCCAGGACTTTCGTTTTTTAGAGGATGCTCAGCCTTATGGCCTCAGCGTCGCCAGTACTCAGGCTTGGTCTGTTACACATGCGCCCCCTTCAACAATGGCTATACTCCTGCGTTCCGGCTCATGCATGGAAATGGGGCCAACTTCCCATCAGTAAAGTATCAGAAAGGTGTGCCTATGGGCACGGTCACGAGGTTGAAAGTAGCCTCGACAGACGCCTCCACTCGAGGGTGGGGCGCCCTACACAAGGGCAAGCCGATCTCTGGCCTGTGGGCAGAATCAGAGAAACAGCTGCACATAAACTGTCTAGAGATGAAAGCGGTCATTCTGTCGCTGAGAACTTTCCTTCCACACATAAAGAATCACCACGTCCTGGTCCGTACGGACAACATGTCAGTGGTAGCATATATAAATCGCCAGGGCTGTCTGAAACCGGATGGCGAAGCATCTCCTTTTATGGGCAAAGCACAATCTGAGCTCCCTAAAGGCGGCTCACGTGCCAGGTATCCTGAATCAGGGTCCGGACATGTTATCCAGAGGCACCATTCCCCCAGGAGAATGGTCCTTTCACCCACAAATGATTCAATTAATTAGGAACACCTTCGCCAGAGCGGGAGTAGACCTCTTCGCCTTAGAAGACAATTCTCACTGCCCAATATTTTTCTCCAAGCGCAGGGATGCCCTGGCACACGTTTTGGCGCAGACTCCCTCTATACGCTTTCCCTCGATCGCGATGCTGCCAAGAACCATCAAAAAGATCAGAGAGGCAGTATCCACAGTGCTTTTAATAGCCCCACTATGGAATAACCGGACATGGTTCTCTGAGCTGATTCAGCTGTCAGACACAGCCCCATGGCCTACTCCACTGAGGAAAGACCTCCTTATGCAGGCGAAAGGGAAAATCTGGCATCCCAATCCCGAGCTATGGGCCCTCCACATATTAAATTGTGTTCCCATACGCAATATGAGAGACCTCTCGATAGGGAACGTACTTGGTTACTTTCGTAACCTCGGTTCCCCGAGAGAGGGAACGAGTATTGCGTCCCGCGCCGTGCTTGTGCTTCTAAGGTATCGCTTCAGTCTATTTCTAAACCTGATACCTATGGCGAATCAGGGCGAATCACCCTTTTTCGGCAGTTTTTCAAAGCGCCCCCATTGGCTCGCTCTCCTAAGCCGCCTCACCATAGGTTCCTGCAGTTGCCGCAGCTCGGCCAATCAGAGCGCACCTCGCGCTGTGCTATTGCCGTGCAGCAACACTGCGTTTTACATAGATACTTATATGAAAAAAAGTTTTGCTTCATATTCTCGAGAAAAGGACGTTTTCCCGTACGCAATACTCGTTCCCTCTCTCAGGGAACCGAGGTTACGAAAGTAACCGAGTACGTTTTCTGTAGTAAACATTTTTGTTTGATAAAACTAAAAAAAATAGCATGTTCGTTGTCTGTAGTATATGTACACACACACACACACACACACACACACACACACACACACACATACATATATATATATATATATATATATATATACATATACATATACATATACATGTATATATATATATATATATACACACACATAACTATACACATAACTATATATATATACACAACTATATATATATACACACACACACTCACACACACACTCACCTAAAGGATTATTAGGAACACCTGTTAAATTTCTCATTAATGCAATCAACCAATCACATGGCAGTTGCTTCAATGCATTTAGGGGTGTGGTCCTGGTCAAGACAATCTCCTGAACTCCAAACTGAATGTCAGAATGGGAAAGAAAGGTGATTTAAGCAATTTTGAGAGTGGCATGGTTGTTGGTGCCAGACGGACCGGTCTGAGTATTTCACAATCAGCTCAGTTACTGGGATTTTCACACACAACCATTTCTAGGGTTTACAAAGAATCACTCATCTCCACTACAAATAGGAAAAAGAGGCTACAATTTGCACAAGCTCCCCAAAATTGGACATTTGAAGACTGGAAAAATGTTGCCTGGTCTGATGAGTCTCGATTTCTGTTGAGACATTCAGATGGTAGAGTCAGAATTTGGCGTAAGAATGAGAACATGGACCCATCATGCCTTTCCACTGTGCAGACTGGAGGTGGTGGTGTAATGGTGTGGGGGATGTTTTCTTGGCACACTTCAGGCCCCTTAGTGCCAATTGGGCATCGTTTAAATGCCACGGCCTACCTGAGCATTGTTTCTGACCATGTCCATCCCATTATGACCACCATGTACCCATCCTCTGATGGCTACTTCCAGCAGGATAATGCAACGTCACAAAGCTCGAATCATTTCAAATTGGTTTCTTGAAAATGACAATGAGTTCACTGTACTAAAATGGCCCCTACAGTGACACAATCTCAACCCAATAGAGCATCTTTGGGATGTGGTGGAAAGAGAGCTTCGTGCCCTGGATGTGCATCCCACAAATCTCCATCAACTGCAAGATGCTATCCTATCAATATGGGCCAACATTTCTAAAGAATGCTTTCAGCACCTTGTTGAATGAATGCCACGTAAAATTAAGGCAGTTCTAAAGGCGAAAGGGGGTCAAACACAGTATTAGTAGGAGAAGTGTCCAGGTCCGTGAAGAGCCGCGAGCCGTATTTAAGTGTTTTTGTGAATACTCCGTTTTGTTGTATTACTTAGTGTATTGCGTGCTAGAAGAAGGATACATTTCGATTTTGCACTTATCTATCTTGTCATAATTGTACTGTGTTAGCAAATTGCATTTGAATTATAACCATGGCTGTTTTTGGCCGCGCCGTTGTGCAGTCAATCATTATTGTTATTGCTGGCTTTTATCACAGGTAGTGAGTCATACTTTTCGTTTCGATTCGAGCCATTGACAGGCTTTTGCCTTGATCCTTTGGGCTAATTACAAGGGCGGACTGTACATATATAAGTCAGGTCAGTCACTTGCTCATTAGGAGAAGCGTCCAGGTCCGTGAAGAGCCGCGAGCCGTATGTAAGTGTTTTTGTGAATACTCCGTTTTGTAGTATTACTTAGTGTATTGCGTGCTAGAAGAAGGATACATTTCGATTTTGCACTTATCTATCTTGTCATAATTGTACTGTGTTAGCAAATTGCATTTGAATTATAACCACGGCTGTTTTCGCGCCCGTTGTGCAGTCAATCGTTATTGTTATTGCTGGCTTTTAGCACAGGTAGTGAGTCATACTTTTCGTTTCGATTCGAGCCATTGACAGGCTTTTGCCTTGATCCTTTGGGCTAATTACAAAAGCGTCCACAGCTGTTCTTGCTCAAATAGTAAAAGGTGTGTATTTAATAAGCTTGTCAGCGCTGGCGCATTCAGCCCTCGTGTTCAGCCTCCTCGTGTGAAGACCGACTCGGGTAAAGACATCTTCTTTCGACTCTACCTGTGATCGACTCCACCGAAGAGCGAACACCGTTACAGCACTTAAGTATCTATTTTTCCTGGCCTTTTCCACCTTCCTTTCTCTCTTACAATGTGCTTTCAATACATTCCCACTGTCTCTCGACCACGATCCTTTGTCACACGCAGAAGGCATCGCAACACTGCTAATCTGCGTCTGATTCCCTCCTCCACTAATGCCCCTCCCTCTTTTTCTGTTGGTCTATGGAACTGTCAGTCAGCTGTCAACAAAGCTGATTTCATTCCGGCCTTTGCCTCTCACTCCACTCTCAATATCTTGGCTTTGACTGAGACCTGGATCTGTCCAGATGACTCAGCAACCCCTGCTGCTCTCTCTAACAATTTCTCTTTCTCACACCCCCCTCGTCACACTGGGAGGGGCGGAGGAACAGGTCTTCTCATTACTAACAATTGGAAATACTCAACCCACACCTCTCTATGCAACAACAACTCATTCGAATACCATGCTATTACAGTCTCAACTCCCGTTAAAATCCATCTTGTAGTCATTTACCATCCCCCAGGTCAATTGGGCACCTTTGTTGAGGAACTAGATGTGCTGCTGTCCTCATTTCCGGAGGATGGCAGCCCACTTGTAATCCTTGGCGACTTCAATATTCACCTGGACAAACCATATGCTACAGACTTCCACTCCCTCCTTGCCTCATTCGATCTCAAATGACATGTCACCTCACACACCCACAAATCTGGTAACCAACTTGACCTCATATACACACGCAACTGCACTACAGATAATATCCTGGTCAAACCCCTACACACCTCAGACTATTACTTCATCACATTTAATCTACAACTTACTGCTCCCACATTCCCAATCCCACAACCAGTTACTTTCAGACGAAACCTACGCTCTCTTTCTCCCTCTCATCTCTCCTCTGCTGTGTCATCCTCTCTTCCCTCACCCACACAGTTCTCATTCATGGATGTCAACACTGCAACAGACACTCTATGCTCTACTTTAACTTCTTGTCTAGATAGTATCTGCCCTCTGTCTTCTAGGCCAGCACGCCCCACTCCTGCTAACCCATGGTTATCTGATGTTCTTCGTGAACACCGGACAAAACTAAGGGCAGCAGAGAGAAAATGGCGAAAATCAAACGACCCGTCTGACCTGGGTAAATATCAATCTCTGCTCTCATCATTCTCAGATGATGTCCATGTGGCTAAATCCTCATATTTCCACAACAAAATCAACAGCACCTCTAACACGCACACTCTTCAGAACATTCAACTCTCTCCTCTGTCCACCTCCACCACCTCCTTATCTGCAGACGACTTTGCCCACTTCTTCACAAATAAAACCTCCTCCTTCTCTACACTCACTGAGGCAGAAGTATCTAAACTTCTCCTCTCCAGCCATCCCACCACCTGCCCTCTAGATCCTATCCCCTCACACCTTCTACAAGCCATCTCTCCCACACTTCTACCAGCACTCACACACATCATCACCACATTTCTCAGCACTGGCTTTTTCCCTACCACATTCAAGCAGGCCCGGGTCACCCCAGTGCTTAAGAAACCCACTCTAGACACATCACTTGTAGAGAACTACAGACCTATTTCTCTCCTGCCTTACATAGCAAAAACACTTGAGCGGGTTGTTCTCAACCAGGTTTCATTTTTCCTCTCACAGTCAAATCAGCTGGACGTTAACCAGTCAGGTTTCAAAAAGGGCCACTCAACAGAGACTGCATTACTGTCAGTCACTGAAGCCCTGCGGATGGCAAAAGCTGCTTCCAGATCATCAGTCCTAATCCTCCTCGATCTATCTGCTGCATTTGACACAGTGAATCACCAGATTCTTCTGTCCACCCTCTCATCACTGGGCATCACAGGGACTCCACTCCACTGGTTTGAGTCTTACCTCACAGGTAGGTCTTTCAAGGTTGCCTGGAGAGGTGAGGTATCCAAAGCACATCAACTGGCCACGGGGGTTCCTCAGGGCTCAGTGCTGGGACCTCTTCTCTTCTCCATTTACACTCGTCACTGGGACCCATCATACAGGCACATGGCTTCTCATACCATTGCTATGCTGATGACACTCAACTCTATCTTTCATTTAAACCAGATGACCCCACAGTAGATGGACGCATCTCAAGCTGTCTGGCAGACATCTCGGCATGGATGAAAGAACACCACCTTCAGCTCAACCTGGCAAAGACTGAGCTTCTCGTCTTCCCTGCCAATCCGACTCTACAACGCAACTTCACCATCCAGCAAGGTTCATCTCTGATTACCCCCTCAGGGTCGGTCAGAAATCTTGGTGTAATCTTTGACGACCAGCTGTCCTTCAAAGACCACATTTCAAAGACAGCTCGATCATGCAGGTTTGCTCTGCACAACATCAGGAAGATCAGACCGTTCCTTACAGAGCATGCAACACAACTTCTCGTCCAGGCCCTAGTCATTTCTAGGCTTGACTACTGCAATGCGCTTCTGGCTGGTCTTCCATCGTGGTCTTCAATTGATTCAGAATGCTGCAGCACGTCTTGTATTCAATGAGCCCAAAAGGGCCCATGTCACACCTCTCTTCATCTCTCTGCACTGGCTGCCACTTGATGCCCGCATCAAGTTCAAGGCCTTGACACTCGCTTATGGATCCACCACAGGCTCGGCACCAGCATATTTCGACTCGCTCCTACGAGTCTACACTACCAGAAGCCTTCGGCTCAGGTAAGGAGCGTAGGCTTATGGTACCATCACTGAAGAGGCATGAAATCCCTCTCCAGAACTTTTTCATTCACCGTTCCTGGCTGGTGGAACAATCTTCCTACCTCCATCCGGATGGCAGAATCACTGTCATCATTCAAAAGACAGCTAAAAACTAATCTCTTCCGTGAACACTTATCATAAAAAAAAAAACTCTCTTTTATTCCTTCCTTATTCTAGCTTAAGCTTATTCTATGTAATATCCAAAACTTGGTATTTAAGGCACTTTTTGCGTTTTCGCCTAATCATGACCGATCGCTTCCTGTACTCCTATGTTGTAAGTCGCTTTGGATAAAAGCGTCTGCTAAATGCCTAAATGTAAATGTAGTATGATGTTCCTAATAATCCTTTAGGTGAGTATATATATATATATATATATATATATATATATATATATATATATATATATATATAACTCTTAATGTCACAAGCAAGCCAGGCTCCACCCTCTCACGATCACAGCGCACTCCATCTCCCGAATACTATTTACACACACCTGCACGTCATCAAGTCTGCAATCACAACCTGCACATAAGCCCCATGCTCACACTCAGTCACAGTCCGGTCTCGTTTGCACATAACCACGGCTTCTGCACGCTCTTGGACTTACCTGAATACTTGCCTGCTCCTCCGTCTGATCACCTAAGTGTCTCCTCCAGCACACTCAGGATTTCCTGCATAAAACAACAGACAAGTATCATCCTGTGCACATCCAGTTATCCTGCCATTCACTCACCTGCCTCGCTCATTCTGGTATTCCAATTAACTGTCATTTTCCACCAGCACTTGGTTCCCGTGTCTGTCTGTTTGTAAGACTATACATTAATGATTGTGTATTTATACTTATACAATAATAATTATACACAGTACACACACATTTTATGTAAACAAACCTTTTTTTTATGGAACATCAATTTGACAGCACTACTTGATATTTTCTACTTGCAGTATTTTTTTTAGGGCACATGGAAGTTAAAAAAAAATATGAATAGATTTTTTTAATGTTAAATTCCCACCACTTTTGTAGTGGTGGTGGTGCGTCTAAATACATTTCATGTCTCTTATGTAGGCCATTATTGTGAAAAAAAAAAAACCTATATATATTTTTTACATGTGATTCCAACTTTCTAAAGAAAAAACAAACTACTTTGTGGTCAAATATAGAGAACATTTGTTAACTTGAATGAGAGGAAATGTGGAGATCTGACAAAAGTTTGTAGAAAACTCATTAGAAGAAAACCATTACCAATGTACTCAATTTATTACCAGATAACAAACATGTTTTATTCAGGACATAATGAGCAACATCTCCTATATGCCTTAAAAGTAATGATAACAGCTTTTGTAACAGTCAATGATTTCACACAAATCTAATTGTTTTACTTTTAAATATTAAGTCAATTGCTGAAAAAGCACACATTTTATAAGCAAGAAATGTTTATCAAATTTACCTGCTGGTATTGTAACATGTCACAGGAAATCAGACTATTTTAAACTCCATGATCTTTGACAAAGCTGCAGAGGAACCCAAGTCCACAGCAGTAGATCACTAGCTTAAGCTTTTGCTGTTCTTATAATAAAAATAATAATGGCAATCGTGCATTTCTTATTAGCAAATGGTCCATATCATACACCTGCATCTCAGTGCTCAAATGCACTATACTTACATTAGGACCACTTGCATTTGCTCAAAGACCAGTCATTTAACAAAGCTTGGCACTTTCAGGAGAACAATCTGTTCATCACATATCAGACTGTGTTCCTGAAGCTGCCACAATGTTGGATCACAGTTTTAAAACTGACTCTTAGTCTCTGGATGTCTAGACTGTGCTATAAGGATGGCTGAAATAACTCCTGGAGATCACAAAGCGACCGTTCCAGTGTGAGAGCCAGTTTCTCTGCGTTGGTTTCCTCACAACAGTTGAAAGCAGTTATGGAGAAGTGGACATGATCTTGCTGTGGATTGTAACATACTGCATAGCCATCTGGAACCAGTGGTCCGAAACACATCACACTGTCTGTAATGGTGGGCACCTGCGAGGAGGATAATGTGAACAAAGGACAACGACATATAATTGCTTTCATTATGGTTTTCCTTAGGTTCTGTTAAGTTGTTTTTTGACCCATAACAACTATGATGGACTGGCCATCTGTTCATGGTGTTTCCCTGCCTATGACCCAAGACACTGGGATAACCTTCTCTCAAGCACCCTCTATGTGAGACTTTGCTTCAAATTATTTTTTTATAACAAAATAATGAAATGGCTCTACCCCATACACCCGCTCCCCCATCTTAAAGAGAAAAACATTGTTTTCTACACACTGATCTTGGAGAAGCATCAATAAACATTCCTGTCTAGTTCAGGTTAGCTTTTGATTAATGACACATGGAAGTCCCCAATTATCACAATAAATCGTAATAATAAAGATAGAAGCTGTGTCCT